>CM077909.1:107799773-108399773 GCA_039720435.1 Amazona ochrocephala
AGGGATACACTTATGGCTGGACTCAGCTCCCCATGTGAAATGGATATGGGACACTAGTGGACACAGAATGGGGGGGGTAGCAATCACCCCCCCACCAGCTGGTAGGGTCAGTGTACCCCCAAGGGTATGCGACCCATCAGATAAGGCAGAGGCAAGAGCAGAGATCAGGGAACAGAGAAGGAACTAAATTTTCTCGTGGGGCTGGGGCAGCCCAGATCTTTGTGTGCTGGATCCCAGGCTGTCCCAAACAGTGGTGTTACATGACTCTGGCTGAGCCCAGATGAGCAGCATTCCATGTGTACATCCCAAGGCTGGATTCTTCCCATGGGCTCCTTCCACCTCTGAGCCATCCGAGGAGCAAATCCCAATTTGGTACTTTGTCTTTCTCTGACTCTCAGCACCTCCCAAGCATCTGTACCCTGTTGGGGACCGAGAAAAGATGCTTACTCCCCCGTCAGCACAATTTCAAGCCCATGCTATGAATGTACTGTAACCCTGGCACATGGGATGAAACAGCTCGTGACATATAATAATTGCAGTGACCTCCCCTGTAGATCACATCTGTACTTAGATGCCTTTGTGGAGGTCGGGGCACTTGTAAAGGTGTGCTGGGAGCTAATGGCAATGCATCCCTACAGTGCTAATGTAAGCAGAGATGGAAACAAAAGCACATCAACTCTTATTTTCAGGTAATGGTCTGAGAGTAGACTGTAGAGAGCATTTTGCCAAGCAGTGAAGACCAAGCTCTTGGATTCCTTTCCCTTCCCTCTGTGTCAGTGTTTTGGCTTTTCTTCCTGGTACATCCTTCAGGAGTACTGCTCCTAGAAGTTGGTGCAGAAGCTTGTTCTCACTATCTCTGGGACAAACATGAGGCATTCTTTTATTCAAAGGCTTGATAAGTCATCTTAACCTCCACTTACAGACCACAGAAGAGTGTGAGAGGCTTGGTGTTCTCTTGATGTGTCTGTATCAACACAGGCACAGAGGTACCTTTTCTTAACAGAGGTACCAAAGTCCTGTGCTTGGTGCAGGGGTTTTCAGGCTGGCAGGAGGGACCAGAAACAAATCAGGCCAAATGATTAAAATGGTCCTCGCTGGCCTTGAAGTTTATAAATGCAGTTTAAAGGCTTGAGAACTTGTTCCGGTCAGATGGTTAAAGCAAAAAGAAACAGCTCTGAATTTTGATTGCTTTTCCATTCAGCTAAATCCCAATTCAATTTCTTCTGGACAAGTTTATCATCTTCTTTCTGCCAGCCAGCCGCTTTAATCTTTAGCATTGTCTTCTGTTGCACATCTAGTGTAGGCTGCTTCAGCCTTTTCCAAGCAAACCCAGATGAAAAGGGCCATCTCAGGACAGGCAGCTCTGCCTGACAGCTTGACCCCAAACCCTATGTCAGCTCTGCCAGAAAAAGGCAGGAGTGAGGGGCAGTGGGTGAGGGGCTGGTTGGCACCATTCTCACAACCATGGACATCACGCTGGATCCCATGCATCCTTAAAGCTAGAGCAGGGATGAAAAGGACTGACAGGGACAGATTAGTGCTGGCTGCTGACAGGAAATCAGGCAGGCAAAAAAAAATCACTGGAAAACGGAGCAAGATGAGATGTGAATGTACTCAGCTGCAGGGTACCAATATTTCTTGTACCAGCAATGAACACAGCAATAAGTAAAGGCTTTGGATGTAAGCATCCTGATTTTTTAAAGTATGCTCCTGCTGCTGCTGAAGCAGCATGTGTTTGCAGATATTGGTATATATTGCAGATAAAGGTTATTTGAGAGAAGAGTGAGAAGTGGGAACACAGTTCCCCAACTAATTCCATCTCTTCCACAGAGATCCGCAGTGTGGGAGCAGCAAGCACAAGCTGCACCACGATCTTGCAAGGGATGCGATCAGGTTAGTGCATACCAAAATCTTGGCCTTTGCTTAGGAAGAACTGTGAACAAATGAAGATCGTGGTTTCCCTGTGGACCAGAGCTTTCTCCCTTTGTGAAGGCTGCTGAGGGCATCTGCCAGCCTTGGGCTGCAGAGCAAAGGTGAGGAACGTAATGCAGCAGAAACAGGCAGCAAAATAGTGCAGAGGGGATCTGGAGGCAGCTACACATGTGATGAGCTGGTGGAAATAGTTAATTCGAGGAGGAGGAGATGGCACTTCCCAGTAAAACTTCAGTGGGGGAGTCCTGGGCATACTGATAGTCTATGGGGCTGTCCAGGGGCACCCATCAACAGCACAGCTCTTGTGTTCTTGTACCTTGTCTCTGTCATTAGATATACACAGGGCTATCCAGTGACTATACTTTGGGGTGCTGATTTCAAAGCACTCCTCACAAGCCCTTCTGCAGTACTACCTTGTATACAGGACAGGGACCACATCTCCCATGACATGGAAAAGACAATTCTCCATGCCAGGCAAAGCACAGAGCAAGCGGATGATGTGGGAAGTGATATATTAAAGCCCTATTTATTGTCTACCCACCACCCAGGCAACATGGGTGGGAAGAGCGCAGACACCACGCACATTAAAGGTCTTTCTGCTGGGAGAGCTCGAGCCCTTCTCAGCAAGAAGCGGCTCTTGATAGAGCTCTTTCGGCGGTGCTGATGGCAGACTGAAGCAGAGCAGCAAACACAACCCCAGCAGGAGACCATTTAGGTTATTATTTTAATTAATTGCACATGTAGCTAAACTGAAAGAAAAATAGAGATGTGACACCCAATTATTCAAATCAGTTCCTGCCAGTCACACACTGCGGCTGCTGCCATGGTCCCAGAGTGGAGCTCTGCCCTTTGCTACCTCCAGAAATGCCAGAGATTTGCATCTGAAGGTTGGTAAGACGCTGTCTTGCAAATTTCCTTGCTGTGCGGAAGGGATGAGGAATTGTAAATCTACCAGTGCGTTCCTACAAGGGATTGAATTTCCTAAGGCTGGTGAATTAGCCTCTCCTGTGGCAGGTTCCCCCACAAAAACCTCATTCTTCACCATGTGGCACAAACTGCTCCAGACGAGCTTACCCGTGACCCAGCTTGATACTGGAAGGTGCAGCTCCACAGCCCGGAAAAGCATTCAGTAAGAAAAACAGCATTGAAGGGATACATCCTCAAAGCAATGTCCAGCTCCAAGGAGACGCTAACCCGGCTCCAGTCAGTTGGGATGAGTTCAGGAAGTTAAAGCAGAGTGCTTCAGGCTGGGAAAGGTGAAAGTTTTCTTCTGTAGTGACCAAAAATGTGAAAACAAAACTGTCAAGCTTTCCAGGACTGGGGTTTTGAACATAATTCCGCCTAGGGTGCTGGTGTTGCTGGGATTTACAGCAGCCTGTCCCTGTTCTCTCACCATGGGGGCATATGTGCCTATTTCAGATGCCAGGCACAAATCCCTCTTCAGCTCTCAAGCAGTAGCCCTAGGGCTGTGATCCCAAAATGGGCTCTTAGTGAGCAGAAATAAGGTGGTTCCCTTATTTCCTGCAGCGTATTTCTCCCAAAGCAACACCTCAATGATGTCTATGGTGATGCCTCTGCTGGAGACAAAGCAGAGATTTCAGTAAAAGGAAAACTCCCATCTCTGATCACCTCCAGCATGTCTGTGAAGCCCAGTGAGGACACCCATCAGAGTGCTCATCCCAGCCTCGCCTGGGTCATACACCTGATTTTCATCTACTTTTTAAATCAACCTGATGCAATAGGGTGAGCTGCTTCTGCTCCTGCATCCTTACCTCAGTGGGGCAGGGGCCTGGCTCTCCTCTGTGCTGCAGGTATCAGCTGCTCCTTCACTCCAGCACTCTAGCTGATTAACAAGTACAATTAAACTGCCAGCCATGCTTCTGTATTTGCATTCCCCTTTGAAGTTTGGTCCTTGTATTTCAGACCTGGAAAAGGTCTGATGTGCCTGCAGAATGCTGATTTTTTTCCTGACAACGCTAGTTAGTCTGAGACGTTAAATTTCCCTTACATTCTGGTTTGCCTAGGTGCTTGAATTGTCACAGCAATGAAAGTTGCTGTAACCTGCTTCCTACTTGCACAGGTAATTTGCTTGTCACATTATTCATAGTTGTCTCCTAGCTACCTGTTGGTTCTCTGCCTCCACCCACTGTGTCTCACCCCATGGTTTCACTGTAAGCCCTTCAGAAGAGATGCTCGTCCTTGGGCTGCGTTGTGTAGAGATGGGGTAACAATTTTAACTGTCTCACTGTAGAAGTGGATAGAGTTAATTAGTGTAATTCCCTTTCTACCAGTAGCCTCTATCCCAGCAAAGCTGGCTGCAGATGAGCAGTTTCCTATAGGAAAGTGTACCACGCTTACAGGGCACTGTTTGAGCTCTGCACCTCCATAGCTCCCAGGTCTGCCTTAGGACATTGGGTGGGAGACCTGCTGGAGAGTCACAGTGCCTGTTTCCACACCATGAACACCAGCCTCAGGCTTGACCAGTCTCTTCCATGGTGTGGTTTGCCTCACCAAGAGCACCACTTGTTGCAGTGCGGATGCTTGGTAACACATGAACCAACTACATCATTTCACAATAAAACGGTTTCTAGGTGAGGCTTTGATCGCAGCCAGTTTGTTCCCAGACCCCACGCTCCCTCTACTGCCTTATTCACTGTTACAAAGACATTTGTAAACGTCGCAAGTTTCCAGTTCGCATTCAGAGCTCTCCTGGAGCAGTGCTGATGCCTCTCCTGCCTGCAGAGCTGGGGCTCAGGTCCCACCCCACTCAATTCCAGCTTTTTAGGGATATTTTGTCCTGCTCCAGATTTAACCTGCCAATCTGGTGGCATCTTCAGGAAGCCAACAAAAAACAGGCTAAGGCTAATTTCTCTTGTGGCCTTCTCCAGAGTGATTGACATTAAAAAATATACCTCTCCAAACCATCCCACAATGACATATGCTGCTTTCCTCAGTGCCTTTGTGAATTTAAAAACATGGCTATAAACACTTGTAGCCCTGTCTCATACACTGTTTGTGTCACCAGTGGGGTGACGGACAGGAGGGACAAGGTATTGGGAACCTGGTGGGCAACCAGGCTTCAGCTGTCTGTAGCTGTACTGCAGCTTGTACCAATCCCCTTCCCCATGGCATCACCCCCAGACTCACAGAGATGCAGTGAGAACTGCAGGACCAGCCTGGGATACTCAGGTTTATGCACTTCCTGAACCTGGGGAAGATTCACAGCAGTTATAGCTGATCATAGAATCATAGAATATGTTGGATTGGAAGGGACATTAATGCTTACCCAGTTCCAACCCCCTGCCACGGGCAGGGACACCTTCCTCTAGACCAGGTTGTTCCAAACTCCCTCCAGCCTGACCTTGAACGCTGCCAGGAATGGGAAAGCCACAGCTTCTCTGGGCAGCCTCTGCCACTGCCTCAGCTCCCTCACGGGGAAGAATTTCTTCCTATTATTGAATCTTAATCTCCCCTTTTTCAGCTTGAAGCCATTCCCCTTTGTCCTGTCTCTCCATGCCCTTGTAAATAGGCCCTCTCCAGCTTTCATGTCAGCCCCTTTTAGGTATTGTAAGGCTGTTACAAGGTCTTTCCAGGCTGACCGACCCCAACTCTCTCAGCCTGGAGAGGTGCTTCAGCCATATGCAATGTGAATACAAAGTCAGCTGTGCCTTCAAAAGC
Organism: Amazona ochrocephala; assembly: GCA_039720435.1. Lineage (NCBI taxonomy): Eukaryota > Metazoa > Chordata > Aves > Psittaciformes > Psittacidae > Amazona > Amazona ochrocephala. The sequence goes on from CM077909.1 coordinate 107,805,384, forward strand.
TTGTTTTTACCCTCTTGATGTGCTGTGGAAATTGCTCATGGGAAGAAACCTCAGAAGTCACTCCAGGCCTGCTCTCCTTCACTTGCGATTAGCTCCAGAGCAGAAGAGCCGTTTCCCATCTCCTGTTGAGATTTTACATGCACCAGTGGTATTTACAGTCCTGGACATCGCTTTGGGTCAGACCCACTGGTGAGGTATGGCAGAGAAGTGCTACCAGCCCGCGGTGTGCCAGCACTGCTCAGTGCAGTGCCACTCTGGGTGCTGGTGATGCTACAGACTCATCAGAACCTTGCTATATGTGATTCAACAGCTTCTGCCTGCCACTGTCCAGCTCTTCCTAGAGTCAGAAGCCAGCACACTCTGCTGCTGTCCTGCAGGCCAGCCTTATATTTTCCTACCCGTGCAGGGCTGATCCAAAGTGTTGGGAATAGGTATGAGCCTCTGTGGAGCTCCTTAATCCAGAGTTGTGCTTGGGCAAAGAAGGGAACGAACCATTTTCCAGTGATGCTGAAGCAAGAGTAGCTCTCCAGATGTGTTCGGCTCATGTTTTCCATTCCCATCTCTCAGGTGTAGAGAAGCGAGGCAGGTTTAGGTGCAGCACATGCCCCAGTCCACACAGTGTCTCAGTGGCACAGTCACAAGGAGGAGCTGCTGAGCCCCAGGTAGGTGCACCAACAAGCACACCACCCAGACTGGTATCAACCCAGCTCCGTTCATTCTGGACGTACTGGCAGAGCCTCGCCTTATCCCCACACATGATCCCACTCCAGCACTGGCAAGGCATGCTGAGCTGTGTCTGGGCTATATTGCTTCAGCCTGGGAGATGCACAAATGAAGTCTTTGCAGGCAAATTCATCAATCTCCATGGCTTACAGCTCAAACCCATACCTGATCTTGACGGAAGGAGGGCAATTTTCACATTTGGTTGGTTTTTTTTCATAATGATGAAATCCAGAAGGGCTGGTGGAAGCAAAACCCCCAGACAAATCATGCTGAGATGGTGCCTCATGCCCCAGCATCCCAGGGCAGAGCAAGGGCTCACTGACGGGGCAGCTGATGGGACCCCCAGCTTGCTGAGTGGCCATGTAACAAGCTGAATCAGCTCTTGCTAAGTCCACCAGGCTTCCACCAGCCTTTCCTGCACCACCAGTGACTGTCAGCTCAGCTTTACCCACGTTCCTCATCTTTGTTATCTTCCTCAGCACCCAGAACACACTTTAGTGCATGCACTGAAGTAGCATTCCTGCTTGGGAAGGCTTAGAAAAAACTCCCTTGCATCATTCCTCAAATAAACAACAGCACCAAAAGAAAAGAGAGAAAAAAAAAGGCAATAAACCCCAGCTCTATTACAGAACTTACTGCAGACTTATTACAGGAGAAAAAAGAGAAACTTCCAGGTCAGGCCAATTTTCTGCTGCCTTCCTTCTCCAAGAAAGTGGGTAATCAGCACAAACAGGAACGCAAAACCCAGCATAAAACCCAGATAAAAATCCAGCTCTGGCCACAAGGAAGCACTTCCAAAATCTGAGTGGGAAGTGGTGGAAGGAGCCATTTCTTCCCAGAGGAGATGGCCCTGATGGAAAGATGACCCCGAGGAAGGGCAGGCTTGGCTTGGGATGATGCCTGCGGACGGCTCGGATTTATTTGCAACAGGCGAGTTTTCCAAAACAAAAGGAGAAGAAGTCGTTTCAGTAGAATCTGAACTTTCTGCCAGAAAGGTATCATTTTGGTAATGCATTTAGGGGAAACGGTTCAATCTGAAGTTTAGATTTGCACTTTATTCTCTATTGCAACCCGCTCACATGTTGCGTTATGTAACATACATCACACACCCAATTTGCATGCTGAATTTTAATATAACAAAAATGCTGAGAAAGTGTCACTTCAATTTTCCACAACAGCCCTGAGAAATGTTTGCTTGACCAGAAATTTACATTTTTCATTCCTATTTGGAAAAACAACAACAAAGAGGTCGATACTTCCCACGAAACGGGACTCTGGGGCTCCAACCCCCTCTTCTAGACAGACCGGGGAAAAGCAACTTTAAAGGCAGAGAGCAGGCAAAATACTCCTGATGTTTTCTGTTCCCCATCCCGTCCTGCACCCTAACAACTGACATCTTCAAAAGAAACAGCTCCTCGAAGTCGCAGGAAGAGTAGAAAACCCTGCAACAGACCCGCCGTGCCCCGAAACCATTCCTCTTTAGAGAGCACTCCCTCTGGGCAAATGAACTTCAAATAATTCCTCTCTCTCTCCCCCTCCAAAGAAGCCCTAATGACACCTTGTCCGTGAACTTAATGTGTTTTAAACTATCTCCATGCCTGGCCACATACTTGGAATGTCCCCTAAGGACTGCTAAAAAGTCACAAGCAGGAAAAAAAAAGAAAAGGGGAAAAAAGACAAAAGCTTCAGTCTGAGTCTCCGATCTCCCACCCCCGTGGAGGGGAGGGTTTGATGGTGCTTGGAATTACCTTTGGCACACATGGGCACGGCTCCTGGTGGATGGAGCAGTGCAAGGATACCAGGCTGCGTTTCAACCTTTCACTGTTATTTTGTTTTTCCCCCACCACCACCATCTTGAGGGGAAATTTTTTCTGGTTTTTTCTGTTTGAAAAAAGCCCTTCAGGAAATGATTTAGGAGCAGAGAGCATGGTCAGCTAATGGGCTGCAGCTGAGGCAACGCGGGGCTACGCTCCTGTCTCTGCAGCGGCTTCCCATGCAAGGCGACTCTCCTCGTGCACACGCGTGTGCCCGCCACTCCTGAAACACATCCTTGGCCAGGAAGAGCTGGAAACCCTCCAGAAATCAATCAGGATCCCCAAATCCTCCAAGCGGCAGCTCCCCTCCACGTGAGCTGTTGAGAAATAGGGACTAAGCAACTTGTGACCTTTCCCTCTGGCACTTGCTGTGTGTCCCCGCGCATGTTGCCTTGCGCTTGCTCAATGCGCTCCCAAGTGAGCCTACAATAATAAACCAGCTATTGCTGCCCAAAATGTCAGCTGGTTCCTGCATCCCCAAGCTTAATGGGTTGATATCAGGGAGATTATGAGGCTGGGAGCATTTATGACTTCCCCTCCATGGGTTGCCCTCCCCTAGAAAAGCAAGGCAGGCTTCAAGCATGAGCGGTACGACAGCAGCCACTTTCAAGTGCCATCTGTCTGGGAAGCGCAAAGACTTTTGGAGTCACAGATTGCCCTGTTTTCTCCCCACCTCTCCATTACCAATGCAATTACCGCCTTCGTTTCCTTGCTGATTTAGAGAGGCAAACTGCATCTTGCAGCACGACAGAGATGGCACAGTCCTGGTGGCAGAGTTCTCTTTTCTATTTATCTTTCTGAGGGAATAATGGTTGAATTATGCACTCCCAACACACCACATTACTCTTCCAGTGCCCTGCTCTGCCCATTAGTTTCAAAGGCATCTATGGCATGGAGGAAGCATGCAGGGCAAAGGCATGTTGCTACTGGAAGGGCGACAGAGTAGGAGACACTTGACCATGCCCCCATGGTCACCAATATGCTTCAGCAGATAGATGAAGGCATCTGCTCCTGGGAAGAGAACATCTCCCAGGAGGCTTCACAGTAGTGCTTGTATTCTAATGCACATGTAGGCACCTAAGTGCGTATGAAAACTAGTTGTACCTAGTAGGTTGACCCTAGAAATCATTTCTTTTGAGCCTACTGAATAAAAAAAGACCCATGGGTGAAAGGAAGCCCATGCTATTGAGTAAATCCTGGTATTTCCCACCTGGATATCCCTAGCTTTAGCTTCACCTCGGGTGGAGAGGATGGATGACTGCCCTTCAGCTTGATAGCAGCCAAAAAATGATGAGCATGCTCTTGAAGGCCAGTGCCACCACCATGGATAAAATCGCTGGAAGTGATTGATCCATGGAGTACAAGAGAGCCTGGACAGTGCAGAGACCTGATTCCTTGGCCAGCATCCTGCAGTGCTTGGTGGTGTTATAGGGCAGTCCACACCTCCCGGTGGCCCTGTCCCCTTAGGATTTCTATACTTGCTGCAGACCCAGTCCTCCATGAAAAGATTTCTGCTTTATTCACAATCTTTCAAGCTCCCAATTAAAAACTGCAAAATTCTCAAGGCTAAAGCAGGCAACCACGCAAGCCCTAGGGTAATTTTACCATCCGCTAAGAAAAACCAAACCCTGAAACAAACTGAACTATGAAATAGTCATGAGAAAACCCAAGAACAATTCTGCTCTTTAGAAAAGCCATTTTCCAGCTAGCTCAACACAGATGCTGCAGGAATCAAGCTGATCTGCAAAACAGGCTTGAGGCCATCTCTGGGCACATGGCCCTCCATCCCCAACACGTAGAGCTTTCTGCCAGCAGGCTGCAAGGGCTATAGAGCAGGAGAGAGGAGGGCAAGGACATGCGGATATAGAGGGGAGATGTCTTAGGCAGAAGTTTGGCTTCTCCTTTCTGTTTTCCACAGCTCTGGAGGCAACACACAGTGCCTCTGAGACAGGGGCACTGCTGGGTGGTGGCCAAGAAGCTGGATCCAGGATGGCACTGAGGTGTGGAAATGGAGTGAGAGACCATGGGGCTGAGCTGGAGCCATAGATGCTGTGACTGCTGGGGAGCTCACACAGCACCTGCATGTTTGCCCTTCCTTTCTTCTCCACTTTACCTGTTCTTTTCCACCAAATTAAGTTAACATTGTCTCTCACTGGCTTATCATGGACATCTGTTTGTTTGCTGACAATATTCCAGCAGGGAAGACTTCTTAAAGTTGCCCAATTTGCTTCCCCCTGTCTCCACCCATGCCCGTCCTAATTAACAATACATTGCTGTTAACACATGTGACACTGCCAGCCCGTTGAGGGGCGGAGGCAGGCCTGGAGCCAGACCTTATCCCCATGGAGCCATCCCTCTTTTAGGAGAAGCAAGCCAGGTCTTCATGCAGAGGGAAGAGACTGCTACCCCTGCCCTCCCTCTGCATGCTTGGCACCTCAGCGGGTGCTTCAGGACTTCTCTGCGGCTGCACAAGGAATGGGAAAAGAGGGGAAAAAAAAAGTTGCTATTTCTTTTTTTATATAATTTTAAAATGATGCTTTTAATTTTTTCTTTTTTCAAACTAAAAATACTCTCTCATTTTAAAGTTTCCAAGCACGATGCCCTGAAGAAGCAAGAACGACAGATGCTGCGGAGTACAGATGTTTTGCTTTCCTTTTTTTAATTTCAATTAGTAATATTTTCCACACCAAAACTCACAGATGGCTATTCGTGTCCCTGCGACTGGGTCAGGAAAGGACCAGAATGACCTGCTGGATACATGGCCTAACCACCCTGCAGCATGGTGGTTATATTTAGGCAGGATTTTGACTCTGCCTTATTAACCTATTAGTTACCATTGCCTTTTTTGACACATCTGAACTGCTCTCATCCTCATCTCTAAGGCCTCCTGCTCCCTTTTACTACAGGTCTTTTGAGCAGCCAGCTCCTCAAATACTTCAGCTAGCAGATGCCTGATGCTGACCCCATCATTTGGATCTTCCACGGCCCTGCCTCTACCCTCCATGCCCATCCATCCATCCTACGAGTTTTTTTTGGCGGGCTCATTATTTAAAAGCAGTCCATTGCCTTTCACCCTTCAGGCACCATGTGTGGAGCTGTGCTTCTTTAACACAGCATTGTAATGTACAACAGGGCAGCAACGGTGCTCTGGACTACACAAGACGAGATGCTACCACAAAGATGATGGGGACAGCCCTGGGCAGGGATTTACCCCTGCTTCTTTGGGCTTCATATGCCTTGTCTGCCTTGCAGAACAGTGGTGTCTCTTCCCTGCGTGACTCTTGCTTGCCAGTAGGACTCTTTGCTCCAAGCATCCCTGCTAGAAAGCCACTTTCCTATGGCAAGCATCACAATTCCTGTTTCACACTGCCTTCTCACACACCCGCAGATGTGCAGTGACCCATGCAGAGGACTCATTGCTCTCAGAGAGGGAAAAATACAAGAGCAACATCGACTGATTGCAAACTCTGTCCTGCTGGGAAGGTTTGTTCTAGCAGCCTGGAGCAATGATGAGTTTATGGAGAGTACTGATGCCCATGTGAAACCTGGCTGTGGGGAATGGAGGGATGACAGGAGGGGAGGGCGGACTCTGCGGCGTGTAGTTTTGTGTGTTATACAGCAGGTGTTAGTCAGGAGTCTTCTTGCTGGAGCAGCCTACTGGAACAATATTGAAAAGGCTTCTTTAGGTTTTCATAGCACTTCCTTTGCTCTGATCAAGGCGTTGCTGCACAGGAGCAAAATCATGGAGCTGCAGACATCTCTGTGAAACATTGGTTTGATGAACTTTGGTGATGAAAACTGCAAAGTGAGAGGCAAGGATTATTAGGAAGGATCTGCCAATTCCATGAATGTGTGGGATAGAGCTACATACACCTCTGCCTGGGGCACGGGGTGCGGCTCTGTTCCTCATCTTTCAGCGAGATGAAGCTGGAAAAGGTTTAGGGGATGCTGGCAGAGATGAGCAGAGGGCTGGATTTTGGCTGGGGGGCAGCTGCCTAGGCTGGGGCTCTGCTGTGGCAGAAAGGGTGACTGGAGGGGAAAGGAAGCAGTGCGTGGTTACGTGGGGATGTGAAGTGTGCCTGAGCAGAGCACCCGATCTGCACTGCTTGTGGAACTGTGGGCAGATCCCTGCTATAAACCAAACCCAAATTCCCCAGAACAAGTCTCTTCTGCTCTGGCAGCTTCTGTACACCTGGGGACTCACATTCTCCTGCATCTTTGATGGAGATACTGAGGTCCATCAGCAACCAAGTATATCCCAGAGCTCAGCATTGCAGGAGAAATGGTCAGAAGAGGGCGAAGGCTCACATGTGGCTGGGAAAAGAGAGAAGAAAAAGGGTTTGCTCATGGAGATGCTGAATAACACAGTCTGAAAGAGCCCAGAGCTCCTGTCACACAGGAATGATATATGCTTAGCGAATGCTGAAGAACCAGCCCTAATTGTGGCGCTCTGAATCCCCTTCTCTAAGGTATGACGCACATTACAAAACATCAAAGCAGACGACAGAGGAAAACCCGGGTTCTTAGGGCTGGGCATGTATGTTAGCCCCTAGTTCCCTCTCTAGAGCCACTTGCTGGTTAACATCCATCTTCTGAACCAAGGTGGTGAGAAGTCAAACCAAACAGAGCTTTCAGCCACGACACCAAGAGAGCGCACAGGCTTGCATTGTACCATGTTGCCTGGGGAGCCTTGAGCAGCTGGGCCTGGACTAAAGGTGGGGATGTGAAAAGCATAAAGGGAGGCAGCATGAAAGCCATGCTAAAAAGCCCAACAGGCATCCAGACTTGGAAGGACCAGTCATGGCTGTTGTGGCACCTATAGGAGTATCCTGCTCTCCTGGGTTGATATCCTGAGATAACTCCAGGGATATCTCAGAGCCAACTTGCAAAAGAGCCTTCCAGGTGACTGTAATAGCGTGAACCTATACTAGCAGCAGCCCTGCTTAATGTCAGTAAATGGAGCTGAAATCCTCTGCCTTCCCCAGGCCACGGAGTTTCATGTAATAGACCCCAAGTGCTTCAAAGCCCAGCCAGCTTTATGTTGCGGGGATATGGCTGTCTGCCTTTTATTGTGTTTTGCTCTGCTATTCTTTTACACTGCACAATAAAACGCCAGCTTCCTCCTCTCATTAGCCATTTGCTTGTGCTTGAAGTGCACTGAACGCTTTCACGTGCCTGCGAAGAGAGGTGTAATCTGCTCTTTGGGAGTCGCTCACCTCCTCTCAGACTCCCGGTGCACTGCCTGCATTGCAAGCATGGCTGAAGTGTGTGTGTGCCTGGCTCTGTGTGTAGCTACAGCAGCATCGCATAAAAACTGCTCCTAAAGTACATTCCTTGGGTTTCGGGGTTAAGCAGGCACAAACTGGGAAGAAGGAAATTCATGATTATCTGAGTAACTTTAATTTGCCCTCTTTAAGCATCCACCTCCTGGATTAAACAGGGCATGGGGACCTATAAAAGAAATAGTAAATTTTAGTGCCATTAAAGACAGCATAGGTGGGAAGGGGCAGAAATAAAAGTACTCTGGCAACAGCAAATCTGGTGGATTTTTTTTTAGATACAGCCTTTCCCTTAGAGATTTTGGGGTTTGTTTGGTTGATTTTTGCTTTTAGCATTTTTATGAGGACTCTTAAAGAAAAATGAGGTTATATTATAGATGCAGCAGTGCACTTATGATGCCCCTTGGGTGGTGGGAGGAAAACAGAGCTAACATGGGTTTTGGGCTTGAGATGGCAAATCCAGACAGGGTTTGTATGGACAGATGCTGTGCTAGGGGAGAGACAAAATATCCATTTTCCATATGCTGTTCTGCAGGAATATATGTGTAGAGAGGAGAAGAGAACCATCTTGGTGTAGGAAGTGATGAAGAAAGGTAGCAGGAGCTACCATCACCCTTCCTAAGACGTGACAGGTCTGGGCCTCTTCTGCATGGACTCATAATGTGGGTGATAAAACAGGCCTGTGAGGTCGCAGACATCTCCTGTCACCTTAGCACAGGTCTGCGGCTCCCAGTGCACACCCCTGATATCCCTATATGTGTCTCCTGAAGATCTGCAAAACCTCCTGTCTTCAAAGCGACCTGTCTCCAGTAAGGACCTACAGTTCCCTCTGCTGGGAGGATGGTGAAGAAATGCCTCTGAGCTCCTTTTCCCATCAAAGGAGGACACAAAATTCAGGTATCTCATTCCTGGAGTATATTGCAAGCACCTCCAGAAACATCCTGCCCCACGTGTTACTTCCCTCTCTCCTTGCTCACCTGCTAGCTGAACGAATGGAAATACACCGTTCCTGACATTTAATCTGTGTTCATCTTAATTCAGCCCTCCTCCATGGTGGAAATGGGCTATTTCCAGGGAATTTCAGCTTGGGTTTCTTTCTTCTTTTAGTTTCTAGAGTCTTTACTTTTGTAGTTGCAGAGAAACGCTGGGCAATGTATTCCTAAAATAGCAAAGAGCAAATGCTTCCCATTTTTTAGATCTTGCAATTCTTTTTTAAGCTTATCTGCAGAATCTGATAACTAAGGGGTTTTTAAAGTTGGACGAGATTAACAACTAAACAGAGCATCCAACAGCTCCTCTCCATCATTTCTGGTTCTCAACAGGTAATTCTTCATTAGTCTGAGGCATGCGGTTACTTTCCTCAGTCAGATAAAATACCCTTTTCTGAGTCCTGTCAGCCTAAAATCCCATTAGTTTTATCTGGAGTGATTGGTAAGAACATATGGGATGTTCTCTTTCTTTGACCCAATAAATGAGGGACCAAATTAAGAGCAGTGTAAGGAGAAAGAAGAAGTAAGGGTGTGCTGAAGAAGCAGAGGCTTTATGTCTTCCAGGAGAGACAGCAGCAGGGTTGAGAAGAGGAGAGTATCTTAAAACATCCTTAAAAAAACAGTTCAGGAGCCAGCAAAGACATTCATATTTTGCCAGCCTAAAGCGAGCCCTGTCCCACCTTGGCCTGACTGATTCGGGGTACAGAAACCCTGTGGCTGAGTCAGGTTATTGCTTCCATACTGTGAGTTGACTCAGTTATGAAGGTTGCAATGAGTAGCCTGTAGCTCTGCTGGCTCCGTGTGGCTCGTGCAAATGCAAAGTAATGCACCTGGGGAAAAATCAAGAGATGCACAGAGCTGTAGCCAACAGAGAGCGAGCTATTATCCTCCTGAAAGTGGATTTGGTGTGGGCAGATTTATAGAAGCCTCGGCCTCCTGTTCATTAGCAGTCAAAGAAGCAAATAGAAAGTTGTGCCTTAATAGGAGAGGGGTAGAGAAGATGGCTGTGCAATCTCACGGACCATGGTGAAACCACATCTCAGATTCGGTGTGTGGCCTTGACCTCTGTCTCAAACAAGACACAGAGCTGGAAATAGCAGAGAGGAAGGTAACAGAACTGATCAGAGGCACCGAACAGTTCTGGACACAGAGTGACTAAATCAGTTAGGATTGTGCAGCTTAGAATAAAAGGTGAATGGAGATGTTGAGAAAAAACCTGATAGGTTAAAGGAAGGTAGCAAATGAGGTGTTTCTCTTTGCGATTGCTAACAATGCAAGGGCAAAGAAGTATCCAGGGAATCCACCAGGTCATGGGCTTAAACTGAGAGTAAAAGGATGCTTTCCTCCAAAGTGCATTTAAATCGTGGAGCTTGTTGCCAGCAGATCTGGTAGATGAGTTTCAAATGTTTCCAAAAGCAGCTAAGCAACAGAACTGAAAAGAAACAATCCTACAAAGAGCTGTTGAGGGCAGAGGTACCATCTTGAGTGGTGTGGGAGCACAGACTGGCCACATCTGCCTTGTCTCTTGCGCTTCTCCCCGAAATTTTCAGATGTGGGAAAGTGTCAGAGGGCAGATTTGGGAGGAGGAGGCTGGTCCTGGTCTTCATTGCCCATTCTTATGGCCTTTGGTCAAAACTTTGGGTGCGCTGGGTATAGGTAATAGGCAGAAACAAACATAAGCGCCATTTAGGCTCCAGTGATGAAAAGACTTGTCAGGCAGTAAAAGAAACCCAGGTCCAGCCTTACGCCATCTGCATTTCAGCTTGGCTCCTTGGCAAGGTGTACCGTTACATTCAACCCTCTCTCAGCCATCAGAGATGGAGATGCTGTCACAGGGCAGATGATAAGGATGACCGTACTGAGGTTTGCCAGAAGCCACTAACAGGAGCCAGTATTGTCCACCTTAAACAAATACAGTAGGACAAGCATGTGGTGGTGCTTCTCCAGCATATCTTCCCCGCTGCCAGCAATCTGCTGCCTTGGTATTTCCTCAGCAGTGAGCAGTTCTCTGTTCACTAACTCCATCACTAATCTTGTGGCTGCAAAAGGCTTCAGTGCCATTAGCCAGTGTCAGGCAGACATCCAGCAGCCTGGTGAATCTCTGTGGCTCTCAACTGATTTATTCCAGCTCAAGATCTCGGCACAGAGTCAGGAGCAATGTGTTGTCTCACCTCCCATTGCTTTATGTGGGCATCAAGTGGTGTACAATTCCCAGAGGGTTTGCATCTCCCTCTTTACTCCAGGTTACTGCTGCAGTTTCAGTCCACATGTCCCATGGTGCTGAAGGCATGGACCAGTGCCCAGGAAGGCTCACACAGCAGCACAGGACCCACACCGCAAGCTCAAGTTCATACAAGCACTTTCTAGCTTTGGTACTTTCTGAAAGCATCAGACTGGGAGCTCAGGAGTGAGATCCAGAGTGCCAGGCAGGCAGGGAATAGGCAGCCCTTGACCACAGGAGCTATCTGAATAAGAAGTGTCATCACTTTGCAGCCTGAGAGACAAAAAAAGGACTAAGAGAGTCCTTGTGCCAAGTCCACGCAAATTGCCTGTCAAAGGCTGAACATGACTCCCTGTCCATGGTCCCACACAAGGGCATTTATGCTAAATGTGTTGGCCTCTTCACCGGAGACAGCATTTGCATCCAGGTGCATTCAACCTGTTTAGAGCATGCCCATCCTGCAAAACGAAGTCTACACAGAGATCTGAGCCAAGACAAACATCACACACAGTGGGTATCACATAGTGGAAGACTCTGAAGCCTTACCATCTTGGGTTGGTGCAGTCAGGTCTTGATGAGTCAAGCACACAAATCCTGACTTTCAGCGAGCTTGATTTGCTTTGACAGTGCCTAGGTACAAGGAACTTCATACCCTGTTGCCTCACAGCCAGGCTGGAATTTGCAAGAGCAGGTCTGTCAGTGCAGATGTGGTCTCAAATTCTATCAGCTGAAAGAAAAAGGAAGACAGAAGGAAATGTGGTCCCTCAGCTCGATGGGGGGAAGAGACTCACTTACCCTCCCCACCCTGGAAACTCCAGCAAGGGGCTGGCTGCCCACTAGCACTCAGGAACACACTGGCAGACCCGGCAAGCAATACTGCTAGATGAAGGGAAAGCAAGACCTGTATTTCCCCATCCACATCATCTGCAATGTGATCAGAGTCCCTCTGTGAGATGTCCCATGGTTGGAGCCAGGAAAGCAGGGGGCATCCTGGGGCAGCTGTGTTTGTACCAAGTGATGCCTGCCCTGTGAAAGGCAATTATTAGGTTGTTCTCAGCTGTGATGACAGCCTCGCCTTTCTGCTCTCACTTCTGCCTTTCCTATATTTCCAAGAGATAATGATCTCATCTCCTAACTGTTGAAGATCGCTCTTTCTCCGCTCTTCCCCTCCCCGTCCCCCTCCTCTGTTCATTATGGGATAGATATGTTATCGACCAACAATCACTAGATGTCAAAAAACCTTATCGCAGAATCCAGCTGCCAACATAGCCCAAACGTGCTTAGGAAATGCCAGTAAATTACAGGAGAGAGAGAAAGTGAGCAAGGGAGGAAACATTAGGATGAGCAGTGAACTGCAATTAACTACTCCACATTTGGAAGAAGCAGGAAATGTACGGAGGAAAGCAGAGCTAAGGGGTCATCGATTTCGGTAATTGAGGGGAAACTGAGAAATTGATGATTTAATGGGGTTCTTCTGGGAGGAGAGTGTGCTTTGTGGGACATGCTGGGGCAGGGAGACCACTGCTGCTGGGCACAAGGCTTGGGACCCATCCTGGTTATGTCACAGCATTATATATAACCCCCAGCCTTCCTTGGAAATGTCTGTTGTTCAGCTTGACATCAGTCTGGAAAGAGCTTCTTGTCTCATGGCCATACCTATGTTCTTGAAGTGGCATGGACCTGTGACCAGCCTTCTTTCCAAACTGACTGATGCCAAGGCTTGGGGGTTGGCTTGTCAGCAAGGCATGTCTAAGGGCATGTCCAAGAGTGACCTGGGGACATAACCAAGAGTTACCTGCTGTTGTAAGATGTGATTGCTCTCACCTCAGCTGGGCAGGAGATTGGGTGATCCCATACAGTAGTGTCCAGTAGTGAGTCCTGCTAGAAGAAGGTGGTTTTCTCTCTTTGAATGCAAACCTCTTCATGGAGATTGCATATCATAGCCTTCCCCAAGCCACCAGAAATCCTGGAATTCATGTCAGATCTGCATGATCTGCGATCACAAAGGTATCTTATGGAATAATCCAGTCTCTCCCTCCTTCTGTGGCAGGACCAAATATCTCTGGAGCTTTCATCTTCTCTGTTTCCCACCACCACTGCCTTACTGTTGCCTGTACACTTGTCTTCAAACATTTTGACCCAATGCAACAGGCCCTAGATATTGCAAACTGCCACAGAGATTTGGAGGCTATCCTGCAGACCCACCTGATGTCTGTCCCTCCATCTCCATCTCTCTTTCTTCCATACTCTTACATCTTCCTAAACCAAGCTCCAGTCCCAGGAACATTTCCCAGCTTCTTAATGCATGCTCTGCCTCCCCTAGCTCCTTCTTTCCACCCTATCTCTGCTTTCCATCTCACACTCCACATCCTCCTGATTTCCCACTCTGTACCCACCCTCTGCATGCTGCGAAAGATGCTGCAGAGAATGGAGCAGAGTTGGAATGTAAAACATGAAACACCGCAGTAACACGTTGACATAACCTGGTTGCTCCATGGGAGCAACCTGATCTTGGCATTTTTCCCATGGCAGAGGCAAGATGTTTAAAGGCTGTTTGTAGCCCTGAGGAACAGTCTATGCTGTGACTTACTTGTCATGGTGTAGACAAGCAGGTCCCCATTTGCAAGCCATAGCCTTGACATCCTGCAAGCATAGGTACCACTTATTGCATTAGGAAGTCGTCCAGGTCAGACTGCTCATCACCTGCTAGGCTAAATAATAATTTGCAAAATTCACAGCCCCTTTGGAGATGTCAGCGTGTACCAGTACAAGATCACTGCTTGTCACTGCAGCTCTGCTCAGCTCACACTTTGCACAGCCGAGGCAGGCACCAAGAGGCAGTGACCTGTGCTCCTCCATATGTTCTCTGCCCTGCCTGCAGCTGCTGCCACAGCCGGGAGCTGCACGGCTCGGAGATGCTATGACTCCAACTGTCCCCAGAGCTGTACATGGCTGCAAAACACAGTCAGATTGAGGATTTGCTTTAAAACCTTCACAATCTAGGTAATGCTAGGTCAATAATTTTCCTTAAATGGACTAGAGGATGAGCAGAGGGCTGTTCTTCTTCCACAGGGTCATTTCCCTTCTTGTTACAATGAGACACTGCCATTTAAGAAATAGCGGCCAATGATTACATCCAAGAAAGATGCTCAGGGTTTGGAAAAAGATACTCACCCTCCTCCAGGAGATGATGACGACATTTCAGTCTTTCTAATTAAGTTTGTGTCCCAGGCCAGCAGAATCTGGGAGATATAAAACCTCATTTTCCCCTCCTTTGTATTAAATCAAATTTAATGTTTGTGTAATATAAAGAGCTTATAGCACTGGATGTCTTCGTTCTAGCTCCCCATGGACACTGCTTAGGGCAGCATGGTGCTCTCCCCCTGGTGCCTGGGCTCTCAGCTGTAGCTGCTGATAGCCCAGCTATGGCAAGCTTACAGTGCAACCACCTCTCACTGAGGAATCAGTCTCAACCTTCTCAGGAGTTTCAGGCAGTGATCCCCAGCAGAAGAAAGGAAAAACATGATAAGCGCCATAGAAGCTTGTCTTAGCCAGGCGCCAAGCTAGGGAAAATTGAGCTTGTGGTCCACTGTGTGCCTTGTGGCTCTGACACCTGCACTGGTGTGTAGGGTTGGAGAGTAGTGACAGAAGAAAAGCTGAAACTCTAGAAATCAAAGTCAGTCTCTCCTGAGACATTTTCTGTCTGCAAGTGACCTGAAATAAGGCAAGTATCTAGATACCACTTACCACTGCGAAGCTCCCAAAACCTGGACAGAGCACCATGTCCCACCACGAATGAAGGTGAATCTTCAAAAACAACCGTAATGACACTGTTTTCTCGAGATTTCCAACCATCTACTTAGAAAAATTGTTTGTCTGCACATGGTTCTGCTCCTCAGTCCTTGCAAATGCCATCACCATCCAGCCACATGTAGATCATCAAGGTCCTGCAAGCTTACGAAGGTTTCTCTCCCTGTTCTACTGGGCATAGCTAGAGCTGTAGACCTGTCCTTCTTTCTTCCTTAAGTATCTGTGAATGTAAGGGAGCTATTGGTGAGCCTGAAGCGTATTTGCTACAGAGCTGAAAAAAACAGGGGGAAAAACCTCTGTGGCAGCACTCCAGCAGTGGAAGGTATCTCTGCCCCCATGTAGACCTGCCCTTGGGCTGTGTTTGGTGTGCTGCACTGAATGTGGGGAGGGTTCAAGTGTAGAGAGGTCGATCGTCTCTTTTGGGAATGAGGAGAAGAAATATTCAACCCCCTAAATCTGGACAGCTTCATCTTTTCGTTTGCTGTGCCCTGGGGACTAACGCCTACGAATCTGCCCGCACCCAGCTGGGGCCCTTGTGTTAACACTGCCCCACAGAAGCAGCAATCTGTCTTCCCAGCCACACAGATTTTCTCTTGCCTTACACCACCTCAGAGATTCTCCCTGACCACAGCAGTCTCCAAACCCTGTGAAGCACCTTGTGTGTGATAGCTGAGCTTGAAACCCAGCTGCTGCTCCCCTGGGGTCTCTAATGTCGCCTTATCTCCCTGCTCCCTCTGTGACAGTGAAAGAGGAGGCCAACAGCCCCTGGGAACATGCCATCCTCTTGCCCAGCTTTCACCAAGCAGCCTCCTCTCCACTGTGCAATTACGAAGGTGTCACTGTTCATTTGGCCAGGCCTGCCATACGACAAACTCATGTAGCCCTCGAGAGACTCAAAAGCCAAGACAATTTCAGGGAGAAAGTAGAAGCTTCCACTTACAATTTTCTCATTCTTTCCCGTCTGCTCTGCTGCAGCAGTGGGAGAGTGGAAGGAGAAAGAGCACACGATGTGGCTGAAACACATCAAATTCATTAACCGTGCTCAAGAGTTATTGTTCAGACCTTCCTGGTGCTCCAAGGCTGCTTTTAGTTGACTGAAAGCTTTTAAGTGCAGAGCCACTGGATATGGGCCAAATTGTGTGACTGTGATGCTGTCCATGACCTTCTTCAGGCTCCCTGGACTTTTTTACCTCCCAGGTGCTCCAGCTGACCATTAAAATCAATATGCTGGGACTGTATATTTAACTGAGCGCTTGTCTTGGGCCAAGGCCTCCATGATGTAGATCGCTGCTAGATATTTCTAGAAAAAGACAACAGGGAGACCAGAATACAAAGGTGTGAACATTGGTGCAAGAAGGGAATAAACTGGTGCGATTGAGTAGAAATAGCATAGTTCCCCTCTTGCTCCAGGAGAAATCACACACTAGCAATGCACAGCCTGGAAGACCTAATGGACTGCAAACCTTTTCACATGTTCCATGGCCACCCTGATGTTTGGGCAGTCTCCTGACAGTGGAAGACCCAAGATTCATCTCTCCTCTGATTCACTGATATCCTATGCAGGTACATATGAGACACAGTTTTCAGGTGGTATCCATTGCCATTTCTATTCTGGTGGCTGTCCTGCTTTGGATAAACCAGTCAGTATTCATCAATATGCATCCTTTCTCCAAAACCCTGGACTTCACTAATACAGTGCTTATTTGGCCAGCAGGAGCCTGCTACTCATATCTCTGACACGAGAGAAAAGAGTCTCTATTTTTCATTTACAAACATGTGGTGGCAGAAGGTGGTTGAGGGGGAAGGCAGTTTTTCCCATCTTTTATCCCGAGGATCTGCAAGGCCTTCAAGGCACATTTGTTCTCTAAACTCATAAAGCTGCTATGATCCCAGCTTAGCATAAGCTGAGATCACTCTAGCCACAAGTGCTTCTAGCAAGCAGCTGGGGAACATAACAGATAGTATTTTTGCAGAGGCAATTTAAGGCAGCACAGTGGTAGTGACTGCACGTGCTTCTTCTTATTCTGTATTAATTGCTGCTGTTAAAGCAGCACCCAAGTGAAATCAAGCTCTCTGACAAACAAGGAACACTGCTTACTCCAAGTGTCCATCTCTGAGTGTACGTACTTACAGTCTGCCTTGAGAGAAAAGGTAATAGAATCATAGAATCATAGAATAGTTAGTGATGAAGAGTAGTAAGTCTGTAAGTGTTATAAAAGTGAGAGGGACAGCTCAGCATGGCCCCATGTGCCTTTGCTAAAGACATTCTGGAGAGTGAACTATTTCAGAAGCCAGCCTGTGGGTTTGTGACTCCACCCCGGTCTTTCCCAATGGAGACAATCTAATTTCCCACCACTAATTGATGCACAGAGCCACTCAGCTCACTGAAATTACAAAGAAGAAAGGGGTTTAGGTTTTTTTTTATTGGCCACCTATTAGCATTTTTAATTTGCTATATGAGGTAAGTTTCAAAAGGTGCCAGAGAGCAGTTTAAGAAATTAGCTGTTCTTAGCATTTTCTTCTCTTTCTGCCTGCTTGGGTGCTCAAAGCCTTTATTAAAACTGGGAAATGCTTCCAATGTAAGACAATGCAGACAATTGCAGAGGAAGACAAGCCTGGACCCTCCATGGAGCATCATGCTCCTCTGGGACTTCTCAGGGGAGTAGGGAGCATAGGAGAGCAGAGGGAGGTGGTGATCTCAATCTTCCACAGGGCGGTGGAGTGGGGCCACAACTCTGGGGCTGCTGCAGGAAGCACTCAGGACTGGGCGAGAGGGGCAGGAAGGTAAACAGCACACCCTCAATGGGAGAGTGTTAGGGTATCTTTCCTACTGCCCGGCAGCAGTGAGTAGACAGATTCACTTGCTGGAGGAATTTCTCTACTCAGCACTCATTACTGGGAAACATTTCTCCTATTCCTGACCCCACTTCATCTCCCTTGATGCCAAGCAACAACATCACTGGACACTTTGGGGTGCCTGGAGGAAGGAAAGAGTTTTGCACAGCTTTTTAAGCACATTGTGTCATAATGTGGGCAAGAAGCTTGCTGTGGGTTGATTCACTTAAGGCCAAGAGCTAGGTTAAAGCAAGAACAAATACCAACTTGCAATGATGAATAAGTTGCCAAAAAGAGAGGGCAGACTATCAAGATCATACGTAACATTTAAGTTCCTCCTCAGACCCTTCTTAGATTCCTTTCTTATTCTGGCAGGTCAAGTGGAACATGTTCTCTGCCAACTCAGAATAGATATTCTTTGTCTTAGCTAACCAACTCCCCACTGGCCAGCCATGCTGGACCTTCAAATTCAAGAGCTGTCAAGAGGCCACACTGCTGCTAAAACATGTCCCAGCTGCAGCCTTGTTCTTCTCCTCTGCTACATGACAAAAGACAGCAAGCACATCCCCACCTGCTCACCATGGGCCTCAGCCCAGCATGACCATCTGTGTCAAGGCAGGAAAGAGGTAGGAGGCTGGAGAAGTGAAGGGCATGTCCTCCTTCCAGCAGTAGGGAAGTGGCCAAGGGAGTAGCTCCAGGGAGCCACAGAGCGTAGCAACCACTTTGCTTGGTGCTTGTCTTAGGATTTCTGTTAGAGAATAAGAAAGTAGATTGGAAGAAGATTGGATGTGGAAGTAAATGTTGGCTAAGTCAGGGACAAAATTGGGACACCTGCCTTCTGCAGCATGAAGCAGCCATGCACAGATGGGATGGTACCTTTGGAAGAGAGAATCATCACCATGACCTTGCAGGAGTGAGAAGTTTGGATCTCTTTGCTCTATATGACTCCACCTGTTGAAATCCAAGGACAGACTATGGCTGGAGCTGCTCATGGTGTGTATTTATAGGCTCTGAATGGATGATGTCCCAAATAGCTGTTTGGCAATTGCTATCTGAACAAGTGATGCGAGCTGGGTCGTGGACACCCAGGACCACCACCCTCTGGGACTGGCATCTTAGCTTTAGTTGAAGCAGTATCTTTAGATTGTCTGCAGTGAAAGCCTCCAGGATAAAGCCCTTCAGTTTGTGTCCTGCCACAGTTCCTGCTCCTTGACTGCTACCATGGTGCAGGAACTTGACCAACCAGTAGAGCGGGCACCCTTACATCCTTCGTGTGAGACAAAGATTGTGACTCCAAGCATCACAGTTCAAAACTGTCACCACTTGAGACTCCTCTTCTGTCTTGCTTCACGCCAGATTTTCACTCAGCCCTTATCCTGTGCTTGGTCATTGAATAGCTGCACAGAGGTGCCACTTTTACATGAGATCTGCACAGGAACTCCCCTATGTCTTGCCATGAAAAAGGAGTTAGTGACTTCTGGCTTCATGCTAGCAGCATGGGAGGACTGAGCAGCAGGGATCCCCTCTGGGATGTCTGTTTGCTCTGCAGAAACAAGCAGAGATGGTCCTTTGCTCTGCAGAAACAAGTACAGATGGCTCCACAGAGGCTGACTCTTGCTGTCATTAGACATGAGGCAGCTTATGCAGCAAGCAGGAGCTTCTGCACATCCTGCAGACCCCAGGAGCCATGCTAAGTGTAGCTGGGTACCATCTGTTCCTTGCTTTCCCCACTGACTCTTCATCCTTCTCACATCCGTAGGGCTGTTGTTAACACAGCCCTCCACTGGTCAAACCCTGTTATCATGCTGGGCCCAGTTTTCCTCTTCTTCCTCCACTGAGGAGTCTTCTGGGGGTTACTGTACCCCAGCTTTAATTAAGACTGGGGAGAAAGTGAAAACAGCTCTTAGTTGATTGTGGCAAGGGAGGAGACCTAATAAGCCCCAGGAGGTGAAGGCTGACTGCAGAAATCGGGGTAGTAAAATCAAAAACCTCTGAAGCAAGGCTGGGCTCAGGCTCTGCAGCCGGTTAGTATTCATCTGGAGCACCACATTGTCAGAGACAATGCATTAACACCAAAGTCGCTGGGTCAGCGTTTAGTTAAGTTATATATTTGGTATTATATTTTTATTGTGTGTTTTTTACGCCGTATTTATATTTTTATGTTTTCATGTTCAAGTTTTTGCAAGAATTTAGTGCTGCTGGAAAGTACTCTATCGACAGCCCCGGAGATTGAAGATCTTTGTCTATATCTAGAGAAGGCAGAATGTTAGCACCCTGCTAGCACTCTCTCTGCCTCAACCCCACTCACAGGGATCACCGTTAGAGATGAGGAAGCAGCACTGTTGGCCCTGCTAGCAGAGAAGGACCTTGAGATATATTTGTGGGGCCCCAACATACGCTAAGACATTCTGAAGCCCAGTATTCCAAAAGCCCTTATGCTGCTATGCCCCACTGTGCCAGAGAGAATTGTGTACATCACACCGGGATTTCAGGGAGGTGGTTGTCATGGATGCTTTTGACCTGAAAGCCAAAATTTCCCTGCAATAGCAGTGTTTAGGAAATCCTGTTGCTGCAGAGAAGTGGAAACACCAGTCCGCCTCCTGTAGGACCAAATCTGTGCAAGAAAAACCTAAGATCAAGCTTGGTAGGGTATGGGTTGGTGGAGAGTGAAGTCCCCCATCTCCTCTGTCCCTGGTCAAGGGCACAGGGTAACAGGTTACTGGTGCTGCTCAGTGGCGCTCCTCCCTAGCTCCTCTTCTCCCCAACACGTTGCTTTCCCCTCACACATAAAAAGCTGAATTGACAGGAGAGGGGAGGATTAACCTTTGCCACCTCTGTAGGCTGCTGCGTACAAATATTTCTCTCCAAAGCATCAAGTAATAAATGAGTCTTCATCTTTGTCAAGCACCTTGGAGTCCATTTGCCATGTCTCCCCAAAGGCAGCACAGCGGGGCAAGGCAGTGTGTGAAATATAGAAGGACTATAAATCTCTCCAACACTGTATGGACATTTTACAGCTCGCAGTTTTCACTGAGAAGTGGCTGTAAATAATGGAGGGGAAAATCTGCCACTTGTCTCCAGGGGAGGATTTATTTGGGTGTAAGTGCTATAGATCTTCATACGCATGCTGCTGCTGTAAATAAGCAAAGTTTAAGCAGTGACCAGGGCCCGTCTCTTTCTCTCTCTCCCCTACTCTTTCTCTCTCTGTTGTTTCACCTGCTCTCCTCTGTTTCTCTGCTGTTACAGACTACAGCTGACTCCTGAGGAGGGCATATGCCTGGAGAGTCACTTGAGGAGGAAGAGTGTTGCTGTGATTGAGTATACATTTTGCTTTCACATTCAGCCCGTGCAAAGTATTCGAGGGGAAGAGAAGCTGATAGTTAGGATTCAGGACCCGCTGCTGTGTACACTTCAAATGCTCCTTTGAGTTCTTGGTTCAGGATTTTAATGATGCTATTATTCTTGTGCAGAAGCATATGGTTTTCTTCCGCCTTTGCTGTGCTGCAATACTGCTGGCCCCTGATTCGAGTCACTGTATTCAGGGAGCTGCTGAGAGTGTCTGGATGGAAGTTAATTCTTTGAAGTCCTCCTCAGGCATCAAAGCTGCCAGTCCGTGGTGCATGCTGGGGACACTGCTGGGATGTGGAGTGTACATTGATCACCATAGCCAAAAGGCTTTGCAGAGGGCTGGCACTGTCAGGACATGCCAGGCTGGCTAAGAGGTAAAATGTGTTTCTCAGGCATGGGGCTAAGTTAAATGGCAAGTCCAGGCATATGAGGCGTGTGCAGCTTCACTAGTGGTGACAGTGAAGGACCTGAAGAAATTGACGTTGATGGACATAGCAAAGCAGCCCTCAAAGGAACCATGTTAACAGTTCATCGTTTCTATCAGCAACTTACAGTCTAGCTGGCTGCTGTCCCCTGAAACCAAGAACCAAGCAGAATGTGACTTATTTCTTAGGCTATGCTTGGGAGCAGAGAAGCAGATCTTGGACATACCTAGCTACAGAGTGCAGAAGGATGCCGTCAGACTGCACAGCCTGCATTGGAGTAGGAGTGCATAGCCTGTGGGTTTTGCTGTTAGGAGGTGGTGTCTGCTACTGGCAGCGTTGCAAGAAACCCATTCACCTGAAGCCAGCAGTCTCCATCAATCTGGAATCATCTCCCTTCCACACCTGTCTCCATGTGTCCCTCCTGAAGATGCCAGAGCCTCCCAGACATTCAGAAGCCCATCCGATCTACTTGGAGCTCTTGGCAAGCCAGAAAAAGCAGAAATCATAACAGTAAGGAAATTAGTCACCCCACTGATGTGGGATGAGAGCAGATCCTCATCCACATCAGCTTGGCACTGCACACATGTGCAATAAAAAGGCAGACCCAGTTCAAAACACTTGTAGCAACCTCTGTGCTGCAACATTAATCACTGCCTTTCCCTTGCCCTTCAATATCTTTATAAATTCTGCTCTTCCTTCCTGTCCAAGTAGTGTCTTACAGAAATCAGAGGAGAAACAAAGAGCTGAGGATGAGACTTCGCATCCCGCAACAAAGAGCCATGTGATTTCTTCAGAAGATCCGCATAGCACAATTAGCATCCCTTTACAACAACATCATCTCTCCTTTTTTTGTGTCCCCAGAGAAAGATAAAATTGCCACCAAGAGCCAGAGAATGAAACTTGATGAATGCTGAAAAGACATTCACCTGCAAATTAGGTTGGACTGGTCCCAGATTGGGACTGATGGACAACCACCCCTAAGGAGCATTTTATGAAGCTGAGGCTAGAAGAAGGAATATCAGGGGTCAGAGCTGCAAGAGAAGTGCAAGGAAACAGGGCTGGTATTAATGAGGAAGGACAAGTGGTACAGTCTGAGGTGTGGGCACGCATCCTATTCCCAGGCACATGTCCTACTCCCCTCTGCTCCCACAGACTAAAGCAGAAGTGGTCTCAGTATGGTGGACATGGGTGGTGAGACACAACCCTATTCCAAAGCTGCCCTTCTAGGCTCTCACACCATGGGTTGCTCTAACCATAAGACGGTTTGAGAAGCAGTGGCTTCACCCTGTGCTTTGTTAGAAGCAAGGAGCTCATAGTCATCTTTGTCTGCCTCATAATTCCTTTCCCGTATCTCCATGAACCAGAAAACATTTTCTGAGGGAAACCACAGAATTGCTAATTTTCTTGTGTGTCCTCCGTTTTGCTTATTTTTGTTTGTTTTTTGTTTTTATCTTAACAAGCAGCTCTCACTAACATGTAAAGGAAGGTTGATTTTATAAAACACTGCTGCTGAATTGAAATTTGCAGTCAGTTTGTGAGCAGCTTGGACTCTGTCTTGTACCCTCCCTGTGACTTCTCATCCTGATGTTTCCTATAGTGACTTGCTGTCTTCTACATAAACACCCTTGACTGACTGGAGCAAAACCACTCTATTATCGAAGGGGTCCTCTGAGTTCCCTGAAATTACAATGCTTTAAGTAGCTGCCCAGCAACAAAGAGCTAAATTACAGCACTTCAGCCCTCCTGGCAGTTGCTGTTTCTCCATTCACATGCCAGGAGCTGATGGGTCCAAACAAAGAGAGCTTCACCAGTGGAAGGATAGTAGGAGACACGTAGGAAAGCCATGGAATACCTTAGTAACAGATTTCAGCCCTCTCACC
This sequence comes from Amazona ochrocephala, assembly GCA_039720435.1. NCBI lineage: Eukaryota > Metazoa > Chordata > Aves > Psittaciformes > Psittacidae > Amazona > Amazona ochrocephala. The sequence continues at coordinate 107,828,708 of CM077909.1, forward strand.
ATGAGAAGTGGCTGTTGAACTCAAACTACAACATGCTCAGAGTTATTAGAGGTGAATTTGGACAGGTCCCTTTGCAGCCCTAGTGGGACAGGATGTTTAATGAGGTTTGGCCATCTTGCATGGATGAGGAGATGCAGCTTTAGGATTAGTTTAGGAGGTCCATGTGGAGTTCCTCTATGAGAGTGATGCTCCTGGTGGAACCAAGTAGACTCAGCATTTCAAAGATCTCTGTTGGTCCACCAGCTGCTCCTGGTGTCTACGATCTCAAATTCATCTTCTTTCTATGTCTGGGGCCTATAAATTCATCACATCTTCTTGTGGCCTGGGAATTCCTTGTGCCACGATGCTTTCCCAATGTGAGTAGTTTTGATAAAGATTTGGAGGAAGGCAAAACCAGAAGTGAAGCACTAGAACTGCAGTTGTGTGAAGAACAGCCAAATAACCTAAGACTAAACTTTGGCAAACTCTTAACCAAGATGTGAGAAAGGTCTGCAAGGTTGTGAGGTTGAAGGAAGGGATGGAGAGTAACCAATTGTCTTCTGCTTCTTAAAATGAAAGAATTAGAAGGTATCAAATAAAAACTGCATGTGGCAGACTGGAAAAAAGTAGATAGTTTAAAACAACACATCATTTGCCTGTGGAACTCCTCCCACAGAATCACAGGCTTGCTCAGGCTGTCAAGGACTGCTGGAGGTCACCTTGTCCAAATCCTCTGCCCAAGCAGGACCACCTACAGCAGGCTGCCCAGGACTGTGTCCAGATGGCTTTTGAATATCTCAAAGGATGGGGACTCCTCTCTCGCAACCTGTTCCAGTGCTTGGTTATACTCGCAGTAAGAGATGTTCAGAGGGCAAGTTTGTATCTGTTGCTGCTGTTCCTGCCACTGGGCACCACTGGAAAGACCCTGGTTCCATTCTATTTACATCCTCCCTTCACATGTTTATATACACTGAGATCCTCTCTCAATCTTCTCCAGGCTGAAGTGTCCCAGCTGTCTCAGTCTTTCCGCATAAGAAACTCTGTAATCCCTTCGTCATCCCTGTGTTCCTTCACTGGACTCTGTTCAGTGTGTCCATGTCTCTCAAATACCGGGTACCCCACAGCTGGGTACAACACTCCAGCTGTAACCTCAGCAGCACTGAGTAGAGGAGAAGGATCAGCTCCTTTGGCCTGCTGGCATTTGTCTAATGGAGCCCAGGGCACCACTGACCTTCTTAACGGCAAGGGCACATTGCTGGGTTATGGCCAATTGGTGTTGATCAGGACCCCAAGGGCTTGTCTGCCAAGCTGTTTTCCAGTTGGATGGCCCCGAGCATATGGTGGTGCACAGGCCTGTTCGTTCACAAACAGCAGGATGCTGTTCATATGAAACCTTTACATGGGTCCAAGAATGAGTTAGATGAAATGGGAGTGCGTATGGATTTATTGTGTTTGCCACAAGGATGCCAGTATCGCTTTGGGATGTCTGTGTGTATGGATTTATTGTGTTTGCCACAAGGATGCCAGTATTGCTTTGGGATGTCTGTGAGAGTTGTCTGCTCTATGATATCTTCCTTAGACTTTACTGTTGGCCATGGTGTGAATGTGAGGGTTATCTCCACATCCCTGTGCTGAAGTCAGCTTGTGCTCACAGCTGAGGTGGGCCACATCTTAGTGGGAACTAGCAAATAAAAACGTGGGCTGGGGCAGGACAGGAAGGAGATCTGTTACTGGTTTGGGATAGGAACCAGACAAAGCCTTTAATAAGAAGGCTCTCAAGACACTGGTGAAAAGGAATTTGGTACAGAAAATAAACCAAGTCCTTTCCACCATCAGGTAACCCCTGGTAGGACACTTTTCCTGCTTCAGATGGGGTGATCCCTCTGCAACTCATCAGGCACTGCCTGCAAGATTCCCTGTCTCCATGCCCCTTTTGAGCCCACAGATTGGTGGTATTTCAGTACAGCCTCATTTCTCAGCTTCCTCCATCTGGAAAGGACATCCCAGACTGTCACAACGATGACAGGGAGGTGAGATCTGGCTTTTCAATTTATGTTTTCAACTCTTTTTGTCTTAAGATATCTCAAAAAGTGCTCAAATAATTTTTTCCAGCAGCAGTTTATTTGTTTTTGCTCACAAAGCCATATTTATCTACAGAAAAAAAGAAGTCAAACATCCCAAATGCTTGAAACACAAGAACGCGGGGCTGGCAGGGCCTTCCAGGCTTGCCAAATCCAACCCCTGCTGTTGCAGCAACACATCGCAACACCCTTTCCGGAGCTGGAGTCTGCTCTTTCTCCAAATAGCTTTTAAGCTATTTGGATTTCTGCTCTCGTGGCTCCTACTGGGCAGGTGCTCCAAACCCAATTGCCCTAATAGTTCAAAGCCGTCAACCTATTTCCAGTCTATTCATGGCCAGTTTACATACTTTTGTTCTCATGCCAGCCCTGTCTTTTGGCTGAAATAGCTATCCTTCCCCCATGGTGCTTACCTCCCTGACGCATTTACAGAAGAACATCCCCAGCCTTTGCTAATAAGCCTCAGTTTACTGTTTTACTTTTACTTTTTCCTTTCTTGCTTTCCGCTTTGAAGAGGGTAGAGTCTCCTGACCTCTCCCCACACTGTAACTCCTCTGGTCCTTGCGCCGTTGCAAGCTCATCTTCAGCTTCCTTCCACCCCGAGTAGAAAGGATCATGGAGTTTGCAAAAGATTGTGTATTTCCTAGGAAATGGGACCATGGTGTGGGTCCTAAGAGAAATCTCATCTCCTTACTGCTTCCTGCTCCTGCTGTGTTCCTGGAAGGAGCAACAGTGTCTCAGAAAGCATCTCTTATAAAATCTTACACAAAAAGAGCTTTAAGATTAACATCAGCTTCCAGCAACAGCAACAATATGAGAAGCAATGGAAGGGGAAACTGAAAATTATTTGAAAATATGTAAATCTTCTCATTAAATAATTCACATGAGTTTTTGCACACAAAGGTGAAAAAAACCCCTTGGCAGCTGTGTATATCCTTTCTTCATCAAAGCCACACTACCAGCAGCTGCCATTCTCTTTCATCCTCAGATTTTTGTCTTTCTGCTCTCCACGTTTCAACCTTCCCTTTCTACTACTATCACCTGATACTGGGATTTCCAGACTGCTCACACCATCAGGCAGCATCTTCCCCTCATTTCCCTCCTTTTTATTCTGCAGCCCCCTTTAAATTATTTCCATCCTTGGTGGAACCTGTCTCAGGATCACCAGGAAATTCCCATATAACTTGAGATTTTCAACATCATCAAGGAAAAGAGAAAGACCCCTTGCCCTGAAGCTTATGTTGACCTTACTGAGTGAGATGTCTGATAATTGTGCCTGGACAAGCACCATTTCTGGATGTAACCGATGGGAAGACTCCTTGCATCCTATCTTATGGTGTTCCCAGCATTCCCAGAGCCCTGTGTTAAAGGAGAGGCCAGGCAGAAAACTAGCAGAAGCTGCACACTTTCCCTGAGAAAATTATTTTGTCCAGTGAGATGGGGATGCAGGTCCAGATATTGTGGGAGAGGAGCTCAGGGAAACTTAAATGCAAAGCAAAAGACCACCAAATGCTGAATTTTGAAGCAAAAAGTTCAAGGAAATTAGGAATATAAGAAGCCATTGAGCTCCCAGTTCTGAGTGATGGACATTTGAGAGCGATTTTCTTCAGACACCTCACACAAGTGGTTTACCCCTATTTGCAAGTCATTAAGGTTCAACCTAGTGGTGGGCACTCAGAAGAAGACACACTTGATTTAATGCCTATGTTCTTTATCCCTGCCTCAGCTTTCCCAAGCTTCCCAATCTTCCCATCGTTAGGGCATGGGGAACTCCATTCTGCCAAGGTCACTCTTTGGCCTTGTACCTTGATCCTTTACCCTTTGTGGTTTCCCACTGGTGGCATATCCATGCAGTCCCCACACAGAAGATGGGATGCTGGCAGAAGAGGAGCCTGTCCCAGAGATATTTTCCCAGGCTGTGCACATTTTTTAAGACAGGAAAAAAACAGAAAGAAAAAGGGAAAAGAAGAAAGAAGAAAACAAACAAAATGTCTATTCCAGATTGGGATAGAACAGGAATAATAATCCTTCAAGACTGGTTTGGCACAATTGAAGTATTTCACTCCTGTCATTGCCGACTGCTCTGCTCTTGCCTCAAAACATTTCTGTTACCCTAGGGTTGCATTTCTAAGTGAGCACTGAAAGAAGTCAGAGACCCGTTTTACAATTCCAAAAGGTATTTGGAAAAAAATATTTTTGGAATTGGGAAATCCATCAATCCCAACCATTTCCCCTCACAAGTTTGGCTTTAAGAAACTAGAATTTATTTACTCTTTGGATGGGGGTGTGGGGTGTGGGGGAATCATAAGATTTCCCAAACATCACCAAGCTGATCCCCTTGAGCCAGAGGATTTCACGGTGCTGTTTCCTTGTCTCCTGGCAGGGAAAGGCAACCATGGGTAATGAAATGGATAAGCAAAATAAGAGACAGCTCTGGGATCAGCTATCCCTTGGCTGGGCCACTCTTAATACCCCAAAATTGTTTCTCTATGAGGCCCTACATAGCTAGGCTATTCCTCTGCTGGCACCTAGCTCTGACAATATGTTATTTTCATACTATGATCACCAAGGCATTGATAACCTCATGGGGAATTGAGATAGATTTCTGTTTAGTAGATCGTCCTTCATTCTCAGCAGGCATTTTCCCATCTGCCCTTTTACCTGTCAGTTATGATGGCAGAGCCTGAAGTGAAGAGATTCAGTCACTTTCCTTCTACTCCTTTTTTTTCTGGTGTCGTTTATAATTTTTAGCGAGAAAAGCAAGACACGCTCCATAAATCAGCCCGCAAGTTAGAGAGTCACACTGTGGAGTATGCAGCGGGATGAGGCACCAGCTGCTCTTTGCAGATGAGAAAGCTGTAAATATAATGCTGGTTTAAGGAGGCAGCCTGTAGGTTGTGACACCACATGCCTTTGCACCCCCGTGGGTATTGCACCAGGGGTTCTCCAAACTATCTGAAGAGCCCTATCAGGAGAAGCTGCCTGGTCCATGACAGCAACATCCACAAAGCCAGTCACCTGCGAGGGCTGGAAACACACTCAGACCTTCCCGAAGGTCACAGCAGTCAAATATCCTGCCTGGATTCATTCGATATGCAGCAGGGAGCAGGAACGGGCTCCACTTCTCTTTTATAGGACCTTGAGTTGTTTGATGTAAGGCTGTATGCAAATCACTGCCCAAGGATGTGTTTGTCATAATTAATGCTAGCTCCCACCCCGGAGCACATTTCTGTCAACACGGAATAAATATTTCCCATCAGGGCGAGGGTTGGGGAGATCAGGACTTGAAGCACTTGGATAGCGCTGTGCCAGCCATCAAGGATCACTTCCCTGGTGCTCCAAGGCAACCAGAGATCTAGGGGTTGCTAATTTCCTTCCCAGGAGTTTCTGGATTGGAGGTTTTTTTTAATGATTTAAGCCAATTTTCCCTTCGTGAGTGGCCTTTCCCCTCCACAGGAGGTGATTGAAAGCCCGTCATCCATGAATTTCCAGCATACTTATGGACATGAAAACAGAGAGGCTCCGAACAAGTCTGGCACTCTACCCAAACACGAGTGCTGAGGTCTGGTGTTACACCAAGAGACAGATTTTAATATCTTTCTTTTCATGAGGGGGAGATAAATAGTTTATTCATTGGAAAACGTATGTGGGGAGAGGGTGAAATGAACTTTCAGATTAAACTTGGCAAGTGCTTCCAAGCTAAAGAGGGGATATTTAATCACGTTTTCTTGCAGGGAAGTCTGAATGTTGGGTTTCAGCAAATTTTCTAAATGAAATGTCTCCATTTTTTTCAGTGATGCTTGTGTTTCTCAGCCTGATGATGTGCCGAAGGGGCTTAGCAAGGGATCTCAATAACTAGTAGAAATGCTCTGACAGAGCCTTCACTCACAGTTTCTGGGCTTTAGTACTTTCTGATCAGGAGAAACGCTGAATGAGCCAAAGACCAGCAAGGTTTGGCTCTGCCTAGCGCACTTCCACCTTCATGATGCTGGGCATCATCCCCTCCCTGAACCCAAAGCCGTGGTTTTTAAAGCCAAAGGGACACATGATAGCCATGCAGGCATGAGATGCGCTGTGGAGAGGTGCAGGGTACTGCACAGGGAGGTGGGGCTGGGTGCAGAAGGGATTTGCCCTCTAGGGGCGGTGGCACCAGCCACAGTGGTGACCTCTTCCTTGTGCCCAGCTTCTTCCCTTTCCAAGACTTTGTATGTAACTTCATCGGAGGCTCCTAGAATCTGGTATTTCATGATGACAGTGAAAACAGAATGTTTTGCTGGTGTTCAAAGAGAGGCTGCCAAGGTAGCACAGACAAAGAAGGTTTCATCTTAAAAAAACATTCCCAGGCAAAAACCTAAACAAAACAAAAGTACACACACACAAAACATTATGCAAATGCTTCAGAGAAGATGAAAAAATAAGCATTTCAAGCTAGCAAATAATTCAGTCTTCTCAGTCTGTTTTTTTCTCTTCCTTTGCCTGCATGGGATCTGAAATTACATTTTACCACCTGCCTTGCTGAATTGTCCTTGTACTTTCCCTGCCAAGTTTCATACCCTCAGGGGACATCAGCTCCCAGGGCTGAGGCTCACTGTGCTTTCCTTGTCCTGTTTCCTCAGGGACAGGCATCTGCTCAAGCACTGCATCAGGCAGATGTGCACAGGGGAAGCCACTGTGCCTCCCTGTTCCCTTTTGGAGCATGCAGACCATCTTCAACACATTTGGCAAGAGACAGGCCATGTGAAGAGCAAGCAGCCTTTGGCATATTGCGGTGAGCAACAGGTGGAGGAGAGGCAATCACAAAATCAAAGAACTATTCAGGTTGGAAAAGACCCTTAAGATCATTGAGTCTAACTATAAATCTTACACTGCCAAGTCCACCACTAAACCATGTCCCGTAAGTGCCACATCTACATGTCTTTTGACAAGCCCGTTAATGTTCCTGTTGACAGAAAGGCCCCATGGCATAGTAGTGTTGCTCACATCTTTGTAGGCAAAGGAGAATCCACCCAGCTGCAGCTCCAAGCGCCTCTTCCTCCAGCCCAATCTGAGTACCAGGAGAGTAGCCCACTAAAATGCAGGACCCTGGTTGCATGTGCATCACATACACAGCAGTGAGCTTGCAAAGGCTGGGAAGAAGTAAATTCAACTGCAAACTCCCATTTTGCAGAGGAGAGATGGAGTCCCAGATGTAAGTAAACTGCCAAGCCGTGGCATGTACAGTTCACAGTGTACTAACCCCCCCTATTCTTGCCCTGAGCAGTACAGGCAGTTTTAGCATAAGCACTTCTGTCACTGTGTAGCTTTCACAGCATGGACTGTCAATGCCAGCAGGCAGGAGAATGCAGTTGTTTTGCTCTTGGCTGAGGTTTTTAACCCCCTCACTTGCAGCCATACAGCCACTTCTGGCTCAGTGTCGTGGTTTAAGCCCAGCCGTAACTCAGAACCACGCAGCTACTCTCTCGCTCTCCCCGTTCCTCCCCCCGCTCCTGGAGGGATGGAGAGGAGAATCGAAGGAATGTAACTCCCACGGGTTGAGATAAGAACAGTCCAGTAACTGAGGTATAACACAAACCACTACTGCTACCAATAATAATAATGATAGGGCAAATAACAAGGGGAGAGAATACAACTGCTCACCACCTGCCAACCGATACCCAGCCTGACCGAGCAGTGATCTAACCCTTCCAGGTAACTGCCCCCAGTTTATATACTGGGCATGATGCGCTGTGGTATGGAATACCTCTTTGGTCAGTTTGGATCAGGTGTCCTGTCTCTTCTTCCTCCTGGCTTCCCCTCCTCCCTGGTAGAGCATGAGACTCACAAAGTCCTTGGTCAGAGTAAACATTACTGAGCAGTAACTAAAACCATTGGTGTTATCAGCGCTGCTCCCAGGCTGAAAGTCAAAACCACAGCACTGCACCAGCTACTAAGAAGGAGAAAAATGACTGCTACTGCTGAACCCAGGACACTCAGCCTGTACGTCTGGCTGCACCACCCCGAGTTACTTCAGCTCAGTTCAGTGCCCAGCAAGTCAAAGCAACCTGGTCTGGGGGCTCAGACAGATAAAATGCACACAAGAGAGCAGAGAGCAGCAAGAACAAGACCAGGACACCCCAGGATCCTCAGCCAGAATGTCCACCCACACCTGTCTCTTGGTAATACTTCTGGCGATGGAAAAGGGAACTTACATAAAAATGACCTTTAACACCTCTTGGAGGTCCCCCATTGCCTTCAGACTCCCTTCATGAGGCTGCTCCTTGAAATGAACATCACTTTCCAGCCTTGCCAAAGATCATTCTGCTGAATTTTGTCTCCTTGCACTCATTCATTTTCCCTCTTTTCACAGGAGTTCTGGGGGATGCTCCCCATCATGCACTGCCAGCTCCCCCAGCTCAGAAGCCCCACGCTACCATAGGAAGCCCATCTGTGTTCCCCCCCTTCAGCTTCTTCCCCTGCAATGAGCCGCTTTTGCACATCAAGTGCTGTATTTGACTCCAGGAGGGTTTGTTTAAAAGATCTGCTGCAAATAAAACACCCGTTGTACCACAGCTCCCTTGCACAAAGCAGAGGGAAAAGGAAATTTATGCTGAAGATTAAGTGAGGAGTGCTCTTATAGTGAGCTGGTTTTGGCTATCAAACTCTCCCCATATGAAAGTGTCAGAGGACTCCCTGCTTAAGTGATTTAAGGACAGGTTAGACAGATCACAGTGGTTGTTCATAGAAAATGGTGGAAATGATGAGAAAGTATCTCCTTTTTGTGAAGCCACATGACAATGGCAGTCAGGGAACTGTCGTAAAGCAAGCTGCCTGTACAGGAATATGCATCACAATATGGCAATACGCAGACACCTATATTTAAGCCCGATCAGTTCCAGTTCATCATCTGGCCTCACAACCAGTTGTGCAAATGTGTCTGGGGAAATTGTGTGCAGATGAGGGAGAAATGCCGCTGGAGGCAGAGGAGATGGTGAGAGATGAGTTCACCCATGTGGCTGGTAAACAAAATGTTTGTGGACTGCAGCCTGACTCACTCGGTGAACCTTCCAGGGACTTTTGTACTACTTGGTGCTTTGTTTTATTAAAGCAGGTAGTGACTTGGAGCCTTGTGGAAAATCTCAGCCTGTTTGCTTTACTTATAGACTTAGTGTTTTCATGGCTGAACTTGAAGATGTGAACACCGCTGACTGAAAGGCCAGCAGATGAATCAATAGATCCAACACCTTCTCAAAGCCTCTTCATTTTTGCAGCTTTAGCTCATAATTTCCAAACAAGCAGGACAGATCTACCAAAGGGCAAAGAGGCGCGAGCTGATGGGCAATGCCAAGGAGAGGTGGAGTGGAGGCTGCTATGGGTCCACACACATCTGTGGTGCTAACCCATAGATGCCAGCCCTGCTGCGTCCAGATGGGTGCAGCAGTAATTTGCACTGAACAGAGTTTCCAGCCTCTAACAAACCTGCCCCTGGGTTATAGTAGGGACCTTTCCTGCTGCTGGCCTTGACCCTTGCTTTGTGTGATATGCTCTGTTCCTCCCACCTGCTGCAGGTCTTGCCATTTCCTCCACAAAGATAAGTTTCAGGGAAGAGTAAGAGGAGGGAAGAAGGAAGACTGGAGAAATCTCTTCTCTTTGCAACTTCCTTTGATGCAAGCAAAGAGGTAACCCTTTAAATGTGTCCTTGGTATAGTACGATATTTGTGTCTACCTTAGCTGCAAATGTTCACTATTAAAATCTTTATTGGTTTTGCCGTTTTGCACTGGTTTTTCAGTCTTCTCTGCTGGTGTTGATGTGGGACCAGGCTTCTGAAAGCTTGTGTGAAAACCCAGCAACCAGCCAGCCAGGCTAGTAAACAGGGGCAGGTCTGCTTCCAGCTTCTGATCTGACCCTCTTGCACATTGTACTAAAGTTTGTTTTATGCTTTTGAATACATACAGCCATGCCCTAACTTGCTGACATTACTAGATAACCTCACTAGCATTACTCTGCAGTAGCATGCAAAAGCAGTAGTGATGCCCCAGCGATAGCAGCTCATGGTTTTCAAGCTGGGTTTGGTCTGGGCTGTGTTACTGCTGCAGAGCGGAGATGAAATATGTTCTGCTACTGCAGCATCTCCCCAAGTGGTAAATGTTATATGGTGGCCACCAGTCTGCTGATTGCTGGCCCACAGACAGATCCAGCACCCTCCCATAGGGAGCGGAGCGGCTGTGTTAACTCATGCAGCACGGCTGGTGGGATGGCTGCTCAGCCCTGCCGGCTCCTGCAGAAAGCTCAGTGGCACTGATATAGAGCAGACTCCTCGTTGTGATACATATACATAATGGCAGCAACACACCACGGCGCTGTCTGCCAAGCTGCCCATTCCCACTGTAGTCTAGATGCAAATCTTCAGTCTTGTTCTCCCAAGATGGGGAAGGCAAAAAGTGGCACTGGCTTTGCCTGGGGTGATTAGCAGGAAAGAAACCCCAGTGCTATGAATGAAAGGGATGGGAATGTTACAGGAGGCTTTGCCATGTAATTGAAACCAGAGCAGATCAGAAATTGCAGTGCTGCCTCCTGGTCTCAACTGCTTCATGAGTCCCCTATCTCACAGCTTTAATTTTAACTAGCCTCCCATCCCATTCCTTGCTCCTCTGTTCTGCAAACTGTTGGTTTCTCTCCTTTCTGGTTGCTTCCTGGGTCATTTCCACCCTTCACTAAATTTAGGCAAAGCCCTGCAGGACCTGTGTGTGTGCATATTTTCAAACCCCAACAGTGTGTGTTGTAAGCCAGGGAGAAGGGCGGGCGGAAGGAAGGAAGGACATTGCTAGCTTGGGTGTTGGTGCCTTGGGGAGCAAGCAAAGCTGCGCAAGGGGCTCTCAGCAGCTGTGTGAGGCAGGTCTTCTTGCAACATTCATGGTGAAGGACAGAAGGATGCACTGGGGAAAGGCATCCCAGAGTGGATGTGCTTTCTCCAGAATCCTGTGGCAATTAGTACCTAAGCTCTACGCTGCCACTGGTGCCCTTAGCCTCTTACCAAAGCTACGCCTGGGACCAGCATCATGCCTGTTGATGCACCTCCACAGATGAAGTTAGTGGACACAGGTGAAGAGTTTATCCCAGCCAGGGTGTTGCAGAAAGCCCCTGGGCAAGGGCAAGGCAGGGAACGAACTCACATTCCTCCCCGTGGTCCTTCCTTCATGGAAAGAACTACTGAGGACACCAGTAGTGTCTGGGAGCTGTAACTACCACTAGGTAGTTTCTTCTTGGGGGTACATCTTGTCCTTTTCCATTGGGCTCAGTGTTGCACCCTCTGGCAAAGACATGTTTGTGCCACCTCTCCCCAGAGGCTGCTGGTCTCCTCCTGGACCACAGAGGAAGTATTGCACTTCACCCCATGCAGAAAGCTCTGCTAAAGGTGTTTCCCACTGTGAGATCCTTGGGGAACCAGCGTAGTTATGCCCATGCTCTTTCATACCACATCATAGAATCATAGAATAGTTAGGGTTGGAAAGGACCTCAAGATCATCGAGTTCCAACCCCCCTGCCATGGGCAGGGACACTTCACACTAAACCATGCCATCCAAGGCTATGTCCAACCCCACCTTGAACGCCACCAGGGATGAAGCATTCACAACTTCCCTGGGCAACCAATTCCAGGGCCTCACCACCCTTACAGTTAAGAATTTCTTCCTCATATCCAATCTAAACTTCCCCTGTTTAAGTTTGAACCCATTACCCCTTGTCCTATCACTACAGTTCCAAATGAAGAGTCCCTCCCCAGCATCCCTATAGGCCCCCTTCAGGTATTGGAAGGCTGCTATGAGGTCTCCATGCAGCCATCTCTTCTCCAGGCTGAACAGCCCCAATTTTCTCAGCCTATCTTCATATGGGAGGTGCTCTAGACCCTGATCATCCTCGTGGCCCTCCTCTGCACTTGTTCTAACACTTCCATGTCCTTTTTATGTTGAGGACACCAGAACTGCACACAATACTCCAAGTGAGGTCTCATGAGAGCAGAGTAAAGGGGCAGGATCACCTCCCTCGACCTGCTGGTCACACTCCTTTTGATGCAGCCCAGGATACGGTTGGCTTTCTGGGCTGCAAGCGCACACTGCCGGCTCATGTTCATTTTTTCATCAACCCACACCCCCAAGTCCTTCTCCGCAGGGCTGCTCTGAATCTCTTCTCTGCCCAACCTGTATGTGTGCCTGGGATTGCTCCGACCCAGGTGGAGGACCTTGCACTTGACATGGTTGAACTTCATCAGGTTGGCATCAGCCCACCTCACAAGCGTGTCAAGGTCCCTCTGGATGGCATTCCTTCCCTCCCATGTATCAACTGAACCACACAGCTTGGTGTCATCGGCAAACTTGCTGAGGGCGCACTCAATCGCACTGTCCATGTCACCCACAAAGATGTTGAACAAGACCGGTCCCAACACCGATCCCTGAGGGACACCACTCGTTACTGGTCTCCAGCTGGACATTGAGCCATTGAGCACTACTCTTTGCGTGCTGCCATCCAGCCAGTTCTTTATCCACCGAGTGGTCCACCTATCAAATTGATGTCTCTCCAACTTAGAGAGAAGGATGTCATGCGAGACAGTGTCAAAGGCTTTACATAAGTCCAGGTAGATGACATCAACTGCTCTGCCCCTGTCCATCAGTTCCATAGCCCCTTCATAGAAGGCCACCAGATTGGTCAGGCAGGATTTCCCCTTAGTGAAGCCATGCTGGCTGTCACCAAGCACCTTGTTGTTTTTCATGTGCCTCAGCATGCCTTCCAGGAGAATCCGCTCCAAGATTTCACCAGCTCTGCTCCCAAGCTATGCCAGCATATGAGCGGCGATCACTGAGCTGCTTTGCCAGTCTGTTCCTGGGAAGCAAACACAAAAGGCAATGAGACAATTCATTAGAAATTCAAGCCCCTGGGAAGGTTTGTTGGTTGTTTTTTTTTTTTTTTTCACTGAAGAATTCACCCACTTCTATGATTATCAGCTTATTATACAGCGCTGCACAGACATAAAAATACAAATACTTCTTTACATACAAGGATCAGAAGAGCTCAAGACTATCAGAACAACATTATTAAGGCAGATCAAAGCCCAGATATCTCAGCATCCTCATAAAAGTGGATGTAGATTGTAGGCAAGTGCGGCAAGCATAGTATCATGCGAAGGTATAATGTTCCCATCCTGCACTCTTCCCAGGTTACAAGTATTAGACTTGCAGGCTTGATCTTAAGTGGGACTCTCTTTCGTGAACTCATTCAATCTCCCCTTGGACCCAGGTAAACTTTCAGTAGCCACAGCAACCTCTGGCAAGGAGTTCCCCCGCTAAGTGAAGACCTGTCACCTCTGATTTCTTTCGAATCTGTTCTGTGCCAGCTTCATTTAATGCCCTGCAGCTCTTGAGTTGTAAGAGATTTGCAGACAGAGCCCAGGTCCAAAGATTTTCTCTTACTTCCTCCTTCAAGGTTTGTTATTTCTGTTTTGCCCGGAGCCTAGTGCATTAGAGACCTCAGGCCATTCCCGTAATACAACGAAAGCAAAACGCTCTGCCTTTGTTCCTGTTCACTGCAGTAGACCCCATCTCTGCTGCTCATTGTTTTAAGACTCTTTTCTATTAATAGCAGAAACAGACACACCATTTCAATAATTCTATTCAAATTAATGCCTTTCATTATACTCCAAACACAACATCAAAGGCTTAGATTGCACCCTGGCCCTTTGTGAGACAGAAAGAGTTCTGGTGTAAAGATTTCCATCAGAATAGATGTTTGATGGGAGAAAGCTTTTTTGTCCATCAGGAAAGATAAGTTACTTAATGGGATTAGAGGCTTTAGTTCTTGTGGATGAGTGACTGCAACTGCCTAGGAGGTCCTATCCATCAGCAAATTTTGTCCCACGGTTTACTGTGATGGTAAGTTTTGCTGTTGGAAATATTTCAGTTTTACTCAGTTCTTTTCCATGAGAGAAAGGTCCCCTTTTCCATGACATAGGGAATATAACTGTGTCTTGGAGACATCTGGGATTGCACGTCTCTGGTGTCCAGGAAAAGATAAGCTGCAGAAACCCCCATGTCTGCAAAAATCCCTTTGCAGTCACTGCCAGCCACCCTTCTCTACTAGCGCACACAGCCAGTAAAGAAAGAGGGTCAAAACCAAGCACAGTGGAGAGGGTCTTCTTCTGGGGTGCAACAAGGCCAGGTTGAAGGGCTATATTTGTACCCTGACTCTGTCCATGACCTTTTGCCTTTCATCAAAGGAAGCACTGGGGGACTTGGGATAATCCACCGTTGGATTAGGTATGTAGAGAGAAGGTGTTTTGGTAGCTGTGTGCACATTTCCTTCCGAAATACTTGCAGCTGGGCAGCCATCCACATCAGGCTGAGCTCTAGGGCCATGCAGGTATGTGGCTGGTCCTGCAGAGAGTGCAAAATGTGCTCAGTGGGGTCCTTAGAACATGGCCAGGGATGGATCCTGTCTGTTTGCAGCACCACATTGCAGTTTCTCTTGCCCTCCCAGACCCCCATGTTCCAGATGCATCCATCATCCACCCGGGCTCTCACGCCTACTTCCTGCAGTCTATAAAACAAGTTGGATGTGTCCCATCCCAGGCAGGGATGATCCCTGGAAATACTGATGCCTACCTGGGGTTATGCTTCTTTGTGCACAGATTTTTTATTACACAGATTAGCACTAAATGTCCTTTTAAAGTGAAGGAAGAAACTGTATCTCAGTTCAGTGCAGGGAATGGGCTCACACATTCCTGGTATGTAGTAAATTCTGATTTTCCTTTGCTGTTTTCTCTTCATCAGGAACATTTGGTTCGGTTACTCTTCCCCTTTTGGTCTATAAATGCTGTTAATGAAGCCCTATTATTGAACTAAGCAAAAGCATTTACTCCTTAAAGGACTTTATTATGCAATTGTAGCTAAGCAGAGCCTGCTGAAATGTCTCTCTGCATGTTCCTAGTTAAGAAGTCCAGTCTGTGTTTGAAATAGCAAAGAGATCACAGTTATCCACTCAGGCCAGTGGTAATGTAGAGTGCAGGGCTTTACCTGGTTACCATCACCAGGAGATGTTCCCTCACCTCCTGTATCCAAATTCCACCCCATTTTGGATTTACATGTGGTTGCTGATGGTATCTCAGCCAGACCAGTATGAGAGCAGGGCTGGAAAAGAAACCACTGCTTGCTTCACTGTTCATTTCAGTGGTTAAACACTTTCACAGTGAAAAACCTGTGCTTGCCTTCTAAACTGAATTTCATCTGCCTGAATTGAATTCTAGCTGCTGATTCTGCTAGTCCCATCCTTCTCTAGGATAAAGAGAAATTATTTATTCCTCATTGTCATGGTTCGACCCCAGCTGGCAACTAAATACTATACAGCCACTTGCTCACTCCTGCCTGGTGGGATGGAGAGAGAACTGGAAAAGAAAACTCATTGGTTGAGATAAAGACAGTTTAATGGGTAATGTGAAAGCTGTGCTCACCAGCAAAGTGAAACGAGGAATTAATTCACCACTTCCCGTGGTCAGGCAGGTGTTCAGCCAAACCCAGGACAACAGGGCTGAATCATGGGTAATAGTTACTTAGGAAGAGAAGCTCCATCACTCAGAACATCATCCTCTTTCCTTCTTCCCCTACTTTTGTATGCTGAGCATGACTCTGTATAGTGTGTGATTTGGTCAGTTGGGATCAGCCTTCTTGGCTGTGTCCACTCCCAACTCCTTGTGCACCCTCAGCCTACTCACTGGTGGGATGATGTGAGGAGCAGAAAAGGCCTTGGCTCTGTGATCACTGCTCGGCAATTAGAACATCCCTCTGTTGCCAACACCGTTTCCAGCACAAGACCAAAACATAGCCGCATCCAAGCTACTGTGGAAAAAAAATAACTCTGTCCCAGCAAACTCATGAAGGGGATTATGCAATTTATTTGCCCCACTTCTCCATTTCGTCTTCAGTCAGATACCTTGGGTGAATTGCCTTCATGAACAAGACTCATTTTATTCCAAATCTTCCAGGTCTTGGTGTTCCAAAGCCTTTTAAAAATGCATGCAGTGAGAGCAGGGCCAGGGTCTGCATCACCCTGAGACCACCCTGTGTTCCCCACTCACAGCCCCAGGTTTCAGCCTGCAGCCTCCAATTTTATAGGAAAATTAACGATTATTTTCCTTTCCTCAGCTAGGGCACTATGCAACAACTTCTCTAAAGCAAAGCTTACTGAAAAGGCTACTGAAATAATATAAAGCTTCCCCATAGTTTCCATGGACTTAAACATGGCCTTTACTGAAGGATCCTAAAGAAGCTGACCCTTTTTAATCATCTTTTTCTGAATTTGAAAGGAACATATTTAATAACTAGTTTCTGGTCCATTTATTTAAATTTTTCTCTGCATGTTTTCCAATGGATCACCAAGAAATATTTGAGCAAACATGTAAGTGAAGTATTGTCTTTTAAAGAACAGATATTTTCCCTGGTGCTTACACGACAGATTATTTGCTATGCCGTTAACTCATGCTACAGAATGTGAGAAAGGCTCATGGAGGTAATGCAACAGTTTGCAGCTCTGGGTATTAGAGAATCCAACACAACAGACAGCAGCAAGAAGAGCAAAGACTGACACCACTAATTTCTTCATCAATCACAAAATATTTGTGTGCACCAGGGCATATCATAGAATCATAGAATCATAGAATAGTTAGGGTTGGAAAGGACCTTAAGATCATCTAGTTCCAACCCCCCTGCCATGGGCAGGGACACCTCACACTAAACCATGCTACCCAAGGCTCTGTCCAACCTGGCCTTGAATACCGCCAGTGATGGAGCATTCACAACTTCCCTGGGCAACCCATTCCAGGGCCTCACCACCCTCACAGTAAAGAATTTCTTCTTCAGATCCAATCTAAACTCCCCCTGTTTAAGTTTTAATCCATTACCCCTTGTCCTATCACTACAGTTCCAAATGAAGAGTCCCTCCCCAGCATCCCTATAGGCCCCCTTCAGATACTGGAAGACTGCTATGAGGTCTCCACGCAGACTTTATCTTGACTTTAAGATCAGTAAGGGACACCTCTTAAAGGAGTTATTCCCTCAGTTTTTGCACTCTTTTCCTAGTGTGACCCTTTTTCTGCTTCCTACCACTGTATTTTTATCTGTCTTCTTTCCAATAAATGAAAGTACAATTTATTTCCCTGGGCCTTTTTTTCAGTGCCCAGACCCGTAGGCCATGACCAAATTGCCTCTTCCTTGGATAAATAAAGTAAGTGAATTTCTCACTAGAAGACAACCTCCCCCAGAATCAAGTCATTATAGTGGCAATTTTCTCATCCTCTTCTAATTAATTAGAGCACTTTTTCTGAAAGCGGAAACCCAGAATAGGACACAGAATCAAGTAAGAAGATAGCAGCAATCTCCTAGTTCCTGCCTACTGCCTTGTCGCTGAAAGATTCGGAGATATCATTCACTCCCTTCCTTATAGCAGTGAACGGAATATCTATTATGAAACTTCACTCATTTCAAGAGTGACTGCCTTCTGAGATATAGTTTCCTGCCTTCATTTTAAGGTTTTCTGGCCTGGATGTGGAATTCCTCAATAGAGTTTGCAGTAGAAAAGAGGGCTTATTAATGGAAGCAGCAGTGATGCCCAAAGAAAAAGCATCTCATTGTATGAGATTAATGCTATATCCTGAATGCGGCGTAAGCCAGCTCTGAGCTGATGAAAATGGAGATGGCTAAATATTTCTAAATGGACCTGTCCAATTGACACTCATTTTAAGTCTCAGAGCTGTCACTCAGGAAGTTGACCTGGATACTCTGCATTAATTTATGCCAAAGCAGTGTGTTATTAGTGTCGCTTGATACTGGGAGATGAGAGGAGAGTGTTGCTAGCTTTGCCCTTCCTACATTTATCTTGAATTGATGGTTCCCTAACCTCTGTATTGATGGATCCCTCTCACATGTTAAGGTTCTTTAGCATCAAACCTACAATTGAGAATATGAAGGGTAGGATTTTGTCTCCTCCCACTTTAGTTAGATGTTTGATCTAAACAAACCCTTTGGGCTTCTCTAATATCAGTGGAGAAATATAGGCATCTCCAGAGGATGAGGCTCCGATCAGAGGCACTTCTATGAGGATGGAACGAACTGCTTCTCAGCCAGGCTGTCTTCGTGGTTCTTTGATATCTAGTGTTGCTCAGAGACATAGCCTTCAGCTGCCTAAAGCTAAGTAGTGCATACTCTATTCTTCACATTAATCTGATAAACCAGTTAAACTGGTATCTTGGACATCTTGGTTTTGAACCGTTCTAGCCCAGTTTACTGAAGCCTTATTCCATCCTGTGGTGTCCCCAGGCTGATGTCATGCTTGATGTGCAGCTCAGTGATCACAGTATACACCCAGCTGCTCCTTTCTGGGCCTGTCAAGGAGAGGCAGACCTGTGCTTTACCAGGCACCTGCCTCCACAGTGTCTCATGAGTTAAAGCAGATTCTGATCAGCAGCAGATGCTGCACCTCACTCTTGCTGTGATCAGCATCTGGTAGAGAGAAAATGGCTTAAACTAGGCTCTGGAAAAATTAATTGCTGAAATTTAAGTGACAGAATAATAATTATTATAATTGCAATAATTGCAATAATTGATGGTAAAAATTCCTCTGGCATGCCCCTGGGGAACTTGCATTGCAGGCCAGCTCTGCGAGGTACGATATGAACACACAATAAGGAGTTTCCTGGAAACAGGGATACAAAAGCGAGCCCAATCTCTGTTCGCACCCTTTTCATCTGCCGTTGGCCATCACTAAGGACAGGCAGAGGGGCTAGGAGAACCTTTGGCCTGGCAGTTTTAGGTTCATATGGAAACCTTGCTTTCATAATGCAAGGTGTGAAACACTAGAAAGTGGCAGACATTTAGAGGAAATGAATGAAAACAATGAGGCTGATTTCAGGCAGTGGTATTAGGCACACACAGCAGTGTTTCCACAATATTGGGTAAACATCTCAGCAAAAGCCAGTGTGGTAAAGGGAATTCACAAACACAAGTGCCAGTGTGGGAAGCACTGGTTTGGGAATAGCTTGGTTTTAGGATGCCAGGACTGAAAGGCAACAATAGGTGGGAATCCACTGCCCAGCTTTGGGAGGTGACAGGTGGGGAAAGATCAGCCTCAGACATCTTTCCCATCCATTGGCAATCGAGACAAGAATGGTGGGGAAAGGTGTTACAGGGTTCAGCACTGCCTCCGTGATCCCAAAGGCCATCTGCAGAGACCAAAGGAAAAGGACATCATGGCTTTTTTCTTTCATATATATTTTCAACCTAAAAAGAGGCTTCTGCTGTGCAGCTTTTAATAGCCATGTCTTAGAAGCACGGTGGAGAAAGGACCGTGGAGATTCAGGGAATTTAAGTCAGACAGTGCAATTATGGTAATTGTTTTGACCTCCTTCAGGAACTGATCCATGGAATTACAGCGGTGCCACACAGTACTTCATGACTGGGCACTGACATGGGATGTGCACTTCAGAAAGCCATCCACTCTTGGCTTCAGGACCTCGAGTGATGGATAATCTTTTCCATTCTTGCAAATTGCTCCAGTAGCTAATTGCTCAGACTATTTAAAAAAAAAGCTGCACCTTATTTCCACCTTTAATATTTCCAGCTTCGGCTTCCAGCCATTAGGCCTCATTTTGCTTTGTCTGCTCAATTAAAGAACACTGTAACATCAAATACCATCTGCCTGTTTAGGTACTTACAGGTCAAATTGCTTTTTACCCTTCTCTCTGGTAGGCTAAACAGAATAACTTCCTTTACACTCATATCCAAGGGGGTTTTTTGTAAGGCCTCCCATCATTTTCAGAGCTCTTCTTTTCACTCTTTCAGTTTTTAGCTTGTTTCTAAAAGCTGAACACCAAACTTAAAGATGATGTTCAAACAAAGAGCTTGGCACTGTCTTATATGCCAAAAAATCATGTTTTGTTTCAATCTAATTGCAACCCCCTCCCATGCACGGAATTGTGAACATCAGTTGGTTGGCAAAATGTTCATATATTTTTCCATTTTTCTTGAGTTTCATTTATATTTGTTTTCAAAAGTGGGTGTTGAAAAATGAATTCTTTTTATCTGAAGAAGTTTTTTTTATTTGAAAAAGATTTATGATTGCCTAAAAGATGCCATAACAACAACATAAACATAACAAAGTCCTAAATAAATAGAAACTTAAAAAGGAGCCAAAGACAGTAAATGAAAGATGTAGAGAATTAATCAGAACGTAAATATATGCAAGGAAGTTATTTTTGTCTTCTCAATACGCTTTCTGTAGAGGAGGCCAGGCAAATGAAAGTGAGAACTTTCATCTGAGCTTCACAGTTTTGCTTTTATTGCCAAATCCTTCCCTGTATTAAGATGGCAGTACGGTCTGGTGTGGATCTTTGGTTTGGTAAGATCCTGGTGGGTCTAGTGCTGGGTGAGGCCCTTGGAGCATCCCAGCCCTGCAGAAGTCTGGTTATTTCTAAACAGGCAGCACCTGGGGAAGAGCATGAACATGTCAGACCCGGAAAACTGTGTTTTCTGACCCAGCCAAAACCTGGGAAAGAGTTAATGCAGCAAACGGGATAAAGGGCACTTCTGGACATAATTTACTTCGATTTTTCTAAAGGCTTTTTGATGGAGTTCCTCACAGGAGACTCTTAAGGAAAATAAATATCTGCAGGGTAAGGGGCAGCATCCTGTTGTGGGTCAAAAACTGCTCAAGCGAAAGGATACAAAGGGTTGGAGTGAATGAATGTCCTCGGAGAAGGGGGAGGTTAAATGAGTCTTAAGGGACTAGCTTTGGGAGGGATGTGACTGAAAATATATATTAATGGTTAGGAGAAGCAAGAGGACAGAGGAGGAGGTGAAATCTGCCCAGGTGGCATCAAACTAGTCAGGGTTTTATTTGTTAACGGAAGAAGGAAAGAAACTGATGAAAGGAGAGGAGAAATACGAAGGATTGAGAGAAGCCCTAGAAAGATTGGATCAAAATGGTGCACCGGGAAAACTGTGAGATAAATGGAAAACTATGCATCCATGGAAGCCTGTCTGTGCTTCACATGGGCTCTCCAGGGATAGGCTCGAACTAACAAAATCCTCTTAGGGTAGAACAAGCTTACTGCCATGGCAATCAACAGAAGGAAGAACCAGCAACGACTAACAGTTGCTAGAGTTGGGAAAAGACAAATTAAAAGCAATCCCCCAAAATCTAATGCCCAAGATGGGAAGTGAAGATCTTGACCAGCTCTAGGAATGGGTCTCTTACTGTATCACCAGGGGTGGGAGGGGATAAATGGAGTAAACATCTGGAGGAAAGGTGTAAAAAACATTACTGCCATTCTGCACCCCTCAGAAGGGTGTGAGATGAGCAAGTGTGAGGAGCACAGAGGTGCTGGGCCCCTCATGCCACTGCAGACACAAGGAGAGCTCACCAAAGGGCATCAGGATGAGGACAGTTCTGCCTCTGAGTTGCACAAGTTGATGGAAAAGTGGTCTGAGGCTGTGCTCGTAAAACCCTTAGACATCTCAAAGCATCTGCTCTGGGGACAAAGGAGAGCTGTCACCCACTGAATGCCCAGACATGGCCAGTGATTTTAGCAGTTTGTTGCACAGGGAGCTCTGATAGAGCTGGGAAAATGACCCTGCTGCCCTGAACACCATGGCAACGCTCAGAGCCTGTACAGGAGTCTTTTGGCCAGTGAGGGGGAAGGTTGCAGAGTGAGAAAACAGACAGTCTAAAACCACTTACCTTCAGATGGTGTTACACGGTGTGCATGCAGTTGTCTCCTGGCCATAGTGCACATGTGAGTTCCCTGCCTATGGCAGGGGATTGGAACTGGATGATCTTACTGTTCTTTCCAACCCAAACCACTGTATGATTCTATGGTGAGGCCCTGGCTATGGTTTTTCTGCTGGCCCAGCATGTTGACAGGCTACCGGGCAAGCATGGACCGACGTCTGGCATTGCTAGGCTGGCATTTTGCATGGTAGGATGTTGCACATTCTGTACTCATGCCAGGGCCCAGCTTGCCCAGACAGCAAACTGGTAACACTTTTGTTAAGATGAATTGTTCCTGTGTTGACCAGAGGATACACACAAAGCCCAGGTTCCCCTGACAGGAGGCACAGAGCGATAGGTTCTAGGTTTGAAATACTGTGGAATCCAGGGATGCTGTGTTTTATCTCCAGTGGGGCAATGAAAAACAATTTTCCTGAATTTCTTTGCACCATTCGGCCTTTCTAAATTGAGTTTCTCCATATTTAACATTTTGGGTTCTGCACTGCCTATGACAGTAGCTACATTTCCTTGATGATGCCTGACTAGAAGAGAACCAGCATTTGCTCCTGTGTGTCCAAGGCTCTAATGAACATACAGTGCCTTTTCCCCAGCCTTCTGTTGTTGGGCTTGTTTTCTGCTGCTCTTCATCATCCTTCACATTTTGCAAGCAGCTCAAATATGTGTTCAGAGAAACCAGCAAAAATGTTCCTCGTTGCTATCTGAGTTGAATGTCCAGGGGCCTGTGCCCATGGCCAGAGCCTCGTTTCCGTCACAAGCAGCAAATAACAACCTCACCTTGGCCTTCAACACTATTCTCCATTCACCAGCATAACTGCCAAGACTCACTCCTTCAAAAGTGCTTCAAAGCCTGCTGTTAGAGCTCCTCACGCCATGGCATCCCTCGCCGCCAAACCCACTGGGATGTCATTTGCTGCTGTTGCTGAGTTTGCCTTGAAACAAAACCTCTCAGTGCAGTGAGCTTCCAACCGGCAAATGACTACCCCTGGGCAACAAAGAAACCATCAGGTTCAAGTGTATGTGTGACTGCTGTAGCTTCTCAGCACTTCTCAGTACTTATCTCTGCAATGCCCCTGCAAGGTGGGCAAATGCAAGTGACCTCCTTTTATAAGATGGGAAACTTAGCCACCCTCAAACCCAGTGTTTTGCTCACAGGCATCCACAAAACTCCTGTTGGAGTAGGGACTTGAAAGCTAACCTTATCTTACTTCTTAAAATCCTCTTCACCCAAGCTCTTCACAAAGTTTAAAGCATCTTAAATCTGCTGATGAAAAAATATTCCAGCTGCTTTGTTGGAAAACATGTAAATAATTCTTCTATTTTGCCTCTTGAGACATTCTCTATGACAAATTCCAGCCAGTGCGGGGGATGAGGAGCACTTTCACCCACCACTTTCACAGCAGGAGTATGTTGGCAGTCATTCTTAAGCAGGTAGTTCATATCTCCATCATTACACGGAGTTCTCCTTTCAACAGTTTTCCTGCTGTATTACAGTTTCTTTAACAAGTTGCATGAGTCTTGTTCTCTTTTCTCAGAAAAACCTTCGCTTTGTCTTCACATAAAACCATTTCTTCCATGACATGTTGCTGTCAGGAGTGGCTTTCCAAGTTATCTGCATGATGTGATAACTGAAAACAAGCAGTAACAAGATTATTTCAGCCATAGCCCCCACTCTTCATGTGTGCTGTCAGGTACCAGGACTTTCAAAACTCTTTTCTCTCCCCAATCTCCTGATTTCCGGAGTGAACAGAAACTCTGATGGGGTTTTTTGGACACGATCTTTGGCATTCAAGCTGCCCTTGCAGCCTCCCACATTGTACTGACCTTTTGGCCATGGTAAAGCTGCTTCAAAGCACTGACAGATACTCTGAAATCTTTAGGCCAGATGGGAACATTGGATCGGTTCTTCAAGCCGGCAGTATAACACGTACAACAGAGTTTCATCCAATTATGCCAGCACGGAGCCTGGGAACATGTGATCATTGCAGTTGGTTGAAAAAACACTAATTACTTTTCAGAGGATATACACAGTATATATCAAATACATATGCTAACATATGCAAATTTTCTTGTGTGCAAAAAATAAAAACGTAGGGGTGTTCAGGATGTTTTTAGCTGTTAGTGTACCAGTCAATTTGGAGCATTAAGAAAAAGTTCACAAAATGAGAGGCATCTTTTTCTTTCCTGGAGAAATTCCTGAAAAGAGAACCTAGGATGTAATTTCTCAGAAAAATGCCCATTTGTTTAAAAAAAAGGAAAGGTGAACTAACTCCAGATGCTCTTCCACTCTGTTTACTCCAGGGAGTAGATCCATACCTGGTGGATATTTCTAGCCCTTGGGGAGATGTCCAGGAGATACACCTGACCTTCATAAGGGTGCAAGAGACTGAGTGCTCTATTGTACCTGTCAGCCCTGTGCAGATGTTTTGGGCCCTTGGAGGTGTTGCCAAGGACAGTAGAGGCTGTCACTTCCATTGCAATACGACACGTGCACATTACAGCACAAAATGCAGAGCAGTTGGGGAACCGTACTTTACAGGGAGACTCTGAGTGGATGCTTCCATCCTTGGCTCATGAGTAACCTGGAGACAGTCATTTTAATTCCTCTGACACCCTCCATCCCCAGCCACGCTGCTGCCCACAAGTCATTCAGATGACAGACTCTGCTTGAGCACATCAGCATTTCACTGGTCTCAGCCCACCACAGCCTCTAAGGGAGCATATTTGCACAAAACCTGCCTTGCTTTCCTGGGCATCAGGGGACAGGGCACTGCAGGGTGCCACTCTCCCTCCTAAAACTGCTGCATGACAGAGCTGGTGAGCAACTGCAATTTCAAAAGCAGCCAGTGAGGCAGGCATCTCCAGCGTTTCCTACCCCTCGCATTACAGGTGGCTGGTT
The DNA here is from genome assembly GCA_039720435.1 of Amazona ochrocephala. NCBI lineage: Eukaryota > Metazoa > Chordata > Aves > Psittaciformes > Psittacidae > Amazona > Amazona ochrocephala. Next base: position 107,853,462 of record CM077909.1, read on the forward strand.
CCTCTCCTTCCCTGAATGTGAATTACCCAGTGGAGTCCTTGCCTGCCTCAGTCAATTTTTTTCCTCCCCAAACCACTGGAAGATGTGGAAGCCAGTGCGGTCTCATCCCAAGACCTTAACACAAATTGTTTGAGACTAAGGACATAATAGGAAGGAAGCTGGGAACTGAGCCATGCTGTGAGGGTAAGTGGCTTGCCAAGTTATTGCAGCTATATCTTGTCCTCTACACAGGAAACAGTGCTAGGAGACTGAGACAGGGCTGCCAGCCTGTGCATGGGAGGGACACAGGAGAGGTGCTGGCAACAGGGTTCCCTGACAACATCCTGGCCATAGGGCAAGAGAATGTGTCACTAGCCGTGGAGGACGTGATAGGATGCTCAGAGCAAATGTGACCTGTTTCCCATGGAGCTGCCAGCCCTGGGAAGGTTTGTGCCTCAGAAGACTGATAAAGCACATTGACTTCATGCTGGATTTAGTTCTTGGCCCAGCCATCAGAAACCAGGAGGAGCACCGTGCTCACTATGCCAAGTCTCCACTGCAGTGTGAATGGGGGTTTTTTGGCATATTTTGCTGGTGTGATCCATCAACTTGTCTTCATTATGGAAACCTAAAGCATCGTCACATGGGAGGAGCAAGTCAATGCTTCTCAGTGTAAATCTGTGGACACCTCCCCAAAAGCTTCAATGGTATGTTGGCATGGCCAGAGCTGGGACTCTGGAGACCAAGTGCCCCAGGATTCCTGAGTAAGAAGCCAGTGTGGTGGGATTTTGGCTGTGAGGGGCTTAGCTCCATGTTTGGCACGTTTTATGTCACTTGACCTCCAGTCAGAAAAGTTAGAAATTCCCATGAAGAGCACAAAGGTCGCTCATTTAATTCTAACCTCCTCTCCCACTTGGCCAAATCTCCCCAGCATCTCCTCCCTGGCTGCGCAGCTTTGGCACTGCACATACCAACGACCCTGAAATGAGTGATTTCTGTTTTACAATCCTTATACCTGGGAGGGCTCTGAAGTAGGAGTGAGGTGTTCTGCAGAAATCTTCCCTACTCTCTGCACCCAGGCCACTCAGTGAGATGCCTCCAGGGGAGGATGTACCTGTGATGTTTGCAGAGGGGTCAGTGTCATGGATGGATGTGGTCCTTTACAGAACAGAGAGGTGATGAAGCATGTGACACCATCCAAACCCCACTTGCAGGACTGTTGGGATTTTTTACTCATACAGGTCTTCTGGCTGCAGGTTGGATGTTCAACAGTACACTGATCATAAAGTAGGTCACCTAGAAAGCTACTTTTTCCACGTCATGTTTTCTGGGCTTTAAACATCTGGAGACTGCCTTCAGCATTGTAGTGCTCACATCTCAGTTTGTCCCACAGCCCACATACTCCCAGAAAGCTGGGCTGCAATGAGCAACACTGATTTCTTCCTAGGAAGTCTGGCCAGGAAAATGGTCAGCTCAGATCTACATGGACATGGTGGCTCCTCTCACTGCAGATCCCCAGGAACACTTCCACTAATGGGAACAGTGGACAACAAATTATTTTTTTTCCTGGCTAGCAATGCTGCTGGATGACATTATTTTTATTAATAACATATTCTACCATGCTGGAGCTGATGGGTCGCAGCCTGCTCCAACAGAGAAAGGCTCAGAGCTGATGTCAGGCATCAGCAGACAAGGAACCAGCGTAAATGAAGTCATCAAAGATTAAGAAAGAGGAAAAACAGGCACAGTTATGGCTGAGAAGGAAGGTAAGATTATTTTAGCAGCCGGGAGGGAAGGGGGAAGCAGAACAGACTCCATACTAAAGCACTAGAGCCCTTCTCCTCAATACCCAGCTGATTCACTGTTTCAGCCTCAGCTGCTTGCAGCTGAACAATTACCTCGTTTCCTGCTCCCATTTGGTTTTACATGGGGGTGTATTTCCCCTCATTGCTCCCTTTCACTTCTCTGCTACCCCTTGTCCATTTTCCTTCCACTACCCACTGCTGAGCTATGCCAGGCAATGAACGCTCCCAAGACCCAATTTAAACCCCTTGGTGGGTCCTCTTCACCCTGTCTTTGGCCACCTTCCCTCTCTGTAGGGGATGGAGCTGGAGGCATTGAACTAAACCATCCACTTCTCTGCTGCCCCTGAGCAAACTGCTCTGCTTTTCCTGTGCCTCAGCTTCCCCATGGCTGCAGTGCACCCTCGCAGCGAGCCAAGCAAGTCTGGCTTAGCCAATCTTTGCAAATTGCTTTCTAATCCCTGGAGAGAACAGCAAAGTATGATTAATACTACTATTTATTTTGCAGGCATGCGGGAGGTAAAGGTGGAAGTGCTGAGACATATATTTGATTTGGCAAATTAATACATCATAAGACATAACAATAAAAAATGCGTAGTCTCCTAAAATTGCTTCACTCCCCCCACCCTATCCTTGCTGGATGAGCTGTAATGAGAGAATAAGGTAAAAGAGCTGTCAAGATAATCTTCCCTTCTATACTCCATGTAGTTGCAGGGATGGAAGTTGCAAAATTAATACATTTTGCAGTCTTCGGGCCAGACCTCCCCATTAGTGAGTAAGGCTGCGCAGCCCCAGTGTTTCCAGGCACTTGCTCCTTGTAATGAGTGCCACCCGTTGTGGAGTGACCTGTTCTCCATCCCTCTGCTTTCCAGAGGCATCTAACAGAGATGTGCAGCAGGAGGGAGTTAGTGCAAGACATCACCTCCTTCCTGAATAAGGCTTGTTCTCAAAGGTCCCTCTCCAGGAAAACACACTGGGCTGGAGCAGCCTCTCATGGAAATCCTGGGCCAGTTGCAGAACTCTTCTTCCAGGGGTCTGATTCCTTCCTGCTTAGCACTGTAATTTGGGGATGGGAATCTCTAATACTTGAGATACTTGGCTGGCCCTCAGAGAGGCAGCTGTAGCTCAGCATCACAATAGGAGTGTCCTCACATGCTGGCCAAGATGCCAGGGATCAGCAATGCTGGGGCAGGTCTCATCTTCCAGAGCTGAAAGCTCCATAACCAAGGTATTTATGCCAGAGCCAGCCACTTCTGCTTCCCCTTCACAGACACGGAGGAACACTTGCTTGAGTTCCCTGCTGCAGGGTGAAGCTGATCACAGGATATAGGAAGTTTATTTCTCTCCATGGGTGAGAAAGGTTGGTACCAAGAGCAGGGGACATTGCTAAAAACAGGGTGTCTCTCCAGCCCAGATGAGACATCTATCTGTGATGAGACATATACGGATGAGGCAGTTTGGCATGGGATTATTTGAAGCCAGGAGGAGAAAGCTGTGAGCTGGCAGGTCTAGCACTATGCTCTGGGCTTAACTTCCCAGCCTCAGCCCTAAGAAGATGGCTTATTCCCTGCACCAGCAAGATTACCATGGGTTTCTGGGAAAGCCCTTAGCAAATATATATATCCTATCGGAAGCACCTCTGCTTCCCTCCTCGAGGTGGTCACCAGACAGCTTGGTCTGAAAGAGACGTCCTAGAGCAGGATGAAGGTATGGCTACTTTGAGAGCCGAGGATGCATCTGTGGGCAAACGGGTGGCACTGCACAAGTCCAAACCTGACCTGTGGCTTTACTCTGTGGTTTCAAAGCACGCTGCAGTCATGGCCATGCTTTCAGAAGCTCAGCTGGCTCTTGCAGTTCACAGCTTGTCATTCCACATCCCCCTTGCAGCTCATGGTTTTCTGCCCCTGCCAATTTCCCAAGCACTGGTCACGGCTGCGTGAACAGCACTTTTCCTTAATGATACCATATTCTAGGTTTGAAATAAAATGTCAACTTAATTCTGAATCAAGGGCTGTGCCATTCACAGGCTGCTGCAGCCCCACTAACAAGAACTGCCGCATTTCAAGGCAGAGCTCAGTGCTTTTTCCCGTTGTGCCCAAGCCTATCCTCCTAATACTTGCAAGCCGGAGGCAGCACATATTTCTCACAGACCTGAGACCATGTGGGTGCCCAAAGGGGCTTTTTGGCTTTACCATCTATGCAGGATTTTGTAATGTACTTCCTATTTTTGATGGGATGACATTCCTCACCTGAGCAGGGCAATGGTGGGCTTTATGTACTGAGCACTGGATTTCTAACAGGAGATGCCCATGCACCTTCCCCACCTGGCTGATGACATGGTCGGTGCTGCAAAGGGTGAGGCTGAATGTGATGCTGTTACCAGGACTAGCTACATCAATTTGAGAAAGGACAACATTATTTCCATCCCCCCATACAGGGCTGTGCCAACCCAAAACCAGGGAGAGCTCCCATCCCTTTGCAAGCTGTGGACTGCCCCTGGCACGCAGGAAAGGGAAACGGCATTAGTACGAGTGAAATCCAAAGTCTATCTGCAATCATATATGCTGCTGCCAATAAGCAGGGGAAGTATTTTGAATTCAGTTGAGGCTTTCTCTGGCTCAGGGTGACCTTTAGAGAGCCCACGTCCCGGCTCTCCGTTTCCAGCAGAGCTGGCGCTGCAGTCGGCTCTCCATTCTCATAATGATTTTTTTCTCCCCTTTTTTCAGCTGAAATATATATGCAGGTTTTTAGAGGTGTAGCTTTCATCACTCCAACCAAGAGGAAATGGTCAGATCACAAAGCAGGCTACAGTATACGGCCCTGGGGATACCATGGCCTTTGGTAGCACTCCTTCCCATGGCCTTTCTCCTAAGAAACCTAAGAACAGGAAGGTTTATGAAGCTGATCCCATCAGACCCCATGGAGAGACTTAGCCTAAACATCTGAAGGATGAGAGACACAGAAAAAAATGGAGTAGAGGGAGAGAATTTGTAGCAACAGCTTGGAATAGGAGGGAAGATTAGGACAAGAGCATAAAGGAAGTCAGAGAAACAACACCATCTCATTTACCACTCAAGCACGCAATGTTTGTCATATTAAAATAAAAACAGTGGGGAACGATTCCCCAAGGAGATCTCCTTATCTGACTGCATTAATGCAAGATAGACCCTTGTGTGCATGCAGGCAGTAGGAGAGACACTTACACAGACACACACGCACACACACACACTAAGGATTGCCTTGAGAATGGGAAAGGAACAAGGCAAGAAATCTTTAATCTACACTTGCAGAGCAATAAACAAGTGTGTCAACACCTCTGAGCTGCCCACAAGAATGGACACCATTCAATTCTCTCCTCCTCCATCCTGAAAGAGAATGGCACTGGCAGGGAAGGGCTGCCTCACTGCGTAACCATGCAACAGCCTGACTGCGGTAAGGAAAGTCCCTTGCAAGGTGGTGGCAAGAAAGTTCTCTTGCAGAACTGGCCCTCCTTTTGTCAGACATCCTAGGGGAGCCTGCAAGGACACTACGGGCACACCACCCCAAAATCCACTGCTTTACGCTATTCCTGTCGCTTTGCCTTTGCTCCAGCTGGCTCAGCCTCAGGCATTCTCAAGCAGCTGGCAACCCTTTGCTGAAAGCTGGGGAAAAGAGCAAGGTGTTCTCCATAGCATATAGTGACAGAATTCTACAAACCTAATTTGACAAGGTCCTCTCTGCACAGCACCTAGTACAGAATGGCTGAGCTGAGCCATTCTGCTAGTTCCTTAACCACCAGCAACCTTGATGCTACGGTGTTTGAAAATGATGTTTCAAACACAATCCTTTAAAAAACAATAGAGACCGAGCAAACAGAACCCCTAAAAGCTTGACAAAAGCTCAAATCCTCTTCAGGGTAAATTAGCAAGCACTGCTGCTGGCTGGATCCAATTTGCTAAGGTCTCAGAGCAGGCAATCATGCAGAAAAGAAATAAATAATCTTCAGAGAGAACAATTGCAGATCAGTTGTGACATAATCAGGAGACCAGTTTCTCAGGGCTGGAGAGAGGGGATACCAGGCCTTTCTCTCATTAACCAGAAATAAAAGCCAGAAATATGTGTCTATCTCTGCCCTACAGTGGTGTTACAATTGATTGTTAATTGTTCTCTTTGAAGATTATTTATCTCTTTCCCTCAGGATCATTCCCTCCTCCCCTCTCTGTTCCTTCCCATTAAAAAGAATGACCCTAATGTAACTTGAAAGGAGAATTTGCAGAGCAAGAGACACTTCGCAGTGTCATTACGAGCTCCCAAAGAGCTGAATGGGGAAAGAAGTTACCCATTATGGTCGCAGTTCTGTCTCTTTAGTGGGAAAGGGCAGATTGTAGCTTTAAGAGAGGCATCAGAGGGTTGATAGATGAGAAATCAAGCAGCATTTTCTTCTTTCTAGCTCCCTGTGCTCTTGGGTTAGGCACTGTGTGATGTATGGAGCAAGGTTTGGAGCTCTGAGAGCGCTAATCTGGTAATGCTGGTAACAGCAGGGTCTTGGCAAAGACCTCCCAAAGCCTCTTGCTGCTCAGCAAATTAAGCACAGTTTAGTATAAGAGGGAGACTGGGGCATGTGTATTTGAGGGTTATCTTATTTTTTAAAGATTTAGAGGTTTATCATATTCAGAAAATCTAATTTTGGCTGAAGTATATTATTAGAGATACCAACCAAGTAACTAGGGATGCCACCCAGAAACTTTCAAATTCCATTTAAACCCTTCACCTTGCAAGCATTGGGAATGAGAAGATGCCAGGGGTGAGATCACTACTAGTGCTTTTGGGAGGCAGCATGAGATGTGTTATGCCTGGAAGGGTGAATATCTGCCCATTAGCTTGCTCTCCACATCCTTGCTGCTGCACGGAGGGAGCAGGTCCCCTGAGACCACTGGGATAACACTCATACCTAGATACCTGTGTGAGATGTGGGATGAGGGGGAGAGTGCTGGGGAAAAGCACAGCAAAACACTCCCCTTTCCTTCCTGTCTGGAAGAAGAGGAGTGAGCCCAGAGTGGCAGCTGCTCTGGCCTGTCCTGGGGGAGGGGGGCTTGGTTCACTGACATAGCACATTTCCAAACACGGGGCTGGCTGCTGAATTGTTCCTCACTTGCTCTGCCTGTGATGTGCCCTGACATGCTCCAGTAAAGCTCATTGAGTGCCCAATGCACTCAGGCACCATATCTCATCTGTTTGTTTCTTTCTTTCTGGCAGGGTTCCTGGGTCTGGGACAGGGAATTTCTCCCCTTTCCTTTGCTAGACCATGCTTCCTTGTGCCCCCCAGCAGGGCCAGTGTGAGTCCATGCTGCTTGCCATAGCAAGCAGCAGCATGAGCACCCCAGGACCTCACATGCAGCACAGCCAGTTCCAAGAATGAGGGGTCTATTTTCCAGTGGGAAGGCTTTGCCTGGTGGCTGGATGCCTGAAAGAGTGCTATGAAATTCAGAAAGCTCTGTTGCCGGGGGAAATCAGCCTGGTGTACCCCAGTCAACACTCATCTCACCATGAGCAAGGAGGAGTGAGCAGCACTGTTCTCCATCTGCCATGGAAAGGACACTGGCTGATACAGTACTGAGGAAAAGAAACACCCATTGTTTTTACCCAGGTTTGTTTTCCCCTGTCTGTGAAATGGAGATAATCTGTTTGTCTGCTGAAGGGTTGGTAAAACAAGAGCTATTACTGGATAGAGGCACAAAGGTCTCGGGCTAGAAGCAGCTCAAGAAGGGCAAAGGATGATAATTATTACTATGAAAGAAATTCCCAGCTGTGGAATCAGCATGTCTCATTAGCCTTTAAAAATGAGCATCCCAAAAAGGAGAGCAGCCCTGGAAGAAGCCAGCTGCAAGGAGGGACCTCTCAGTCCCACCTGCTCTCTGCTAAGGAAGACAGAGACAGTTTTCCCTGCCTTCAGCATCCACAGCCGCAGCCAGATTTTCTGGGAAAAAGGAAAAATCTGCTCATCTCTCGACATACACACAACCTGTTGGCATCCCTTTGAACAATCTGGTCCCCTGCTGGGTGGATAAGTGGAGACTGGAAAGCATCCCTGCTCCGGTTCTCCCTCTCTGTGTGGTTATGCACAGAAATGCTCTTTTGCAGGATGTGATGCTTTAGGAAAGGACCTTGATCCTTTACTCACAGCTCAGATCCCAGCTCACTCAGAACACAGTCTCTGCAGTTGGAAAAGGATGTTAACTTGATTTCGCCACTTGCTGTTTCCCGCCAAGATTTGGAAGAAGGGAAAACCCACTTAAAATGCCTCTTCCACTTCTGTTTCTCAGCTTGAAGTGGTCATTCACTTTCTTTCTACTTGCAGAAGACATTGTCCATCATTTCAGGGGGGTGAAAGATCCAGTTTTGAAACAAAAGCATGCAATGGTAACGAGCCGATTTTGACTCAGTTCTTGATGGGAAAATTCAGCAAGTCTCTGATTAGAGTTTGAATGAAAATCAAAGAGGCATGGGGTAGCCAACCGAAGTTAGAGTGCTCAGGTGGGCAGGGGGCAATCAGCCTGGCTGAGACTCATTTCAGCTGTCCTGCACCAAGAACTGGTGGCTGTCTGTTGGCCAGTCTCTAGCACTGCTCTTTCCATTTCATCTCCCACAACCTATAAATAAATTAAAAATAAAACGAAGAACCTTGGTTTCAGTCCAGTTGAGGAGAAGAATAAAAAAAAAGGGAGGGGGGAAGGGAAGGAGGAAAGGCACAGCCTTTTAACAAACATATTTTCCCTGTAAAACAAAACTGTTGTTTTCCAGCTTTTCAGACAGAGGAGGTGCCAGGGTACTTGTGGCTTGGTGAAAAGGCATGTCAGCTTTGCTGCACGTATGATGTGTGTACAAATCTTCCATATAACATCAACCAAAGTGTTCTGTACCAGCAAATATTTGTCTTCTGCATAGCAGTTAAAAGGATTGTTCCGTAGCTCCCTGCGCTGGGGTCATTCGAGTCCTGGTACAACAAATATTGCATCTAATGAGAGAGAGCAGCACTTGATCTCAGGGTAAAGGCAGTCAAAATTCATTTGGCATGGAAAGTCCAGAGGGAGAGGAGGAGAACAAGCACTGAAGGAACAAAAGGAGCCCCAACAGCAGGTGGATCCTGGAGAACAAAAGCAGGTGAGACATCAAAGAACACTGAGGGAAGCACCAGAAACAGCAAGAAAATCACACGAGAGCTTCCTTAAGCGTGCTCCTGGCTCAGTCTGAGTGATCTTCCCTGCCGGCAGGGAAGCAGAAGGGCAAGTTGTGCTCTGCACCTTTTCCTGAGGTGAAAAGCAGCCCCCTTCATTTAATTGTTCCTCCAGAGCTTGTGGAGGTTGCTCTGCATGGACATACAAGCACTTGGACTGCACATAATCTTCGTGCTGGAGGATCCTGGTGGGAGAGAGTGGCTGTGGGCACCAAAGTTGTCCTGCTCCAGGGATTCATTGGCGTGATGCCTTGCCTTACAATGCAAGTGACTTCAACTGTTGATTCCCTTTCATGTCCGTGCATTGCATGCATCCATCAATAGCCCTGCAGCAGCAGCTGGGGGAGTTGATGAGGGTGCTTGAGAAACAGATGGATGAGGATGATTAGATGTGATCTCCCTGTAAACTTCATTATGTTGAGCAACTAAACGAACAGAGACAAGAGGGCATGTAGCCCCTGTGTAGCCAGGGAGATGCAAGAAAAGAGGCACATCACACCTCTCTGTGCAACAGTGGGATGAGCTGGGGAGGAAATGACACCGAGCCATTAACAACCACTTCTAGCTCGTGGAGGCGCAGGTTGTTGCAGGGCACATCCACAAAGCTCAGCTCTGGGAGGCAGAAGCAGCTCTAGGGAGGGCTATCCTGGCCAGTGCCATGCTGCTTCCTCTGTCTGGCTGATAGCACTGCCAATCTGCACAGCAGCGCCTACAGCGACGAAGAGATGGGCTTTGTCACCATCCTGTAGCACACATGTGATACTCCTGCTTTTACAGTCTGCAAGAGAACCTGTTTTACACAGCCTGCCCTGTCCCTGCAAGGGAGCAGAGATGGACATGGTGTCTGGCAGGCAGCTGTCTTCAGTCACATGGCTCCTCCATGAGACTCTACCCTGCAGTACCATGACTGTCTTTCCTGGTGACAAATCACCCCACACTGGGAGCTCTGGCAACAGAAGCTGCCAGAGGTCAGCAAAGGAAAGAAAGAGGCATCCTCCCTGTGTATACCCTTGTACCACAGTTAAAGGGGAAACAAAATCCCAAATCAAAGAAGGGAAATAAAAAATACAGCAAATGTGTCCCTGCACTCCACAGCTGTCACCTGGGAGTGTGCATAAAGTTTACAGCAGTTTTTCATTGCTAGAAACCAGCAACAAAGGAGCCAGGCCTTTATTTGGCAGCTCAGCTCTGTTCCTTGAGCAGTAAATGGTGCTGGGTCAAACACACAATGTGGAGCCAGATCTGCAAGACACACCATGCCTTTGCAGGAGCAGGGCCAAACACTGCAAAGCGACCCTGGGGTGCTGATGCTCCTGGAAGCATCCTATTGGATGACAACAGAGAGAAAGACAAGATGCATGCCTGCAGTGACGGCAAGGTGTCTGTACCATGGCAGCTGCTTTTTATGGATTTGAAGGGAAAAAAAAAAGCCTGTAGTGATTTTATAGCTGAGGGTCAGTGGGGTTACTGAGGTGTTGCCTTGCCCCATCTGTTTATGGAGAAACCTGAGGCACGGGCAGGAGGCCTTCACATCCAGCATCCCATCTCAACCCCAACAGCCACTCTGCCCCCCATCTGGTACCAGTCCCTGTGGAGCAGAATTAGAGCTCAATGCAAACCCTCAGCACATAGAGACATCACAGATTCCATCAGGCTTTTGGTTCTGCTGTGCTCCTGGCATGTCAACACATTTTGCAGCTGCTTCTTGGTGAGGATGAAGAGATTGACCCTCTCCCACCGAGCGGATGCCTTTGAGACTCTAGAGTGAGCAGCAAAACCAGACTGATGGGACCTGTCTTCAGTAAACTGCTCCAGAATAAGCTTCAACACCAGGCAGGCTGAGATGTCTTAACGCCCTGAAAGTGACCATTAGGCAGGAAATAAATTCCTCTTACAATGAGCAGCTGGAGATGTTGTGCATAAGACACAGCAGGATCACTTCGTTTTGAAATGCCTTGATGTTGCATTTCACAACCTGCCCGCTAAATGCCCATAGCCAAGGTTTATCTTGCTTGCACAGTTTGTCTGGTGTGACTCCAGCCAGGATATTGCACCCTTGGCACCTTCCAGTTCATGGCAAACGCGTCTTTTTATTCACCGTCTCAAAACAGGAAAAAGCCTGCTAAGGAAGGCAATGTTTCTGTTGGGCTTCTTTTGTTTAGGCACAAGTAGTTGGGTCACTCCGTTTTTGTTGTGAGTTGCTAGTAGAGGAGACAGCTTCTCTTTTGGGACACCCATGATTTACATACACAAGGAGCTAAGGTAGCAGTCCCTGGAGAACAGTGTCTGATAAGCGTTTGTCACTCTCAGGGCTGCTCCATCACCTCCAAGATACACCACAAGGCTGCATCCTCATCCATCTACATGGTCAGAGACAGCCCCAGTCCCAAGGGACTTGATGTTTCTGCTGCTGTATCATAAGTGATGCTTTTGCATGCAGGTTGAGAAAGCCACTTTCATACCTCTCCCAGTTATCTGGGCCTCTGCTAAATCTTGGACCAGACTCCATCTGGGGGAATAGTCAGACTCTCAAGTGGGTGATTTCCCATTGATCAGCTGGTCCTTGGTGAACACCAACACGTGTGCTTTCAGACAGAGATGAATGCACTGCAAGAGGATTTCACACATACCTCTGCTTACACAGACCAAGCAAATCTGCAGCACTGTCATCATGGCTCAGCTTGGACTGGATATGACTGTGAATTTAGGTTCAGCTCTGGCTGAAACAAAACTTCTGCTCCCTTCTCTATAAACAAAAGCAAGCATTCAGTCTCTATCATATTGGCATCCTGACAGCCTTCCACCTGAGAGCTGTTTACAGCAGAGACAGGCATTTTAGGTGCCCTGGCTGAGCGCTGCTGCCTACTCTCTCTTCTTCCTCCTCACCGCTGGAGATGCCCCTGCCACACAGAATCCTGTTGCACGCTCCAAGGCTGTTTCTACAGCAACACAGCAGCACAGGGTGTCGCATGTGAAGTAATACCATCAACCCCCTCTTAACACACCCAGCAGGATGAGGACCAAGGCAGAAGCCCAGGTGATAGCTTGGGAAACAGGCTGAGCCTGTGGGGCCATGGAGATAGTGATGGAGGTGACATATTCCAGACTGGTTTGATTTTGAACCATACCACACAGCTCCTACCCCAACCCCAGAGGCATGTTCTGCACTTCCAGATCCACACCCATGCTGGCTGCGCACCTGGTGGTGCCTCAATGAGGAAAGCCACCTCGCAGGTGCCTGCTAGACCCTTTGTTGAACCAGAGAATCACAGAATGGTTTGGGTTGGAAGGAGCCTTAAAGCTCATCCACCTCCAAATCCCTGCCATGGGCAGAGACATCTTTCACTAGACCAGGTTGCTCCAAACCCCATCCAACCTGGCCTTAAACACTGCCAGGGACGGGGTAGCCACAGCTTCTCTGGGCAACCTATGCCAGCGCCTCAGAGCCCTCACAGGGAAGAACTGCTGCCTAACTTTTTCATCTAACCACAATGATCAGGGCAAGTGCTAGACATGAGCTTGGCTGCTGAGAACTCAGGGAGCTCAGCATTCCCTACAGCTCTCTCCCTTTCTGGACCCCAGCTGGCATTTGCCCCTATTCACACGCCCAGAAATTCATGGTACACTGATAACCCAATGCAAACAGAGGAATGCCGATATTGAAGGCATCCCTGAGCTCATTGCACATCTCCTTGGTGTTGTTTGTAATTACAGAGGCAAACAATCCTGTAATGAGCGCTACCAAGAGCTCCCTGAATGAGCCCCTCAGGTCCAGCATAGCCAACCAGTCTGTTGATGGAGCACGGTAAAGCAGAGAAGTGGCTCTTTCTTATTCAATTAACATGTTTTTGATTTAGCAGGCAGCAGGGCTGAGGAGCATTCATGGTAGTCAGGGCTCTGTCTGCCTGGGAAGCCCTCCCATCCATGTGGGACAAGCCCAGGCATCTTCAGCTGTTTTCCACTTTGAAAAAGAATTCATTTGTGGTGGAAGGTGGGAGGCAGACCAAGCACAGATGCTTTGGCATTGAAGCAGCAGGTATGATGCTGTCCCCAGATGCTCCTTCCTCTACAGACTTACTGATGCCAAGCCACTGATGCCAAGCCACAGGGATAGAGGAGAGCTCAGGCCTGAGAATTATTTCACATTAGCTTCTCATATAACCCCATCTGCATTTTCCTACAGCACACTCTGTTGGACCTTCTCACGGCATCAAAACATTTTGCTTCAGTCCAAATTTTCTGTTGTTTCTGATTTTGTTTGTTTGTTTGTTTAATTATTGTTCTGTGGAAAATTTCGAAATGGTAACTGTTCCATCCCTTTTTTTGGAAAAAACAAGCAGACGGTGAAATGTTGGGATTCCCCTTGGAGCGAAAACCCCATGCCTGAGAGTGACAGGTCAGAACCTTGATGCAGCTGAGATAAGAGACACTCAGGGGCTGGGAGTCCTAAGATGCAGCTGGGCCATTTGGCAAAGGCTAGGAGAAAGCTTTCAGTACCCTGGGCATCTCCTGCCCTTATCCCTCAGGAAACAGAGCCTGCAACCCCCGTGCAGCTCCCATCACTGGCACTACAAGGCAGTCAGTCAGGATGCTGGCTCTATGCAAGTCACTTGCAGAACAAATCCTGTTTCCAGGTTGCTTCTCCAGGTCTTAGAAAGGTGTCCCCTGTTTCAGGAGAAGCTTTTCTGACATCCGCCCTTTGTGTGTCCCCCTTTGACTTTTGACTACATGACCCCAAGCACGGTGACCTTCTCTTCCTCCACAATGCTTTCTGAGGTCCCACATCTCTTCTCTGCTTTCCCATCAGGGCTCTCTGCCATTTTCTTGCTCCCAGAGTCTCTTTCCTTGCTCTGCTGCTGCTCAAAGCTTTGAGTGGAATGAAATTAAGGAGGGTAAGGGCCCCTAGCAGTGCACTGTACAGATTTTCTGTTCCGCCTTGCTCTCTACACTGCTCTGACCAGCAACAGAGGAACTAGCAGTGCCCACATTCACTTGGTATCAGGATTGGTGCAGCATAGGATGTACACCCAGGTGCTGCCTATAAACAAGAAAAATGTGTCCAATTCCAAGGCTTCTTATGGGAGGTGGCACCATGACCCAATCTCTTGACCAGGCTGGCTCTGCTGCCTTCTGTTCCCTCTAGCTTCATCATGGTCCAACATACTGTCTTGCTTGGATGCCTTGGGGCTCTTCCCTCTTTCTCCAGACCTTCTCCATCCCTGGACTAATCCTATAATTCTCCACCTTCTTCTGTCCCCCAGGGCTATTTTTTTACCCCTTCCTCTAATCAGTGTCACTTAGGGCTGCCCCCGCTGTGGTTTCAGCATGCAGCTGCTGGCCTGTAGCACTGTAACTAGCTGTCCCAGGACTCAGCAGCAGCCCCTCTGAGAAGACAGATCGGTCATTATGCATCTGAACAAATAGATTTCATATTCCAAATGGAGAGATCTGTCAGCAGCTCCATTCCTCTGGGAAGCCATGAATGTCAAGCCATTTAAGAGCCCTTTCCTAATGATGCCCCTGGTGAGCAGCCATGAAGACGTATAGCCCCAGAGCTCAGTGAGAGTTTGCTGGAGACTATCAGGGTAGAAGGGAAGATTAGGAGGCATTAGCACAGCAGAGTGGCTCGTTCCAGCACGTCCTCCAGAGTCCTGCACAGCAGAAAAGGAGCACGAGGCTTGGGCTCAGATTAATGGCTTCTTCACAAGCTAGCTTTGCATTCCGACAGAGGAGAAAAATGATTGCACACACACGCACACACGCACATGAACAAGGGGAGATGGGCTGTTCTGCCTGACTTGTACATTTCGTAATGGAGAGCCTCGCTAGAAGGAAGAGGAAAAGATGAAGTAGGGTAATGCAAATGTGATCCCTCTCTAACCTGCCATGACGCCTATTGACTCTGCCTGCAGCACGTCAAGGTTTGTCCTGGCACTAGTTTCTCTGCCACATGTACCCCCTAAAGAGCAGCTCTCTGCAGGGTCACTGCATCTGGAGACCCTCTCCCAGGTCAACAGGCTGCAAGAGCTTTCAGCCTCCCCCAGCAGCAAAGACAGGGTTTGCTCGGGCTGGGACCCAGCCCTCTCAGCCAGAACTGTCTCCAGGGGGAGGAATGAAGACTCCCTGCTCCTAGATGAAGGCACGTCTCAAGCCCATCCATATGGCAAGTCCATCACTTGGCTTTCTCCTGCTGCCCGCATAGGTGCTCTGATCCATAAATCAAACACTTCACACTGAAAACAGCCAGGATGTAACAGTGCCCTGGACAGACATCCCCTCCCATGCCTTTCTTTACTAGATTTGGTCCAAGTTTGCAAGAGGGGTCAGTTGAAAGCAAATCAGTGTTTTCCAGGCGATACACCTATGCTGAGTGTTGTCAAGCACTTTAGAATCCTCTCACATCTCCTAGGTTTAGAAACCTATTGCATGATATAGCAAGTTCTTGAAAAATAGCAATTGTGTTTCGAACAAAACAAAGCAAAAACATTCACACTGAGTAATGGTGACCGGACTCAAACTCCACCCTGCAAGGAACATGGGAAATTAGCATTCCCTAGCTCCCCTGAACTTAAACACCTGTGCTGATAACTATTGCCTGTATACAAAACATGGCCCTATCTTCTTCTAAATGCATTTTCCAACCTGTATGTTATCTCTTCAGGTGAAGACATTTGTATTAACAGAAGAAAAATGCAAATATCTAGAGGCCACCTTTAATGAAACATTGGACAGAGTGCCTTGTGAGCCCATACCTGGCAAATGAATTTGAACTGAAGTGGGTACAAGCTGAGACACTTGATGGAAAATTGGCTTAAGGTGTGTAAACAGAGAACCATGATAAACTGCAGGGGACTATGTGGGGAGGGAGGTGTCCAGAAGGTGCCACAGGGATTGATGCTGGAGCTGGTTTAGTTTAACGTCTTTATTAATGACAGGGAGGAGGAAGTAAACAACACATTAATAACATCCTGGGATGATACTAAACAGCACAACCCCTTAGACAGAGCCAAGAGGAAGAATTTGCAAAGCAAGGTCTGACCCTCAAAAGCTGCTTGCTTTTTGTTGCCAAGGTCAAGGCATAGATTGGGGACAGGCTATGGGAGAAGGGTTACTGGGTAAAAGGGGCCTACAAGAGGATTAAAAACTTAAACAGGGGATATTTAGGTTGGCTATAAGGAAGAAGTTCTTTACTGTAAGGGTGGTGAGGCACTGGAATGGTTTGCCCAAGGAAGTTGTGAATGCTCCATCCCTGGCAGTGTTCAAGGCCAGGTTGGACAGAGCCTTGGGTAGCATGATTTAGTGTGAGGTGTCCCTGCCCATGGCAGGGGTGTTGGAACTGGATGATCTTAAGGCCCTTTCCAACCCTAACTATTCTATGATTCTATGATTCTATAAATGCAGTGAGATATCGAGGGGCAAGTCTGGGGCAAATCCCACGCCATAGCCCTCTGAGAGCCATTATCTTGTCCCATGAAGGGGTATTGCATGTACATGTAATGGGCTGCATAAATCAGCAGCTATGATTCTGCAGCTAAATTCTTCCTTCAAGATGTTATACTCCTCAAAGGGAGCTTCAGGCAAATGCTTAAAACTAAAGATGCTGTCTTTCCCAACAGCAGATTGCTGAGGAACACTGTGTCAGTAAGAGAGGAGAAGGAAGATAAGTAAGCATGAAATGATCAGTAAGATCACTGCTTTTGGAAATTGGTGATTGCTTGATACCAGCAATTGTAATTTTATTTCATTTATGTCATCTTTTGGAGGAAAGTCCTGTCTGGGGAAACACACACATCACATGCACACTGTATGCTTCAGAAAGACTAATTTCCCACATCTCAAGGGAATTATGAGTGAAACTGTTGGGGAGGAAGATGAGAGCGGGAAAATAAGATGTTAATGTTGAACGAATGAAAGCAATGCAGAAAGATCCTCAAAAATGACTGTGGAGCTGGAATTAAAACAACCTTGCAATGAGGGACTGAAGAATCCTGATCTGTTTAGCTCATCAAAAAGAAGATTGAGATTTAACTGATTGCAATGTGTAAGTACCTTCCCAGGAAGAAAATACAAGGTGCGAAAGACTCTTCAGTCACATGGGGAAAGGAACAAAACATCCAACAGCTGGAAATTAAGGTCAGACAAATTCCAGTAAGACTTAAGGCCCAGATTTGCAGCAGAAAATGTGACCAGACATTCAGGCAAAATCCCAGGGATGTGGTAACTTCTGGGATGTGGTAATTTCTTCACATCTTTAAAGCAAGGGATGATTTTCTGTAAGATGCTCCACGCAGATACATGTTGCTGGATGCCGTTCAGTAGAAACCAGATGCAACTCCCTGCTCTACACAAGAGGGCTGTGCTGTAAAGGGGGTCGTGACAGATGACCTGTGGTTTTCTTCCAGAATTACTTGGCTGGAAGAGGATGTTTAAATACTTTATGCTGCATCTCATTCCTTTTCATTCCACAACTGCTGGCATATCTTTGGAGCAGTTTATTATATCCTCTTTACAGCCTTAACTCCATATCCTCATTCCTTTTCTTTTGTCCTGTTTAGACACTGTGGAGTATTTGGTTTTGTTGTGTTTGGTATTCCAGCCTCCACATTCACGCCACATTGCTGTCTGTCATTTCAAAGCGCTGCCCATTGTTCCCCCTGCATTTTCCACACCTGTGGTTAAGATCTCTATAGGACAGCTTCTGTTTTATTCCCAGACACGCAGGATCTTGTTAAAGAGGAAAACTTTCTTGCTCCATTTTAGGAAAGCTTTATTCTACCCTCTGCTTGTTAAATTTCTTTTCAGTCATGAAGCCAGCATCCTTTTCAGTAGCATAAACTCACCTTCTCTTAAGTTGAGTCAACCTACTGTCAGGTAAACTGATGCACCTCATGAGAGGTTCTGGCTGGCTCAACCTACAGATAAATGTACCTTGACTTAAAATTGCAGTGGAGGCTCCTCAGTGGGAGAAGCAAGCAGTGGAATCTAGGGACTGGGACTCCAGGAAGAAGCCAAGGTGGAGCAGAAAGACTCAAGGTTGGTTTTCCTGCTATTATCTAAGTTAACAACAAGGTAAGGCCGAGAGTGTGGGTAGGCTTGACCCTGCCATTGCACTCCATAAGGGAGATGGCTGCATATGCTGCTGCCTGCACATGGGTCTTGTGCAAGGAGACATCTGGAGACAGGACTCATCTGGATCAGACCTCTCTCCTGGGGACAGTGCTTGTGTGACTTCCTGGACACTATAAAGATGCCGGAAGCATGAAGACACTTCAGAAAAGGGCAGGAATGGTGAAAAGTCTGTGGGGAAAGGCCTGAAGGAGGAGAAAAAGGGAGGACTTGCCTGTCTGCAAGAACCTGGGAGGAGGGGAGAGGTTATTAAGGGTCCCCTGGAGGTTTCTCTGGGAGGAAGGGAATGAAATCGAGCAAGAAAAATCACATCTGAACATCAGGAAATGCTTTCTGTCACATAGATGTATTAGCCTGGGGAATTGCCTCCTTAGGCACACAGCAAGGACACCGTTGCTCGAGACATACTCAATGAGCCTCCAAGCTCAAAGGGAAATATCCTATTGAGGAGTCAATGACACGGAGCTGTGCCAAATTGGGACTGTCTCAGTACCACCGTCACTCTCCCACTGGGTTGGTGTCATTCAGAGGGTGCTGCTGCATGTTTTGAGCACCATTAGGATGTTGAGGTGTTTATTTCCACAGACTAGAAAGGAGACAAACCCTCCCCATGGACTTCAACCCCAAGCTGCTTCATCCTCACCCCACTGTTGAACCCCTGGATATCTCTCATCTTACCTGCTCAGATACCAGTTGCAAGGGAGATGGGCAGCAAGAAGAGGGTTCCCCAGGGATCCCAAACATCTTACACTGATGTCCACACCAATGCCCTGCACTGCAGTGGATATGATGAATGGGATGTCAAAGCTACCTGATGCACCTCCATGGGCATGAGGTCCAGCAGTGGTCTCCAAGCTTCAGTGTGACCGCCAGCACACTCTGCTTTCCCTACCAGGTTTCTTCTGCAGGATACTGGCTGTAGGGCTTCCTTGGCTTCCCTTGCTCACTGACCCAGACTTTCGTGTTCGCTTTGGCCAGGGGTGACTGTGTCCCCAAGGCAGACCACACTTACAAACTGGTGGGCTCCTACAGACACACTGCCTGCACAGCCAGCAACACCGTTTCTCCAGCAGATACATCTGTTTCCCAAATAACACCTGCGGGTGGCCTGTCTCTTATCTACCTTTTCTTCCTTTGCAGCCGCTCCTCTCTTCCCCACTTCTCCCAGAGTTGTGCTGTTACCGTGGTTACCCCTTTATCTTTAAGAGATACATGCCCCCCCCCACTGCAGAGTGAAATTCCTGAGCTTCATCCTCCATAGAGAACTGCCTCCCTCTAAAGTGGCACTAATTGAGCATGAAATACTATGCTGCTAAATTACACCATAATTTATTTGGCATTAAATGATTTAAGCAGTGGCTCAGGAGTGCTGGAAACAAGAATCATTCCCCTCTTCCCACCCGCTTCACCTCCTCACTCTGCTGCCTGCACTGCAGCCAGGAGGGTACCGGAGTCCAAGGACTGCATCCTCTGACGAAGGACTATCCTGAACAGGGCAGACAGTGTTTCACAGCCTGATTTTTTGGGAAAAGGCTGACAGGCACTCATTGGAGAAGCTGTAATCACAGCCTGATCACTCCTAAGAGTGCTAATATCCAACTGGGAATCCGTCTGAGAGCTGCGGTGTGCAGGATGTCACCAGCATCCTGCAGGGAGCTCAGTGATTTTAGTCTGTCAGATTGAGATGGTGGGAATGAGGGCTTTTCTTCATTGAAAAGAGAGAATTTCAGTGCAGACAGTTTGGCCAATTTGAAACCAGCTGCTAAATTACATCACACTGGCTATTTCTTCTTTCACAGGCTGCAGCTTTTTTCTTCCAGCCTGACCAGTGCCCCCTAATGCTGTAGAATTAACAGGTCTCATATACTGCCATTTCTCTCTGGTAAGGAGATGCATGTTGTCCTCTTCCCAAGTAGGAAATCACTTACTCCTCATTCTAAATTAAAGCAAAATACCATTTTAAAGAAAAATCTACATTTGAAAATGCAAACCAAATGCATTCCAGCCCTTCAGAGATATTTTTCAGTGTATTTTCAGACTGAAGCTATTTGGAAAAAATGATAAAAATATCAGAAATACCCCCATCCCCCCAACCCAAGGTACGTACTTAGATAGAAAACAGGAAAAGTTTAAGTAATTTTCAAAGAAAGTTACCTACATCAACTCAGAATGGGGGCAATTTTGGCATTGTGTAAGACCTAAATAAAGAAGGAAGGAAAAAGTACCAGCAGGATCAGAGTTACAGAGATACAGAGTAACTTCCAGCTTTTTCTAATTTTTTTAAAATACATGAGGGTTAGGGTTAATTGGGACTTCTGCAAACTGAAGGGTAACTGGGGACAAGGAGCAGCAGCCCCGTAGAAGTGGAAGAAAGGCTTCATGGACTACCAGATTAGGACAGTCTCTGTGATGATTAAGGACAGGTAGGATAAGAGTCCAGCAAGTCTGATATAGTAAGCAAAAGATGGCTGTGGACCGATGTTTTTCTGCCTTTCCTGAGGCAGCAGCACATAAAACAAGAAGGAAGCAGGCTCAAGAGAAGCGAAGAGATCTGACTTTTAGTATACGAAGGTTAACCTGTGTAAATTCTTGCCACAGGATGTTGTGGGTGGTAAAAGTTCGTAAGTGTTATAAAAAACACATGGATTATTTCACAGGGGGATAATTAATCAAAAAGTGCTTAATCCTGGAGTTGTGTTTTGTTGCAAGCTTGAAGATGGTTCTCAGGAAAAATCATGATGCGTTGGTCCTGGTTTGATACGCAGTTTGAGGACCGCGTAGTGCTGTGAAGATTATTTGCAGAGATTTTTGATTTGGCTTGCTGTGATCTTACGGTGCTGTCTTAGGTATTCCTACTGAGAAGGAAGGGACTGTGGAGACATCTAAGCCTTCTTCCCAGTGGTGTGGGCACTGACAGCATGTCTTCCCAAGCGGCAAAATTCTTCCGCTGGAACGATATTCCACTGGAACAGGTCAATTTATCCAAAGCAGAGAGTTTCATTTAAAAGTGTTGCCTTTGGGACAAAACTAGTTTTGAGGGAAAAAAAAAAAAAAAAAAAAAAGAAAAAGAAAAAAAGGAAGAGAAAAAGGAGATGAGCCCTTTGATAAGGTTGAAAGCCTTCACTCGGGTCTTTCTGGAGTGCAGTGTTTCAAGATGACTCCTTCCCGTGTTTCAAAAAGGGAAATGCATTGTAAAACCAAATGAAAAAGGAAAAAAGCAGAAACTGAACCCTTTGAGTCATCCCCACATCTTTTCCTTTTCCCCTGCTGTTTTCCTTCAAGAAGACAGTTAAATCTCCCTGGCTTTTGTTCCATTCTGGAATGGAAAACCTCTTTAAATCACTGAGCTTCCCCTAGGTTCTCACACAACCACTTCTCTGCTCTTTGGGATGACCTCTGTGGTGGGAAGCCAAGATATCGAACCCAAATCACCTCCTGTCTCTTCAGCTGCCCAGATAATCCTCCTAGCCCACGCTGAGCTCTGCTAAAAAAGGCAGAGAGCTGGTATAGAATGTGCCCATTTTTTGCTAAGCTGAAGGAGAAAATGCTAGGCTCCACGGCTGCTATTTCACTGCAATTCATGCATTTCACTTTCATGAACTTCCCTGAAGACAAGCTCTGAGTTTTGCCACTGGAGATGCAGTGGGCAATAGCAGCTGTGCCAGCTCTGAATGACTGGGATCTGTGCATGGACCAAGCAGAGAGCCCACAACACGTGCTCATCCCATCAGGACACCAGCACCCACTGGGACTAGCTCTCCATCACTCCTGGCATGATCTTCACACTTGTTTCTTCACCATCAGCCTGTGCACCACGATAACGCACTTTTCCACATCCCAGATCACACAGGTTACCTCTGGGCTGGTGGCTGGCAGGTAAAAGACCATGTTTCATGCTGCCATCCAGGTTTGTGAACTGAAGGAAGATTCTTTGCTCTCTTCATCTTTTCTACATTTAGAAGCCCTTTGAGGCAATGTTTTTCACTCTGTCCTGACTTACTACTTCAGGTGTTGCTCAGCATACAGAAGTCCTTTAGCACCTCACCAGCAAGGCCATGCTGCTGATTAACACACATAATCTCTGACAGCAAATAAATAATTACTTAAGAGAAGCTAGGCTCAGAACTGGGCTTGGACAAACAATACATTTTTTTTCCTTGTATTTTTTGTCTTTTAAGCTTTTTTTTAACAATACAGATGAAAATGGTTTTGCCCTAGAAGTAAAACTTTGGATGAATTGAAAGTGTGAAAAGCATTCTTCTGGCTCAAAGTCTCTTGTTTCCTATTAGTGCTTCCCAACGTTTCCTAACGGTATCTCTGTAAAGAAAAAAGAATCCAGTTTTCATGTGGAAATTGTCAAAATGCAATTTTAGAGCTTTAGAACTGAAGCAGCATCTTTTCTCACCCAAATTAATTGCAAAATAGACACGAGGCTTCAGGATGCACTGGTCACACAAAACTGAAGAAAGTTCCTCCCAAAGAGTGTAGTTTCTTTGCATTCCCATGGCAGGAAAAGTGTCATGCAGGAGGTTGTGGTGCTCCCATGAAAATGGAGGAAGACGCACCGAGAGCTGTGAGTTGCAGCGCTTTGGGGGTTTTTAAAGTAAAATAACAATCTTTTGAGAGTGGAAATCCAGCCCTGGCAGAACAGATGTTGTAACTTATCACATTTATGGTGGAAACTTGAGGGCCAAGAGGGAATTCAAACAGCAAATAGTTAACAGCACAAACCCAAATAATGAGAAATATATAACGTGTATCAGAAGACTGAAGGGAGTTGATTGGTCTGAGGGAGCAGCAGGGGGTAGAAAGGAACAATTAAAGAGCAGGAAAGGAAGAGGAGGCAAAGGAGGGCATTGCCAAGGAGTCAAGTGATTCCTTTATATCTACAGGGGTAAAAGCACGTAATCTCTCATTAAAACTCGCGGCTGTCCTGGAGGACTTGAGTGTAACACGTGCTTTATCCACCTTCTGGAAATGACCCGATGAGCTGAGGGCAGGCTTACAGGGCACTGAACTCTGCTCTAATTAACTACCCCAAACTTCATTAGCTCAGCCAGTGCATCCTTGTGCCCTTCCAGGATGCTGAACGAGAACCAGAAGCCAGAGCTCTGAAGTGACACGAGTTGCCAATCTGAGCTGAAAGTCTGGGAGCAGGGAGTCCAATGCCCGCACTGCGCAGGAGGATGGAGAAGGGAGGCAAGTACCTTTGCAAAACTCCCATGTTGCCTTACTAACAGCTCACAGCAGCAGAACTCTTTGAGTTTTGCCTTGCTTTTGCCTCCCTTTTCTCCGCTTTAAATGCTTTTGTTGATGTGATGAATTGTTTGCCAGCTAAGCTATTACTTATCAGATTGTTTGTTAGCCTCTTTATCAGCGGAGCTGTGCAGGCTTGTTTGTATGAGGCTGAAGTAGCCTCATACCGCTCTGAGAGGCTGCGGAGCCCAATGGAGCTGTGCAGGAAAGAATGGCTAAAGGAGGGTGTCAGAGCATGAAAATGCCTTCTGGCAAGTGAAACGCAGGGTTTCCTAACCATGGGAGGTGACACTTCAGCACCTCTACCATCCTGTCAGCCCCAGTCAGTGGCTTGCTCAAATCTAGTATTCATCTCATGCTATACCCTACGATAAGATGAGAATGCATTGTGGAGCTTTAATAAAGGCTGCTGCTCATAACGCTGCTTACCAAAGTCTTTCATCTTCCTTCTAATTAATTCATGCTAATTTCCTTGCCAGTTGGATACATCAATTTGGAGTCTAAAATAGAATCCTAGTTTGTTTGTGGAGTTCAGCTTGTTGCAGAATATAGCTCTCCTATAAGAAAAAAAATCACAGAAAAGGAAAGATCAGAAACGGCGTCTTATGAATGTGGTGTGCTGTGCAGCATGGCTTGGATAAAGGCAGGACTGCACCCAGGTCCCATATCTGCCTTCTCTCTGTAGGATGAGCCCCAAAGGCACACAAACTCCACCGGAATCTCTCTCCAGCAACAGGATCTTTCTATTTTGTGCTATTCCACCTTTGCTTTTATCAACATGAAGATGGGAGAATATGTATTCCTTCACCCAGAGTCACTCCTGAGTGTCAGGGTTAAACCAAACTTTATCAGAAGATGCTATTTCTTTGGGATGGACCACTGGGGGTTTGGGAAATCTCAGTTCAACGGGTTTTTTGCTTAATTCAGCATAGACCCTGTGGTTGGGGAAAGAGCAGAGTGGGGATTGCCTTCAGACTGCTCTCAGAAGTTTTCCTCCCCACCAGCACTATAACAGCTCAGTTCCTGCTGTAGCTTATGGGGTACAGGGTCACAGCTGAGAGGGCTGAAAAGGATGCAGAGAGCCATCAGTCATCTTCTTCCCCAAAACTAGCCTTTCTCCAGCCTTCCTGGCAGATATGTTATTCTCAAAGATTCCTCAAAACAGCAAGTCTCCTTCTCTCCAGAGAGTCGGCAAACACTTAATTCTTGTCACTGTGATTTACTTGCATCTTGCTTGAAATCCCTTTCCTGCAGTTTAAACCTCTTTCTTCTTTCCTGTCCAATGGCTATGGATCATTCCCACCTTCTCTGCAGCCTCATAACTGTACTCCTGCTTCTATATAGCCATTTCTTCTTCATGACTCTCGGCTTTGTTTCTCTCTACAGGTCATGTTGGAGTGCCTCAGGTAGACATTCAGACACAAACATGATGAGAGAAGCAGACACCCAAGAGGTACACGCAAATGGGCTTGCGCATCCGCACAGGTGTGCTTCCAAGCACGCACTGCACCCAGCCTGTTTTCTCTGTGAGCATCCCCTGCAAGCCGTCAGTGATCGTGGAGCCGGCATCAGCAGAGGTATCTGGGCTGTCAGAGAAATAACCACCTCTTCCCAAAGCCTCATGTGCCATGAGCTGTGCAGCCCCTTAACATTCAAGAGGAGAAATATTCACTGAAAGCAGTTGTAAAAGTTTCCCTGTTCCTTGCCTTCATATGTGGCTGGCTGACCAGCAGGGAGACAGCAAAGAGAGTGTCGGTGAGCCCTCAGGCATGATAATGCATAGGGTAGATTCCAGAGAATCTGAGGAAATTTCCTTGGAAATGTGGCGTGCAAAGAGGTACTGCAAGTGCCAGCTGGTTTGAATTTTCTCTGTATTTATAAAAAATAAATTGATACTTTATTACCTAATCAAAGTAGCTACTCATGCGTTTTCACCTCCCCCTCCCTCCTCAAATTTAGCACGGGTGTTTCAGATGCTAATATAGAGCTTGCAAGAGAACAACGGAGCCTTTCTGTAAGACTTTTTTAAGACGTCTTAGAAGATGCTTAATAAGGAGGCAGCGTGGGGTGGTGCCTGGGTCAAGGGCTTCACAATCAGGATACTTGGATTTCTTCCCAGCTCTGGCACTGCAGCAAATGCTCCATTGCTCCGTGACTCAGTTTCCCCCTCTACGAAGTGAAATCTTAAGCCTACCCTTTCCTGTGCCTTGGCAGAGTACAGAGTGCTATCAGAGAGATAAAAATTGTCCCTGGTGCCATCACCACCCATGCATATCCTATTATACAAACCACTGCAACATGTTCCCTGTGGCACTGACTACTTCAGCCCCAGCCCAATGCTGAGCCCAGGGTCTCTGGGTAATAGATGCTGTAAAAGACTTGTGTCAAGTATTTCCAACCATTTGGAACATCAGTGCATGTAAAACCCATACTTCCCTGGATGCAGCTTGGGTCAGGGATGAAGATGCAAGATTAGCTCCTCACACAGGTGAGCTGATGAGCTGACACTGCACCACCTGCTTTAGAGGACAGGTCTATCCCATATTTTAGCTGATAGAAGGATGGGAAGACATGTTTTCTTACCATGTGAGCAAATATGGTGGAAGGGAGAATCTTTTACTCTTGGCAGAGTTTTAAGCAGACAGTTCTTTACCCTATTTGGGAGAAAAAAAACCCTGGTGAAATAATAAATGCGGGGGGGGGGGGGGGGCTCCTAACAAATATAATAATTTGGAAAAAAAAAGAAAAAGAAAAAGGATTGTATAAAAGTAAACATTGTGTTTTGTCAAGCTTCACAAGTAAAAGCATCATGAGAAGAGCCCCAGCACCAGGCATTTTTATTGCACTGCTGTCACAGGAGCAGATGGTGGCATCAGCCTGAGACCAATGCCCTGCATCAACAATCCAGCACACACAGCCCCAATGCGCTCAGCTGCAGATACAGTCTGGGCTCAGCAAGAAGCATTCCTACAAAAACATTTTGACAAATTTAAATTTGGATTCACAAGGAAAAAGAAAAAAAAATAAAATTAAAAGAAATGGAGGTTTACCCCAGTACAAAGGAAAGGAAATAAGCAAGAATTCTGAGAGGAGCTTTGAGAAGAGCCTCTTATAAGATGGGAATCATGTCCATTTGAGGGAGCAAAAGGGGTTGGGAAGTGCCCTCAGTGTTCCCACTTTGGAGAAAGTTCCATTGTGTTAAATAGAGCACAGAAGGGGAGTGTCCTTCAACATAACTCTTCAACTACCTACACATCCACTTCCATCTGCATGCGTATCTGCCTTTTGCATTACTAGCTGATATAACGGGGTACCTCTGCATCATCCAGTGCTGGGTGTGTGAGAATACATCCACCCCTAGTGCCCTCCGACCTGTGCACATGGCTGTCCCAGCACAACCACAACCGCAGCCCAGCGCAGGACTGCACTAATTGTGATGTTCAATTAGGACAGAAACTCCAGGTATCAGCTGGGTGGGAGTGAGTTGTCTCACTTCAGGATACTTGTCTGCATAAATTCTGCTTCGTTTCTCTTGTCTTTGTGTGAGTCGTTTGATACAGGAAAACACAGCAGGCAATGAAAGAGGAGGAA
Source organism: Amazona ochrocephala (assembly GCA_039720435.1). Lineage (NCBI taxonomy): Eukaryota > Metazoa > Chordata > Aves > Psittaciformes > Psittacidae > Amazona > Amazona ochrocephala. Next base: position 107,880,429 of record CM077909.1, read on the forward strand.
CTTTCCTGAAATGTGTGCCTTGCTGGGTCTACACTAATCTCAGACTCCAGAAAATTATTCCCATGTTACATATACAGGACTTTCATAGACTTGCTGGCTAGGTCCTTGCCAGGACAGGACACTGCAACACCTCTTCATTCCCCGACTCAGCACAGCGTTCAGTCTGCTGGAGTATCCATTGTCTGCAGAGGTACCTGATGTTTCACCCAATAAATGTGATGAAAAAGGGCAATTGAGGATGAAAAAGAGCAATTCATATGGCAGCCTGTGATACATGGCAGCCTGTGAAGTCTCCTACACAAAGTCCGCATAGCAGCCTTCCAGTATCTGAAGGGGACCTACAAAGATGCTGGAGAGGGACTCTTCCCCAGGGACTGTAGTGGTAAGACAAGGGGTGATGGGTTCAAACAGAAACACGGGAAGTTCAAGTTAGATATAAGGAAGATATTCTTCCCTGTGAGGGCGCTGAGGCACTGGCACAGGGTGCCCAGAGTAGCTGTGGCTGCCCCACCCCTGGCAGTGTTTAAGCCTATGTTGGATAGGTCTTGGGCATCCTTATCTAGTGGAAGGTGTCCCTGCCACAGGCAGGGACATGGTTCTATGATTCTCTGACATTGCTCTGAATATGTTTCAGGATCTGCAAGGAGGTCAAGAAGATATACCCCTGAGACCATACAAGGCACCCTCATGGGATGCTTAGGGAAAAACTGGCTTAATATTTATGAAACTATGGAGGTCCTCATATAGCCACATATTTTTCAGTCCTACTAAACACATATTATGCTATTATATATAAAGAAACCTTAATGAAGATCAAGTGATTTGATGAAGCTATGCAAGAAACCTGCACTTCAATCAGAGATGTGTCCTAGTTACTGGACCTCATCGCCATCCATGCCTTGAGTTTTCATGGCAGACCAGAGGTGTGTGCAGTTGGGGTGGAGGAGAGGACAGGGGACAAGTACAGACAGAGACTTCTCTAAGAACACAGGAAAAGACCAAAGTCTACATATTTAGCCAAACACCCCTTAATAATTCCAGGTTGGCTCATGAAGCAAATTGAATACTTCCAACACCCGTCTGAGCTTAGCATTTCATCCCACATCGAATCTGCTGTCTGGGGACATTTGTTTCGCTTTCATTTATTCCTAAGTCCTCGACTAAGCCATGGAGGGGTATTTTTCCAGTAGGCGCCTGTGTAGCAGTGGAAAAGGAGCTCAGCGGTGACTCAGCTTCATACTAACAAGAAATTAAAACCTAACGCGACTTCATACAACCAAATGCAGTGAAATAGGCCCTTGATCTAATCAGCGCTTTCTAAAGAAATTAAATGCCAATCTATTTTAGAATGCATTTCACTGCGACTTAATGAGGGCAATGGGGAAAAATCAATTGGTTGTGTAATTTGGAATTTCAATAATATAAACAATAAATGCTAATTAGGAACAGTGTTATTAATGTCATAAAATTCTTGGACAGATTGTAGTCATGTAATTAAAGTTTGACAAAGCTGCTTGAAGAGTTTGAGGTCTGACAGCAATTGCTGGGGCATGGGCAGGAAATGGGATGAAGGGAGTCTGTGCTCAAGGCCTTATCCCTGCAGGAAACCAATGGGAGCTGGGAGGGATGGGAAGCTCCGAGAAACAGGACCACCCCAAGGTAACTGATCCTCCAAAGCAGTACAGAAACAAGGACATGAAGCTGAGCATCCCTTGTTTGTACCAACAGTGATACCCAGAGCTTATTCCACATCCTTGGGACTGTATGGCCACCATTAACAGGTTATAGGAGTCTTCTCTCCTGCCATGCACCTGAAGCACAACTAGAACAGAATCCTCATACAATTGTCGTAGACAATGTCTGCATATAAGTGTCTTAAGGAAAGTGAGCAGTTCTCCTACACTCACAGCTCTGACCCTGCATATTAGTTATGCAACTAATAGAGTAAAAATTAACAAAGTTTGAGGGAAAAAAAGAGAATATATCAGCATTTATTGTTTCAAAATTTTAAGCAAAAGGTCCTCTTCCCACTCATTCCCTCTGTTTTTATGTTCCTTTGAAGATGGTGATTTCCCAGGTTTGGAGCATTAACATTCTGTCTTCTTGCACTACATGCTCATACTATTACTCTTCCTTCTTTCTACATTTTTGTTCCACATGAAAGAAAAGGAGATAAGGAAACAAACAAAAAAAATTCAAGACAACTGGAACTTACTTTGTTAATGTGGCACCTTGAAGAAAAACATATTGTAAAAGCTTTTGGAAACTTCCAGGAAAGCCTGTGCTTTAGTTCTCCCACGGTGTTTCTGCTCTCAGCCTCGTTTCCCAGTGCAATCACCACTGCAGTTTCCCTTCTGCAGTGACAGAACTGACATTTCTTTGACCATCCTGTATCCCAAGCAGTACCCAGCTGCTTCTCACACTTGCAACCTGCAAGCGCAGGGTATTACTGTGGATCGCTCCTGTGGGCTCAGGCTGGCCCTTTTGGGGCTGAAAGTGCAGATCTGATAGTAGGTGACCTGCTTTCCCATTGTCAGATATCTCCTCGCTAACTTATTGTTTGTGTGGCAGGATATTTATTTAGCCATGCAGCTGGATTTGCGGGACTCAGTTCCAAAAGAGCTACGGAGGGAAGTGTCAGCTCATTCTGATTTGTCTTTTTGCTGTTGCCCCAGAAAGTGGGAGGGAGCTTTAATTTCTGCATCTCCATCAGGAGCCATTCCTGTCCCCAAGCATCACTCCCTGTGATTACTCCCCTCATATTTCTGCCCTGCTATGGGAGTAAAGCAAAACAGAGCTCACCTGTGAGCAGCAGGCAGCCCTCTCTGGAAAGATAAATGGGTGACATCAGGCTTTTCCCCCTGCCCCCATCTCAGTTCCCTGCCTTCAGGACTGAGTTAAGGGACCAAAGTGCGCAGGAATTGGTACCATGTGCTCAAGCCGCCTTCCCGGAGATTAGCCCCATATGGGGAGAAAGCCGCATTCCCCTCCATTTGGGATGGGGGTTGATCTAAATGTATAGCAGGCATTCTTTGAATATATGTGACAGCCCAGGAGATAGACTTCAAACATCACCAAAACTGGCCCCTTCTCATTGATCTTTGAAATATACAGCCTGCCTTATTACATTGTAAATATACTTTTAATACACAGTGTTACAGCCCCAAAATATGTTCCTACCTGACTGTAGAGTCTACATTTCCTGACAACTGGTCTCCTTGGCTGTAGTTTTAATGCACAGTGTACGGTCCCAAGTCAGTTTGCCATTAACCCTGTGAATTGCCCTGCAGAATTAAGGTTGGATGCGGCATGGGACAAGGGCATTAAGCTGTGCAGCTCCCTGCCAAAAGAAGACACTGAAAGCAGCAGCTCAGCAAAGTCCAAACATGGAGGGTTTATGGGCTCTTGGTCTTGTCCAGGGTTATTTTTACAGGTAACAAAGCACCAACAGTTCTCAATCTTAGGGACAACACGTTTTAGGAAGGTGTTTGCTCTTCATGCTTCAGGCATCAGTGGGAAAGCTGCAGGGCTTATATCTGCCAGCTGTAGTTCCATGTCTTCCTTCAAAATGTCTACTAATGGCCATGTAACCCCAGACTGCCCTCCAATTTGAGTCAGTGTGATGTAGGATCTCAAGGCTGGAGGGATCCAGCTGACAGCCCGTGAGCAATGCATCACTTAATCTTTCCAATAGATTTTTTTTCCAGCCCAATTACTGAAGTCAGTCAAGACTGTTGAGGACAGGCAGATGGCAGATTTTTCTCCCTAATACTTTGAGATATTAATGTTGTGGTGCTGTTTGAGTTTTGATTTTTGTTAAGTAATAAATTTTGTAAAAGAAGATGGTGCAGAAAACAGGATGAGATCAAGCAATCACTTCCAGCTTTGGTCAAAATTCAAACAGTGGTACACAATAATAACAGGTCTACAATCAAGATTTCCCAGGACAAACGTTATGACATGAGGGGACCCTGTGGGGTAGCCAACTGCATTGAATAGGGCAATGCCTGGATCTAGTTACAATGAGTTGCAAATGCCATCTACAGTTTTCTTGCATAGAAAGCAGAGATATCAAAAGCTCTGAGCAGGATGAATCCTGTCTTGATATAGATGCAGGGAATATATATGAGGCATAAAGAAATGGAAAAAAAAGGCTAGATGAACAGAACAAGCTGCATTGCACAAGTCAGAAAGTAAGGCAATAAATCGAGCCTGAATTCTCATGTGCTTTCAAAATTACAGTGGTGATGAAAAATTTGCTTTTCAGCTAAGATTCCTAGGATTTTGCTGAAATTCTGCTAGAACTAGCTGCCACAGTCACCAGAACTGAAGACCGGCAAGATGACAAATAAGGGCTACAAATAAATGTGTCTGAGATGAGATCAACCTTTCAAATTCCTGCTGCCATCACTGAATGGATATATAATCCTATTGTCACATTAACAGAGTAATTTTGAATGACGTTTCCTTACATCCTGTCTGTAAGGGAAAATCAGAGATGAAGACAGCACTGTGCAGCTGTTTGCATTTCTTTTGCATTCTGCTGCCCCTTGGCTCGTGGAGTTTACAACGTCTGGTGCTCAAACGCATTTTCCAGTCTGCACAGGCAGCATGACACTGATTAAAAATAGTTCTTTATTGAAAACATGAGGTTCTTTCATTCACCTTGATATTTTGCAGGTCTTGCAGGTGTTTTATTCCCTGTATGTCAGGGACAAGAGCAGCACACTCAGGGGATGTGATGCTGGGGAAGATGTGGCACTGGGTTGCAGCAGGGAAAGACCCTTCACCAAGGGCCGCTTGATCAGGGACTTCGTAACCGATTGCCTCTGCTATGGGCAGACAAGAAAGGCCAAAGGGAGAAGGTGGGAGCCAGTCTCGGGAGGTGAGATTGATCTTGGAGTCTCACCAAGCCGTGCTTTCATGTTTTTCTGCATGAAGGTGCAACTGAGAAAGTGCTTTCTTTGTAATGATACATGAGATACCCCCTTATCATTTGACATTCAGAGCTGGAGCTTTTTAATAAGAAAACCAGCAAAAGTGAATGTCTTCAGAATCCGAATCACTGATTTGGAGACTGCAAGTAGAGATGCACCCTCCTTCTGCATCTGGGGGAGATTTGCTTGTGCCTCAACCACGCATTCCTGCCCTTAACCTGGTGACCAACATAAATGAGCCCCAGGTTCAGCAGCACATTCTGTACAGGATGTTGTCTTGCAAGAAATATATCCAAACACTTCCCTTCTCCCTCCCCCTAAAGTCCCAGTATATCTTAGATAAGCACGCTGAGAGGTGATCTTTTAATTGCTGGGTTTTTTGGAGATGAATTCTTCAGCCCACCCCCGACTAAAGTTCAGCTTCTCAGGAAGGAAAATGCCAAGTAAGTTAGGAAAAGGGCTTTTCTAGCCTTGTTAGTTGCCAAGAAGAAAAATACATTTTAAAAGCCATAAAAGTGTAATTCTCCCCTACACACATTCCAATAAATCAAAGATAGCTAAAAGGATTTTCTTCAGTGAAAGAAAAATCATCATTTCTTGCCCTATACAAAATGTGAAAGTTTTAGTCTGAGCAGAGAAATTTTTCAGAGAATTATGATCATTTAGTTTTCCTTCTAACCAAAGGGTTAGAAAGAAAAGCTCAATGTAACCCAAGCACTGGCTTTTGCTATTAGGAAAGCTATAATGTATGAAACACTGCAGGTCTATGGGAAATATGTTCCTTTCCATGAGAGGAATTGTCAGAGCCCAGTGTCTATGAACCAAGATTGATTACATAGAAACTGTTTTTCCAGTTGACATTTATTTTGTAGAGATATTAATGAGGAAACAATTTCTTTTCCCTGCAGTTCAACCTGAGGTCATTCCCCAAGTCTGTTATCAGCCTAGACAGCCCATCTGAACGTATCACAGAATCACAGAATCACAGAATAGTAAGGGCTGGAAAGGACCTCAAGATCATCGAGTTCCAACCCCCCTGCCATGGGCAGGGACACCTCCCACTAAACCATGCCATCCAAGGCTATGTCCAACCCCACCTTGAACGCCGCCAGGGATGAAGCATTCACAACTTCCCTGGGCAACCCATTCCAGGGCCCCACCACCCTCACAGTATAGAACTTCTTCCTCAGATCCAATCTAAACCTCCCCTGTTTAAGTTTAAACCCATTACCCCTTGTCCTCTCACCACAGTCCCTAATGAAGAGTCCCTCCCCAGCATCCCTATAGGCCCCCTTGAGGTATTGGAAGGCTGCTATGAGGTCTCCACGCAGCCTTCTCTTCTCCAGGCTGAACAACCCCAATTTTCTCAGCCTATCTTCATACGAGAGGTGCTCCAGTCCCCTGATCATCTTCGTGGCCCTCCTCTGGACTTGTTCTAACAGTTCCATGTCCTTTTTATGTTGAGGACACCAGAACTGCACACAATACTCCAAGTGTATCTAATACATCCATTTGAGACCTGAACTGTGATAGGTATATTTGGGCTATAGTGGTGAACCATGATTTCAACCTTAGTTTAAACTACTGTAATTGAGTAAAAAAGTGTTTCATGGGCATTGACTTTATCAGCCTTTCCCTAATCTCTGCACTTTACCTGAAGGACCACCCCACGCCTGCACATGCTGCCTTCTGTGACTACAGCAACTCTTTTAATTGTTCCCAGGAATCTCTGCTCCCATTAGTACAGCAAGAAATCTCTAGCAGATCTGACTGGGAGGCGGGGTTGGAATCAGATGATCTTCAAGGTCCCTTCCAAACCAAACCATTGCGTGATTCTATGAGTACTGGTGCTTTTGCTGCAGATGCCTGGTTCGCAGTCAGACTGTGCTCATCGTGCTGAGCTGAGCAGCAAGACTTCTGTCACAAAGGACATAGGACAAGCATGATGACCCCTGGACTGGCAGCACATTTAGCTTCAATGATTAAAGCAGATTTTTTTCAGAGATCACTTCAACCATAGTAGGAAAGGCAAAATACATTACTAAGAGCTGAAATGAGCCTGGATAGACATTCATGAAATGGTAGGCTGCAAACCGTAGTGGCTGAGGGGTGGGTACAAGTCATAGCCAGTCATCCCTATGGCAGGAGGCATTATCAGGCCAGATGTGGGGTATTTGGCCAACTCTGAGACCATATTTAATAATGTTATATCCTGGAGAGGGTATTGAAAATCTCCATTTTGTCTCCTCTTCCTCTGTCACTCCCAGGCACTTGGGAGTTTACACTAGAAACACACTAGTGTAACTCGTGAAATCTGAGTGTACCAGAACCATCAGAAAGTTCTTTTTATAGACGGTGTGAAATGGCATGCAGTGTGATACTGGGGTGACCTCCCTTCTGACACAGAGGGTAGGACTCATCACACCTATTTTTGGCCATATTAATGCTATGGTTCTGATCTGCACTGCAGCTGCTGTCTGTTCCTTTCACAGCCAGAGAAGAGAAACAAATACCTCCAGCAAATGAGAAAAACCATTCCTTCATCATACAAGGGTGTTCGACAGACAGAGTGAATCTGCATCAGAAGGTGTTCCACAAAGAAGAGATATGCCAGATGACAACTGCAAATTAGATGCTGAGCTTTCAGGTAGCCGCATCTGGTGGAGAAAATCACACATTAGTAGCTACTTGTTCTTGCAGCCCCCCAGGAGGACTGTAGGAATATGCGTCTGGCTTCCATGGCCAAAGCAGGATTTAGCTCTTGAGCCCTGGATGGTCTTCTTCTATTGTCAGATTGTGCTGTGGTGACCACCCTATGTGAGGCAGCTGTGAAGCAGTAGCTTGCAGTGAAGCAACTCAAACATCCAGAGCTGCATTTCCTCCAAAATCTTCTTTCCCCATTAGCGAGTTTTCAGATAAGATGGGCTTTGTACCTCTACCCTGGCCAGGCATAACCAGACACTGATGGGGAGAGATAGGGGATCAGGAAGAAACCTCCCACTGGATGAGCTCTGCTACAGTGTCCCAGTGCTGTGGTGTCTTGCCCTGTGACCAGTTCCTATGGATTATACCCCAGACATGTTCATGGTTAGAGCAGAGAGTTTGGAGCAGTTGTTGTGAGCAGCAACTACCTGACCAGAGCTCTTGCTCTCTGCATAAGTCCCCAGGGCAACTGGATGAGTCCAGTAATCTGGCAACTGCTGAGAGACCTTCCTGATTTGGACGGGGAGAAAAGAGTTGGCCTGGGTCCATCCACAGCTGAACATCCGTGTCTCTTGATCAGGAAGAGAGAAGAAAAACCCAGGATTACCCTGTATGCAGGAAAAATGAAGGAGAGGTATAAGCCAAACAAAGCAGGCAAATCCCAACCAGACAGCATACACCTCTCTTCAGCCATAAGGAGGAACCTTATGCTGTCCGGAAAACTGTCTGGAGCAGGTTTTGGGGGGGCCACACATTACCCAGGCCCCATCCAGAGTCAAAATGAGGAGATGTTAACAGACCTCAGAGGGACAGACTTCAGGTTCAAAACATGCCAGAGCGAGGGGAGTAGGTGCATGTGACAATCCATCTTGTGATTCCTTGACTGCAGCCGCTGCTCTGCAGAGGGACGCAGAGCATTCTCTGCCATCTGTACAGAGCAGGCTTGAGGATGTTCAGCTGCTTATTGCTGCTTCTAGGCTGCATGGGTAAGCAGCAGCCTCCAGCCCCTGGGGAGACTGAGCCAGCCCTAAATCCACTTCAAAGCAGGAAAGAACATTATGGCCTGTGCGTGAGGGTCTTAGCTTCTCACACGGCTCTTCCATTCCAGTTTTATGGCGTGAAGCACACAGTCCTTACAACGGCAGCTCAGCTGCATTTTTCTTGGCGAGCTCATTCCCACCGGACATCATTCACGCGCTCTTTGGAGTAGAAACGAAAGGGAGCGAGAAGTGGCCCCCTTGAAGTTCTGCTCAGCTGGGCTGCTCGTGTTCCTGAAAAACACATCTACCTCTTTATAACTCCCCAAGCTCGTAACCGGGGAGCCTGGACGGCTGGTTTTGCATGGGGTGTGTGGAGGGGGTGTGCATCCGCTTTTGATGGCAGGCAAGGTGTGTTTGCATCCTGCACTCCTGAAGGCATGGGGGGAAAGGTGAGGTGGGTGCAGGGGCTGCTTTATGATGTGCATGCATGTGCTGGAAAGAGATGGAAAGCAGAGCTGCACGAAGAGGGAGATAGATGAAGACAACATGCGAGGAGGAGGTTCATTCCAAAGACGGATCCAGGGAGCACCCATTTTTGTCTCCAACACCCTCCTTCTCTTCCAGCCAGTCCTACCACATGCAGCCCTTCTGTGCAAGCAGCACTGACATGGGCACAGCCTGCAGCAGGGCTCTGGCAGGACTGAGTGCTCAGGGGGATGTGGCAGCATTGGTAGTCATGTAGGGACCACCCTTGATCTTCTGCAGCTGTATGGCTCCCCTCCCTCTGCAAGTACATAGGACACAATAGGCTTTAAATCAGCAGCAAATAGTGCCCAGTGCTGAACTATTTACAACTGCCTGAAGCCTATTGTGATCAGTGAAAAGCCTGGCACTGACTAGTGTGGTCTTCCTGCAATGGAGCCTCTGATAGAGGGGATTCACCTCCTTGTGTCCCCTAATAAATTCCACCCTGCAAGGCAGTGGTGTAAGAGAGTGTGTTCTTGGGGGATTTGGTGACCACTTCCTCTGTCAGAAACAACTCTTTGCTTTTTAAGTATCAGATGTTTCATAGAATTATTTTTCTTTCCAGCTTCGCAATGTCTAAGGCAGCTTAAATAAAACTTGACCTGACACTGAAGCTGAGAGCTGATGTCAGAGGGAAATTTAGCCACTTAGTGGCAGAATGTTTTCAAAATAAGCTGAAATGTCCAACACAATCTTGCTGTTAGAGGAGATCAAATGTATCAAGAGAGACTCGATGTTATTCCTGCTTTCTGCATTGACATCTCAACATAAGGACTTGGCAAGAAGGTTCCACCCGTGTTCTTTTGCTATGAGTTTAGTGTAGACCTGAGCTAAGGCAGCTTCTCTTTTGTGTGTGAGCTGCATGACTTTGTTTCTTCTTCCATCAAGGGGGACTCCTGAAAAATTCCCAGGCAGATGGCCAAGGGTTGGATACTTCAACCCTTCCAGTTCTTGCTTTGCTGTGCCACTATAAAATCCCCAGTTAACACCTGACTGCCTGAACATCGGCTATGGATATGTGTTCACATTTGACTGCGTGAGATTCTGTCACAGGAATGCCCTATTAGAATTTATTTGCATGTGCCATCACACCAGCATCGCAGGTCACGCGCTCGCACAATTTTATCTCCATGAGCATCAAACACCATTTTCCTCTCACTTCACATTCTTGTTCTTGTTTGCTTATTGCTTGTCTTGCTCATCTGTTCATGCACTCTCATATCCCCTCACCCAGGCATATATGGGGGGATTGTAGAACCATTATTTACATATGAATTTGCAGTTAATGCATTTGTGGACAAGCCTGTGAGCACATATTTCCCTGTTAGGTTATCTCTGAGTAAGTGCTCACATGAGTGTTCTTTTGCCAGCAAATTCTTAGATAAATCCTCATCAGTTCATACAAGTGCAGGTACTTGCTTTGGGATTTACCTGCCAATACGTACCTGAAGATACACTGGTCTGAAAATTCATATCCACATGCGGCTCTGCATGCGAATGCAGCTTCAGAGAATGTCACCTCACACTTTCCTTTTTTACCCACACCTTTTCAGCCTGGATTCTGCCGCAATAGGTTTTCACATGAAAAGCAAGCAATGGGGGAGGCGAAAGCCTTCAAAGGGAATCATGGCTCTTATTCAGATGAACAGTGGAGAAGCTTTTTTTCCTGATACTGTCCTTCCTGCTCTTGTGATATGCATATGACTCTGTATGTTTCCATCTGAGGCCTGAGGAACTCTGCTAGTTCCCCCCTGCTACCCACGAGCCAAAAAGACGATAAGGGAATATAATGAACACAAACAATGGTGGAGACTGAATTTGACTTTTTGTCCTCCAGGGACAGGCAGGACTCACAGATGTAGGAATATTATTGAATTCCTTTGGATACATTTGATCTCTTAGCCAAAAAAGTATGTGGGACATTTCCGCTGATTTTTAAAACATTCTGCCACAAAACAGTAATTCAATTAACAAAAGCTCCCACTGATGTCAGCACCGAGCTTCAGACTAACTGAGCATTTCTCTCTGCTGTGTACACAAAAGCCACCTTAAAGAGAAGCGACCAATCTGCATATGTTTGGAGAGGAAAAGCCTTCATGAAATCTTTTATGATTTAAAGTGAAGGCACGTAATGAACAAAGTGTGTTGCCCATTAAATGCACCCATGTGCAAATGCAACAGTCAGGTTGTGGTGCTTCAGCCAGTCTTTATGTGAATCTGGAGCCACGAAAGGTGTCTAAGGCTCATGCTGAGGTACTGCATGGAGCTTCCCTTCCAGCAGCCTGCTTCCCTTTGCTTCATTCCCTCCTGACAAAGAAAGTGGGAGAGTCAACATCACTGCTCTGTGAAGTCGGCTTTGTTTTCATGCATTAACCAAGGGCTCCAAATTCATCAGGCCAGTGCTGTTCAAAAGACACACTTTCCCTGGAGTAACTCCCTCTTCCCTCCCAACCCCCAGCAATTGCCTTGGCCATATGTTTTGTAAAAAGCACTATTCACAAAACCAACATCTTCTGTGAAATAGAACCTGACAGCTCTGTTTAAATGCAACGTTAAATGTGAGGATTTAATCTCATAAACCTGAAGAAACTCAGAAGCTGATCTTCCCCCAGAAGCTTTAACTCTGCCCCCTCATGCATATGCCCTCCAACAGGAGTGCTCGCCTAATGAGCACAAGAAAATACTTTCCAGTGAAACCCTATGTGTATAATTCCAATGCCTCTCAGGTTGCAGGAAAAAGTGTAATTTAAACACAAATCAAAATCAGACAATTAAGGTTACTTAAAGAGTAATATTGGAGACACATTATTCAGCACCATTTGGGAATATGCAATAAGATACGGAGATGAACTGAGGCTGAGATCCTGCGGTGGCAATGCGGTTGAAATACCTAGGTAGATGAATTATAAAGTAAATCAGGCCCCCAGGACACTTGCTCAGATGCAGCCAGGCTGAGAGCAAATGAAAGCTGTTTCAGCGTCACAGCTGTTTGAGGCCATCCATGAAATGAATCTCAGGGATCTCTGTCCATCCTTGTTGAGTTAAATCTCTACATGGAAAGAAAAAGATGCTGATCTTATCTAAAATCCCTTGCCTGGAGTCCCAGCTGAGGGCAAGGGAGGGTGCTGGATGCTGAGAGTCTTCTCCTCCTCTGAAAGATGCTGCTTGCTCTGGGACAGAGCTAGGGTTCACTGGATGATGGCAGAGGAAGCAGATGAAGCCTGTTGGGCTGCATTGCTTGGTGTGGCTGAGCTGACTGCTGGCATAAACAGACTTCTCCCTATGCACATCAACACACGTGTGCACACCCAGGACAGCCTCACACTGATGGAGAAAAGAACCCATGCCTCTCTGGCCACAAGCATGGTCCCTGCAGCCTCCAGATCTGCCAGCTCCTGATCAGCATACACTGCGAGATGCTCAGCCAGGTTTGACAAGAGGGGAGCAGTGGAAATGTGGAAATGCACAGTCAAATCTGGGAATCAACACATGTTATGGAAGAGAGGGCTGGGACTTAGCACTGACCTCTCTAACCATCAGCCTTGTCCTGGAGCCTCGTTGTTAGGGGAAGTGTGCCTTGCCATGGAAAATCATGTAGCAATAGAATCATGGAATGGTTTGAGTTGGAAGGGACCTTAAAGCTCATCCAGTTCCAACCCCTTCCCATGGGCAGGGGCACCTTCCACTAGACCAGGTTGTTCCAGCCCCTGTCCAACCTGGCACTGAACACTGCCAGGGATGGGGCAGCCACAGGTTCTCTGGGCACCCTGTGCCAGTGCCTCAGCACCTCACAGGGAAGAACTTCCTAATGTCTCGTCTCAATCTCCCCTCTATCAGGTTAAAGCCATTCCCCTTCATCCTGTTCCTACAGGCCCTTGTCAAAAGCCCCCCTCCAGATTTCCTGTAGCCCTTTTAGGCACTGGGATCTGCTCTAAGGTCTCCCTGAAGCCTTCTCTTCTCCAGGCTGAACAAGCCCATCTCTCTCAGCCTGGTTTGAGCGCAGAGCTGCTCCATTCCTTGGATCATCTTTGTGGCCTCTTCTGGACTCGCTGGAGCAGGTCCACATCCCTCTTGTACTGGGGGCCTCAGAGCTGAGCACAGGTCAAGGGGTAATGGTTTCAAAGCTAAAAGAAGGTAGATTCAGACTAGATACGAGGAAGAAATTTTCTACAGTGAGTGTGATAAAACACTAGAACAGGTTGCCCAGAGAAGCCCCAGCCCTGGAAACATTCAAGGTAAGGTTGGACTGGGCAACCTGGTCTCGTAGAAGATGGCCCTTCTTTTTGTGAGGGATTGGACTAGATGACCTTTAAAGGTCTTTTCTAGCCCAAATAATGCTGTGATTCTATGATCCTATGAAATGACCATGCTGCTCACCTATAGCAGAGCAGGTACAGCCTTTCAGTACTTTGTGGTATACAGAGGCAGACTACTACCCTGTGGGAATTTCAGAGTCTGGACCCACTTAGGGGGCTAGTAAGGGGTTACACCAGCTCTTCAAATCTGCGTGAAGTGAGGCCGGAAGGACGAGGGCAGAGCTACTGGAGGAGAAAGGTTTTGCATGTCTCTTTAGGGACTGCATCAGTAGGTGCTTTCCACAGAACTGGGGCTCTGCTGCCCACCTTCTCTGACACCCCTGTGACTTGCAAGTGCCAGTGGCAGGTCTGCACACCTTTGTGAGCCACACCACGATGGCACGGTGAGGGACAACTGAGGAGCAGCCTACTGCCTGAGTGACCCCTGGGACCCAAGGCTGCTGCTCCAAGTGACTTCCAAGTTCTTGCTGCAGCACTTCTTAGTTCATGCTGTAAAAGAGGGTGAGGACTGGGGCTGTACTGAGCTGGAAGTGATTCCCAGTGTCTTTCTGCCAGACAGCTCCCAGCCCTGGAGAAGGAGCACATTAATAGGTGGACAGCAAACATATTCAGGCATGAGGATGGGACGAATGGGCTTCTGCTTTCATCGCCTGGAGGCACTAAATCCAATCACACTGGTAGCAACAGTTAGCAGTGCTCTGTGGGTCCCTGTGAGCGTGAAGGATAGGGAGAGAGGTCTCTGAAGATGAGTATTTTGGCAGCGGTTGGATGCTTCTGGGCATTTGTGCATGACCTGGAGCAGCATCGCCACTGTTCCAAAGCAGAATGACAGGGAGCTGGTGGGCACAATACCAACTTATCTCCAGTTCTGCTTGACCCACTGTGTCAGAGCCCCTTGCAGACAGGGTTTGTCCCTGCAGACACTGGAGGTTGGTACCCATCAATCATCCTACCACCACTGGAGCTGGTGACCCCAGAGCCGTCTGAGACGAGCCTACCCATGAGCTGCAGTAGCTTGAGCAGCTCAGGTGCAAATGCCCTCTGCTCACCCGGCCAGGGTGAGGGGAAGGACATGCCTCACACATTGTGCTGGCTTCTTCCAGCTTCCAGCATTCTGCCTCTCCAAGCCAGCAAAGCAAACTGCATTTCAGAGTCAGGGACAAATGCTTATGCCAGCAGCTTTGATCAAAGCTGTTGTTTAGTTACCCAAAGCAAGGTAAACAGTTGGACATGCTCCTGCTGGGAAAGGCTCTTTCTCCTTTCTCCAAGCTCAGCCAACTTCAGCACAGCTTGGAGAAATCATTTTGCAAACTGAGGCTTTTTGGGAAGGGGAATCCTTCTTTTCAGGACGCTGAATGTTTGGATCAGTCCCTGAAGTATCCCCACAGTCCCTGTTGCTGCTGCATTGGGCAATCACTATGTGACCTTGGAAAACACTTAGATCTATCTTCTCAGGGAAGATGTTAGAGGTGTCCGGTGTACGAGGATACTTAGCCTGCAAGTATCAGCCCCTGGCATAAACAGCTTGGTTTCTGGACCCCTAGGAGGCTGCCAAGGCTTGCACAGCCACACCATGGGTTTCTCCCCACCGAAGCGCTATGGACAGCTAGAAAGGATCATGCCTCCATCTTGAAACATCCAGAAACTTCTGCGGCAGGGACACAAATAGGGAATGTGGACAAGGAAAGCAAAGTGATGAAAGAAAGGGATCACAAAAGTATCAGTTTTGAAGAGTGAGATATTTCTGTGACTGAGCAGAGGCTGAGTCTCCTTGGCTCAAGAAACAGGATGAAGCAGCCACGCCGCCTGTTTTTCTGAAACCCAATCTCCCCCAGCCTCACATCTCCCCACACCGAGGGCTCCTCTTCTCCCCCTTTCCCCTTCTTCTATTTGTTCCCTTCCTATGAAGAAAAAAAAAAAAAGAGAGGAAGGACAGAGCTGGTGCTGTTTTCCCAAAGTGTTTCCCCCAGGGCCTTTGTTGCAGCATCAAATTTCCTTTGAAACGGCTATGTGGGAAACGCAGTTTCTTGGGTCACTTCCCAAATGAAAAAGAAAAAAGAACAATAAAAAAATGAAATAGGAAAATAAAATTCGACATATGAAAAGCAGAAGCCAAATCACAGCAGCTCTCTGTCCCATTTAATCCTTGGTCCTAGGGAGGAGACTGAAAGTTCTGTTGGGAGCACTAATTTTGCATTACCATGTTCCCGCTTCTAAACGTCTTCCTGGCTCCCTCCCTGGATTAGCCTTTTTGCCCTTTTTCCATTTAAATTCCACTAAGATTTGGGGCATCATTTACTCGCAAGCTGAGCATAGGAACAAAGACGGCTGACTGGATGCAATTCCTGGAGTCTATTCCAGACCACCAAAGCAACCCAGAGAAGAGGATGAGCTTCTCTTTAAACACTTGTTTGTGATTTGAAGAAAGACAAAGCTGGTTATTATGGGTACGAGAACTCATATTTCTCTCTTGCCGTCAGCTTCTGCTCCTAACCAGCTCTTGATTGTCATCTCTGCATCGACCCACTCTAAGATAACGCGTGTGATGATGCTTTGGGCTCTGTATCCCACCCAGATGAAAGCACCCTGACTCCTTGGCAGCTGTGCTTGAAGGCGCGGTGAACTCTCAATAGCTGCAGCCTGAGATCTCCACAAAGACATCAGCTGCCTTAGAAACGTTTCCCCAACTTCTCCTAGTGCCTGCTGACATGTGAGAAGCTTTCTGCCACCTGGTCTTCTTGGCAAGCAACAGACACTGTCTGTCCCGCTTTGATCTGCTGTGCATGGTTTTTGACCGGGAAGGAGGCTGATGTGCTTCAGATAGTCTGTTTCTGCCAAAGCTGATACAAAGGATTAAGTAGGCTGGGGTCAACACTCCAAACCTGTACACGCCCCTGCTTTAACTCTGCTAACGGGCCTGAAAATCATATGAAATCAAGGGCAGATAAAGCTTTTTCCTGCCCAGGTCATCCTTACTTTCCACACACAGAACCTGTATATGCACCAGTGCTGGCTAATACAATGGGAAGACATCAGAAAAAGACACCAGATGGACTATCCAGGACAGTTTTCCTTGGGCTTTGTTTATATCACGCTTGAAAAATCCGTTTTCTTACTGGTTGCCCAGCCAAGGAAATGTGCGAAACACCCAGCCTTAGTGAGACTTGGAAGTCGATAGCTCTGCTAAGCCAGCTTCTCCATGAACACAGAAAGTCAGTGCTGCTTGCTGTGCCTCACGGTTTTTCTTTGAGTGACTTGGTCACATCTGGGAACCTCATGGCTTACCCTAAAGCTTGATTTTCTGGTCCAGCAGAGCCAGGGCTCATCCTGACTTCGCTGGTGGTTGTGTCGGGGTGACCTCCCCTCATCCTGGTCTTAGACCACCTTAGGAACATGCAGTTTGAATTTGACTGACATGATGCATTCCTCTGCTACTTGCCCTCTCTTGCTTGCAGTGCATCACCTCTCCATTTCACAGAAATCCTATCAGAAAGGACACAGTTTTTCTGAAGTCGTCACTTTTTTTCTACAAGCTGTTGATGTCCTTGAAATAACTTGGTCACAATGGCCACACCTGTGGCTAGCAAGCCCAAGCGACCTCTGAAAATTACCTGGATGAAAGCTGTCAAGTACTTAAACTCAGTCTTTGCTATCTAAACGGTCTGAATTTTGAAGCCATCACTTCACTTGAAGTAATTTACTGCTTCTCCAGACTAGATTTCAAGCCCTTCGGGAATGTCTGAAAGAGAAAACTAACAAAGAGTTTCATTTACTCATATATCTCCCTCTGGTACCTCCGTCATGTTTGTTAGAAAAGGATGGATCTTTATGCCTTGTTGTTGACTGCATCAAACCGTGAAAAATAAATAATGATCAAAACCAAATGTCATCTGTCTTTAATTAATGAACTGTTGAAAAGGACATAGAGTGCCAGGATGTTTGTGGAGTTGGGCTTAAATAGATCTTGCAGCTTGGTGTGTATTTATGAAGGTGCTGACTAGAAGGTCTTTGTCTATGTAGAACACATTTACTCTGAATATTTAGCTACAGCGTTCAGCCTGTTCTTGTTGGTGCCTTACATCAGTAACGTCTGCATGGATGTATGAAGCTCAGTCCTGACTGACTGCATGGACAGTGCTGGTCCTCTCTAGCTGGTGCTTGAGAGAACAGGCTGTGCATAAAACATGGAAAGTTCACTAAAGTGCAGCTCCTTGGATACGTCATCTCCTCAGAGGGAATAACCGCTAAACCGAAGTGTTTCGGTCATTGCTGGATGAGCTCCAAAGAAAGTCTGGGAGCCTCACAGCACCTTTGGGTTCACCAGTTTTTACAGATCCTTTACTGAGAACTTTTGCAAGAGTGATGTTTCTGATCATCCTTGTGGGGAAAAGCAGTGGATTGTACAGACACAAGAAACCCAGCTGGATGAACAGCTAAAAATACATTTGGCTTGGCATCTTTCCTTGTGCACCAAGACTTTGCATAAACCTTCATTCTTCAGAGGAATGCATACAGCTATGAAATCAGAGCTGCTCTTTTGTGTCACTGTGGGCCCCAAAATGAAATCCATCCCTGTATGTGGTATTCTTGGAAGCTCATGGGAATAAAATTATGAGATCAGCAACAAGGAAGTTGCTGGCTATCGAAGTGCCCTCTTTCCCTGGCATCACTGTCTGTGAGGTACACAAGTTTCAGATGATTTGCTCAGAGACCATAAAGAAACCTGCGTGCCCATGCTCTATGAAGGCCACAAACCAACGATAAATACTTTAATTCTTGCTATTATCCAGTTGCAACTTCCTCCTGACATCTTGTCTGGGTTCTAAAAATGGCAAGCCCTATCAATAAGCCATCCTGTAACAGTGAGGATCCTGACCCTGAAGGCAGTATGAAAGAACGTGACATTATTTTACCACTTTGTCATTTTGCCAATGTCAGCTTGAATAATGACTGCTATCTTGCATCAAATGCAGTCTACCCTGAAGTTCATTCACCACTAAGATATTGTCTGCTGAGGAGACTACAAGCGCAGCTATGAAATCCTTGTCCAAGAAGGACATCTGTTTTGTTGTTGATGCAGTACTGCATCAAGCTATATATCAGCTTTTGTGACAGGCTCTCAGATGAAGATCTGCCATGCTAAACTTTTAGAAACCCTCAGCCCCTTCCCAAGCCCATTTTAATTATGATCAGACATTTTCATTGGATTTGATTAAGAATATAAGGATGGGTGCACCCAGTCAGACAAGAAGTCCATTATAACACTGCCCTATCTGTGGCAGTGGACAGCAACAGATGCCTACATGGAAAGTATAAGAATATGGCAAGGATACACCAATATTTCCCCTGAGTTCTCTGTCCACATCTAGTAATTTCCATCACACAGACATCCTAAGGCAGGTGAGGATGTTGTGCTTAATAGCAAGCAGCAACGTACCACTCCATGAATTTGTCCAGTCACATTCTAAACTCATGTAAACTCTTACCGCTCACAGCATCGTAAGGCAAAGAGTTCGGCAGCTTAATTATATGTTGTGAGAGGAATTTCTTCTCTCTGTTTTTTGAACAAGTGAAGCTTTTTGAATCTTCAGTGTGATTGACAAGAGCTGGATGCTATGGCCGGAACAAAATGGTTGTTGGAACAAAAATGTTCCACCTGTGTGAAAAGTGTTATTGCTCAGGAAGAAGCGCATTTTTGCTCCCATCATTTATTTTCAAGTGTCACAGGTCAATGTTCTGCATTATTACTAGTGGTGAAACTCCGTTTGGTGCATTGTTGTAAGAACTATTTAACATGTTGAAGGAGGATAGGCATATAGTAACTGTCTATCACACCAAGATGGAAAGCCAATTTAAATAAATTAATCATGACTTGGACCATCCATTTCAGACTCATTGACTAATGCTGAGCTGACTGGATTGAACTTTGCCTGTAACGATTTTAAGAGTGTGTCTGTCAGCCACAACCTGCTTTATGCAAGTTTTTTCACCTACAATTTCATCTCACTTTGCAGAAGTTTTCTCATATTCCTTCAGCTTGAAGCCTGATAAAGCATTTGTTGGCATCCTTACAGACCTTAGAGAACAAAGGGAGACTGCAAACAAACCAAACTGACTGTCACTATTGAATAGTCCTCAGACTCACAACTGGAGTAAAATAGTGTTATTTGCACAAAGTTTGAATTCCTAGCAAACCCCCTGGGAACAATAGTGCGGCAGAAGGGCCAGGGCACTGATCATCCCCTGCACTGGGCACTGGTGAGGGTACATCTCGAATCCTGTGTTCAGCTCTGGGCCCTGCACTGCAGAAGAGGCATTGAGGTGCTGGAGTTGGGTCCAGAGAAGAGCAATGGAGCTGGTGCAGGGCCTGGAGCACAAGTGTGATGGGGAACGGCTGAGGGACCTGGCGGGGGTTAGTCTGGAGAAGAGAAGGCTTTGGGGGGACCTTATTGCTGTCTACAACTGCCTGAAGGGAGGATGTAGTGAGGTAGGGTCCGTCTCTTCTGCCAGGTAACAAGTGATAGGATGAAAGGTAACGGCCTCAAGCTGTTGGATATTGGGAACAATTTCCCCACTGAAAGGATGCTGAGGCATAGGAACAGGCTGCTGAGGGCAGTGGTGGAGTCACTGTTCCTGAAAGTGTTGAAAATCCATGTAGACGAGGCCATCAGGGACATGGGGTAGTGGTGGAATTCCCAGTCCTGGGGTAATGGCTGGACTTGATGGTCTTAAAGGTCTTCTCCAACCTTGTTGATTCTGTGATTCTGTAATTCCAAATGATTGTGTTCAGTACAGAGCAAATGTTACTTATCAGCAGAAATGTCCTCAGAACTGCTACAAAATATCTATAACCCTGATAGGGATGCATTAGACTCAAGACTTACTCTAAGCCTGGAGGTCATTTTGAGGAAGGTGGGACAAGAATAACACATGGTGGTTTTTATGTTTGACTATCGTGTGGACAGCTTTCCTCCTCCTGACCAGTCATGTTCAGCTACATTTGTTTCTACAGAGTGCAAAAGCCCTTGGAGGGCACATCAAAGTGCCTGCTCAGAGGCATGAACTATCCAAGTGGTTCTGCTCGTTGGACGCTTGTTCATGACACCTAACTAAAACAATTTCTCTCTGAAAGATGTGTGCTGTGACTTCAGAAAACCATTTCCCAAGGCTGAGTGAAAGTATGAGCTTAACTGAGCAGGGGAAAAATATGTATAAATACATATATTTATATTTATTTATATATATATATGCACACATATGTATAATACACATGTATGTATGCATGCATGCATGTCTATGGATCAGAAGGGCTTTAATGGGAGTTTATAAAGGCCTAAAAGCTATGATTTAATAAGAAAAAGAACAGGACAATTTTGGCCAAACACACATTTTAGTTTAATGTTGACATGAAGGTAGCAATTAGCTCTAAAATAGCAAAGTCAAACAAGCACATCAAGCAGAACTGCAAATCAGTGTAAATTTTAAGATAGGAAGTGCAGAAAATGGAAAGGAGAAGATAAAGATGGCAAGGAAAGATCAAAATTACTGAACAGGAAGTTTTCTAGGCTAATTAGGAAGAAAAGAAATGCCAACGATGTCATGGGCCAACCACGTGAGGACAGAAAAAATGTGAATAATTATTTAGAGACAGCAGAAATGTTCAATAAATAGGTTTGCTCTGAGTTTGGAAAGAAAGAAGAGGATGTGTTTATATCCACAAGGATGTCGAAATACTTTCCACTCTACTAGCAACCAAGAAGGAAGTTAAGCAACTTCTTCTAGGGATAAACACATTTTATACGAACAGAATCTGCAAACTTGCAGCCAAGCGTCTTCTTAGAACTGGCTGAGGAAATTTCTGACCCTTTGACATGAGTCTTGAATAACTCCTGGAGCACTAGGGAAATTCCAGAGGAGATGGAGAGCTCCCACTATGTGCCAGTATCAGAAAAGAGAAAGCGATCTGACCCAAGCAGCTCGAAAGTCACAAGGCAGACAGAATCTCATCACAGTAATGAAAAAACCAAATATAGGAGTCAATCAACAGAATTAACTCATGCGAACATAATTAGGGCCAGTTAACCCAAACAAATAGAAAGTAGGACTTGTCAAATACTCTTTGATTGTATAAAAAGTTGGGATGATAGAGGTGACTACCCGGCTATAATATATTTAGACTTTTATAGAGCTTTGACTTTGCAGTTCATGACAGTTTGATTGAAAATTAGTGTGATGCAATGTCCATGAAACACTCCTTAAATGGATTAGGAGCTGCTAAGTGATCTGCTAAGAAGTGGTTGTTTATGAGGCATCAAGGGCAGACGAGGGTGTTTCTGAGGAGGCAAGGTCTGCAGGAGTTGGTGGGAAGCCTGGCATGACTGTGTCTTGTCATCCATAATATGGAAGGAAAACCAAAATTCTGTTAATGAAGTTATTTGCTAACAAAGATTAGCAAGATGATCTGTGTTTATAAGAACAGGACACCTATTCAGAGCTGGACAGTGTCTTCTTGCAGGAACAAGTGAGTTGGATATCTTCAGCCATGGTGTGCAGGAAGTACCGACAGCGTAACATGCTGTCTCTAGAAAGCAGAGAGCTTGTAAGGGGCAAACGGTTCCCTCTTCTAATGGCAGATTCATTGTCTAATATTTACACAGTAAGTAGAGATATATATAATTTTATATGTATTTATATTAGATAAACAGGATGCAAGGTACTAATGAGTAGAAGCAAGAGTACAAGTAGGGAATGACTAGTGAAACTGCTTCTGCAACACTGCACACAAAAATTACCCTGGTGGGACAGAGCAAGTGTCCCTTTCTTGGGAGCTTGGGGCCAGGCACAGAAGATGAGCGCTGAAGGCCTCCTTTGTCACAAGGAGCTGAATTTCTCTCCAAGCAGGAGTCCAAGTTATCTAATTGCTGACTCCAGTTTAAGGGCATGAATTCTGTTTACTTCCCTTATTACCTACTGAAGCAAGTGGTCTGAGTCTTGCCCTCAGCCTCTTTACATTAGTGAAAACACAATCAAGAGGCATGCTGTTACAGCACATACACATCTTAGTGGGGATAATACTGCTGTTAGTTGCTAACAGATCTTTAGGAGCTGTTCAACAGAGTGAGAAAGGCATGACAGGGACCAGTGTAATGGTTCGGAAGAATCTGAAGTCAAATTCAAGTTTGAAAATACATCCCAATTTTATTCCAAATATGACCGGAGAAAACGTTGAAGAGAAACATACAAGCTTCTGACTTCTGATGTCTTCAGGTCACAAGATCTCAGAAGAGATCGTCTCGGAAGAGGTATTTTAACCAAGCACAGGTTGCTGACATAAATTCAGAGTGAATATATAATATTTAATGGTTAGAGAACTCCTTAAACATTGTGCATTTCTGAATCTGTTTGTCCAGGAGAAGATTCCTGGACTCTTGTGATAGGGATCGATTCCTCTCTCCAGTCCTTTCATAGTGCCAGTTTTTCAGCTGATGTCATGTTTCAGAAACAGTGAATGAGGTTCCCATCCATGAACCTGAGCAGGGGGAAAGACAAAAAGAAGAGAGAAGACAGAACCAATGGGAGGAGGGACAAAATGGCTCAAAGAACAGATTATAAACCTAAAGAAAAAGAAAAGAAAGATTGGATATGAGAAAGAGCAGGACAGCAGTCAGTGTCCTTTGAAGTGTTCAAGCTCAGTTTGACCGTATTCACTTGTGGTCTTGTACAAAACATAATTTGACATCCAGCTCAGCTCTCCAACTGAGAACTGTATCTTCCTTTTCCAAAATGGATGTGAAATAAGTAAATGCAAGGTGCTCAGGGAATGGGAAGTCTCACTGCTTCCCATGAGTATTTGTTTTGGGGTGTACTTGGTAGTGATGTTTGCGCTGTTCTTTTGCAGCCTATGTGAAATTTGTTGATAGGTCTTGTTTTGGTCCTAAGGAGTTACTTGTCTGCATCTCACCCAGAAAGATCCATACACAGAATCCACAAAATGTAATTTTTGTTGCCTGAATGTATGAAAGAGCTTGCTCTACCCTTCCAGCTCTTCACATGGAGATTCACAGTCAGGGACAGATAATACCTTGAGAGAATGTCAGTCACCTGAACTCAGGTGTTTGCATGCAGCATTATCTTGGCAATTTGAGCCCTCTGTGAACTATAGTTCCATTCAGTTGCCTTCCCATAGACATTTAGTGCCATCTAAGATATCTCATGATAGCCAGTACTTCTAAATGTAGAGCAGGACCTATAGGATACCCATCTTTCTGGGCCAGCGTGGGGCCCAAAGGCATGGCATAGGTCCCAGGTGGGTCTAGAATCCTGTGTCTGTTTACACTGAGCCACAGCCAATACTACTAATGGAGGTGGGGGCTCATTGGAAGCTCAAATTCCACAATAGATGTGCATGCACCCAGCTCACATACAGTCATCCACACAGCAGATGTTTACGCTTATGCAATCGAGTAGAGAGCAGTTCAGCTGACCAAATGTCAGTGTCTATGTCAGGGTAGGAGAAATAGCTCTCTGGGCTCCCACGGGAGCCTGGGTACCAGGTTCTTGTGTTCATCAGAGATGTGAGTGCCTCAAGCTGAAGTTTTACTTATCCCTTATGTTGCCCAAGCTTTATAGACTTTCTGGATAGCATTCTTCACAGACTCCTCGTCATTCACTTCACCTCTCTTGGTTCCTTCTTTATTCATATGTGCAAGCTACTGACTATACCAGTGACTGCAACAGCGATCTTACAGTCCTTCTGAAGCCAAGCAGCATCCCTCCAAACCTTTCCTTCTGTCTTCATTCCTGCAAGTCCACAACTCTCCAGCCCCACCCACGGTACAAGACCATGGATACATGGGTAAAGAACCTCTACGTGCATGATGCCACCTTCTCACCATGCTAACGTGCTTCCCTGATTGCTTACACAGCTCCCTCTTGGCTCCCTCCCTCTGGCCAGCGTCCTTTCCTTGCTGGGAAGACAATGATCTGTAAAGGAGGCTGGGAAGCTGGAGTCAGTGCACCAGTTTATCACATACAAAAGGAATGAAAGAGAACAAATAGCCATCAGAAGCTGTCTATGCCATTTTCCTGTGTAATCATAGAATCATAGAATCATGGAATGATTTCGGTTGGAAAGGACCTCAAGATCCTCCAGTTCCAACCCCCTGCCATGGGCAGGGACACCTCATGCTAGACCATGTCACCTGCGAAGCAGAGGCACTAAAGTATTAATTATACTTTTAATTAAAAGGTTGGGAGGTGCCTAAAGGATGAATAGCAATAAATAGATATTCAGTCCTTCCCAGCACAGGCCTTAAGTGCTTTATTTACCTCTGGTGTAGAGGCACAAGAGCTACAGAGGCACTGTGCCTCTTTAGGCTGGGACCAAGCATTTTAAATGCATATGAACAGCACACTGACTTCATTAAAGTGTTTGATTAACGCCAGAAAGGACCCACTCCAGCAGCTGCATTTATCACTAGGGCGATGGCATATTTAGAGAGAGTGAGCTGGTAGACCCTTAGCATAATCAGAATAGAGGAACCTACCTTAGAGAAAAAAAAAATGTAGCTTTTAATAGACCCATAAGTGTACTATGAATATTTATTGTGCCTGTCTCTTCAGTAGGGACATGATGCTGTAGCAAGCAGAAGTGGGACAAGCCAGTGGGCAGCATCATTCAGCAATGCATGCCCTTGTCCATTGTGGGACTGCTGTTGATGCTGGCAAATGGTGGCTGGCACACCGGATTCTCCATTAGCTCTACTTTTACTGCTAGGAAACCCAGTGTCCCATTGCTCTTAGAGAGACAGTCAACTCTAGCACATGATTCAGACCCCAGGGGACTATGGATCCAGAGGTATGTCCCTAAGATCATGCTGATATCAAGCATGGCCCTAGAATGGTATCCTTAGCTAGAAACATGCAGGTAGATGCTATGACTCCCAGCACAAGCATCCTTACAGTGCTCAGTACCATGGGTCCAGCTCTTAGCACAGCTAGGTGAGACCAAACACCCAACATCCCACTCCCAAAGATGGCCAACAGCAGATAGCTGGATGAATAAGAAGAAAAAGACAATCCTTCTGTCAGCAATTTGTGAAAACAGGAACATCCTGACCCAGTGATGATATACTGGTAGTTAATGATTCTCCACAGAACCATTCTTCCATAGATTTGCTCTTTTCTTCTGTTTCATCTCTATTGTTCATCTCTCCCCAGGCTCACCACCACTCTCCAAAGCAATGAGGAGTTTTGTTCTTTTCACATTTATTTTTTATGCTTTTGAGTTTTGGAACCTTCAAATTAATGGTCCTAAAAATAAGTGATTACTGAAAGGAGGCTGCGAAAAGGAGAGAAGGGAAAAAGAAAGAGAAAGAGAGTTAGAGGCAAGAGGTTGCCCTTTGGGAACTGAAGAACTCAGTGCAGATGATCTGAGAACCAGTTTAATAGCAGAGGCATTAGGGTGTGCATCTGTGTGTGAAGTTGTGAGTTTACTGGAAACTAGGACAGTGGTGGTTTAGCTAGAAAATCCCTAATAAAGGGGGAGTAACTAGGACCATATTTCCAAAAAGGGTAATTTTTAACAACCTCCTTAGGGAAGGGCGGGTGATGGAAGAGTACTTCACTTGGAAGACAAAACAAAACAAAACCTACATGGAAATATTCATTAATCTCTGGAGACCATTAGGTCAAATTAGGAGATGAAATCCAATCACTTAAGTGTGAAGCAGAGGGATTTTAGCCTGTTCTGAGGGCAAATCTCAGCGCAGCTTGAATGTTGAAGCTTTCTGCCAAAGGTTTCTGCATGTACATGTCACTGAAACAAACACAACTTTGTATAGGTCTCTCTGCCTGTACACAGAGGCAAATGTGTAGATGCAAGCGAAGACCAATTTATTTTTTTTTAATTCAGTTGCACCGCTAAAGATGTCAGTTTCTGTAATTCTCCCTGCCTCATTCTCTAATACGCATGACCTTTAATAAGCAGGACTTGCAGTTTGACAGCAAGGGCTATTGAAAAACGCAAGGAAATCCTGGCTGGATTAAATTTTTAGTCCATTTCATTTCCATCCACTGCTTACAGCCAAGTTGTACGTGGATCTCAAACTAAAGATGGCAATTTGGGAGGCAATTTTCCTGAATTGCAGGTACAGGAGGATGCAGAGGAAAGTAATGGCAGGATCAGGCAGTTAGATATGGCATAAACATTAAAGCTACCAGTTATATTTAATGGATTTTCATTCATTCACTTTCTTTCCCCCTCTCATTAAAGAAAAAATAAAATATCTCTATGAATGAGAACAAACAAACAAAGAATAATAATAAAAAAATCTTGCAGCACCTTACTGAAAAAGGGTAAAATTGCTGATTCTGAAGTTCTCACTAAAGCTGTTTTCCTGCCATTGACAGAAACATCTCATTGAAGCCCCTGCTGGTCTGCTAATGGGTGGGCAAGGGCTCCCAGAGCTGCTGTAGCAAGGTGACCCCACTTCCCATGGAGAAGATGCACCCCATGAGTAAGGAGTGCACTGGGAGGGCGCAGGACTGTGCCATGACTGTGGCTTTTCTGGTCCGGCTGGAATTTGTGAGCCAGGGGCTTTTCTCATCTTTCATACTTCAAAAGAAAACAGTACAGACAGCACTGCTTTGTATTTAGCAAGGATTTTGTGGCTTCTGGATTCTCCTGCCGAGGATGTGGTATGAAAATGCATCTTGGCAAGAAACCATGAATGTGCATCCCTTGAAAATCACATCCCTAACTTCTCATCATGGCATCTCAGATCCCTTTCCTGGAGCAGGCAGTCAACTGTTTCAGAATACCCACTGGATAAGTGGTATTCTATTCATAAGTGGTAATAAGGATAGTCACCCTCACTGAAGTTTGCTGACTGACAGCTTGGCACTGAGTCCCAAAGCCTCCTGAGGCCATGGGTGCTTCCACCATGCAGGTCCTTTCTGTCTGCTGGAGAGGTTGGAGACGTGCCAGACAGGATGCTGAGAGCTTGCCCTGACCACAGTGGTGAACTGGGAATGAAATTCAGCAGCACTCAGGGAAGTTCCACGTGCTTGGGAACCAGCAGCGCACCGCATGAATAGTTCCCATCTATTGAGCTTTCCTGCTGGACTTGGGGGGAGAAAAAGCACCCAGGTGCCACAGGCTCAGGTTTTCTCACAGGGCATTTCTCTGCTCACCTCTACCAGTCATTTCTGCAAACCTCAACTGCTGTGAATGTGACCTGAATTTGAAACAGATGCAACGGTCCAGAAATCTGGGCTTCCAGATATGAGCAAAATTGTGTCCAAGGTGTGTGCGGTATTCCAGGAGACAGATGGACCTTCTGGCAGCTGTGCAGAGGAAAGCAGTGAAAACAATGTAAGGAAAGATCAAAGACACTGGGGCTTTTTCGTCTTGAAAAGAGAAGCCCAAGACAGGAGCATAGCTTTTAGATGTTTGAAAAGCTGTTTCAAATCAGAAAGCAATTCTCCATGGACACTGGGGATGTGACAAGAAGTCCTGGCCCAGGAGGGAGGTTCAGATTAGATGTTAGGAAACCTCTAACACTAAGAATAATGAGGAACTAGGACAGGTTGTGTGAGGTAGACGTGAAATCTTCATTTCTTGAGGCATCTACAATGAAGTAAAATGCATACCTGTCTAGGATGGAGACAATCCTGCCTTGCGGCAGGGAATGAACACTTGGAGATGAACTCCATCTCCTCTTGGCATTTGACTTCTGCAACGGACTGAGAAAATGTGCTCTCCTAAAAGAAATGCCTTTGGCCAGGGAGTGTAGTTATTATTGGCAGTCTTCTCCCTCGGGTGGTTTTGCCACAGAAACTACTTTTGTGCTCAGGATTGGCTCCTTCCATCAGGAGGTGCCCAGGCTGACCTGGCCTGAGGGCCAGACCATGAGCAGAGATTGATCGCGCCACAGCTAAGCTCACTGGCAATAACTCCTGGAAGATTCAGGATCCTACATGCTTGCAGTGACCTGGCCCCAGTCCTGCACAAGGCACTGACATCCTGTAGTGGGATTTACACCACCACCAACTGCAGATTCAGGTCTGTGAAGTGCAAGCAGAATCAGGACTGTGTTTCCTTATGGAGGGCAGTTAATTAACTCAAAGATGGGGCATTACAGACCCATGCCTACCCAAGTCATCTTTCTCCATTGCACACAGTAGGGACAGAAATCTTTGCAATGCAAGTCTGGAGATGAGGCCAAGGGGTGTAACGGGCGCTGATCCCCAGCTCCATGCTGTAACCTCCAGCCAAGCCACAGCCACTCTGGGTTGCGTCCTGCACAGTAGGCATTGAAAGTCGCTGCAGCTGGCAAAAACACAGAAGAACCATGCAGGGTCTTTCCAGTGCCAGAAGACTGCTGTGCTCTTCTACCATTTGTTCAGTGTTTCCCACTCAGGCACAGAGCAGAAGTGGCTGGAAATGAGAGGGAGACAGGAGGTGGCAGGGAAGTGCACACAGTGCAAGGAAAGAGAGCTCGGTTTGTTTGAGTACACAGAGCATTACACATCAAACAGTCATTTACTGGGGCAGAAGGAACACACAGGCAGGATGCCTGTACACCCCAGGAATACACACAAACACAGACCCCAACTGTACAGAAGCAGTCATTACACCTTTATACACAGATGCAATGCCTCTATGCTCTGACCATGAGCGCACGCAAGTTGTGCTTATCAGCACAGCTGGCAGGCAGGCTGTAGTGCACTCACACACACACTCACACAAAATGCATAAGCACATTTAGCACATTTCAAGCATACAATAGCATTAAACATGAGTACATGCAAACGAACACACATATGCACTGTAACCACGTGTGTCCAACGAATACACAAAACACCTCCACTTCCCCAATTCAGAAAACACAGCCCTACCGCAGGGCATATTGCTCATTTACAGACACCATCCATCACCATGTACACAAAGACATCTTCCCCTTACCCTTTACTTACTGTCTGTCTCTGCAAGACCTTTACACACTATCGACACAGGCAAACCTCCACAGTACTTAGGCATAGGGAGCCTAGAGACATGCCCTGCTTGTCTGAATGGCACCCAGCGTAAGCCCATCAAAATGCCCTCATGGATTTAGAGCTTGCAGTTGTAGCCTGATAAGGTAATGTCGTTCCTGCAGCTTTAATAGCTTTTAGAAAGTCTAATGTGTCATTCAGATACAAGATGCAGCTGAAGAGTCAGGAAATTCCCAGGTGAATGCTACATAGGACAGCTTGAACTCTGCCCACGTGTGAGTCAAATACAAGAGGGCGAACAGGATGGAGGTCGCTAAAGCTCTAGCATTGCTGAGCAACTCGATTCCCTCCCGGGGCTCCCTGGCTCAGAGGGAAACTTTTCGGTATTGACATGAGCACCATTTATTTTGCCTGCACAGCACTGTCTCCAACAGCCCCATGGATCCAGCTGCATCATCGGACACACACAGCTCCATGTCCCCACCAGGTCACCGGCGCCATGTCCTCTCCTGGCCATGCTGGGAGGGGACAATCCAATGGGTGGGGTCAGGCTGCCCCAGGGGTGTGCTGGGGAGGGGATCATTGCCGCAAAGTCGGATTTTATCCTTGCTGATGCGAGTCCTGGTTCATTAGCTACGCAACATCCAGCCTGCATGAGGCAGAGCTGAATAGCAATTTCCTACTGCAGCTCCACTTGGCTTCCAATCAGACCATTTACCTGGGGGCCAAAACCTGCGTTTAAGTGCCCTGCTTGCAATACTCTGCTGAAGCATTTCCATCACAGAAATCTCCTCAATCTGCAGTCTCAACAGTGAGGCTGAGGGCTGAATGAGTCACAAAGGCTCAATTTGCCTCCCGCACTCTGGGGGAATAACATTTGCTTATCGACCCCTACCTGGGGCTTTTCGAGGATTAGTCACTAATGCAGCCAAGCTGGGGACGGGATGCAGAGCTGGTGTAAGCCAATCTGTTCCCTTGCTCTCAGAGAAGTTTGCTTTATGCTTTGACAACAGGATCTGTTTAGGTTTTTTTTTTCACGTTTTCTCTCACATTTTCATGCAGTAGTACTTTTGTTTCAAGAGGGAGACCCCAGGTCCGGATGGGACAGGCTGTGAGGGGAAAAGATTTTGCCTTTGCTGCTGTGCTTTCTACCAAGCAAGAGACACATTCCCCTGGGCTGGTTGTCAGTCTGGCTTCTTTCACTGGTACTAAAGTCTATCACAAATATATATGAGAAATAAACCTGCCAAGACAGGAGAGAAACAACAAAAAACAGTCAGTGCTTGCTGAAAGGGAGAAAAGCTGAGCAGCATAACATTAATTCCCACTTTCTAACATGGTGTCACAAAATGCAGGAAGCTGCATGAAAAATAACCAAGGAATAATTATTCTTGAAAGCCTGGCATTTTGCAGAGGTGTCTCTTTTGCAAAATGTCCCATCAAAGGCATGCTGGTTAGATCTGACATACAGACACTGAGGGTGATCAGCTATGCCGTTAGTTACTGTCCTGGGGAGTGAAGATGCAGAGCTTTGCTTGCAAGGAAGGATACTAAAATGAAGTTCCCTGCTCTGTCTGGGTTTGGATGAACATGCCAGCACATGCTAATCCTCCAAGAGCTCAGACACACTGTGAAAGGCCTCCTCCCTGAGCAAGTTACCCAACATATGGCAACCAAGGACACTGCTATTACAGTTTACCTCTCGTTTGTACTCACTTATGTGTGTACAGCCAGCTTCAGTGACCTGCTGCATGTCTCTGAGAGGAGACATCAGGCACAATGCCAGTGTTTTACCTGAAAAGCATGCTCTGAATGGTCTCAGCCGTGAATCTCAGAAGGTCCAATCTCACTTCTCTGTGGTAGAAGGGTTCTTGGTGTGGCAGTAAGCTATGCACACTGTTTGTCTTAAGCCACAGTTGACAGCACCCTGTACTCCTGGGACATCCCACTGTCCCTCATCATGCAGTAGCTTTTCTGCAGCAGTTCTGTGCCAAGACTTATTCCTCACAGCTCAGGTGATATAACACATCATTCTTTCTGAGAGGCACCATAGACCTTGAATGACCTCGTATAGGCTGAACTTCCAGTTGACACCTTAAAAGCAAGTACTAAGTATAGGCTGCAAAGTTCTGGACATGTTGATGTGGTTGCGGTGAGGGGTGACCTCCAACCAGAACTATCCTAAGGGAAATTCCTGCTACAAGTATGTAATCTAAGGAGCAATGCTGCACTTCGAATGTGGAGCTTGCTTTGTAACAAAATCATCGTTATTCTGGTCCAAATCTTGCTCAGGGTCAGCACTGCCTAAGCCTGGCCTGTTTGTAAGCTCTTATTTTGCAGACGTTCAGTCCCTGCATGGATCAGAGCCCCACTAGTAAACAGAGCCTCTGTTCCCTCCCCCTTCTGCTTGCTTTGATACCTTTGCAGGAAGACCATTAAACTATTGGAGATGAGCCAGCAATTCAAAACCAAATCAAAGCCAACAGCCCCAGACTGAAACCTTACCGTCTTCCAGCATAACAGGCTGCCTGCAGGCAAGTTCAAACAAATGCTGCTACAGTGCCAATCTTTCAATACAGGTACAAAACAGACATCATGGTTCAATACAGCCGTACTGCACTCTGACATACAAATAACTGGTTTGTGACATGAAGGAACAAGCCTAAATAAATCTTCTGAAGAAAAACATCAAGTTTGTTCAGAGAAGGAAGCTGCTTCCAAGTTTGAACACAACTTTGCAAGAGGGAGAGCTTGGCTCCCTGGGAAGGAGGAAGTCATCAGGAGGTGAATTTGTGTGGCTCTGAACAGCAACTGAAGTGTGATGCTCATGTCTGCTCCTCTTAAATAGTACAAATATAACAAGTGGTGAGGCTGTTTAGAAGTGTTCAGGCTCATCAAAGATGAGTACATCCATGCAAGACAAGGCAGAAACACTGGGAGTTAGACGCAAAGGCCAAATATACTTGACCAGATTATGCCAGTGAGAGTGAGCGAGTGCAGCTCTGATGAGAGTGCCCAGAACTGCTACAGGAGCACCGCTGGAGCACATTTACAGCCACAGCTAGAGCTTACGTTGCTTGGAATTGACCCCAGAGGAGTCTGTGGGAGAAAGCTGAGTGGTTTTCCTCTGTGCTGCAATCCCACGCACCACAGGCTCCTTATCGAGCCCCATCTGTAATGCTCAGCTAGCAGAGGTATTCCAGCACAAACAACCTCACAAGGGTGCATTGGGAAGAAGCATAACCTAGGTGTTATCTCATGGCTAAGAGGAAAGTAGAGAACTTCACTATCTTGGCAGGTCCCTGCTGAGTGGTTGTTTCTGTCTCTGCTGTTTTCTTCCATGTTGTGCCTGTCCCATCTATATAGCCTGAGAGTTGAACGAAGTAAGAGCTGCCAAGCATTGTGTCTAAACAAGACACAGCACAGGTTTGTGTTTTAGCTGGGTGCTTTTGCATCTACCAGTTTAAAAGACAAAGAATGAAAGATTCGCAAAGAAGCTTAATATCAAGCTAAGCTTACCGATGCATATCTGAGCACTCCCAGCTGGACTGATCAGTTCACATGTCAAGCACAAATAACTGAGACAGATAAAGAGCAGGTGCTGTGGAGCAGAGATTATATAGTGGGCAGAGTGCTCAGGAGACCCTTAACCTGCTGGAGAATAGGAGACTGCACGTTGTTTTTTACAGACAATGGTACCAAGGATGGAAAACTTGATGTTCTTAGAAGAGAAACCGCAGTATCAGGAACAACACAAAAGCCTGCTGAGCTGAAGCCATTTATACTGCAACAGCAAACAGCCCAAGAGAGCCATTGATTACAGCCAGTTTCTGATGGGAAGCTAAACTAACAATGCTGCGGATGTCACAGATACCAAAGATGAAGAGGGAAGACAAGCCTCTTGAAAGATTTTGGTACTGGAGATGATTAGAACTGATTTCCTAAACCCTCTTGAAGACATGGGTGTCTGTCTTTGGAGTAGGTACTGCAATCTCGTGAGAGTGTTGGCTCTTTCAATACTCTTGTGGCTATAGAAAGCTGCATGTGGGAGCCCAGGAAAGACTACTACATTTCCCCTACTGTGTCCACCTCAGAACATGGTTTAGATATTAGTTCTGATCCATTCTGTCATGGCCAAAATCTACCAGGTTGTTATTTTCACAGTGGAACTCTTCAAAGGATGAGTCCTTCTAAGCTCTCCACCCAGCTTTCCCAAAGCAGAGCCTGCTCTCATACTTTGTTGGTCTTAGGGATCACAGCACATCAGGTGAACAGTGGTTTCCTAAGTAAGCTAGCTCTTCATGAGAACGCATACCTGTATCCACTCCCACAGGCCCTGTGCAGAGGCTGGTCAAGGATGGCAGCAGACATGAAGCCACACTGATGGCAAATGTTCTGTTGACACCCCAATACCTCTAAGGGACAATTTGCACAGCCCCAATCACATTGCCATGCTTAGGGGGCTGCCTGCTCACCCCATCATTGCTTTCAAAGCTGTAGCTCCAGCAGCACACTAATGAGCTGGAACAGCAGGTGTGCTGCAAGGGCTGAGCAGAGACTTGCTGCTACATGGGCTTCTTCATGCAAAGGGTGGCATTTATCTGCTCTGAGCAGCATGCTGGATCAGCGAGGGGGTTGGCAGAGATCCATGTTTGCTGTGAGGCTTAGTGAGGGCAGACTGGAGCATTGAAGAGAGGTTTCAGCATCTTGAGGTGGCTGCTAAGCCCCAAGGATGTTCATTTTGCCTGAGTCTGACAGCTCATTTGAGTCACACAAATTTCCCCTCGCCTGGCAAGGGACGTCCATCATTCTTCTGATATGCAGATCTACAGCCCACTTCTTCAATGGGGTATTGATCCACCAAGCACAAATGCCTGTAGAAAGCCAATAAGTCCAACTGGACATAAGCAGCTGAAGTTGGACCTATGGTCCCTAATTGAACCCAAAGAAGACTGGTCCCTGGGTTTGCAGTGACTCCTATGACCATCCTGTGTCTATGCCTGTCCTGCGTGAACACAGTCTGCCCTTTCACAGAGCAGGAGACAATTGACAGACACAACTGCTCAACAAAGAGCAAACAATGCCCATGGATTATATTTGGTTATCCCAGTTTCCCAGTGTGAGCAAAGAAGACCCTCAGGATTATCCCAGTTTTCAATGCACACATAAAACCCCTTGGGCAAGGGTGCTCCAGTCCACAACAAAGATGTTCAGAGACAAACACACAGCTTATATCACACAGGATCACATAAATGAAGCTGCAAGCAGTGATATTAGTGGGGGATGATAAAGCTTTGCCGTCTTAGATGATGAACACCATCGGTGGCTGCTTAATAGGTAATGTGGGATTGGCACAGTCCCAGGGCAGATGTAACACGCCTGAGAGTATGTATATGTGTGACTTCCCATAAATCCATGTCTGACACAAGGACCTTTGTGAACTGGGTTATAAATAATTAGCTGGACATGTCTGTATTTCTTTTTACAGCACCACTGTCGGTAGGACAAAAGCTGAGATCTCCTGCACCCACAGTGTCTTGGATTGCACGGCCAGAAGGGGCAGGTTCAGGCAGTATAACCCCTCCGTACAACCTGTCCAGACATCCTGTCTGTAATGAGTCTGGCAGTTTGTGCTCAGCCAAGAAGCCTAGCCCATCGTATCTGAAGAAATCCCTAGAAGGTTAATGCAATATAACCCTTGGCAACTTGTTCCTGGTATAAATGAGGTCTTATTTTGAGGAATTTATGATTAAAGTGAATAAAGAACAGTCATCTTTCCAAATATAAGTTGAAGGTAGTCTCTGATTTATTTCTCGTGATGCATTTGGTCATGTTCTGTTGTCTTTGCAAACCTGTATTTTTATTGCGTTGACATGTTTCTCAGGTTTAGGTTACGTTTCTAATAAATATCCGATGCCATGTTGATTTCCTGTATCGTATTTCATTAGTCTTAGAGCAGAATGGAGCACCATTTTTATAAAAAACAGCAGTTAGAAAAGGAGTTTTTAACGCGGGGCTTGTCTGTGTTTAGCAAGTGATAGCTAACTCTCTAACAGTGCTGGTATTGTTAAAAGAGGTACAACCTGCCCTCGCATGGACTTGGTTATCTCAGGCTAAAGGTGCCTTATGCCTGTGTAAGTATTTCCATGTGTGAAGAAGAATAACTCCAAAACTATAAATTGAGGCTTTTAGTGGCATAGCTTTAACTGGTAAAAATCACACTGCTTAATGGAGCTGTAGCTGAAATAAGAATAGAAATCTTGTTCCAAACAGAGGGATTCCTGGTGTGGAAGCCACCTTCATAGGATAAGAGGTTTAGGATCCCTGTCTACAGACCTGCATCAATATTATACTGGAGTATACTGGTCTGCTTTGGTCACCACAGTGAAATAAGTACGGAGAAGGTATTCTGCCTTAGAACTGAGTCATGGGGCAGCAAAGGAAAATAGACCCATCTGTTTCACATTTGCACATGTGCCCATGGCACATGCCAGTGCGGTGCCAGCATGGGCAGAGGAGGGCTCGGGACCAGGTCCCTTGTGTTTGGCTCAGGTCACAGCTGCCCAAAACTGAATCCTAATGCATTTCTCACTCCATCTCCACACAGGAAGTCTGAAGACCGTCTCTTGTGGTAAAACTCCCTAAGCAGAAAAGTAATCTTCCAGGGCTCCTAAGACCACTGACATTAGAGGAACAGAGCAGTATGTAATGGGAAAGATGTGAAGAGAAAAGGTGATGGCGGCAGCCACCACAGTGGACTAATCCGCTGCAGAATATGCTCAGCTCAAGGCCTGAGCATGTGTTTCTCCCATTGCTATGCATATCCATCATGGCATTACAATAGGGGACTGAAATCTTTGTTATTCGAATATCCTCCCCATGATAAACTACATTATCCCCAGTATTTTCAAGGATTCCTCTCATAGACATATCTCTTATTTCATTAACTCAGTTGCTGGAGATGAAATCCCTTCTTCCTTAATTGCTCTGCTCCAACCACCCTTGTTACTCTTCGTGAGAGGAGTAGACAATAATCCTAATATCCTCCCTTTTTTGTCGTTGTTGCTTAACAAGAAGAGCCTTGAAATCATTGCCTATTTCCCAGACCTATGCGGCTGATAGGAAATAATTAACTCCTATCTGTGCTGAAGGAGTGCTGGCTGGTGTGTAGCCAGTTCCAGGTAGTTTGTTATTCCTGCTTTATCGCCTGCTGCAGAAGGGAGGCTGCAAGATTATTTAGCAAAGCTCTGCCTGGGTGTTTATCACTACAAGTTTGAAGAAAACAGTGCTAGTAATGATTTCGTTTTATTTTATTATTTTCTTAAATAAAGGGTATTGTTTAGTCTCAGTGATGCAAATGACAAATCTTCTTGGACTCTTTTCTTTTAACAAACAAGATTGTCTTTGTGGCAGCCTGTGCTACAGCAGATGATCACACAGAGACACCCAAGGGATACAGAAAGCTGGGAGCTTCTTGGCAGCAGCATCAGAGCTGGAGCTGTGAGAGCTGCCCACACAGATCAGGTTGGGAAGAAGGCAACAGGACACTTGGAATTTAACCAAGCTTGCAATCAACTGCTGTTTGAAAGCAGCTTTGTCTGATCATCCCAAAGGTCCCCTTAGCTCAGCATCCAGGATTAGCCACAGCAGATGCCGAGAGAGGAGCATGAGCATGAGCCAGCATATCTAATCAATATTTCTCCCTTCTGCGCGACTTTCATCTTGGGAGTTTCTGCCCTAGGTGTGGCTTCCACTGATGTCTCCAGAAGCTTTTTTTGCACTCAGTAAAGTCTTTAGCACCCCTGACATCCCACAGCAAGGAGTTCACAACTGCATTAGGCGGTTGTTTTGAATCTGGCACCTGCTAATTTTATTCATTGCCCCCAGTACTTGTGTTGGAAAGGACAATGAGCAACTTTTCCCTGTGCTGACTTCCCCTGCCACTCAGGATTTATTATCTTCCTTACCTCCAGCTGTGATTGAGAAATAATGCTGCTAAATCTCAGCTGAGGTAAAAATGCATTAATCACTACCTTGATTAATTACTGAAGGATCATTTCCTCTCTATGATACATGGAAACCCCCAAACTTCTTGAATCAGAAGTACACTCAAGGTCATCAGTGTCACATCCATCACACCCAAGAGCGTCCCTGTTGACAGAGGCATATGTGGCCGCTCAGACATCCTTCTTGCAGTGTTGGGAGACCCATAGTCAAACTTCTGCCTTGCTGGGCAGGGTGTGTGAGCAATCTGGCAGCAGAAAAACACCTTGGATGCCCCATTGTGATCCTCTGATTCCCAGTCCTCTGCTTCTTTATGACGTTTACGCCCCTGACAGCTCAGCTATCACACAGGCCTGTGTGCACACCAGAATCTATTGTCAGACCTATAGAAGAGCTCATTTAAGGTTAGGTTTGCTCCCACAAGAGACAAAATCACTTTGCAAGAAATACTCAGCTTGCAGCGTGCCCTGCCCATCTTCCCGTAGCTGGACATAATCTGGACTCTGCTCCATAGCCTCACATGCCAGTTTCCCTTTTCTGGGCATGGATGAAGGATCTCAGTATAAGAAGCTTTGTCCGTCGCCCTCCTCTACAAGGTAAGACAGAGGATTTCACTCTCCGAGGTTGTCAAACCAGACCATCTGCTGACACAAAATTCACTCTGATAGGGGGAGGAGGGTGATGATGGTAAAGCAGCTGCCAGTACATTCCTTAAAGCCACAGAGAAAGAGCTACATCATGCCATGGGGAAGATTCACCTTTTAATTCTGTTCTGACTTCTTCATGATGCTTGCCTCTCCATCCCCTGCAGTTTCCCAGCTTATTTGTTCTTTGGCTTGATTATCAGACAAATAGTCTTTGAGGAAGGGCGCTGAAAAGGTGGCAGAACATGTAAGCAGCAGGTGTGAAAGATACCCTTGGCTGGGACCAGCTGACCTGAAGGAATTTCCCCTCAGGGCTCAGCTCAACAGCGGATCTTCTCTGCCCCATACAAAGGCTGCAGAGGAATCTTGGCTCTTCCCTTGTTTTGGGAGATGCTTTTTGAAATACAAGGTCATGGATGCTCTGCAGCTTGTAAAAGGGCACACAGGGCCTGTGTGATCCTTGATGGGATGGATGTCTCCTTAATAGTTACCAAATTGGGTGCCAAATCCAGTGGAGCAATTCCTGATATCTCCTCTGGGCTGCAGCCCCTGTGCTGCCTCTATGCACAGCCATGGCGACTGCTGCTGGTCATGCTGGCAAGAGGGAGGGAGAGGCTGAAATGGTTTGGAAAGACTGCCTGGAAAGGCAATGCCTCGCAAGGTTTCTACTGACAAAAATACATACGGGAGCTTCAGACAGTCCTCTGGTTATCTGCACCCAGTATGAGGAACGACCAGCAACACCAGGCACAGCAGAGAGGAAATGAACGAAGCCTTCAGAGATGGAGTATGGTCATTACCAGTTTGATTTCCAGAGGACGAGCAAAGGAAACACAAGAACCCCTCTCAGCTGAATCCCTAGAACACAGACCACAACACTTCTGGGACAGAGCCCTTCCCTGCCTGGGTAGCAGCATCTTTCCTGCCAATATCCAAGCCTGGGCTTCCGAGGCTTGTGGCTGCTCGTGACCCACCAAGAGCTGTTCTGACAGCGTAACCCAGAGGTGGTGTCTGATTCTGCCAGACAGAACTTGGATGCAGCTAGCACTTCACTGTCCCTGGGGCTGTTTGGAGATGCTCTGCCTCTCCAGCAAGGAGGAGGGAGGAGCAGAACACTTCCAGCTAGAGCCAAGAAAGCTAATGGATGCATTTCTTTTCCCAAGGCAGGCAAATTATTTCTGCTCCCAGCTGACCCCTCGACCACAAAAAACACCATAAAACAGCAAGAGTGTGTAAAAAATAAACACAGACACGCATCAGCCTTCCGGATTCCCGTCCCCTGAGCCAGAGGAGCTCAGCCCGCGGGCAGAAGGAATGTGGTGTTGAATCGGGAGCCATTGGGATGGGATCAGGGACAGGAACATTTTATAACTGGCCTTTGGACCCCACTGAGGAGCAGAAAGACAGCGTGAGTGATGACTACTCATTTGCAAAGGAGGGTAAATTTGAATCTCATCTGCATGTTTTGCAAGGATTGGGATTTTACAGTGGAAACTGCTTGCTCTGCTACTTTGACCATTGCTGTCTTGGCTCCTCTGGCCAAGTTTACATCAGGGCTGTCCTGACCAGCCAGGAGCAATGCAGAGGAGTTATAACACATGGGATAAGATTCATGCTGCAGGATCTCGGGGATCTGTACGGAAGTGAACAATAAAATGAAGCAGCCTTTTGCCTCTTGCCATTACCTCGCAGAGCTAAAGACAGAGGGAGACTGAGGCCTAACTGGTTTCCACCCTGTAAGAGGAGTCTGAAGGGATGTCAGGGTGAGACAGTAGAAGTCTGATATAAGCTGAAGCGTTGTCATTTGCATCAGATGAGACATCCTGCATGAAGACTGAAGACCAGCAAGATTCATATTAAGAAACAGAGACATAGTCAGCTAGCTCACTGACATCTGGGATTGGTATTCACCATCCTCAGCAATGGACTATGACAGTCATTCATGCTTTATCCAAAAGTTTTGCTTCATCAGACTGGGAGGAAGAGGAGATGCCACCTGGCTTTGACCTACACTGGTACAAAGAAATATGAATGTGAACATAACCAACTTCAGTTATGTGAGGGGCTAAATCTCCTTAGCTCTGATCCTGGACTCCCAGAGAAATCCACCCAGAAAGATCCCAGGACTGAGATGACACAGGAAGATTCACCTTGAAACATCTGTCCCCAGTTAACTTCCACCAGCATCTGCAACTTGATTGCTTCCCAAGAATGCATTTTACCATTGAGAACTGGAGCTGCACAAATACAGAAAGTCATTCCACCCTGCATGGAGCACTGCTGAGCTCTGAGAGGATGAGCATCGCAAGCTGGTTGGGCCGGGATCCCAGCCAGCAGCACCGAGGCGTCTCCAGCCCAACGGCCCCAGCGCAGCAGTAAGTGGCACTGTGTCCCTCCTACTATTGCAGAGGGCAGGCAGACAATGCTGCTGCCTACCAACCGTCTCAACTTAACCCTTTCACAGCCCGAGGAGTAAAATGATCCTTCAATACTCAGATTTCATACCCTGATAGTAAGTATTTTTCTTAAGGGCCATTTTGGAAAAAACAGTGTTGCTTGTGGCTGGTGATGGTGAGAGACAGCAGCAGCAACATAAAGGAAAATATGTACTTCTGATAAACTCCCCAAAGCAAGTAGCCTACATTTTTTCTCACCACTGCATCACTGATTGCATCTCTTTAGTTTATAAAGATCCAAAACAGGTAAACAAAAGCAACAGGTTCCTTTCAAAACCCATCCCTGCTAGTAGGAATTAGGAATTAAACCCAGACACAACACAAATAACATGGTGGTTTATTTGATGTCCCTTGTTGTGAAGCACAGCTTTCTGTGTTCCCAACAGCTGAGTGCCTTCTCTGGTCTCTTCCCCTTCTGGGTACCACAAGATCCTATGGCAAAGTGCGAGCAGTAGCCGTGGATCTGGGGTGTGTTTTGGTGCCTGTTCTGTCAGGCTGTGCCCTCCTTCCCTTCCTTGCTGTTTTCAAGTCCCAGGTGACAGTTCGGACCAGAAAAGTCAGTCTGCAAATGCTGGTGTGAAAGAAGTTATTTCCAATCCAAATGGGCAGCTCCCCTGATGTTCAGCTCATGGAAAGCCATTCAGTGTGCTGTCACTCAATACTGCTTTCCTCTTGTTAAGCATTTAACTCCAAAACTCATATCGATTTAGGCTGGGGTTTTTAAATCAGCTAAGGGTTTTTAAATCAGCTAGTCACAGCTCCAACAAAGCTAGAGACTGTAGGTCCCTGGTCACCTACATTTGTTATGTGCAGCACCTTCTGAGCCTGTTTTAGAATATTTAAAACACTGCATATCTTTGTTCAAAATGTGAAGTGCCAAAGGGCATGGGGCCGGCTGCAGAATACAAACTGCTCTGCAGAAAATGCTCTCAGAGCAAGAAGCTAAACCCAGGTTTATGAAACGTACTTGGAAGGAGCTCAACAGCCCAAATCCCAATGCTAACAGAGCAGTTCTGAGTCGATTGCAAATAACAGGCTCTCACTGTCCAGCCGCACTGGAATTCCACTGAGCTTTGGCAGAGGGTAATTCTGGGGTCAGATATTTTCATGAGACCTTACTTGACATTTTGGCCGGAAATCCTGTGGCGTGTTTTGATATTCCATGACACACCACGATAACCGCATGGATTTCCTGCATAGTTTTGACAGACATCGCTACCCTCTCAGGCAGAAAGAAGAGTGTCTGGATGAGCTCTTCCCCCTGGCTTCCCCCGGCCAGCACACAATGCAACAGGCTATTGAACATACGTTGCTAGATCCAAAATCCCCTGGGAGAAATAACCACAGGTCTGGAGCCTGCACGGCTGGGTCCTCCTGGGCAGATGCACACGCAGTTTCGCAACGCAAGGCAGACGTTGGTACAATGCTTCTGATGAGGCTTTTCCAGGGAGGGAAAACAGTTTTGCTCTGCATTTGGCACTACTTGGCTTGCCACTGCTTGGTTCAAGGTACTGGTGTTGGTGCAGGTTAATGATGCACTGCCAGCCCATGTCTCAGGTCTCAGGTGATGCCTCTTGCCTGGCCAGGTATCACCAGTGCAGCAACGAATGCTTTTTCCAGTGCTGGGTCCCCACATGGCCAAGTGAAGCCAAGGCCACAGCACAAGTCTCAGACCAAAAAACAGGTCCTGCAGCAACAGTTGTATCCTACTCATCACACTGGGTAGGGTGAAGGAGCAACCCTCCTGACAGAAGACAAGTTGCAGCTATTTGCCACCTTCAGAGCCAGCCACAGGCAAAGGAGATGATTGTGTGAGACAGGGGAGCACCAGAGAGGCCTTGGACTTCGAAAGCATCAGAGCTGCAGTAGTCCAGACAACTGGAGAGCCATTTCTTAATGGAGATGAAAGCTAACCTCTGGCATTTATCATGCAGGGATTTTCTGCAATATGCTGAAAATACTGAAGATATTCAGGAAAAGACACTGAGGGCTCATGACAGTCATAAAATCACAGACTGGTTTGGGCTGGAAAGGACCTTAAGATCATCCATTTCCAATCCCCTGCCATACGCAGAGGCGCCTCACACTAGACCATGTCACCTAATGCTCTGCCCAACCTGGCCTTGAGCACTGCCAGGGATGTGGCACTTACCACTTCTTTGGGCAGTCTGTTCCAGTGCCTCACCGCCCTTACAGTAAAGAACTTCTTCCTTATATCTAACCTGAGCTTCCCCTGTTTAAGTCTGAACCCACCATCCCCTGTCCTCTCACTACAGTCCCTGATGAAGAGTCCCTCTCCAGCATCCTTGTAGGCCCCCTTCAGGTACCGGAAGCTTCTCTGAGGTCTCCATGCAGCCTTCTCTTGTTCAGGCTGAACAGCCCCTACTTTCTCAGCCTGTCAAAGGTGCTGCCACATTTGAGGTGCTGTTATTGCATGTGCAATAACATGGTGTACATACAATGGAGGAGACTTTGAATCCAGAAACATGCACATCACCTACCCACTCCTGTATCCTTTTTGTAAATCTGCATGCTCTCCTATAACAGGCAGCTTCTTTGCCCTCTGGGCTTGAGGCTGTTACCAGTGTGGTCCAAAAACACT
The DNA here is from genome assembly GCA_039720435.1 of Amazona ochrocephala. NCBI lineage: Eukaryota > Metazoa > Chordata > Aves > Psittaciformes > Psittacidae > Amazona > Amazona ochrocephala. Next base: position 107,923,592 of record CM077909.1, read on the forward strand.
TCAGTGTCCTGATGGCTGGTTCAGACCTGTTTGTTCCTGCAGTTGGAGCCTGAGCATCTTAAGGGAGAGGGAGAAGAGGAAGGCAGGGGAAGGAACGCCACATGCTCCATGGCAGTATAATAAACCCTGGGAAATCAGTGAGGAAGTTGGATGGGGCAGCGCTGGTGGCAGTGGTGAGAGGCAGAGGGCAGAATCCCAGAGGCAAGAGGATTTGTTGCCAGCTGTTGAATAGGGGAACAGGGAGCAGACAGCCGCAAGAAGGCATGGAAAGACCAGACTGGGAGGCTGCCAAGGAAGAGAGAGAGTCACATTAAATCTTATTTGTCTTTAAACAAAGTGTTCTAATTGCTAACAAAGGGATTTCAAGCAAATTGTAGTAAAACTGAGTTATTCTGATCAATTACACAGTCAAGCAAATTACGGAAGGAGTCTGAAATATTGCCAGATACAAAAAATAGATGGAGAAAGAAGAGGAGGAGCTGCAGAGAAAGTGGGGGAGACAGTAATTTGAAGGAGGAAAATTACTTGATGGCTTGATGAGGAGAATTATTAAGCATAAATTTGTGGTGCAGGTTGCTAAATCTGAATGCAAAATCGAGGGAGGAAACTGACATTGTTTCTTAAGGTTGGTGAAACCTGAGTGGGGGCAAATAGGAAAAAGAAAATACATGTGCAGACAAGCATTAGAGGCAGATGCTGCAAAGGTGTCTGCAAAGATCATTGTTAACCACAGCAAGCTGAAAGTAAGGCATGAACCAGAGAAGGATAGCTTTGTGCTGAGGACACTGGACCAGTGCCATGTTCCCGCCATGAACCTCCTACCTGACCCACAGCTTCTTCAAAGCACTTAGCAATGATCTGGTTTTGTTGCTGGAAGTGTCATAAGGGCCACAAACCCAGTGCAGTCAGAGGTGAAACACACCAAGGCTGACTCCATAGCCTTGTTGCATCTCACTCGAAAACTACAGTTGACACCTCTGGGGTCTGATTTGCAGATTAAAGTGGAATCATTCAGTGTGTACCCATACAGCATCCAGAGTAACAGGCAGGGATGTTGCAAGAAATACAAGCCAAGCCAGGCCCCTCTGTTAGAGAAACAAGAGTGAAGTCCCACAGTGACATACAACTGCATGGTTGGTAGCTCTGACTCAGAGACAAAAGTCATTTGGGATGAATGAAATGGTTGATCCCTGTCCTGCTCAGTTCTGGAGGTTCCCTGCCATGCTGCTGGGATGTTCAGGGTTCTCATGAAAGGGCCACCAAACTGCTGCAGTTTGCAGCCTGGCACATGTGGGTAAGTCACATCCAATTTAATTTTTCCACAATATATGGTGGTATCAGTTTGTATTGGGTCAACCATCCTCACTGAGCTGCTTCCTGCTCTGTATGGCACACACAGAGCAGGCAGCAGGATTAAAGAGAACATACTATTGTTTTGTATGAGATGCACAAGGACAAACCACATCACTTAGAGATGGCGAAGAGGGGCTTGCTGGCTCTTAGGTTCCAGCCTCCTGCTACAGCTGTGTTTAGACCAATGGGTGGAAAATCCAGTGCCTTCACTGAGTCTCAGGACCACAAGGTTGTGGTCCTTATGTGTATATAAAACTCTATAAAGCTGCTGTGAAGCTAGTCCAGAGAGCTCTAACCCAGAAATAAAGTATTCTTCAAGCCAATTACCATACGTGGTTCACAACCCTGCATCTGACGGGATTAATGGATTATTGGCATAAAGGGCTGCAGGGAGATGCCTTTAAAAGAGGAAGAAAAGTAGCCAGAGATTATTTTTAATGGTATTTATCTGTCAGAGAACTCCAGATCTTGTGGGCTTCTGTTGGGCTGGAAGTTCTGATCCCAGAGAGGAGATAAAAGAAAGGATTAGGGTATTACTGTGGCAGTGGAGTTCACGTGTGTTGTATTGTTAATGTTTGTAAAGTACTGTGAAAATGAAAAGCACTGTAAAAGCTCTAAGTGCTGTATTTAGCAGGAGCTGGAGAAGAGGAATTTATGTTTGAAAGGACACTTCTCTGTTATCAGCGCATAGAGAGCTTGGGTTTTTGAGGGGATCCCTCAGTCAGATGCAGTCTGAAGTGGCAGATGAGTTGTTCAGAAGCCAGTATAAGGAGGGCATAAGTACCCTGCAGAGTACAAGGAAGGCTACTGTGTCATGAATCAGAAAAACAAGCCACTTGTCATTTCCAGTATGGCAAAAAGCCCTCAGATTTACTGGTCCATTTCTCTGGAGCTGGAACTGGAATGTTCTCTGCAAGGCACCTACTTCTGCTGATCTTTCTTTAAAACGCTCTTGGACAAGTGACCTCCCATTCATTGCTTAGGGAACTTCTGCAATGGAGTGAAAATCCTGATCAGGGGAGAGTAAGGAAGGCGGCGTTAGAGATCCTCTGGTACACCCATCACTTCTGATCTGCACCAACCAGCTGCCATGGCCCTAAGCTGTCAGTGAGCTACTCCCAGGGCTCAGAGCCAGGATTTTGAGTCTAGAAGCTTCATTTTTTTGTGTCATTATTTCACCAAGACAGTGACTTCCAAACAGAGCCAAGATGAAGCTTGTCTTCACATTGCTGTGGTCCCAACTCCAGAGCCCTCCTCTACCTATGCTGCTTGACAGATTACAGACAAGAGCATTTTTCTCAAGTGAATCCATAAATAGATCTGCAGCATCCCCTCTGACAACCCTGAGGAGCTTCCTGAGCCACCTTTGTCGAAGTGAAAAGATCTGAGGGCCAGCTGAGGCTGCAGACAGGTATTGATGGCATATACCCTTGTTCCACAATGACAGGAATGTTCTTGTTTTCCACCACTTGCCACTCTCTGGGACAAAACACCATGTTTGCAGCTTTGCACAGGTCTTCTCTCACACATCAGCCCTATGGCAGAGCCTTTCTTCATCCTTAGTCTATATTTTTTAACCACAATTTTAAAAATACCTGTATTTGACAGAGACAGAGACACCATCCGGGTGTCTGCAGACATTTTCTTGGTTTAGCCTGTGTTTGCAGTCATGCAGTCACAGCACCAATTCCATGTGCATCAGAGGCACATTAAGACTTGCCCGTGTTGGAGGTCCTGACTTGGCGAGACCATCCAGGACACCTTCCTTTTTCCCAGCTCCCTTCCCATCTCCCAACAGCCAACAGGGACTTGGAAACCTTTTCTCTTCCTCATTACTTTACAAGCAGATAGTTCAGTCCCTCATAAGGAGAAGGCTGGACCTAACCTGTTCAGAATTATTGCATCAGCCGGGGTGTTAAACATGGATATTTCACCTTCCACTCTTCCCTTCAGTATCTCAGATCCTGGTACTGAGGAGCATCCATACAGGTACCAGAGCTTCCCTGACCTGCAATGTGACAGATGTTACGTATGCCCACAATGACACCTGCACCCACAAGAGCTCCTGTCTCATATTTATTTTTGACAAATAAATCTGTCACTGCTAGATTTATGCCCTTCAAATATTTGTCAGCTGTTATCCCACCTCCCTGCACATCATTTAACTGAGCTTGACGTATGTAAGCACTTTTAATCTTTCCTCATGAAGCAATTTCCCCCTCCCCAGGGCCTCTGATCATATTTGTAACTCTTCCTTGAGACAGCATCAGTTCATCATTGCTGCTTTGATAATACAGCAAGGAGCATGGCTGCCTGAGCATGCAGGTGGGGAAATGGGGGAGGGTCATTTCACACTCTCATGCTCAGCTATCTCTTGCGCTACCCCTCCTAAGAGTACCTTAACTTGTATAGCTGCTCCAAAATCCCCCTCTTCTTTGCTGGGCACTGGTCTCTTCCCAAACAGTGTCACTGTTTCTTCTAAAAACCCCAGTCCTGTATTACTTTGCAACTTGCATGAGCCAAAGAGGGATTTCATTTTCTTTCCTTCCCGTCTTTCTAACATCTCTGGTGTCTCTTTCCATTATTACCCAATCTGCGCTGGCATTCTCAATGCCTCCCAACTGAGGCAGGAGAATGTAATTAACAAGCTGTTTACCTCTCCTTCAGATCATTAATAAGTATGTTAAACGAGACCGCTACCTTGCTGAGTGATGCAAAAACCTGATGAGGCACATAGGCTGCTTTTTAACTTTGTACTGTTTTCGACCGGTGCCTGGGCCAGTGAGGCTCCTCCAGAGCAAATACCCTTCCAGACTTGCAGATGAACTGAAACTCAATTTGCCTTATCCCAGTGTATGTGCACACCTTCACACTGGCTCTTACGAGCCTGGTGATGAGACACCATAGCTTATGCCTGAAGGGGGTATAGTTGACACTTTAGCGCAACCCAGAACTCACATCTCAAGACAGAGGCCCTCTTCGATCCACCGAGTACCAAAGTGATACCGATTCACCAGTCTCTAGTACTGCTCTTGAACAACTCATGTCCCAGACTATATTATCATTAGTCCCGAAATCACCACAAGTCTCTAGTACTGTTCTTGAGCAGCTTATGTCCCAGACTATATTATGATTAATCTCAGTGAGTGTTTGCTTGCCAGTCAGATGTGTGTTCAGTGCTGAAGAGGTGCTATAGCAAACAGGAGCTCACGACAAACAAGTCAAAAAGGCAGCTGTTCGGTAAACTTAATTGTTTAGCTTCCTTTTTTTCTTAACACTTGCCTATTGCAGCAAGAGAGGTTTTGTTGAAGCATAAATAAAAAAGCTTTGTGCACAGCTAAGCCTCTGTTGCCTGACATCTGTAAGGATGGTGAGAGAAATACATGCTTGATTTCACTAGAGCTGCTCAGCCCCAAGGCAAGGAACAGTCTGAAAAGCTCCTGATTGTGCCCTCCAGTTCCCTGGTTACATGATGTCCACAGAACAGACCTCCAGGATCAGCCAAGAGAGCTGCAATCAGTGGCACCTGCTTTTATCCCAGCTGCATGCTTTGCCTTTACCTCTTCCGCAGGAGGGACTGGACCTCGAGGGCAAAGACTTCCTAGCCTCTAATCAGGTTTTTTAGAGACTGCCATCATAAGTTCCAGAGATAGAATTAAATATAGCTGCAGCACTGGTTGCCACTTAACATAATGCTTGTTCGGTGGAAGACAACAACTCGATTCAATGGCAGACTTCGGCACTTTGATCTCGTTCTATTCAGCAGGAATAGCAGCTATCTAAGGATGCTTCAAGGGAGGAGATGCATTCTGTGGTGTGTCCTGGCAGCCCACGACTCCCAGGCAGTTGCAGGGTGTTTAAAGTGACCTTATCTGCCTGGGCTGCACGTTCTTGCTGATGCTTGTCCAGTGAGAGGTAAGGGGCAGCTTGGAGGGCATGGGCGACAAAATCATGGATGTCCCAGCACATGCAGCCTGCCTCCTGCTGCTCTCTGCCACCATGGAGGGATCTCTGCAAAATGTTGCGACATCCACAAGGTGGCAAATTCAGCTGAAGGATGTTTTGTTAGCGTCTTATTTTCCTATCTGCGTCTAATGAGGGTGAGGATGAAGGAGAAGAGGGCAAAAGCAAAAAGGAATAGAAGGATCCAGAAAGGCTAAAAAATATCAGACTGTCTCATCTTAAGCTGGCTAACAGCAGAGCTGGAAATGCATCCCTTGGGTGAATTTTGCTCATATGTTTGATTTCATTGTGTAATTGCTGTCAACAGTGGTGTGGACACAGGTCAAGTGTATGTCTACTTCCCCCTGACAGCACAGCAGACAAGAGGGGCTGTCCCATTCTCCTTGTATCCTCTGGAGTCACCTTGGCCAGGGAGATGGGTTTGCTTGTTTGTTTTCTTAATGGATAATTAACATTGCTGGCAGCAAGTGACCTGGGAGAGGAGAGAAAGTGTGCTCACAACTCAGCCTCCCAGATTGTCCCCCTGGGCCACAGCGCGGCAACACGCTGACCTTGGCAGCCGTAGGGTCTTTCAATTGACTTCTGCTTTCCTGACGCTCAGTTTGCTGTTGGATGGTGCCCGACGGATGCCAGAGGCATGTCTCAGCATTTCCCCACCATCCTTGTTTAAAGGCCAATTAGTGGGTGCTGGTTTTGTTTTGCAGCCAGCAAGTTAGCCACCCCAGCGATTTAACAACTGCAATTTTCATTTACAGTTGACTTTGAACAGCCAGTTTTATACATGCACAGTGAAATAATGGTATAATTAACCTAGGAAAATCCATTAAAAGGGTGCGGATGTTCAAAACATGGAGCAAACAGTTAGGAAATCCCATGACTGAGATTACTGTGGAGATCTAATTCCTTCTTACATGGCTCATCTCTACATGGATTTGAGTCGGGAGTAATTTTCTTTCAAAGGCTTTGTCACCAAAAAGTTTCACCAATTTTCTGAATTTAACTTTTCTAACGGGAAAAATAAAATCATAATTGTGAATAGAATATTGACACAAAAAATATGTCTTGAATTAATGAAAACTTTGGGAAATACATCATATTAATAATTTTAATAGTTTCAAACTGGTTTTCACCAGTTTGGACTTTTCCTTTCTGGCTTCTTTTCAACCTCTAATCAGGTTATTTTTTAAAATGAGGAGACATTTTGAAGTGTAATCTCTTCTTCCTCTCTCAGAAAACACAAAAAGCTCTTTCCCAACTTCCAAACTCTTCTTTGCAGCTGTTTCTCAAGTTAGATAGCTTTTCAAGCTGGTTTTGCCCAGAAAAACAATGGAAAAAAGACTTCTTAGACAAATCTGCATTCCTTCACACAAAAGTAATTAAAAAGACATTCCCAAACAGTTATCATAAACACTGTTTAATCAGGTGCCCACAGACTGTTTGTTCCACAGGGCTGTTTGCACAGGACAGATAATGTTCGCTGAGGCAATAGCCAATATTTTTCTTTATGCTCACCAGGTAGCTTTTCCAGACCTCTCTTTTGGACTGTGTGTATCCCTTGGATTAATATTTAAATTCATGAACTCAGCTTTTGCACAGCATTTGAATCCAGAGGGACGCAGTCCTTCCTCACTGGGGAGAAGGATTTGCCACCCTTGTTTCTGATATGAAAAGTGGCAAATTATGTTTGTTTGGGGGGGTATAGGTAAGTTTTTGAAATATGGTAAGTTTTTGAAATACTTCTTCAGCTGGTGTAAATCAGTACCGCAATGTAAAGAGGTGCCTATTTCCTGTTCTGGGGTTGCTACAACCTCAACCTTATCCTTGCGCCTTGGTGTTGGATGTGAACTGCCTCCTTTGGCAGAGCCCAGGGTAGCGCATTGTGTGACCTGCCCCACTGCATATCCCACAAGCAGGTACAATGCACCGGGGTGACTCAGCTCTCATGCCAGCCCTAATCACAGCTCCAAGAGAATGATGGTGAATGAAGCATCATTCACTATCTGCTTCATTCCACCTTGCCACAGGACTTCTGGTACATCCCATCCCCATCCACCTTCAATAGGACCTGCTGCAGTAGCCCTCAGAAGCCACCATGGCCACGTTGTTCCCATCCCGTCTGTGCTTGTATTAGTAAACATATTCAACCACTCAGGGTCTCAGCTGACCTCAGGGCTCTCCACTATTAACCTTTCTGCCTGCAGAGAATTGGCTGTTTGCTCCTTTCCTTCCCATCTTATCTCAGTTTTAATCCTAGCCTTGGCTTTCCCTCTCATCCTATGGTTACCAGGTTTCCTTAATCACATCCTATGAGGGGCTTTATCAAAAGCCTTTCGAAAGCTTAAATAAATTATAGGCAGAGCTCTGCCATTCCCTGTTATCTTGTTAACCCTTCTGGAGGATTCCAGCTCGGGTTAGAGAAGCAGAACCCCTGCCATGGGTCCATTGCCAGCTCTGCAGAAAGCCTCTGGGGCTCACTCGTGTCCTGCCTGGTCCAAGAGAATTATTGACATGCTGAAACATCATCCAGTCTCACCTCAGGAGAAAGAACTACTCCTGGGAACTGAAAAGCCATCCATCAATCCCCCTCACTCAAAAATATGTCATGCTGTTCGGTGAATTCCGGAGTATTTGATGTGATTTCCCTCTTAATTTTGATTTGCAATCATGACTGTCAATTGAAAAGTGTTATACAGTGAAGGTATTTCCAAGCGAAGAAAGGGTCTGTTGTCATGCAGGTATTGAAGGCAGGCACTTCAACAATTTTTAAAAGACCTTTTAAAAAGTATTTTTGAAGCAGGAGGGATCCACGTGAGATGAATCCAAGCTTCTGGTGGAAAAAACATTTCAGAAATCCAGAACATCCCCTCAGTTCCATTGTTCCTTCCTACCCTTTGAGCTTCAGCTCAACACACGTCACAATTGAAGGAGGCACCCCTGCTACCGGATGAGGACAGAGTGAGCAATGCTCCGAGGTAGAAATCACAGCTTGCTCCCAATCTGGGGTGCATTTGAGTGAGCTTTGCCCCCTTGTGTGGGTGATAGGATGATGGCAGGTCACTGTCACATGCAGTTTGGAGCAGATCATCCCCAGCCTTACCACTTTCTCCAGGTATCCTCTGGGATGAGCCATGGTGGGGAATGCTCCCTTCTCAACAAGATGTGTCCCTGCCCTCTGCTTTTTCTGTAATTCAGTGTCTGATTTCAAGGTACCTTTTGCAGGTTGACAACAAGGGCAGGCAGCTCCTGCAAGTCCCAGGCTCTCCTTGAACATATATCTCTGCTGCTGCAGGAGGTTGCCTGCCCACAGCCATGTGCTTCATCTTTGCAAGCCTTTTGTAGAGGTCATGCAGGAGGTATTAAACACCTTGGGGACCAGGGTGCTCAGTCTCAGCCATCTCTTCACTTCTTTTTACTTCTTGCCAGTTTCAGAAATCATGTTCCATCCCCCTGGATTTCTCCCCTTCCCCTTGTACATCATAGAATCATAGAATCGTAGAATAGTTAGGGTTGGAAAGGACCTCAAGATCATCGAGTTCCAACCCCCCTGCCATGGCCAGGGACACCTCCCACTAAACCATGCCATCCAAGGCTATGTCCAACCCCACCTTGAATGCCGCCAGGGATGAAGCATTCACAACTTCCTTGGGCAAACTATTCCAGGGCCTCACCACCCTTACAGTAAAGAATTTCTTCCTCAGATCCAATCTAAACTTCTCCTGTTTAAGTTTGAACCTGTTACCCCTGGTCCTCTCACTACAGTCCCTAATGAAGAGTCCCTCCCCAGCATCCCCATAGGCCCCCTTCAGGTATTGGAAGGCTGCTATGAGGTCTCCATGCAGTCTTCTCTTCTGCAAGCTGAACAGCCCCCATTTTCTCAGCCTATCTTCATATGGGAGGGTATGTCCAAATCAGAACAGCTGAATTACATTCTTTTGCTGAGATTTCTTGGGTAATTTGGGTGATTGGCTCAGCAGGAAGCAATGTGCTGGCTCAATATGCCAGGCTGCTCATGCACTGTGTGCCACCTCCATGGCCATAGCAGAGCCCTGCAATGCCCCCCTGAGAGATCAGGAGTGTCCGGGGTTTTGAAAATCTCCACATAACACACCCGGACCTGACCTGATCTCCATCCTTCTTCCAAACTCCTTCTCAGCATCTACATCTTCCTGGCATCACACTGCAAAGTGAGGGCACAGCTACAAGCATTTACACTGCAGTAAATGTAGGTAGCACAGATGGGGAAGAGGAGAGCTGTGAAGGTTGTTCCCCCACCCACTTGGTGCAGGGCAGGCTCTCCATCAATCAGATGTTCCCATGAGCAAGGCAACACTGATATCTATAGCTGATTTAGCAATGCATTGCTGGGCACAAGGCTAATGTCTTTCTCTATTTGCATACAACTCCATATCTTGATGGTTTGCTGTTAATAACAAACAATAAAAGGAGCTCTGCCATGTGTAGGTACTTTCATGTCCCAGGTATCCTGAATGTGAATGCCTAATGCCTGCCTGATTATTATTCACTTGGTATTCAATAGTGTGAAAAAATAAAAAGTCCTATAGTTAGAGAGTGAGATAGGACTGTTTAATTTCAGGCCATTATCTCCTGGTAATTGCTGGAAGAATTTTGTTCAGTGCCAGTGCAATAGAAAAAAAAAAAAACAAAACAGGTTTTTTTCCCCCCTTTACAGAAAAAAAAGGGGGGCCTGCTTTTCTCCAAGGGGTTCAGGGCTTTCAGGCCATGTCTGGGAGCAAGAGCCGTGGCTGCTTTATCAAATTCGCATTTCATTTCCAGCATGCACTCAAGCCGCATGCAAATTATAATGAGAAAAGGGGGAAAAACAAAGAGACAGAGCTCAAGAGATGGGAAATGATAATGAAATCAAATGAACTTGGGGTCTTTGAAGACTAACAGAGCTACAGACAGACAGATACGTACATAGTGACAAAGATGGAGACAGGCAAGAGACATGCAAGAGGAAACAGCCTGCGTAGCAGGCAAATAGACAGAAAGAAAGTCATAGATTTGCACCCATAATGTGCACAAGGACATAACATGTGAGTGAGCAGATAGAGGGATCCCTGCTTCATACATTCCTCTCAAGCCACTCATCTGGGGTCTGCAACTTGCTCATTTTTCCTGCATCTCCCACTAGTGCCATGCTGTTTCAGAAGTCCCAAGAGTATGTGATTAAACCTGGCAGCAATTTCCCCATGGCAAGGCACACCTCCATCCTTCCAGCCAAGCCATGCTGCAAGTGTCTGCCCGCTGCATGAGCTGACCTGGGGAAGATCACCTCAGGGAGAAAGGAAGAGAGAGAAGTCACAGTAAAGTGATGCTCGAAGGAGAAAGGATTCAGCCCTCCCTTCGGTCAAGACTGAGCCAGAGACACAAAGGACAACCAATTCCTAGAGATCCCACCTGCCCAAATGAGGATGTAGAGCTCGGGCTGGAGAATGGAAGTTGTTCTACTGCTGGGTGTGTAAGATAAATCTCTTGGCAACTTTTCACCTCCGCTGGATGCTGATATTTGGGTCACACTTTGTTAATGGGAGTTCTGGCAGGAATTTCAGAGGGTTCCAGTGGTGCTGGAGAAGAAAATGCTTTGCTGCTCTGGCTGTCACTGTTCAGCTTCTCCTCCAAACTCTCTGGGGGGGCCAACTCGCAAACAGAAGGCTGAGCCCTGGGGAACAACATTCTTCCAAGCCCAGATGGCTGGTGGCACCCTAAAGAGCAACAAGGACGCCACCACCATGAGCAGAATTTGGGCACCTTGCCCCAGTATCTCCCACATAGTTTGGCCCTTGCTTTCTGTGAATCAGATCTGCACAACACAGTGACAGGTTCTGCACCCTTGGAGAGTGAAGGCTGACTGCCCTGCGTGCCTCAATCCACCAGGACCAGTAAGACTCCATGAGGTCCATTTTCTTGAGTTTCAGGATCTTCTATTCACGGGATACCTCCTGGGTCAGTTACTCCAGAGGCTTATTCTGGAGTATGCTGGAAATCTAAGCTTTGTTCCTAGGCACAAAGGAAAACGGAAGAAAAGAAGTGGAGCCTTTAAACAGTCCCCCTATTAAAAGCCAAATATCTTCAGAATAACTATGCAAATACCAACACAATGACATCCAAGTTCTAGTGCCATGAGCAAGATAACTTCCCAGTTACCTGTGAAAAGCGCCTGTGTTTGCTTGAGGAACTTCTGAATCACTCGTGATGAATCAAAACTCATTATAAGGATTAATTTAGTCATGGATAGCTGACTAGTCAGGCTGTGTGGAGACCTCATAGCAGCCTTCCAGTATCTGAAGGGGGCCTACGAGAATGCTGGAGAGGGATCAGGGGCTGTAGCGATAGGACAAGAGGTAATGGGTTCAAACTTCAACAGGGGAGATTTAGGTTAGAAATTCTTCATTGTGAGAGAGACGAGGCACTGGAACAGGCTGCTCAAGGAAGTTGGACATGAAGTCCAAGCCAGGCCCTACCCCTGGCAGTGGTCAAGGAAATGTTGGATGGGGCTTTGAGCAATCTGATCTAGTGGAAGGTGTCCCTGCCCATGGCAGGGGGTTGGAACTGGTTGATCTTCAGGTCTTTTCCAACCCAAACCAGTCTATGATTCTATAAATGTTGTCACTGGGATTAGTGGAATGGCCAACAACCACTGTCACTGGGCAAAAAATGGGGTGCTGGAAGTGGTTGGGACTCGAAACTCCTCCAAAAGATACTGCCAGGGTGCAAGGTGGGTAGCAGAGCCTTGACCAGGGTCTGCACCAGCCAGAAGACCTCTTACAGAAGGCAGCAGTATCGTGGCAGCATCAGAGTGGGCTAAGATGCACACTGCTGCTCAGATTGGCAGTAAGAGGCAGGCAGGGAGCAAGTGGAGATGAGTTCTCCCTCTCCCTCCTGGAAATCAGGATACCAGCAGCTGCTTCTCACTGTACGCGTTGTTTGCTGCCTGGATGAGATTCTCAGAGGCTCATCTGCTCCTGGACAGCAGGACAGGGGACTCTTGGAAAGGAAGGTTGGAAACCTGCTCCTGGGGATGCTGGATGTGGCGTGGGAGTCTGGGAAGGTCAGGATGGCAAATGTCAGGGATTGGAGAGCAGTGCATGGGCAGTCCGTATGTCCTCTCTGCTTAGACGGGGATGAGATTGAAAAGGAATGTTTGTAGGTCCCAACAAAACTCCACACAAACAAAGGGTGATGTCCTCCTGGGATCCAGGAGTTTAAAAGCTGGAGACTTTGCACTGTTGCACTCTTCACGTGGCACTCTGATGGGAATGGCTTTGAACCAGTGGGGAATGATGCTTGCAGCAGTTTTCTAGGATGTGCTACTGAAACCCCAGGATAGGGCAGATTGTGCCTTTTAGCAGGCCTCTTGCTGCTCTGCGGAGCAGACTGGACCAACGGGATCTAAATTTGCACAAGAATAATTTGAAAATCCTTCAGAACTTGCTAAATTCTCTTGGCTTCAACGAAACCAATGCAGGAAAAGCAGGATAAAAAAAAAAAAAAAAAAAAGTTAAAAAGGAAAAAAGAAAAAAGGAAGAAGCCAGAGATTGATTCTTACCTCATATCATTAAAAAATAAATTGCTGTAGCGCTATAACATAAAGTAAGAATCAATCTTATTTTTTAACACCAGAAATAACCTAATGAAATACAAGATTGATTCTGAATATGGGCTTCTTGGTGGAGCCCCTGTGGGAATTGATTACAAAATTGAATGTCTCAGAGCTGATAAGATGAATTTGGAATAAATCTTACTTTTAACTACTCCCTTTTTATGCTCACAAAAAAAGAGAAAGATTGATTCCAATCAAAACTTCTTCTAAAAAGTGAGACAGTTTCGATTTGTTGAGGTAGTTTTTCAACAGAATAGCACTGAACTTCAGAGCCAATCTCACCCCTAGTTATGCGTTCCCCAGGGAGGAAAAATACGAGGCACAATATTTCTGATTTACAGCTTGAAATGAGACAGTAATGATCATAATAATCAGGACAAGAAGAAGGAGAGAGCCTCAAGTGGATGGCAGCTCTCTCGACTGATGATGCCAAGGGAGGCAGTGGTTTGGAAAGCAAAGGTGGAGGAGTGGCTCCCCCTCCGCCGTGCTGCGGGAGACTGCTGAGGACACCTCTTGCTCTGCAAACTCCAGGGTCTAACATGAGTCTGGTTATGCTGCAACAAAAGACCCTGTAGGGAATTCTGTCATCTTCCCACAGGGCTGCACCTCCAGCCCTACCACCATCTCCTGCCAGCAGCAGCAGTCCCTTGGAGCCTCCTGCACTCATGGGTAGGAAACAGCTTTAGGTTTCCAGCCCCAGTTATTGCCAGTTTAACCCTATCACACTGCACCATGTCCTGGGAGATGCTTAAATCCCACTAGCTGACTTGCCAGTTGCTGGGATGGAGGTTACCCAGTCCCAGTAAACTCAAAGCATTGGGATCATTGAGTTCTGCTTCCAGGCTGGCTGTGATAATTTCCATACCCTCATTTCTAATTACATTTCATGCCTTTGTTCCCATGGGCAGCACCACCAGTCTTATCAAAAACTGAGGCAAAGCGCTCATTCAGTCTTGGGGCACAGTCTGTATTTTCTTTAATCTCTTCTCATCACTGCTTGGCAGAAGGCAGTTCCAGGACTTTTGTTGGTTGGGTAGTTTCTTTTAATCTCCATTTTATATTTATTCATGGCCCAGTTGCTGATGTTTGTTGCAGTGCCAGTGTTTTAATTCAGCTTCAGTCACTCTCCCTTCCACCTGGGCATCTCCGCAAGATGGTGGTTTGTTCCCATGCCTTCCATCAAATGCTTCTACATCAGAAGACTCTCTCAAGGGATTTATTTTCCACTTTCTGGAAGAAATACTACTCTGAAACCCCACTTGCATCTAGCTTAGAGCCAATGAAGATAATCTGAAGACTATCTCTTTCTTTGTTTTTTCCTTTTATATTCTTTCTTACCTTCCCTTTATGTTTCCCTTCCTTCCTTCCTTCCTTCCTTCCTTCCTTCCTTCCTTCCTTCCTTCCTTCCTTCCTTCCTTCCTTCCTTCCTTCCTTCCTTCCTTCCTTCCTTCCTTCCTTCCTTCCTTCCTTCCTTCCTTCCTTCCTTCCTTCCTTCCTTTCCTTTCCTTTCCTTTCCTTTCCTCTCTCCTCTTTCCTCTTTCCCCTTTCCCCTTTCCCCTTTCCCCTTTCCCCTTTCCCCTTTCCCCTTTCCCCTTTCCCCTTTCCCCTTTCCCCTTTCCCCTTTCCTTTCTTTTCCTTTCTTTTCCTTCCTCACATCCCCGCCTCCCCCCAAAAAAACCCGACATCTAAAAGGAACATCATCCAGAGGACTTTCTGCCCTGATCAGAACATGTTTTTTCCAGTAAATATGTTCTAGGTGCAGCAGGACTGCTCACAAAAGCAGTCTGTGCCTGTCTTTCCCGCAATTGCACAGCCAGGACTGCTTGGACACAGCCCCATCCTTGCGGCATGTGAATCTCAGACAACTTCCTCCCTCCTTTGCCTGAATCTCACACATTCCCAGCGAAGGGCTGTGGCCTCTCCCTCCTCCAGGACCCACATACCAGACCCAGCTGGGTGAGGGATCCAAGATGACATGCTGCCTCTGACATATGGGGTCCTGGAGAAAGAGTGGTCCCAGCGCTGCACTGCAGTGAGGATGTACCACGTAGCAGGGTTGGGCGTTCAAAGGCGCCTGTGAGCAAGCACACAGCCCCAGCTGTGCTGAGCATGGGGACTCCATCCCTGTCACGTGCCTGGGCGCACCAGATGTGTTCCTGACGTCCTTGAGCGCTGTGACGCAGAGGGGAGAGAAGAGACCTCGTTTCAAACTTGGCAGAGCCTTCGTTGTGCCACCATAATCCACGCTGGCCCCCTAGATGTGGCACAGGTGGAAAGAGGATTCATCCTCCTCTTCCTCTCCTTGGAAAACTGGCTGTGATTTCAAAAGTGTTGCAATGAATTCAGCAATGAGGACCCTCCTGGTTTCTGCATCCAGGGAGGCAGCTCACTGGTCTGGATGAAGAGCAGTTCCATTCTCTTATCCCAGCAAAATCTGGTCTGCATTAAAAATAACAAAAACTCTCTCAAACCCACTGCATTTAAATGATGTTAAAGATCTGACTGAAAGCATCGAAAGCAAATTCCAAGTCCTAATGAAGAAGGATTGTCTGGTATGGTAATAATAAACCCTGTGCACATATGTATGAATGCATGTATATATAGAAAGGGAATTTCATTTGAGGAGCTGAGCACCCTATAATTAGCCTTTTCTCACAGTTACACGAGGAAGCACAACAGGTAAATGCTCTTAACCTGCTGTTTTCAGCTCAGTAAAGGCAGACAGAGAGAAAAAAGAGATGGCCCAAAGGAGAAGGCAAAAGCAGGTTGCCTCCCATTCCATCCTTGCCTCAGCTGCAGCCCTGGGATGACTGCTGGGCAAGGTCTCTGGTTTTCAGTGCTGGCTTTGCAGTGAGCACCTGAGGTAGCAAGCATCTGCCAGGTCCCAGCCTATTAAAGACATGATGACCAGAATCAGGAGACTGTTTTGCAGCCATGAGACAAAGGTCAGTTACCAACACCCACCTCTAACCAGAGGCTTTGGGGTCAATCAGAAATGAGAGGTGTAGGGGAAACACCATGTTCATTAACATCACAAGAAGGCAGACGAGGAGGCAGCAGGAGACTGTGTGGAGGGCTAACCTCACACAGGTCCCCAGGGCTGAACATCCCCCACAGTGAGGAGCCATCTTTGTCCTGTGAGACCGTTCTTCCATGCTGTGGGCTAGCTCGGCAGCTTTTCCACTGATTTAGGTGATAACGCTCCCAGCCTCCCCCAGGGAACTCTGTTCAGCAGTTTCTGTTGTACTCCTTCACTTCATTACACTTAAGAGGTCCTCCTCCACTTTCCTGTTCACGTCCTTCAGATGCCTATGTGCTGATGAGAGCAAAAGGAAGGAAGGAAGGAAGGAAGGAAGGAAGGAAGGAAGGAAGGAAGGAAGGAAGGAAGGAAGGAAGGAAGGAAGGAAGGAAGGAAGGAAGGAAGGAAGGAAGGAAGGAAGGAAGGAAGGAAGGAAGGAAGGAAGGAAGGAAGGAAGGAAGGAAGGAAGGAAGGAAGGAAGGAAGGAAGGAAGGAAGGAAGGAAGGAAGGAAGGAAGGAAGGAAGGAAGGAAGGAAGGAAGGAAGGAAGGAAGGAAGGAAGGAAGGAAGGAAGGAAGGAAGGAAGGAAGGAAGGAAGGAAGGAAGGAAGGAAGGAAGGAAGGAAGGAAGGAAGGAAGGAAGGAAGGAAGGAAGGAAGGAAGGAAGGAAGGAAACAGCATCTTCTAGTTCCTACCTGTGTAGGTAGCTGCACAGTGAAACCTGGAAAAACAATGTCTATGAACCACAAGCAGTATGAGCATGCAAAGCTTAGCAGGTATCCAGCCACCATGGTTAAGGGCGTGAGATGGACATTGGATTGGCCAGGGATACGGATGGTGGCAGAAATCCTTACTCCATGGCATTTTTGTGTAAGGCAGCTCCTGAAGGTCAGCTGTGAGAAGTTAGAACATGGTTTGCCCCACACTGCATCCAGAGGTCTTCACAACAGAGTCCACCCCAGACCCAATTGGCAGATACCTGGTAAGCTTGGAGCCATGTCTCTCAGCCCTTCCTCACTTCCCTGAGCTGAACTCACTTTACTGTCATGTGAGGACACCATTTCCCACAGCATTCCCCTGGAGAAACTTGGATGGATGGCCAAGTCCAGAGTATTGTGATGAATGGAGCTAAATCCAGCTGGCAGCCAGGCACAGGTGGTGTTCCACAGAGCTCAGTACTGAGCCAGTGCTGCTTAGTACTGGACAAGCAGTTCTGCTGAGGATCTGGACAGGAGGATAAACTGCACCCCTGGTAAGTTTGCAGATGACATCGAGCTGAGTGGGAGTGTTGATCTGCTGGAGGGTAGGAAGGCTCTGCAGAGACATCTGGACAGGCTGGATCAATGGACCATAGCAGGAGGTTCACCAAGGCAAAGTGCCAGGTCCTGCACTTGGGCCACAACAACCCCATGCAACACTCCAGGCTTGGGGAAGAGTGGCTGGAAACTGCTCGAGAGAAAGGACCTGTGGGTGCTGATTGACAGAGCTGAACATGAGCAGCTTGTGCCCAGGCATCCAAGGAGGCCAACAGCATCCTGGCCTGTACCAGTAATAGTGTGAGAGCAGGGCCAGGGCGGTGATCATCCCCCTGCACTGGGCACTGGTGAGGCTGCACCCCAAATCCTGTGTTCAGTTCTGAGCTCCTCACTACAAGAGAGACATTGAGGTGCTGGAGTGGGGCCAGAGAAGGGCAATAGAGCTCGTGTAGGGCCTGGAGAGCAAATGTGATGAGGAATGGCTGCGGGACATGGGGGGTTTAGTCTGGAGAAGAGAATGCTCAGGGGAGCCTTATAGCTCTCTATAACTGCCTGACAGGAGGTTGTAGTGAGGTGGGGTCAGTCTCTTCTCCCAAGCAGCAAGTGATAGAACAAGAGGCAATGGCCTCAGGCTGTGCCAGGAGAGGTTTAGATTGGATATTATGAAATATTTCTTCCCTGAAAGGGTTGTCAAGCAACGGAACAGGCTGCCCAGGGCGGTGGTAGAGTCACCACCCCTGGAGGTATTTAGAAGGCATGTAGATGAGGCCATCAGTGACATGGTTTTAGTGGTGGACTTGGCAGATTTGGGTTAATGTTTGGACACGATGATCTGCAGTATCTTTTTGAACCTACACAATGAGAAGATTCTTTGATCTCCCAAGTGCAAATCTGGACAGACAAGCAAGCAAGCAAAGAGATATGTACTTGCAGTCACCTCAGTCTGCTCCCAAGTCTCCCATGGCCCTGTTAATCACCTGGGCTTGCTTACACTGTGCAATTTGCATGGTAATTATATTTAACAAGAACAGCAATAAGGGAAATAGAAAGTGTAATGTTGTTATCAAGGCATAATTATTCCTGAATAATTCAGTGATTACAGTTTGCTGTGGTTGGAACTAATTGTCACCAGTCCTCTTTGGTGTGACACACTCCCTCTCGCTCCTGCAGCATCAGCCCCCAGGGTAGCTTCCCTGAACCACTCCAACTGTTAAGAGGGTTCAAACACCCAGGCATGATGCTTTGTGGCACCTAGATTTGCACCTAGCTGAGCAGATCTGTGGAAATGAGTATGATAAGCACATCCTTCAAGCCTCTTTGCTCCTCCATAGTGTCTCTGCCACAATAAGCAGGCAGCTCAGGACTGCATGGTGTGTCAGACACGCTTGGGCAGAGCACAGGGGATGCCCAAGGGGAGGATGCCTCTCCTGAGGGTATCCCTGCAGGAAGGATGCAGCTAGGCACAGAAGCATCTCAGTGGAAGAGATGGAGACACAGCTTCTCGCAGCACATCCCTGGGAACCCCAGCTGCCAAACCTTCAGCTCACCACCCCAGAGAGGTGAATTACAATTTCTGCTGTGCAAGGCCTCACTGGATAAAATGTGTGGTGCCTGCATGGTTTTTCTTCTCAAGGCTTGGGCATACACTGAGTTTGCAGCTACTGTTGAGGGTCTGCCTGGTCCCACAGCACACTTGGCACCAGCCAGCCTGGCTACATGCCTATCCCTACACATGGATTTCCCACACAGCCAGCTCTAGGGAGAGGTGAGGGAGGGCAAAGGTGTGGTGCAAAGCAAAACCTCTGTTCCTCTCTTCCACTGCAAGGAAAAAGCAGGGACTCATCCAGATAAAAGCCAGCACCTGTCTCCTTCATAGCCCAACACACAAGCTTCCTGCAGAGTGGAGAGCTGTGCTTTCAGATTTCCCCATCCAGACCCAGGGAACCAGGATAATGCCGTCCATGTCCTCCACCGAGCTCAAGGATTCAACAAGCCCTCTGTTCTAAGGTATAAGGATAACCAAAGCTTGATGCTGAGATCCCTTCCAAGCTGCAGCCTCTCTGGCTGCCATCTCTCACTGACTGTGCCCCAGCCAAAGCAATGGTGGGATAAAAATCCCCAATAGCAGATGGGCCATTTCTCAATTACTGTTCTGCTGCAGGGCAGCAACACTCCCACCCCAACCATGGTCTTCTGGGACAGCAGTGGGCGAGCTGCTTGTGCTCCTCCACTGAAATGAATGTGCCAGGTCTCAGCCAAGGAGCTGTTGCAGGGTGGGTATCTGCCTGTGTACACCCAGTATCTGCTTGCTCCAGGTCACACATGAGGAGAGAAAGAGCTGCACAACTGCAAATGGATCCTCATGAGCTGGGGAAGAGCTCATCTCTTTCTTAGAGGCTCCCAGGATGGCGCTTTCGTGCTCCTCAGTGGGTTTCTGGGCACATGCAGAGGACAGTCTATTTATATCCTGCTCAGGGTATTAAATCCTACTGTCCTTCTCTGCTAGCTCATTGCTTACAGTCCTCCCCCCCCAAAAAAAAAAGATAAAAAAGGCCCCTGGAGCTGAGATTTAACTTCTCCTATAAATATGTAGAGACCTCATGTTCAAGTCTCTGAGTCCAGCTCATCTTTTCAGCTCGAAACACTCATAGCTGCTTGGAGGAACCCTCAGAAATTCCTCAATCCTCTGAAATGTAAAAAGGAGGGGGAAAAAAAGCAACTATTCTGTGATGTATAGCTGCTTTGCTGCCCAAAAAGTCTCTGAAAACATCAGGCAAGAAATTCACTGGAGGCAGTGTGCTTTGTAAATCACAGAACACATTGGTGTTCAAGTATTTTGTGGGGCCTGAATTGGATCATTCAAGAGGCTGGCAACAACGAAGATGTGGGATAGGGAGGCAGGAAGGGTTGTGAGATGCTGCCTGGGAAGCACAGGAGAGGGGGGAAGGTCTTTACAGGGAGAATGTGTGTGAGGAGGAGGTGAGCTCAGGAGAGGCTCTCTCCATGGAATGAATTGCAAGCAGGTGAAGCCTTAGGCTGGGAAAATCATGCAAGAAACAGGCAGATGTGATTGTCTTTACTGCTTTCCCACACACCCAAAATGCAGCTTGCAAACACAGAGTGCCAATGGGCAACCCAAACACATACACTGCAGAGCAGACCCAAACCAGAGCAGCACTGGTGGGAACAGGTCCATTGCAGCACTGAATGCACACTTGCGCACAAGCGCACAGTGGGCTGCACACTCTGCCCATGCCTTGACCCTTCAGATCCTCCACAACAAAACTCCTGCAGGGTCCTATGCATGAGCAAAGGTCTGGATCCTGCTCATGCAACCTTGAGGGATGAAGGGATCATGGTGCAGGAGCCCAGAATCAGCAGATATTCCAACCCTGCCTCACCAAGTATGTCTCATATATGCAGCAGCACATGCAGGAAGACTCGGTGCTTGGTGGATCTTAGCTCAGCCTCAATGTGTCAACACTACCATAGCTCCAGTGAGCTGCTTCAGTAGAGGAGACACAGCCTTCAAAAGACCAGGATGCCCATGCTAGGTAGGATGAAACACCCATTTCCCCAGTGTCCCAGAAAGCCACTAAGACAAAAGTTAAGTGTGCCATAACAAATCTTCACAACACGCTCCCCACCCCACTTACCGAGGGGCCACCCTGAGCTTGTTGGTCATTTCTGTGTGTTTAATTGCTGACACCGAAGGGCTTTTTCTCCTGTGAATTTATCTAGCCTTTCCTCAATGCTATGCAAACTTTGAGGATCCACACCAATGTGCAGCAACCAGTTTCACAGGTCTACCACACCTTGCACAGGGAACCACCTCCTTTGGATTGCTTTTAGCAACTGCAATCAATCTGTTCTGTCCTCTGCTTCTCACGTTGCTTCCTGCTACCTTCCCATGCCTTCTACCACATATCTTTGGTCATCTCTTTTCTGGACCATGAGAAAACAAGCTCAGGAGAAGACCGAGAGCGGTCAGCAGAACAAGGATCTAGACATAGCTTCCAGCTATCCTTTCAGTTGGAAGCAAGACTTATTCGCATGGTGGGACTCCTTGGAGACAGAAAGGCTTGCTGAGGAGGAGTGAGGGAAGCCAAAGTACCTAGTCATGGCAATACCTGTGTAACCTCTTCTCCTTCATGCTGGAGGACAGGAGACATGTGTCACCCCTCTCTGATAGGGGTGCTCCAACCCTGTCCTCTTGCAGTGGTTTGGGTTGGCCTGGGGAGACCAGGGAATGGTTCAGACACAAAGCCAAGACCCAGCAGCCACCCCTCTATCGAAGCTCTGCTATCCCCCTTGATGAAGCAAAGCTGCTTTGTTAATCATCTCTGTGGATTAACACTCGTTAACGACTTGCACAAAGAAACGTTTGGAATCATAAATTGCATTTGCACTGCTTAGCCCAGCAGCATCACAGGAGCTTGGTAGACAGATACAAAAGGAAACCTTTAGAGAGAACAAGGAGGATAACAAAGACATTATCAGAACCAAGCCTGAAAATTAATAGACCAAATCAAAATCAATTAATAGACTAAATCCAATTAATAGACTAAATCAAATCCTCTTTGAAAATGCAGTCACCTCCATCACTGATCATCTTTGCACACTCCCACGCAGGCAGATAGTTCATCTTCTTCAGCAACCTGGGTTAAGAAAGGCCATGCTGGAGCAACAAGGGGTAAAGATCCAGGGTTTAAGGGTCAGAGATAACCCTGCAAGGTGGAAGGCAGATTTGGAAGCCCAGGGTGGGCCTCGCAGCATGTATAGGGAATCCTGAATCAACTAAAAAGCTGCTATCTTCTCTCTTTGATGAAAGCTGTGATGCTAGAAACACGGTGAGTACTAAGAGCAGTTGTCTTCCTGATGTTTGGCTTGTATCTGGATTAGATTTGTGTAAAGGATGGAATATGAGTCTGGCTAAGTATTACTTTCCACAAATATTTGGCTTTTTAAAAAAGCCCAAATGTGGAGTTTATCACATTCAGACCCAAATAAATTGCAGTGGAATGGAAGAGCAATAAAAAGCAATCAAAGAGAGAGACAAACAAAGAGCACCAGGAGTGGGCACAGCTGATCATGGATGGGAAGCACAAGATGCAACTGGAACATGAGAGGGTAAAAAGGAAGGGACAGAGCTGGGACCAATCCAGTTGTTATCCTGGATGTACTTCAGGTTCCCACTTTCTCCATGGCAGTCCTGCCATGCTACACGGTAAGACCTGGGAAGGCTCTAGCTCCTCCTAGACCATGCATGAACCATGTGTTTTGGAGATGAAGCAGGAGAGGAATCCTGCCCTGGAAGAAAAGTCTCACTTCACCAGCAATAAGAGAAGTCCATAATCACCAGTTCAGGTGGAGACAGCTAGGCTGAGACTTCTGAATTTGGACATGCAAATCCCATGCTCTTATCATCAGAGGCGAAGTGATCTGAACTGGCCTTGTAACTAAAAACGGTGCTGGAGGAAGGCTTTAAGATGGCATTTAGTCATAAGAGGGTTTGCACAGAGTATCCACTAAACCCCCTCTTTCTTCTCAAAGAGGGCACTTTTACTCCTTAACTGATAGTTCAGCTACTGCAAATGAGATGGTGATTTTTAGAGATGGCAGACTTTTCCTGTTCCCTGACAAAGAGAAGGGTACACTCTTTTCAGAGGATAGGGGGTACTTTTAGGACAACAAGGCTCTCAAAGCTGCTCTTAAAACAGGTGAGAGAGGTCTTTTTCCCAATAACAGGCCTCTCCATGTCATCCAGTGAGCAATAGTAAATTACCCCAGGCACTCTGCTGTGAAACCATGGCTGCAGCTTCCTATGCCCCATCCATAAAGCAACCCTCAAGCATCAAGGTTTCCATGGTCACATCTCTCTTCTTGATCTGCCTATTGCAGCAGATCCTCAATGAACCCAGCCTAAGGGCAGGCGATGCTGTTTACAGGGCCGTGTGAGTGAGGGTTTTAGATGGAGAGTTTACTGGCCCCAAAAATGCAGTTTTGAGTCAACTGAAACTTTTAATGAATTCATATTTAATCAGGGGTGAGGCAAAAACAAAACAAAAAAAAAAGCCAACCAAAATGAAAGTCACATTTGCAAGGCTCAAGTTTCCATTTCACAATAACACTTTGAAAACCATTTGACTAAATGTATTTATTGCCTTTCTGAAACAACAAACAGGGGAAAAAATAGAAGCAGCCCACGATGAGGAAACAGAAAGTAGTATCTTCTAATGTAAAATGAATTAATGAGTAATTAATCATGAAAAACAGGCCTATCTTCCTTTGGCTCTGTTCAGAGAAAGATAGTCGCTCACTATCTCTGATTTACTCACAACTTGCCAGCAGTGTATAAGAAAGGAGGCTGGAGATGAGCATGGCTTTAATTGCTCATCTTTGTGCCCCCAGCACAGCAGATTGTCTTTGCTTTCATAAAGCAGCCCTGAAAAGAAGGGATGTGGGGGGGGCAGTGATGAGCCAGAGCTGTAATGCCTGGACTAGCAACAGGCTGTGCAGCTTGGAGGAGTGGAGGCGATGCTCACACGAGCAAAGGGAGGAGGTGGTTTTGCCCTGCTAGAATACCCTGGCATGTGTTGCTCTACCCCAAACTGCACATGTGCTTTCAGCCAACTGTTTTCCCACCGGGAACCGCTGCTCATCGAGATGTCCCTGGCCCAGCTGGCTCACACAGGTCCTGTGAGGTTGTCTTTCAGTGCACACCACTGTAGTCATCCCCAGAATCCAGCACGCCTCGGCTCCTTGCCCTTCCCCAAGATGAGTTTCTGATGTGCTGCAGGTCAGTCCCATGCCTGGTTTTCCTCCAGGAATTCACTCCAGCTCCCTGGTAGGGATTGCTGTTCTCCTCCTCCATCAGACCAGCCCACCTCCCCCAGCAGCTATTGCTGGGAGGAAATGAAGATTTTGCTTTTTGGGAGAGTCCAGTGTTTCAAAACAGCCCTCATTCCAAAATGGAACAAAACAAAGGCAGTTTTCCCTGTGAACTGGAATTCAATAATTTTGAGGCCGTCAGCTAGGCACAGTTGGATAAAATCAAAATGTTTTGTCCTGATTTTAATTACCCATTACTATTAAATTATTTTATATACATTACAGTGTATTATGCACCAGCATTTTGATGTTTTGACCACTTCCTCCCTTCTTCTTTCTGTGAGAATGAGGTTTCCTCATGGTCCATGCATTTTCACAAGATGTTTTGCTTTCAACAGTTTGGCGTTTTCAACAGAAAGAATAAAAGGAAAAGAATCTGTCTGAAAACCAGCTGCACTTGCAAATACTGTGGGAGGAGCTTCATTCATTCAAAAGGCAGTTTCCACTGGATCCTTTCCTTGGTTTTAGCTGTTACGAGGTCAAAAACCCGGCCTTGCTTTGAAGCAATACTACAGGGCTCCACATTAATTGCTTCCCCATGATTTCAGATCAATTATAAAACTCTGTAAAAGAATTGTGTTGCTCTTCTGAGCCTCCCGTTCTGGAGGCTTGCCCAGGGGTCAAAACCAAAGGTGTTTTTCCTTCCCAGGTAATGATGCTCTGGCCATGAGCCAGAGCATCCTCTCTGAATTCCGCAGCATAAGTTTAGAACATGGTGGGATTGGTTTGGATGGTGCAGCCCAAGGTACTACCTGCATATGCATTTGCATCACTCTGCTGATGAAATACAACCCAACACACCATCCCCACCTCTGCATCCCTTGCCCATGCTGATTTAAAGGTGACATTGCAGGCCCTAGATTACAATAACAGAAAGCCCATCCCTTAGGATTTATCCCTGCAGTTATCTCTCTTACAGCAGCATTCATTTCCTTGAGGAAGATGCTTTTGTTGCTATGCTCCCTCTTCATGGCATGGACAGCAGAGGTTGAGAGCTCTTGTAACTCCACAAGATGGCTTTCATCTCAACATTATTTTTAGGAGTGGAGTGGATAAAATATGCCTTTTTGACAACTGAGAAAAGAAAAAAAAAATAATTCCCTGGGAAAATTTTGTTTTGTTTAAAAATTTCCATTGGAGGAGAACTAAATGTAAAAATGCTTTTCTTTTTCCTTTCTTTTTATGGAACAAATGGGCATTTTTACCAAAAAGAGTTCTTTGAGAGTCTGTCCCCCATTCCATTCTTTTTCATCTCGAGAAAAAAAAAAGGAATAAATTCATGCATGATCTGGGAAAAAGGGGAAATGTCACAAAAAAAAACAACAGAAAAAAACATATATTTTAACCATCTGAGTTGTAAAAATCTCCTTTTAGCCAATAAAGTCAGCAGGTCTGCTGGGGGGCAGTGGGAGAAGGTGGTCCTGGGTATCCAGGGGCTTTCGAGGCTGTGCAGGAGGTGGGGTGTGATGTGCAATAACCAAGCTTGTCCCTGCGCCAGCAATACTTGATATATTGTTATGGCCATGTTTGCTGTATTACTAATTTAGCACCTCATTCCCTTTGAGCACTGTACAAATTACTCTTGTTGTTTATGCATAAGTGTCACTCTTCATGTGTTAAAAGAACTTTATGGGTGGTAATTAATCCACATGAACGCTCTCTAAAACTCATATGCACCTGGATAGCTCTGCCCGGGGAAACTGAGGCATGGGATGGATAAGGTGGTATGCTGAGACCACAGCACCAGGACCCATTTCCACCGTGGTCACCCCAGATTGGTGCCCAAGCTCCTTTGCTAACAGATTTTGAGGGTGACACGCTGCACCCATGGGGCTGCTGGACCTTTGGGTTGAAGGACACTCAAATGGGGAGGCAGGGACCACACCAGCTTGTCACTCCAATCTCTGCAGTGACCACAGGGAAAGGCTTATGCTTCCAGATGTGGTGAATCAGTAGCGGCAGCTGGCAAAACCTCCAGAAACAAAGATCATCTTTCTATGTAAATGTCCCTTGGAAATAAAACTCTGGGGGAAAGAGCAAAAGGCTGGAGGTGACGTCAGGGACTTCGTCTTGGGGATTTTTCCTCCCCTGAGTTTCCCAGGAGGGGTGAGTGAGTGGCTTAGGCAGATGTTTGCGGATCAAATATGCTGATGATGGTGCTCAGGGGGAGCAGAATTTGAAGCGATACAGTTTAACCCAAACAAAATAATAACACTTCCCAATTTCCTCCCCAGCTCTGGTTCCTAAAACAGCTAAAAAAGTGGGAGATAATGATTAGGAACATCAAGAGGGTGAGCAGGGCTTTGCAGGCTTTTTCCTAAGAAAGCAGAGCTAAGAAGAGAATTTTTCAACCCATTAAAACTGAATTGCCAGGAAACTGTCTGGAAGGGTTATTGAATAATGAGCGTTTGAGATGCTCCAAACAAGGCTGGCTGTACCCAGACACTGAGGACTTGGTGGGTGCATAGAGGAAGCAACTTTACTGATTTCTGCCAAAAAAGCTTCCCAAAAGAGGGCAAGATGAAAAGTGCCCCGCTTACACTACTGCTAGCACCATGATCCCGTCAGGAAAAGCTCCATGAAGCTCTTTGCCATGCAGTGATGGGGAGGACAGAGTATTTGGGAGTAGATCCAGGGACCTGTGCCTCTGGGTGACGCAGTGAAGGATGCTGCAAGACACTGTGTGGTTTGAGTCGCATCCCAAGCAGTGAGCTGCAGTGATTTTTCTGAGTACTTTATGGGAGAAAGAGAGGATGATACAAGCCCTGCTGCATCTCCTTCTTACACAAACCTCAGACCTGGAGCAGTCCTCAAGCTGTTGTGATCTCAGTGAGGGAGACGAAGTGCCATAGCACAGAGGTATTTGAGGATCCAGTGCATGGCTACGTGAAGCCAAGGTCTTTCCTTATGGGGCCGGACTGAGTGTCACAGTGATGGTGCTTGTGAGCAGGTTTCTATCCCTGAGAGGGAGCAGAAGGGCAGGTGATTTTCAGCCCTGGCACCAAAGCATCTGAAACCTTAGGATGCGCTGTGGATAGCCTGCAGACACCCAAACTGCATGCATGGATGGGGGTGCAAACAGTTGTGCACAGCTATGTGCACCTCTGCATTCATGTAGGAGTGTGCATGTGTGTGTGTGTGCACAGAGGGCAGTGTAGGTTACCCACGAATCCATTCCCAGACATGACTGTGCCAGCCAAGAGTCTGGTTCTGCCTGGAAAACCAGTCAGTTTTCCAGATAATGCCTGGAAACATCGGCAGGGTGGGCAGCAGGCACCAATAGGGGCAAGTGGGGCAGGGGGAAGCTATGGGGCCAGCGGGAAGGGGTGATGCTTTAGCTAGTGGTAGGGGAAACATGAGAAAGGGCTGGTCTGGAAATAATGCAGCTCTTGCCAAATTTACAGCCCCTCTGGGGAGGGCTGTGAGAGCAGCAAAGGAGAGCCAGCGTCAGGCCCAGGGGATATCGCCAGAGCCTGGCTTTTTGAAGGCATGTGCTCCTGTGTTACAAGTGTCAAGAGGGCACTGTGTGAGCCTCTTTAATGAGTCCAAGAAGCAGAGGCTGTGAGGCGATCCCACCTCTCTGGGAAGCACAGGAGGAAAATGCTGACATGGGGCTGACAGGGAGAGCATGGACAGCAAGGAGCTCAGCACAGGGAGTGATGGACCATGGCAGAGAGACAGAATAAAGGCAGCTGAGTCCCACATCCCTCCCAGCTACCCTGGACAGGTGAGAACAGCAGCCAACCCTGTTTGCTGTGAAAAACTGGAGCTAAGTATCCCTTGCCAGAAGCTGAGGCTATAGAAGGCATGTTTAGAGCGTATGGGCTTGGTGCAGGAGATATGACAAGCCATGGGGTGAGCTGGCGCCCAGGCAAGTGTCCCAGACAGCCGAGCTCCCTGCCTTCGCTGCTGCACACTGAGGGGAGGCTGAGGGCTGTACCTTGGAACTTGACATCTCCAGCAACCAGTTTCATGACTTGGCTGCAAGATAGAGCAGGAGGAAAAGCAGCACCAAGAAAGGAGCGGTGAACTTGTCATTCAGCCGCAATTACCTGCCATAATAGCAAAGGGGAGGTGGGAAAATGATCTACCAGGGAAATTGCTTTGGGTAAAATGATCAGTTCCTTGCTTCTCACTTGCAGCTGTGAAACTCTGCATTTTAACCCTTTCCCAGGCTCCATCTTCCTGGAGATACAGCAGCACCCATGGCTTGGGCTATTGCAGTACCTAAAAGGAAGTGACAATTCAGAGCATGTCTCCATGAGAAGGCTGGTAGCCTTCTCCTGACAGACTCTTCATGCCCCTGTGTGCTTGCAGACTGTTCCCAAGTTGGCGGCAGAGTTGGGTCTTCCATGTCCCCAAAAGACACAGCTAAATCTGCCAGGCTGCAGCTAAGTGGGAGCGACATGACCTCTATGCCAGGCATGGAAGAGCACCCCACAGGCATCATCCTCTTCCTCTGGCCCCAAGCCCCACCATGAGACAGCAAGTTGGGAAACTGCACTGCTCCCCATCCTCTCAGAGCAGCATGCAAGCAAGCTCCATCTGTTCCAAACCGTGTTGCGCAATGCTCCCTTCTACTGCAAGGAAACTCATTAAGCAGCAGCAGCGTGGGGCTAACGATGTGCAGATGAACACTTCCATCTCTGTCCGCCAGAAGGCTGCGAGCCTGGGAAGACAGGACGGTGGCACACTGCCTGCCCTGATGAAGGTGTTGCAAGGATTAATTAGGAATACTTGCAATGTGCTTTGGAGCTGGAAAGCACTAAGTGTTATTAATCAGTGTCATAATTTACATAGAAGAATTGCAGAAAATATGAGGTGATGGTGAGTGGGAAAATAAATCAGCCCATCACTTTGATGGGGAACACAGGATGTGGATATAGGTCAACCTGACCCCACAACACTGCTGCTGACATTGACTGGAGGAAGGTGGATCCAAGCTTTTTGCACCATCAGTGCAAGAAGACATGCACCAACTCACCCTGTAAAGGCACATCGGGGATCCATTGAACACACCATGCTGGTTTCCCCATACCCAAAGGTGATCCTTATTTTGTGCAGGCTCTATTTGCTCTGGGGAGAGATCACAAAGCTGCTCAGTATACTCTCTCCATCACAGCATGGGACTGCTCCAGGACAGCATGCTTCAGAGCAGTCCCTTCCACTGACAGCGTCCCACAGCACAGCAGGGCTGACCATCCAGACCAGGTATCTTTCAGAGACCTCAAAATTAGTGAGTGAAGAAGGGACTGCAAATCATGATGTCCCCTCCTCCGGACAGAAATCCCCTGCTTGGAGAGGGTCTGCTCTGTCCCGCCAAACTGGAGCTGGAGGAAAAGGAGACCTCTGCTCCCATCTATGGGGAACTGGGAGAAGTACGGCTGGCGGGGAGACACACCCCCCACCCCCATCCCCCTTCTGCCCCCCCAGCCATTCAGGGTCACCGTATCCCACATCCCAACATGACAGTGCCAGTGTGCAGGGCTGAACAACACCTTCTATTTTGCCCATCACTGCGGTACAGCATCTGCACCAAGCCACAGGGCTGGGACTGAAACAGGAGAGCTGAGGTGGTGCAAACTGAATCAAGGAAAGCATTGCAGGAACAGAGCAGAAGGGCTGAATAGAATCAGACAGCACCTGGTCTCCACATCTGGCCACAGCTGGGCAGAGGTTTCCCTCTAGGGCAGCCTTGAGGGCTACAAAGCATCCTGCTGACCTTGTAAAACCATGCACCAGGTCATGGCCAAATATACAAGCCCTGTGAACACATAGAGCTTTACGTGTCCCCCTCCAAACACATCTTTACACAAGCACACAGCCCTACACCAGCCACTTTTCACACCCCTGAGTGGAGGAGCAAAGTCAAAACTCCAAAACAAGTAAAACCATCCTCCTGTTTTTCTGCCTGGGACATGTCTGGAAGTGGACTGCAGACTCCTCAGATGCAGATGGCGAGCCCCAGTTATTTAACATGCTGTTAGAATCTGTGGCGTTTCTAAGAACAGTTGCTGTGAAGCTGGTCCCCACAGCAGCGGGATGGCTTCTTGGAGTGGTTCTCCAGGTCCTGCTCCCAGCCTGGAATCTGGGAACAGCCGATTTGTCTCCACACCAACTTTTGTGCACAAGATTGCAGCTGGCTCTCCCTAAATGTCTGTGCAGGTAGAATTTGAGGGCTGGATATTTGCAGACAGCAAACACAGGCAAGGGCACAGCCCAGACCAAGCAAATTCATTAATCTAGACAAGCAAGTATTCAGGGGACTTTTTTCACTTGTGTTTGCTCGATTCTATTTCAATCATTTAGCGCATATGGGAGGTCAGATTAACACCTCCAAAGAGTTCCTTCTAGCCTAGGAAGCCCATGCCCTTCCCTTCCCTTTCTTTCCCCTTCCCCTTCCCCTTTGCTTTCCCCTTCCCTTTCCCCTTCCCCTTCCCCTTCCATTGCCTTCCCTTTCCCCTTCCCCTTCCATTGCCTTCCCTTTCCCCTTCCCCTTCCATTGCCTTCCCTTCTGTTCCCTTCCATTGCCTTCCCTTCTGTTCCCTTCCCCTTCCCCTTCTTCCTCTTTCCTTCTTCCCCTTTCCCTTTTTCCTCTTTCCTTCTTCCCCTTCCCCTTCCCTTCCCTTCCATTCTTCCCCTTCCCTTCCCTCCCCTTCCCTTTCCCTCCCTTTCCCTCCTTTTCCCTCCCCTTCCCTTTCCCTCCCTTTTCCTCCTTTTCCCTCCCCTTCCCTTTCCCTCCCCTTTCCTCCTTTTCCCTCCGCCTCACTTCCCTCACCTTCCCTTTCCCTTCCCTTTTGCTTTTCCCTTTCCTTTTCCTTTTCCCTTTCCTTTTCCTTATCACTTTTCCTCTGTCCCTCTCCCTTTCCCTTCCCTGTTCACTTTCCTTTGCCCTTTGCCCTTTCCCCTTTTCCTCTTTCCCTCCCTCTCCCTTTCTCTTTCCCTTTCCTTTTCCCTTTTCCTTTTCTTTTTCCCTTTTCCTTTTTTTTTTCCCTTTCCCTGTCCCTTTCCCTTCCTTTTCTTCTTTTATCTTACCCTCTCCACTCCTTCCTTCACCTTTCATCCTTCTTCCCTGCTTTTGTGTTCTCTTTCCCTTCTTTGCTCTCTGTCTTCCTGTAAACCTTGGGGTTTAGTGGATGAACTCCCCAGGGCCAGCTGGCAGCTCCCCTCTGCTTCTTGCCTCTCTCCTTGCCGGACCACATCTGTAGCTGCTGCTCACCCCACCTGCCCCCGGGGCCTCACACGAAGCCACTGAATTAAGAGTTAATTTGAATTTGAGTTGACAAACTCCAGGCATATCCCATCTGCACAGACAGGAAATGGCCGATGTGTTAACCTTCCAGCAGGGAGGGCAGGGCAGAGGGGAAATGCTTTTACCTTCCGCTCCATTTAGTTCAGCTCTCGGAAAAAAACCCAAGGGTCAAATAAAATAACGCCCTGGGTTGACCTAAAGCTTAGGTGGAAACTGCCCACCAGCATCCAGAGGTGTCTGGGAAAGGGAGGAAAATCCCATCTTGATGCTTGGGATGAGGGGCCGAAAGCAAAGCCAGCAGGAGGGGAGCCCAGGCTCGGCAGGACCTGCGCCGCGGTAGGCGCCAGAGGCCCGTTTCACAGGATGGATGTTCTCTTCCACTTCGTTAAAGCAGGAGAATTTGCCACTGTGTCCCCTTGGCTGCTTAGGGATGCTCCCCTCTTTGCTCCCATGCGAAGTCAATGTGGTTTGCACAGGCAGTCATCCTTCCTCCGAGGCTGATCACAGCAGCAAAAATATCTGTCCCTCTATGGTCAGCTACAGATGGTGGTGCCTTAAACCAGTTGTGAAGCCAGATAGCTGCCGCAGCCGATGCTCTGTCGTTTGCAAGAAGCTGGAGGTGCAAAGGGGACACAGAAAAGTGCTCCAACATCTCTGAATTAAAGGTGAAAATTACAGATGACCCATTCACACATGTCACTAGGATGGATGCCCCACGGCTGGATTTTGTGAGCTACCAAACCACAACCTTCTACCACAGGGAAAATTACAAGGGCCAGAAAGAGACAGATTTTGTTCATCAGTGGGAGACGCTGAGGGGTGGGTGCTGCAGAAGATGTGAGCCCAACATCCTCTCTCGTCACCCAGCCTCACACAGACACCCTCATCATTTCAGCCGCTAACTCCTCTCGGTCCTTCAGTCCTGCCCCCACTGCTTCTCTGACATTTCTCTCTCAAAGACGGCACTTCCAGCTGATGTTGATTTTTCTTTCCCTGCAACAGCGTTTTTAAGCACAAGCAAGGCAGCTGGAATAAAATTAGCATTATTTAGCATTACCCAGCACCAAAGGCACTTGACAGATGCAGAAGAACAAAGATTTGGGCTGGATGCTGGCAGAAAGCTTCCTAATGTGTCCAACACTGAAACACGGGAAGAGGCAAATGGGGACAGGCTGGGCTCTTCTTTCCCAGGGTGCTACAGTTGTGCTGTCCACACCTTCAGACCCATGTCCATGTGGTCCATTCCATCACGGACTGTGGCTTGTACCATCAAGGTTACACCAGGATCTATTGCCCCATCCATTGCTGCACCGCCCAGCAGCTCAGAGCACAGCATCAGCATGCATATGTCTCCATCTCCATGCCAAAACAGATCCCTTCCATCAGCACCAATGGGTGATGATAAAGGGGAGGGTAGCGATGCAAAATATGGGAAGAGACTCAGGAAAGGAGGAAGCAGCAGGCAGAGGATTTAGGACCTGATCTGCATCCCAGCCCAGAATCCACCCTACCACTAAAACCTTTTCCTGGCTGTTTTCCTCTCTGGCTGCATCTCCCATCTCCTGGGTGCAGATGTAAGCCAAGCCCTTGGTACCCCCTCTGCCACTAATGCCTGTAATGAGGCTTCAGTCAGGTGTCTTATTGAGAGAACCGCAGCTTGTCACCTTTCCAGTGGCCGCAGGCAATGTCAGGTTTTTCAGATGCTCTAATGGCAAACTGTCAAACAAACCCGTCTCCTCTGGAGATGCTCTGATCAGCTTCATGTTTGCACATCCCGTTCCTAGCGAACACATGGCACTGCCACAGATTTAGGAGCAGGATAAATAACCTCTCCCCGAACCTCCCTCATTTGTGTGCTTGCTCTCCTGAGAACTTCAGTAATTGCATCTTTGCCTTTAAATACCATACTGCTCCTTTGGCATTTCACTGTTTAAATGTCTCCCGCTTGGAAGATGACGTCTGGAGGTGGATGGATTGGGGTGGTGTCTGCGCAGTGCAGCGCAGGGAAGCAGCGGGCTAGTCTGACCTGTCTGACTTCTCCAGCCGTGAGTGCAAGGTCGGGAATGGGTGGCTTTACAGTGTGGCCATGGAAAACTGGCTTCACGCTGGAAGTGAGGATACCCCCCTTCTCCTGCTCTTAGAGGAGTCCATCCTACACATTCCTCGTGGATGCAGATGTCTTGGCTGCATCTCTCTTTCCTAGAGGGGGATAGGTAAGGGTGAGTTGTGCTCTGACAGTTGGAGCCCCAGCAAAGGCTGGACTATTCCATTAGGATCACACTGAAAGCTCAGCCAATCATCTTCAGGTCATACGGGCGCTCTGGCCAGGTGAGCAGCCAAACATCCCAGGCCTCTTTGTTCACAGGGAGTGATGGATCCATCCCAAAGCTCCCTGCCATGCATCCCAAATATGCAGCCTCCCTGTTACCTACACACCCCAATGGGAATGGATCCAGAGTGTCACATACTGCAGCACACATGTATCATGGCTCCAGGTGCACAGGAAAACATGTCAACTCTTGAATCCCAAGGTCCTGGCTTTGGGTGCCTCCTTTCCTATGAAAGTTAAACCCCCAAGGCAAATATTCTCAGGATTCTACATTTATGTGTTTTGTTTCCTATTTTTCAAGCAGTGGGTGAGCTGAAGTATTTTTGCAGTTGGTATAGTATTAGGGACTGTGATTAGGAAATGTTCTTGCAGGAAGGGGGGTGGGGGCAGCAGGAGGAATGTCGTTCCTTATTATTTTTGGGAAAGTGTAATTATTACCCGTTTGGTCTGTCTACAAAGAGGATTAATAATGTCCAGCTTCACAGCTGTCAAAGCCCTGATTAATTGAGCTTGCTGTACTGAAATCTCATCTGTTTGTCTTGTGTCAATGTGCAAATTGAAAACACAACACAATAAATCTTACCGGGCATCCTGTACCTCTCGGCTTATCAGCTGCCTCCTCCCACCTCTCTGCTTCCAATCAGTCTGGAAGGGCCGAGCTGCTGCTCTGCAGATGTGTTCAGCTTGGAGCTGGACAGTATCATCTCTGCTAGGGGTATCAGAGGGTTAAAAGCCCCATGGCAGTGCCTGCTCTGCAGACTGGGGTGTACTCACGCAGGACCTGCTCTCCTCTCCCAAATAAGAGTCACAGGGGTACAAACTGCAGGGAGGTTGCAATAGAAGTGTTTGGGTTTTGGCAGAACTTGCCCCCACATGAAAGCCAGGCCATCCTTGGTGTGTATGTATGTCCACCAACCCTCCCAGGCACAGCTTCTGTGCATGGCAAGGGAAAGGATATTGAAGGCCTTCCGGCGGATTCATATATGATGCCTTGCCCAAGCCTATGGTGGGTTTAACCTCAACTAATGTTTAGGTCATGATTCATTCATCCAAAAGGCAGTATGTGCCTGAGCATCCCTGGGTGAGAAGCTGGGTCTCACAGCTCTGGTCCCAACAGCCAGCAGGCTCCAGGCAAGAGTCCACAGATATTCCTGGAGGGTCTTAGCACGGTGCACCCAAGCTGATGCAAAGCAGGTTTCAAAAGTGTTTAGAAGGAACTCTGCTCAGCCCTGCAAAGCCCAAATGCAGGATGAGGCCTTTGGCTGCAGCCACAGCACCAGCTGGTGTCCTTCATCACACTCTGGGACATGATTTTGGTTTCAAAGCAAGACTTCCATCTTTCACCCGCACCACTGAAAGGATGTGAGGTACCTTTGTCTGCAAGGCAGCATGCCTTGGTGCCGAATAAATATATTACTGTGATGGTAAGGGAGATCATTATTAATTACAGCTCATAAAGAACCTGGGAACCCTCAGGGGAAGATGCTGCAACACACTGAGTGCAAACCATAGGCATTTTTTCCAGGAACTTGGTATTAAAGTGGAATAGAGTTATGAGGTAGTATTGTCTCGGAGAGAGAATTCATTGGGGTCTGATAGACCCTGGCAGGATCCATCCCAGGATCTAAGTCCAGCCCAGAAATAGCCCCGGAATGGATCTGGGACTTCCCTGTCCTGCAGCTGCCATCCCACCCCCTGCTGAATGACAGCACCAAGGCACAAGCTATGCTCAGCAGAGTCAAGACGCTGAAGGGATGTGCCCCCATTTTTTCCACATTAAAGCCATTCTGAAACTTCACTGGAATGGGATCCTCCTGAAAAGACCCTGCAGAGCCTAAAGGCAGGTGAAAAACAATACTCTAATTAAATACCCTATCCCCACAGCTTTAGCTGATGCTCACAGAATAAAAACAAGCGAAAAACTAGCAAGAAACCTGTGTTTAGCGTTTCTCATTCTATAATGTGCAATGTTTTCTCAGCATGTCTTCAGCAGACAAACAGCTGGGAGCCCAGACTGGATGAAAAGAGAAACAGAACAAGGTGTTAGGCAACAAATGCTAGCAAGGGGAGATAAGGTGACCCTTCACAGCCAACACATAGGACCCTGTGGTGTTTACCCAAACTCATATCTACCCTTAGAGTGGCTGCTGTCAAGGGCACCAGGGCAGTTGGCACTGGTGAATACAGCCTATATTCCCACATCCCTCTTTCAGAAGTGATGGCAAGAGGGACGGCTTGGGACGTCCAGGCCATTTCTCTCCCACCTTCTGGGACCATCTGTTATCCCTTTCCAGTTAATACCCTGGACATGGTCTAAGCTTCCCTCGCCATGAAGCTGGGTCCTCTCCAAAGTGGGCCTCATCAAGGAGAGGCTGAACCAGCTCCTCCAGATCAGATGCACACCTTTGTCATCCCCCTGCACAAGCTTTTATCCTTCCAGCAACATACACAGCCTGGCTTACTCCCATCAAAACTGAGATCCAGCTCTCATCACCACCAGTGTTGCACCAGTGCCCACATTTTCTGCCCTCCTGGTGTTCACAACCCTGATCTCCATCACCTCTACCTCTTTTCATGCACTCTTTTCCATCAGTCTTATGATGAGCCGGGTGAATCAGATGAATGAGGGCTGTTCTGGCTCAGCTAATGCTTCCAGTGATGGCTCAGGTGATGGAAAGCTGTGGGTACCTCTTTCAACCACAAGCTCATCAGCAAGCTAGGACGGATTGCAAGCACCAAGGAGGACAGGACTTTAGAACCTGGAACAATCTCAGCAAATTGGTGAAATCACAAAAAGAAAATACAGGCTGTGATTCAAAAAGAGCGGAAGCAAAGTATAGCACCAAGGGTGGAGTAACTAACCCCTTAAGCCGTTGAGGAGGCATTTTGCCCTGCAGGCAAAGAACGCATTTGGCCTCCTGCATACCAGGGCATGATGTGCTGAAGCCATGGGCTGTGGTATGGAGACAAAGTGCCTGGCCCATCTTGGGGAGAGCAGTTTGGCAGCCAGGGACCTGCTGGCTGCAGCAGGAAACCATGGGCAGGAGGTTGAAGGGAGCCTACTCTTGTGCGCATGGAGAAAAGTGGTTACTGGAGACCCCAGAAGACTTGGGGTTCCTCTCTGTCCCTGGCCCCTTTAAGGAAACTTCCCCTGACATGCTGTTTGTGCTGATGTACCAGGACTGCATCCCATCAAAGCCATTAGATCTATTTTCTTTAGCTGAATAGTTTTAATTTTCTAGTCAGTTACCTTTCAGATCTTGCTTCCTTCTTTCTTTGTTTCTTAATTGCCTTTTCCATTTATCAGTGCTTCCCTGGCATGCCCTCCCCTCTTGCAGTGTGCTCACTCTCCTCCTCATCACCTCCTTCTTTCCATGCCTGTACTGCCTGTCTTCCCATGCCTAACCCCCTGGGGCTATTGCAGCTGCTCTGCTTCACCCCAGAATTGTAAGGGCAAACGAAAGACAAAGGGAAGTTTGTCCTTCCTGGCAGGAGATAGTGCCTGGGCCCGGTATCCAGCCACCCCCAGGGTATTTGTGAGGCTAAAGTGTATTCAGGCTGAAGGCCACTCATATCAGCATCTTTTCCCCTGGGATGACACTGCCGGACTTTGGGGACATGTTTTTGCAGTTCCCCAGCCCCAGCCCCATATCTCAGCAATACTGACACATCCCAGCTGGGAGTGCAGGCATCCTGATTTCTCTGCTTACCCCTTGGAGAAACAATGCCCAAACCTCATCCCAGCTGCTCTGCACGTCTAGAAACAGATAAACTGCTGTAAATCTCTCCCCGCTGCTGGAGAACACCTGTCTTATAGACACATGAAACAGCGGAAAACTGCATCTTGTGTGTGCTAGCAGGCAGCACGCAGCACATCACCCTGCCAGGATGTGGTTGGCTGCAGCTTGTGGCCGTGCTTGGCACTGACTCCCCATCAAGGCCAGAGCAGAGATGAGGGCTGAGTGGCTGAAGTACACCACCATGACCCCTGGGGCTCTGCTCCCCCCAGGACAGAGTGGCAACCATAGCTGGGTGCTGCTGACACCATGCCCTGGTCCCAGGGCTTCCACATGGTATCTACAGCAGACCCTGCAACCTTTCCACCCCCAAGAGGATTATACTGGCCCCACATCATTCCTGGGGCTCTGCCATAGCAGGCAGGCTACGCTGCACACTGCACACCCTGCTCAGCCGCCGCAGGGCAAGAGGAGCATCCTCAGGTTGGGGCAGGAGTTCCAGTTTTAATGTCTTATCCTACACCCAGTCTCCCTTCCCATGCTAATTTCCCTCCCTTTAGATCCATCTGTCCGAAAGACAGCAGGTTCCTGTCTTTGTTCACGGTACCTGGGCATGAGGCAGGCAGCTCATGAGCTAGGTGCCTTGCCCTGCTAAGGAGATGTTTCCCCTCCTTTCTTCTGAGGAATTCCTCACAACACAGTTCAAGGCTTTTTTGCTGCACAGGCACAAAGCAAAGATCAAACCTCAAGCACACGCAGCCCCAGAAAGCCAACTGCCAGCAAACCTGGGTGCAGAGCTGACTGCATCCTCGGTACAGGGAATCAAAGGCGGTGGCTGATAAATAGCACAGTGGCAAGGTCAGAGGCCCCTTTTCTATGAGAAAGACAGGGGACAAAAGGAAACAGCAAGAATCAGATCACTCAAAAGCTCCGTTTACACTTCCCCTCGTTGCAGGGCTCCCTTCCCTGCAGCACATAGTGACTGATGCTCTGCTGTCCCCACTTCATGGCTGGGAGCATGAGGGATAGGGAATGGCAGGGAGGCAGGAGTGCAAAAGGGTTTTGGCATAGCTGAGAGGAGAGAGGTGAAGGCAGAGCTGGGGCAAAGAGGGAACAAGGTGCTTTAGGAAAGCTGATGTCAGACATCAGCAACCCCCTGGGTTGGGGGGACTGGCAACTGGTGGCAGTGACCTATTGCAAGTCCAGCCAGCCTGTTGGAGCAGGGAGGCTGGAGAAAGCTGCTTGGAGTGTCTTTCAGAAGATACACTGTCCCTGAGATGCCAAGCCAGGCATGGATCCTCAGGAGCCTGCCCCTTGGAGCCTGCTCTCCCCAAGCAGACTGAGCTACATGCCTTCACCAGGTCTATTTTTCAGAGGAGCAGAACAAAATCTGACATCACTCTATTGATAAATAAACAGGGGGCTTGTCTCTGCCTCGCACTTTGCTCCCAGCCAGGCCTTTGACACCCTTGTGCATGCAGCCTGTGAGACAAAATGAAACGCAGTCTGTAGCAATTCTCATTTCAACTGCGAAAGTGATGCCCCGAGCCCCAGGAGATGCGGCTGTGCACAGCACTCAGGGCTTGCTCAGCCCTTCTGTTTGCCCAGGCAGGGCATTGGGCTGCTGCTGCTGCTCCTGATTAGTTTTGGCTTCTTTGCTAATTAAGGGACTGAGCAGCAATTTCTCACAGCAGCCATGCAGCAGGCAGGGATGCTGGAGGGCAAACAACAACCTATGGGTCAGGCACATCAGCATGTCCCTGAGTCCTGTGTGGGAGAAGGGGTGCAGGATGGCACTGGCTGCAGGAGCTGAGCTCAGGGAGGAGATTGTAACGGGGCATACAGTATGTGTCAGGGAGGGTTACTGTGCCTAGGTAATGGTGTACA
The DNA here is from genome assembly GCA_039720435.1 of Amazona ochrocephala. NCBI lineage: Eukaryota > Metazoa > Chordata > Aves > Psittaciformes > Psittacidae > Amazona > Amazona ochrocephala. Next base: position 107,962,901 of record CM077909.1, read on the forward strand.
GGAGACCATGCCTCTGTGTGCACTCTTCTGTTCATTTGAAGAAGTGCATGAGAGAGGTGATGTGTTTGTGCGCGACAAGTACAGCTAAACACCCAAGCAACAGGCTCCACAGGCTGGAGTGTTTGGGTGCAACAGGATGCTCTGGCAAAGCATTCAGTCAGTAAGGGCTATGACAGGGAATGTGGAAGACAGCTTCCGCATGCACGTTGGTTTGGGAAATGATGTGCAAGAGCTTTGTCAGGTGCCTGTACATGCTTCTGTGTGTGTGTGCAACATTTGGGCTGACGTTAGTCCCCGTAGCCCTTGCTGGCAGACAGGACATGACAACCCAGAGGCATCACTGTTCAAATGCTGAAGAGGGCATCCTTTCTTTTATACCTTAAAATTAAGTGGTATTTCATATTCCAGCACTGACCTCATTCTAAACCCCTATTAAAAAAGGAGACAGACAGACAGAAAGAAAAAGGCCAGGAGGAATGAAAAGGCAAAGCCAATGGGGAAGTGCATCCCTCTGAAGAGGACATGTTTCATCTGAACACTAGCACTTCAGACGCTGCTCACGAGCCCTGTTAAGCAGCAGGCATCTGAGTGCTTCGGCTTGTGTGAGTGCTGATTTGTATCAGCTCTCATCACATGCCAGAGAGTGAGTGCTTCACTCTGCAAGCCCATTCGTCTAGGGCTGGTGGGATGGGGCAGGACTGATTGACTAGTCAGGGTTTATAAGCCCTGCATCCCCCTGTCAGCCTCCCCTCCCCAGGCTAGCCAGGCAGTTATCAGGGCAGGTTTAGGAGAAGGCTCCCTCTGCAAGGACTTAACCTGCACAAGTGCCCTCTCAGCCCCTCAGATTGCCTGTGATGGTCCTTTCCTCTTACAGCCCCCCTGCCCTGGCTACCCTGTGATGGCATCTGTAGGGTGCCACAGATAGCACAGGCCTGCCAGCCAGAGGCATGCCTGGGAAGGCTGTGATAGCAGTGTGAGGACATGGACAAGGAGGAAGAGTGGCAAGGAGCACTTGCCAAGGACAGTATTGGACACGGGGCTGTACCTGGGGTGCTGGGACCTTGGAGAGGAGCAGCCTGCTCAGGTTCCCTCCATGCAGGAGTGGGGAGATGGGCACAATAAAGAACATGATTAAGGGAAGTGGAAATGAAGCCCTTTGAGGAGACAGTTCATCTGACTCATCTTAGGCACTGCTGGTGGAGGCAAATCACACCCTAGGCTGCAGTTTTCCCGAGGTAGGCATTATCACTCATTCTCATACTGCCCAGCCACTGTGTTCCCTGGCCCACCCCACACAGTGGGAACATGGGGTTGGGGTGTGCAGAGGCAATGGGCATCCTTCACATTGTCCTCCTTCCTTCTTCAGGGGCACTCCACAAACCCTGCAAAAAGTCCTGCCCACCCCTGTCCCATTCACATCCCTGACTGCACATCCCGGACACTCCTGCAGTCAGGGGTGGGCAAAGCAGATTCTGATTGCTTTTATCATCAAGATAATCTGCCCCTCTGATTTCAAGAGACCTCCTGCAGGTTTGCCCTAACATCACTGAAAGAAGAGCTTAATCCACAGGCTGCATTGCCACCCTGGGATATGAGCGGCATTCCTGTATTCCTCCGGTGTACACACACCCGCCTAGAGGCTAATGTCACCCAGAACTGGTATGCACGGTGCATTGCAAAGAGGAAGGAGTCAGTGCAGAAAAGTTTGCCTCTTGCTTTTGTCAAGCAGGAGATAATGAACCATTTGTGCAGCCTCCCAGCGACTTCACAGGTTTTTCTGCAACCAAGGGGCCAGTCGCTTTCCAGTGGGAAAGGGTCAGCCCCAAAGCAGTTCCACTGCTATATATAAATAGCTGCTTTTTTTGGTTTATTGCTATTTGTCCTTGGTATTCCGAACACAGGTCTCAAGGGCAGTAGGAAAGAGGTGGTGTTTGCTGCCTGGGTTAACCTTTTCCCAAGCATCTCTCAGACCTGAGAGTGCATAACTCAAAAAACAAGAGACATTTCTGGCTCAGAAGCCACTTTTAAAAGTCTCCTAGTTTTTGAAAGGAATAAAGCAGAGGAAAACCTTGGAAAATGAACATTGAAACTAGGCTCCCTATCCAGAAGTCAGTCAAGAAGCCCATTTCTCATCAAATATTCAGGTGAACCCAAGGAATCCAAATGGAAATGGAGATGATCTGCAAAAAAGGATGTGCGGACGTTTTGCTCTCCGCCATGAGACATCCCGCAAAAAAACCTGGTATGTCAAAGTGTGGGATCCCATCGGGGCAGGATCTAATAACTGTGAGGAAGGTCTGAGGGACAGAGATAACAAGAAGTGAGGACTGTTGTCCCACAGAGTCAAACTGAGGTCCATTTTCAGAAGTGTACTGAGCCCTTTAGGAGCCAATGCCCTTCATTTTCTACCTCCGGAAAACAGATGTTTTCACAGGAAGGAAACACTTTTTGGCCCACTTCAGCATCTTTCCTTTCAAACATGCTGCTGTCTCCCGTTCATCTGCAGGTGCCCTCAGCTGCAGTGCCCAGACTTGGAAACAGCTCAGACAAAGCACAATTGCAGCCTTCCATGGCTCACATCCAACATCCAACATTAATGCATCCCAAGAGGTGAGCTGCCCTTTTTGCTAAACCATCACACTATTGACTCATGCTAAGTTAGTGATCCGTCTCAACCCCTTGATCCTTCCCTGCCATCCCGCTGCCTCTCTAGGCTCTCCTGCCTACGCATTCATGCATTCATTTATCCCTCCCAAATGTGGCACCCTGAGCTCTCTGTACTAAATTTCATCTGGCTGATTCCAGACACTAGCTCTGATCCATTTCCATCATTTTGAATTCCGAGCCTGTCCTCCAAAGTTCTTGCAGTGCCCTCATTAATACACAGCCCTGGACTTATTTAGCAGATGCTGATATCAAAATGCATATAATTATTTCCAGTTAGCAAAGAAGTGTATCTCTTTAGCCAGCAGGAATGTTTTGTTCAGAAATGTCTTCAAAAACCCTTCAATTGCTATCACTCGCACTGATAAAATTCTGCTGTAATAACTATTGACTCTAGCGCAGATACTTCAAATTTATTCTTGTTAGCATCTTAGAGCCGAGTCGGGCTCATTCTTGTCATGCACCCAGCAGTCGGTCATAACATCATAACATCTATGAAATGCCCGCAATAGATGCAGCTATTTTATCCTCTCTCCCCAATGAGGGATAACTATTCGTTCTTGTTTTCTTCTTCGTTCCTGTTTGAGCTGTTTGCAGTAGAGCTCTCTGCAATGAAAAAAACAGCAATAACAGAAAGAAAAGAATAAAATACGTAAGGAAAGAAACCAGAGTTCTGGAGATGTCACTTTGCAAATCGCAATCAGTCTGCTGCTCAGGAAAATGAGGCTGGTGGAAGATTCCAGCTCAGTCTGGGTGCGCTTGATGAGATAACACACTCTTTAGGGCATCTCTTGCTGTGCCACAGCAGCTTTTAAACTTATTTCTTAGTACAGAGCTACTCATGGCAAACATGCCAGCAGTGCCTGAGCAATGGCTCTTGGTGTTTGGTGCCCTGCCTTGAGACTACAGAAGAGAAGATTGTGCTGCAATAGTAATAGCTGAAAGCAGAGGATAAAAGGGCCCAGCTACAGAGCAGTGCTCAGGGTTTATGCTCCGGAGGAACCCAGCTCAGTGCCGAGGTTTGCTGACACTGGCCCTGTTTTGGCAGTGTTTGAGTGTTTGGTGAAGATGCAGCAGCCACTCAGCTCAGGGACTTCCTGAGCAAGATGTAATCCAGTGTAACTATGAACCTCTCTTTTCTATAAAGTTGTCCAGTCTTCCCTCCAGTCTAGGTAAGCTTTTAGCATCAGTGACAAGGATGCTGAACATCCTCTGCCTATTGCTGGGAAGACTATTTGTTTACTTCAAAACCTATCGCCACCTAGCTTTATCCCATGGATCCTACTCCTTGTAGCAGAAGGCATACCTTGCCCACCTGATTCGTGTCTTGAATTTATGAGGAATTCCCTTATCCTCTCTCACGTCCTGTAAATTCGCTCATCCTTGTTAGAAACCACAGGTAGGGACCAATCCACCACGTTTACCTCACAGGTAAATTACAGTTCCTGTAATTAACAGCAGTAGGAAGGCTCTCACTGGTAACAGGGTTAATTAGCCAGGTGGATAGGATGGAAGAAGCAGCAGGCAGGAGCCCAGTGAAACCAAAGGGAGTTCATGGCCTGAAGTATGAGGTTATGTGTGAGGGAGGCTCAAGTCCATGGTTGGCACTGGCCAAGGAGCAGTAGCAGGGTCCCTACCTGTACTACATGTTCTCCAGCTCATATCCTCTGCTCACACGGCGTCAGATGATCAGTACAGGGAGAGGAGGTTTAGCTCAGCTGAGCATCCCTTGGAGCACCAAGAGAAAGGGAGGACAAGGGAAATGGGAAAGGAAACTCCAGGTGGTGGTAGTTAAGTGTGGACACCACTACAGACCGTGGTAGACAAAGACCAAGAAAACTGGGTGAGGTGTCAAATAGTGATTCAGAGTACATCAGTACTCTCATGTTCACAACACAACCAATGGGACCAAGCTGAGAGCTGGTCCATGTGCTGGGCCAGCCAAGGAGCATTTATAGTCACCCGTGCTTCAGTAAGGAACAGGGAGGCAGGAAAGCCAGAGCTGTAGCTTTGCAAGGTGCCGATGGCAAACATCCTCCTCCCACCATACCAAGCTCCTCCCAGTATAGACAAACTCACTCCAAATTCCATTGCTCACCTACACACACCAGCCAGCTCTCCCCAACCCCATGCTGGGGCAGGAGATCCACGTTATGCATCAGACATGGGAATATGAGTGTTAGAAGGATGAAGAAGGATCCCTAATTCTACAAGCTGGGATGGGGAGTACACCAGCAGAGCTGTCACCGCTTGCAAGGACAGGAGTTGCATCCCCACACTGCATTCTCACTTGCTGCACAGCCTTCCACATCTTGGTCACCTCTTTTTCTTCCTTTCTGACAACACTCAAGTGGAAAAGGGAGGGGGTCTCCTTCCAGCATGCACTCCAGAGAGCTCTTTTCATTCTGCATTTAAAAGGGAAAGAAGAAAAGGCAGAGCAAACCTGTCTCGCACGTAATCTGCTGCACAAATGCCAGCTCTCAGCAATCGATAGCAAATGCTCCCGGAGGGCTGTTTTCATTTCATAATATTTATTGGGTTGCTTTATTGTCAGAATCATTACAGTTCAATGTACTGCATGGATTTTATGCCAGCTGTGCTTAGTTCGTCTTGTTTTTAGCACTCCACATGCCTTTTGCAGGGCCATGGTTGAACCTAGGTTGAGACTGCCCCTTGCACAGGGTCCTCTGTGCAACATGGGGCAAGTTAGCGCATCTCTGTGAGTCTCTATTCCCCCCTCATCCCAGGATAAACCATGGCTTGTCAAGCTAGCTGTAGTATCCCAGGGCAGGGATGATCTCCATGTGTACCGCATCTCCCATAAATGAGTCCTAATCTCGGCTGACCCACTGGAAGTGAAGCAATCAAAGCAACAGAATCTGTAACACACAGGTGCTGTGAAATGGTCAGAGGGGAACCGTGAGAGAGGGACAGAGTGATGGGAGAAGGTGGGAATGGGGTTAGAGAAGGGATTATTAGCAGTGGGTAGGGTTAAACCTAACCAGGTTGAACATAATTTGGTTAAACAACACCACACAGAAATCCTGGTGAGAGGGGCTAGGATTGGGGCCATTGGGAATTGGGCCAAACTAGCCATTAAGTGAGGGAGCTGCTGCACTCCTTGCAGCATGCTCTGCAGATACTAGTGCAAACTCAGGGCTTGACTGCGTGCCAATTGCCAACGTGTGGACACAACCCAACCGAAGCAGTAAGGTGGAAAACACTCCCGGACCTCATTCTATCCACACCTTCCTTGTTTCTCAAAGCTGCTTCTAGATAAGGAGGTGAAGAGGAGGAGATCAAAGGACTCCCCAGCCCTTCCCCAGGAGCACGCAGGTGCAGGAGTCAGCGTGGACTCAACTCCTCAGCAAGAGCCTTGCACTCCCTGCGGCAGACAAGAGGTCTGCTGCCCCCTTGCAGAGAGGGACCCCAGAGCATGAGGAACATCCTTGTCGCACTTCATGAGCTCACACAGTAAGGAAATCCCTGACACAAGAGGAGGAGTGCCTCCCAGCAACGACAGGCCAGGAAAGGTGCTGAATGCTTGCACACATCCAGCTCAGCTGCTAGCTAATATCAGCAGCCTTAGGGAAAGCCTTGGCCAACACTGCCCACAACTCCCAGGTAGCTGGGGACAGCACAGTTGCTTTCTCTGGGGGCAAAGTCTCTCCTGGGCATTGCCTGAGGCTGGACCCACCAGGGATTTGGAGAGGAGCAGAGCAGGATGAGATGCCAGGGGTTTCCCCAAGGCAGGAGGTGAAAAGAGAAGGAGCTGATTGCAAAGGAATAGCTGCATCTTTCCTGCAGTTAAGTGTTGAATAGTCACACTCGGCTATAACCCATACTTTGAGCTACAAAGGGAGCCCAGCCGCTAACTCACAGACATTCCAGAAACCCGTGGGGTGATCAGGGCCAGTAATGGAGCACAGTGAGGAATCACTACTGAGATGCCTGCCCTGGTCCTGGGCACACAGACCCCAGCCCAGTGGAGACCCCAGGATGGACACAGGATATGGCAGCTCCTTTCTCCACAGCTAGTAGTTAACTTGGTGATTGCTCACGAGTGTTGGAAGTTATTATGCCGGTTCCTAAGCAGTTCTCTTGCCTCTCACTTTCTCCCACTACCACCTGCAAACTGCCTTCCCAATTGCCTGCTGAGCACAATTAGTTTTTAATATATGGCTCTGGCAAATTTTCTCTCCTACCCCCCCCCCTTTTTGTTTCATTAAATAAAATTATTCTTTTTTTCAAACTCACATTTGTAATAAATTCCTAAACTGATGGCATCTGATGGCAGAGCAGGAAAGGCTGCAATAAGTGTCCTCAGGGAGGCAGATACTTAGCACCTACAATTAACCTTGTACTCACACCCATCCCCAGAGGCTAAGTGGGACATCTAAATGTGAACTGCTCCAAGGATGCATTCAGCCCTACCATGGCAGAAATCCCAACTGTGCCTTTATGCAGCAGTTCAGCTTGCCTCTAGTCCAGGGCTGCCAGATCTATAGGCAAAGTGAGCTACCATAGCATCTCTGATGGGCTTACCTAATACAGCTTCACTTTGCCTTGCCTGGCTTTTCATTGGGTAGGGTCTGGAGGCTGGTTCTCACATCCTTTCCCATGTTTAGCTGCTGCAGCCGGGTTTTGGCTCTGTCTGTAGGATAGAAACATGCTCTGGAGATGCCACTGGTGTCTGGAGACATATGGGCTGCTCCCCTTACAGAAGCAGGTCCTGGCATAAGGCAGAGCTTTTAGCCATCAGCACTGTCTCTGCTGAAGAGATCCTGCAAGGCTGAGGACAGTGGTGCTGGCAGCGATGCTGGGGCTGTATCATTCTCTGAGCGCATATGAGCTTCCCAAGCCACAGCTCAAATATCCCAAGAAGAAAGGTAGAAAGAGATGGGCTGGAAACACTCTGGGGTTTGTAGCAAACTCACTAATTGCTGGCAGCAGCTCATTTCTTCTAGAGCAAGGGGGGTATTACCCTGTCAGCATCACCTAGTTGAAGATGTCCCTGCTCATTCCAGGGTAAGTGGACTAGTTTACCTGTGAAGATTCCATCCAACACAAACTATACTCTAATTCTATTAACAACCACTGTTTATACCCTTTTGCACTGGTGTGTGGTAATCACAGCCACTTCTCTGCCCTGGAGGGGCTGAAGTCTCATCTGAAAAATGACAGCTGTTCCTTGAGGAAGGCAGGCAACCCGGCACAGCATCCCACCAGGGTTGCACCAAGCAGAATGCTGCAAGACAGGCAGACCTACAGTCCCAAATCCCCAGGTGATGCTCACAGCTGGACCACTGCAGAGAAGATCTTCATGCCTCCAGCTCACTCAGCTAAGAAGGTAAAGCTCAGGCATGTGAATACTGCATTAGAAACTCCTTCAAATCCCTCTACACTTCTGCTCCCTGCCTGTATCTCTGTCCTCACCATGGGGGCTGTGATAATAAAGATGCACTACTCACAGTCAGGAGAGCTGTTTGAGCACCAACAGGGCCAGCAGATTATTTTTGCAGAAATAACTATTCAAATCCACTGTTGTACATGCTAGCCATGATGTGGCAGGACTATGCTGACTCCCTTATTATACCCACCAATACCCTTATGCTTTTAAGAGAGTGCAATAGTCAGGGACCCCCAAAACACCTTCAGACAGCTTCCTAGAGGAGCAAAGAAAGAAAACAACAAAACTTCCCTTTAAAAAGACAGTCAAGGAGGGAAACAGCTGCTCCTAATGACCCAATCCATCAAGCTAGCACTCGCCCTGTCGCTTGCCTCCTAAAAGCTCCTGATCATCAGTGATTATCAAAGCTGGCCGTGTGCATTTTGATCAGGCACAATTAAAGCTGAGTGCAGCTGAAAGAGCTATAAAAGCCTGTGCAGAGCAATTGGTATAGAGTCCTGGCTGGGGGTCAGGCTGAGAGCTGGCTGGCCATGGGCTGAGTTCCTACCCTTGCAAGCCTGCAAACAAACAGCTTGCTTTGGAGTTGAATGTAAAAGAGGAGAAATGCTGTGGATGTCCATGGGGCTTCACTGCCCATAAACTTCAAAAGGTCTTGTGAGACGGGCTTGCACAAGGGGCTCCTCTGGCATGTTGGGATGCATGACCCACAGAACAGGATAAAATGCATCACAGGTGATGGGTCTGACCCTACATCACACACACAAATGGGGGCAGGTGAGGTTCCCTTATGAGATTCTTTCTCATGACCCATCACCACACCTCAGACATGCCCCTTTTACCTGGTCTGAACTGTAGTGTTTTGCTTCCAGTTGTTCTTTTTCTGGTGGATATATTTTGATTTTCATTCAAAGATTTTGCTGGAGAAATTTGGGGCCAATTTTTAGTCTAAACTTGCTGGTGTTTTTTGTGAGGACTAAAGATGGTGTACGTGCAAAGAGATCACCAGGGCAGTCACTGAGAAAACATCATAACCTTTTGACTGCAGTTGCTGCCAGGACAGTATGGGCTGGAAAACAGTCCATGAAACATGGCCTGTTTTGGCCTCTAGGTTATCTGAGGCTAATGAGTTAATTTATTCCATGCTCAAAGCCTTGTTTGTAAAGCCAAGTTAATGCAAGGAATAAAATCCATTTGGAAAAGAAGATAAGCTGCCACAGCTTGGTGAAAGACCTGGCAAGTAGCATTGCAGAATGAGCATGATTCTGTCTGGGCATCTATTTAGTGCAAACGCAAATAAGATCATAGTAATTAGCAATTCATAAAGAGATAACTATCAAGCAATTAAACCAGCAGTTGAGGTGTGCTATTTGAAATGAGGTCTGTGGGAACTGCGAGCTGAGGTCAGTGGCTGCCCAGCAGTTGGGTGTCTGGTTGCAGTGATGACACACACAGGCACGGTTGTTGCTTTGATGTGAGATTTCATATTCCTAGCTCCGTGACTCCTGTTTCATGTGCCATGTTGGCCCCTCTTCTGCTGAGATAAAGCTCAGGTTTGAAACTGAAGCCTTCTCTGGTGCTGGCGTGGAGCTGAGACCATGGGGAATAAATGAAAAGATTTGCTTTTCCCTAGGGAGGGCTCTTTGCATTTCAGGAAGTGTTTGGTCTAGCTCAAAGGTGTGTTTCAACATTGCACTTCATCTCTTTTGGGCTTCCAGTTGTGCTAAAAGACTGTCGCAATCACTCTAAGATTGCTCCTCATCTGCTGCAGTGCTGAGTCCCGGATGGAGTTGAGCAGAGCTGAACCAGGGCAAGCAGAAGAGAAATGCCAGCAGGATTCAAGCTTTCATGTGTTTTCACCACATGGACACACGACGCTATGTCAGATCACAGCACTGCAGATCTGGCTCTCAGCCTCTCCCCCTGCCCTGTGCCAGGCTCTGGCCAAGAACTTCTTCCTCCCTGCAAGGGGGATCAAGCAAGTTGCCCAAGTTCATGGAAGGAGCCAACAGGGAGACTATTTCATCAGTATTAGCACATCCTTCAATTAGTGCGGTGTGCATATGTCCAGGAGGTGGTGAGTTCCCTCGAGAGAGGAAGAAGAGGGATTGGTAGCAATGGGGTGGGGAGGCCAGCGCATCACGCCAGGGCTGCCACATCCCCTTCGCAGTGTCAGGCTCTCTGCCTTTGGGCTGAGCCCAGTGACAGGGGGCACAGAGTGCCTGCAGGGTTAGCAATGCCTATAATTAGCAGTTAATACATTTGACTCCCTGGGCTTGATTATTTCAGTGTGATTAACAGGACCCATAGGATGCTGTTGCAGACACAACATCGTCTGCTCCCTGCCTACTCAGAGTGGTGGGTACCAACACAGGGATAACTGGGCTGTCTCCTCTCTGCTGTGCATTTCAAGCACATGTTGCTTTATGGAGATCTTCATGCTGTGAGTGATCATGGGCAACCAGCAGCCCATGCTCCTGCCCCGAACTGAGCCCAGCACTGCCTGCCTGGGCAGGGAGCTAACTGCTTCTTTAAAACAGCTGATGAAAGCTCCTACCTCCTCCTGGCAACTGATTCCTGTGCTGCACTGCCCATATAATTGGAAAATGTCCCCTAATGTTTTACCTAAACCTTCCCCACTGAGTGCCTGCAATTGTTTTTCTCTGTGCTCAGTGGAGGTGAGCTCTGCTTATTCCGGTCCTCTTTGCAGCTCTCTTTTATGTGGTTGTAGACCTCTCTTTCCTCCCTTCTGCTCCTCCTGCTCTGGATTAAGCTGTCTTTATTTTCACAAGTCTTGCTCAAGGCATGAACCCCTGAAGGAGGCTCCTGAAATGCACAGAGCCAGAGCAGAAAATGTGGCAGAAAGGACCTGAGAGGATGATTTCCATCAGGTGCCACCTCTCTGCCTCTGCAGGAGATGTTCCCAACATGCTGGTGCAGAGCAGAAGGGATGCCAGGACACCTGAGCAGCATCTAACTTCTGGCATCCTCTCATTTGCAGTAAAACTCAGAGTTCAGCCACTGATCCAGAGCCATCCTGAAATATTAGGACTGTCATTAACGTGATTAAAGCTCTAACGAAATGAGATGAAATGAGATTAAATGCGTAGACCTGGTCAGCATGCTGCACCAAGTACCTAGTCATGTGCAAAGAGCTTTAAGGCTCTCCTAAAAGAGGTAAATCTTTTTCTTTCTCTCCATACAGGTCTGGCCCCAGGAGGAAGTTGGAGCAGATTGAAATTTCAATCCTGTGTGCATTTACCTCCACTCAGCACTTCCCAGAGATGAGGAAACTGTGTCTAGTTGGATAATGGCTGCATTTTTCATGTTGGGTTCCTGTTTTCATCTGTGGGGATGGGTTATCTCCTGTCTAAGGATATTAAAATCACAACAGCACAATAGTATCCCTGTGAGGGTCTCTAATGTACCCTGTCTGGCTCTCACAATTGCTCCTAGACCCATCTTGATGGTGAAGGCTTTAAGTGCAGGTGAACATGGACAGCCATTCTCATTATTTGTCTTAAAGTGGTGGCCTTACTCCTGCATGGCACTTTGAACATTTCATGGGAAAATGTAGGTCAGTGATTTTCATCTCCTGTCGTCCTGCTGGAGTACACATGGACATCTTGTGGGGTCCACAAGAGAGATCAGGGCAATGATCAGTGAGCTTTAATGCACCAGAAATCTGCATCTCTGCTGGAAAATGAATTGGGAAATGTGTAGAGGTCCCCAAAATAAATTGGTTATAAATGTGGTTTTTCAGGCTGTGTGGGAAATGATTTGAACCAGCCAGGCTGGCTAATGGCAGAGGCAGGATGCAGGATGTGAGCAGCAAGCTTAGAGAGAAAAACCCTTGGAGAGAGCTTTCCAGCAGATGTGGCTTTCCCAGGGGTATCCAAGCCCTGGCTGTCCTGTTCTCCCATCCTTTCTGCCCAGAGCCTCCTACACATACTGGGATGCTGGAAACGGTGGGGCTGTGAAACCTGCCCCAGCTGCAGAACAGCTGGATGTGGGCAGCGCCTGCAGTAGTGCAGGGGAGCGGTTCCTCCCAAGGGGGGAAGAGGCTGTGGTGGGAAACGTGCCCTGCCCCGGTACCCACCGCTGTGTTGTACCACCACAGCCCTGGATCAGCTGCCCAATGTCCTGTGCTGGTGCACGCATCCACGGGAATGAAAACCACGGGCTCCAGCTGGGATGATCCAAAGTGAAACCTGGCTTCAGCCAAATCCCCCTGTTGGCATGGATTGAGCTAATACCAGCAGTGGCATGGATAGGAAGTGGGCTATTATATGGGCTAGTTAGAACTCCAGAGAGGCATATCTCTGCATCTGCAAGCTGGGATATTTGCCTGGTGTCCCCAGGCCATGCCAGAGGACATCTGGCTGGAGAGCCAGGAATGCAGACCTGGCCTGCAAGGAGATATAACAACCTGTAGCTCCACATTCCCCTTTTTCCCCCATGCAGGGCAATTTGGGACAAACCCTCTCCAACATATTACCATCGATTATCTGCTCTTTGAAACTGAGCTGGATGTTTCCAAAGCCCACAGCTTAGTGTCACACCCCTGCTTTAAAGGCTTAAAGGATGTCCTGCGAAGAGCTGACACTCTGAGACTAGGTAGCCAGAGTCTATGCCTTTGTGTGCCTGGCTTTGCAATCTGACATTCCTGCACAGCTACCATTCCTAAGTGGTAATTAATTAAGATTTGCATATGCAGTTTGAATTGGCTGGGTCTCATTGGGACCCAGACAGCTGACAAGCCTCCCTGATGCGCTACAAAAGTGCTTCGGTTCCTCAGCTCCATAAGGTAAAGTAATTTTTAGATCACTCATTGGCAGGAGATATTTCAGAAGCACCGTGAGATACTGTAAATAAATAAATAATTTTTTTTTTTAAATTATGATTCATGGAAATATTTGAGGTTGCAGAACCATTTCCTGTCTTGTTCCAAGATGAAAATGTGAGATCTTTCATCTTCTTACAGGCTGGTAATTCCAGGGCGGAAGGAAGGTAACTGATGTTACCTTCAGATTGGTTTGATCGTTTCAAGTAGTTTCGTGCTAGTCTCAATTTCTTTGTTTGTTTGTCTAAATTTATTCCAACATTGAGACAGGCCCATTTGGATTCATCTGCAGCTCTCTGGTTTGAAAATACCTTGGCAGACAGTTTCACTTTAATAACCATTCTTTCTTTTGCCCCCAAAAATTTTTGAGCTGGGAAAGTTGATTTTTTTGTGTGACTGACTCTGTTCTGCAAATAGTTTTGGTTTTGCTGAAGCAGCATTCTGGGCAAACGCAACACTTGAAACTCCAGATATGTGGTGTGTTAAAGTGTATTTCTGTCTGTGGATAGAGACGTATTTTTACATCTTTGCTCAATTGTGTTTATTTTAGTCAATAAAGTGAGGATTTAATATCAACTACTTGCACAAAAGAAGCTGGGAAGTTTCCATTTTGGATGCTATGGCCTGATGGTGCTGCTAAACGTCCCACGCTCTCACTGCCATGGCTCAGCCCTTCCCCTGGCTCATAGCTGAGGTCTGGGAGGTGCTGGAGCCCTGAGCACCACCAAAGGGCTCAGGAGGAGCCCATTTTCACAGATGCTGTCCAGTGCTCTGGTCACATCACCCAGCCCATGTGCAGGCACTGGCAGCGTGAGGCTCCTTGGCCTGTCAAAAAACCCCAACAAAACAGATGGAGAAAGGGAGCTGCACGTAACACCGAGCAGTGTCTGAGCATATTCGTTCTGGTACATGGGTGCAATGTGGCCAAGGCAGAAACTAATCTGGATACCAACCTTCCTTCACAGGCCCCTGTGGAACCAGAGAAGGGAGAGAACAGTCAAAAGTCAAAAGACGGGGTGATGGGTGATGTTGGGGTTTGGTCTCATTGGGTGGCCTCAGGATGCAGTCAGTCCTGGGTCAAACACAGCCTCCAGAGCTACATGCAGAAGAGGTCTTCCTCCTCTGTGACACCCCATAGGCAGCTGCATTTCTGTGATGACGCCTTCAGCCCACGTTGCCAAGAGGCAAATACACCTCTGAACAAAAGAAAAGCCTTATTTCAGCTCTATCGTGCTCCATTTGTAGCCTACAAAGTGAAAAAGTGCCCTTTTTTGTGGGAATTTTCTGACCGACTCCAGCTGCCTGCTCCATTTGGCTGCAGGCAGCAGCAGGCTTAGAAATACCAGGTTTAATTAAAACAATCTTTTATGTTCTGATTCAAGCCTTATTTCCTCTACCTGGTGAGAAATGGCTCTTGCCTCAATCAGCAATTGAAGCCTGAGATTGCTGTGCTGGGCGGAACGGCTGCCACTTTCTGTTAATTAAAGCTCAACTCAAGGCACTGCAGCCCGGCCGGCCAGGGGGCAGCTCCCAAAACTTGTCTCCAGCCTAACAGGAGAAGCAAGGGGCACAGGCACTAATGGGATGCAGGAGGAAATCTGCCAGCTTCCATCATATCCTGGTGATTTCCAGGACAAACCATATATAGGTTGATTGTTACCTTTTCTCTAAGGGAAAGATAAGAGTGCTTTTGCAACTGTTTGGAAAGTCTATGTGAAAGGGACGGCATCTCCAACTGCATGCACTATCTTGGCATTATCATAGAATCCTGGAATGGTTTGTGTTGGAAGGTATCTTAAAGCTCATCGAGTGCCAGCCCTGTGTCACAGGGCAAGGACACCTTCCACTAGACCAGGTTGCTCCAAGCCCCATCCAATCTGGCCTTGTTTTCCTCTTCAGTTGTACCTCCATTCCCACCAGGAATTCTCCCTACCCAATTTCTGCTCTCCCACTGGATGCCAGAGACTTTTCCTCCCCATTGCAACGCCAAGGAGGTGTTTCTGCCCCAGATGGGATGTGGGATTTCTGTGCTGAACACAGTGCTGTCCTCCAGGTATTTGGGAGCAGTATCTGTGGGAGCAGGGCTTTTCCCAGTATTTGGTGTGAGAAAAGGGAGAGAAGAGTTTCTCCTGGCTGGTAGATGGTTCCATCATGCCAGCTCCAAGCAGGAGTTGAGGCTGAAATGATCAGATCACTAAAACCAGATTTACAATAGTGGAATAAAACTACTGAAAGACAAGTACTACACTATGCATTATTAAGATTCTGCTTAACAATAAAGATCCTCCCTCACTGCATCAGCACCTTGTTTAGCTTTTTTCTTCTCACATTAAGATGTAATATTTCTCTATCAGTGTAAGACCCACTTTTTTGCTATAAAATAACTATTTCTCTTCACCAGTCTCTCAATTGCCTAGGCATTTGACAGCTCATGAGATGGCAGGAGGGCTGACCCTGCTCTTCTTGAAGGTCTGTTGCACACACTTGTATGAGATACCCTTACCACAGTGTCCTTGGCTCCCGTTCACTACTGTGAACTCACTGACATCGGTGATCAAGTGGCAGGGACAGCTGAGGGCTTTGAAATCTAGTAGGTGGCTGCTAACAGCCACATGGACATTTAGCTGAGGAGAGGCAAGGTACTTGTGGAGGCAAACCAGAGGGTATCTCTCTCTAAGTGGTGGATACCTGGATGGGCACCCCCTGACATCTCTGGCATTCCGGGAAGGATTGCACAGGGCAGCAGGAAACTCTTCCAGTTTTACCACAGAGTTTGGTGGGTGGTGGATTTGCCGCCTTGGTGGCCAATTCAGCCCCAAAGATGTTCGCACTGGGCAGCTGTGACGTTGGCATAAGTATGATTATACTTATATTACGCATGGGACCGGAGGAAATCCATCCACGGGTCGTGAAGGAGCTGGCAAATGAAGTTGCTAAGCCACTGTCCATCATATTTGAAAAATCATGGCAGTCAGGTGAAGTTCCCGATGACTGGAAAAAGGGAAATATAATCCCCATTTTTAAGAAGGGGAAAATGGATGAGCCGGGGAATTACAGACCAGTCAGTCTCACCTCTGTGCCTGGCAAAATCTTGGAGCGGATTCTCCTGGAAGGCATGCTAAGGCACATGAAAAACAACAAGGTGCTTGGTGACAGTCAGCATGGCTTCACTAAGGGGAAATCCTGCCTGACCAATCTGGTGGCCTTCTATGAAGGAGCCACTGAACTGATGGACAGGGGTAGAGCAGTTGATGTCATCTACCTGGACTTATGTAAAGCCTTTGACACTGTCCCACATGACATCCTTCTCTCTAAGTTGGAGAGACATCAATTTGATAGGTGGACCACTCGGTGGATAAAGAACTGGCTGGATGGCCGCATGCAAAGAGTAGTGCTCAGTGGCTCAATGTCCAGCTGGAGACCAGTAACGAGTGGTGTCCCCCAGGGATCGGTGTTGGGACCGGTCTTGTTCAACATCTTTGTGAGTGATATGGACAGTGAGATTGAGGGCGCCTTCAGCAAGTTTGCCGATGACACCAAGCTGTGTGGTTCGGTTGATACATGGGAGGGAAGGAATGCCATCCAGAGGGACCTTGACACACTTGTGAGGTGGGCTGATGCCAACCTAATAAAGTTTAACCATGCTAAATGCAAAGTCCTCCACCTGGGTCGGAGCAATCCCAGGCACACATACAGGTTGGTCAGAGAAGAGATTCAGAGCAGCCCTGCAGAGAAGGACTTGGGGGTGTTGGTCGATGAGAAAATGAACATGAGCCGGCTTCAGTGTGCGCTTGCAGCCCAGAAAGCCAACCGTATCCTGGGCTGCATCAAAAGGAGCGTGACCAGCAGGTCGACGGAGGTGATCCTGCCGCTCTACTCTGCTCTCGTGAGACCTCACTTGGAGTATTGTGTGCAGTTCTGGTGTCCTCAACATAAAAAGGACATGGTACTATTAGAACAAGTCCAGAGGAGGACCACAAGGATGATCATGGGACTGGAGCACCTCCCATATGAAGATAGGCTGAGAAAATTGGAGCTGTTCAGCCTGGAGAAGAGAAGGCTGCATGGAGACCTCATAGCAGCCTTCCAATACCTGAAGGGGGCCTATAGGGATGCTGGGGAGGGACTCTTCATTAGGGACTGTAGTGAGAGGACAAGGGGTAATGGGTTCAAACTTAAACAGGGGAAGTTTAGATTGGATCTGAGGAAGAAATTCTTTACTGTGAGGGTGGTGAGGCCGTGGAATGGGTTGCCCAGGGAAGTTGTGAACACTTCATCCCTGGCGGCGTTCAAGGTGGGGTTGAACATAGCCTTGGATGGCATGGTTTAGTGGGAGGTGTCCCTGCCCATGGCAGGGAGGTTGGAACTAGATGATCTTAAGGTCCTTTCCAACCCTAACTATTCTATGATTCTATGATTCTATGATGTTGATGCTGTCCTTTGGAAAAGGCACAGCTTTCTGCCTTTTGTCCTCAGGACCTCAGGGTTTCTTTTCCGGCTTCCAGCCCCAAATCAGGCACTGTGTGAGTGAGAGGTCAGAGGACAGGAGCCATCAACCTGCCCTGGGGCACACCAAATAACCCATGCCCAGGTTACCAGCCATAGGGATTTCAGCCAGGCAGCCCTGCGGAGTGCTCCAGTGTCACACTGAGGTAGAGTTCTTTCTCCTGACAGCCTGGTCTACTCCTGCCAGGGCATTCAGGCAGGCAAACTGCAGCAGAAGGAGAGAGGAGCTGGTTTCCGGAAGTGTTTGCAACATGTGGGCTGTCGCTGCTCTCCAGGGCGAGCAGAGAGCAGCGTCTCCAGCAGACAAACACAGCCCCGCCAGCAGGTTTGAATCAGCTGGAGTTTCCCGTAACTGAGGAGCCGACAGCATCCCACACCACTCTTACACCAGCTCTTTGCTCACCTCTGCCCTCACAACTGTGGGCTTGGCAGCTTTACATCCATCTGCCCCAGAGCTGTGGTCTGCAAAGCTACTGCCATGCAGCATGAACTCATCACTTTGCCCTCAAGGCACTGGGCTGCAATAACCCCCCAGACAACACCGTCCCACCCTGCTGCTCTCAAAGGAGGTGAGGTGATGGTGCAAGGCTGTGGGTTTTAGATGCTGTGGCATGGTCCCAGTGAGCATAGCGGGATGGATGGGTCCAAGGTGCAAACTAAGGGAAGGGAGTCTAAGAATGTGTGTTGGGAAGCGGATGGGATGGTCTGTCCTCTGTAGCAGCCACATTGCTGAGTTTTGCTTCTGGGGCATAAAGATCCTCTCCCATCACTGGAGCACAGCACAGAGCAGAAGGGAAGGCATTAGCAGTAGTCATTAGCAGCCAGCCCCAAGCAAAATGCCTTCATCCACAGGACCTTGCAACATGGAGGTGCCAAGAAGCTGCCTGCCTTGCTCCAGGGATGAAATCAGGATTCCCTGATTTCAGATCGGAGATAAGGTTTGCAAATCACCAAGGGCAATGATGCCGCCTCCATAGTTCTGGGCATGATCTGCTTGCAGGGTTATTTCATCCTCTGAAACCCTAGCTCTAGTGGGACCCTGGATAGGGAATGACATCCTGCATTTGTCTACTCCAGTCTTTCCCAGAAGCATGTGGATATTTTCAAGGCTTCTGGCCTTTATCACTGAAGAAGTTAGACTCATTCAGGGTGGGTTTGGGAAGAGCAGTCAGGAGCAGTGCTTTGCCAGTGCAGAGAGAGAAAAGCTTTCAACAATGAACTTTGCCATGTGTATGGGCAGGCAAGGAGTACTTAGTAGCGTTGTTGCCGCTACCTAGGTGACCTATCACTCCTCCAAGTCTCCATACCTCACCTTTGGGCTGAATTCATTTCCTGACTACTTTCTAGCCAGCTTGGACACACCGTTAACTACTTTTCATCTCTTCTTGTTATGGTAGCCCTTTCCAAGCCCATCAGAGTCCATATACATCTCCATGAAACAGTGGGCAACTCAGGGTACATCCATGCTTCTCCATCTCTTCGAGGGTTAACAGAAGCATTTTCCTATAAAAAAACATGGCTTTCTAAGCAGAATTTTTCCTACTAGATTTTTCCAAGCACAGCCCTGCGGTCAGCACATGGATCCCATTCTCTGCAGCACAAAGTGACTCTGCACTGCAGACCCTACAGGGAGCCTTGAGTTGGCACATTAGCAAACTCCATCTGTGCTAGGGAGAAACTGCAGCAGCACCCAGATGCTGTGCTCCCAACTTCTGCTGCAGGACCAAGTACAGGGTCAGACGCATCTGCAAGAGAAGCAGTCACAGAGGCACCCTCCAATCCAAAATACACCTGGGAGATCTGTTCTTGACCCCACATTCCCAGTAAAGTCCTTGAAGGGCTTCTCTATCCCTAAATATTCCTCAGAGGTCCCCTTGCCAAGCACAGGCCAGGTCTACCCTACTTAGTGAGCCGGAACTGTTGTCAGAGCTGACACCGTTTAAGATTTACTCCATCCTGCGTGGAAGGAAAGTCCAAACCCTCACATCTGAGTTAATGAAACAGTCTGAGGAGACAATAGTTCCTGGCGCTGCGAGAGCTTGCATTAGTGAGCTGGGGTTACGGAGAGCTTTGATCAATAAATATGTTGCCACAGCTTTTCGGGGCATCCATCACTTGTCAGGAAATGCATTTAGGCTAATACCTGCAGAGGGCATAAACCAGCCATAGGAATTAAAACCTGCCACATGCCAAATGGTAATGCACAATTTAATGATCACAGGATCTGATAAATAAGCAAAACTGTGAAATGAATAAATACACTCTGGCTTCAACATCTGCAACCCAACCTGACCACATTTAGAGTCTCAAGATTAACCTGCAAGGTGCTTCTCTGCGCTCATCTGTTTGCAGTACATGAACAGCAAAAGCAGCAGCCTGCAGCCCTTTCCCAGGAGAGCCCGAAGGACTTTCTAACCCAGCATTTCTTGTCACCTCAAGGTGTAGATAGGAATCATCATCATGGCAGTGCTGGGAGAAACAAAACACAGAGGGACTGAAACTGCAGCAAAGAAAATTTAGGTTGGACACCAGAAAAGAAGGGATCACAGGATCATTCCTGACTGCCAGATGTGACGAGTGAAGGGGATTTTAGGAGGAGGCTAGATGCAGGATAGGCTAAGATAAGCTGATCCTAGGACCAGAAGCTCTAGAGAGCCTCTCTATCTCCATCTACCTCCCTATCAGGTTCATCCTATACTTCTCCCACCACCACCACCACCACCACATCCCAGAGACCTCACTGCTTGCAGGTAGGATGAGGCAGGAGGAAGGTAACTATCACTGAGCGGGAAATAACCTCTTAAGAGAGCAGTATGAGAGAACCACGGCTCCTGTCACACTACAGCACCTGTCCAGGGGATGGCTTGGCACAGAGAAGGTAAAGATAAGCAGCATGAAATTAGGAAAGGGAAATGCTCGGGTCTGCAGCAAGAGAAAGAAACCTTCTTGACAAGAAGATTTATGAGACTGTGGAGAAGTTTATCCCAAGGAAAGCCTGGGACATTTGAAACTAGATTAAACAACGAATCTGGAGACGCAGACAGGGAAAACATTTGCACTGCAGGAGAGCTGGACTTGAGGGAGCCGAATGAGGCAATGCCCATTGTTAATTTATTCCTGATCTGTTGTGTTATCTATTCATGCTCTCTTACCACATCCATCATCTGACTCTCTGGTACTAGGGAAATGGAAGGGGGCCTCCGTGGCCAGCGTGGATAAAGGATCATTTAAATAACCCTTTCTGCCATCTTCAAGACCAGCTAAATCTCCTTGGCAGCTTCAGGCAGCTCAAGCACAGCCCTGTGTCGAAGCACACCAAGTACTGTTAACCCTATGAGATGGCCAGCAGCACTTCAGGCAGAGCTAGTGTGGCACATGCAAAGAGATGAGCCAGAGGGTGGCTGCAATTCGGGCAACCCCCAGATCTCTAGACCATGGTCAATAAAAGGTCATAAAGATGAACAGCTATGGCAGCACTCAGACTTCACAAGGCAAGAAGAAAAGGGCCCTACAATGTTTGGGATTGGGACTGGGACTGGGCACCTATTCCTCAGAACCATGCTGAAGCCATCACCTCTCTTCAAACCTGGATAGACACTGGTGACTGTTACCCACCACAGTCTGGACCACCTCTGCAGTCATGCAACTGTCCTGGCCACAGCCTGGGGTGGACATGGACAGCATATGGATCAGAGACTGCTGATGCCTCAGCTCCCTGTGAACCCGAGCAAGCTGCCCACACCAAGGTCTCTACAGCCAGTCTCTGGCTCAAGTTTGGTCAGGAAGACCCATGCATAAGAGATGGAGAGACAGTGAATTCAAGCCTGGAAAAGTGCAGATGCTTGAGCCAAGCTTTTCATGTGGGTAAAGTGTAATAGCATGGGTTCCACAGTACAGGCTCTCTAATGCTCGTGCTGCTGCTGGTAACAGCTCACTGCTAGAAAATCGAGACCCTGTGGAGTTCATGAGGTGATTTTGGGGAGCAAAAAGTCTCAGGTTTGGCTTTGCTGCCCACTCAAGTGCTAAAGCTCTTCCTAAAGCAGCAGTCCAGGCCCACTTCTACTCCTGTCCCACACCCTTCATATCCCCCTGCTTGGGAACCACTAGTCATACCATGGCATAATGAGTCCTTTCATGAAGCTGTTCTGGCTGAAAAGAACCTGACATGCCCTGCACACCCCAGAATATGTTTTTCAGACAGATCACTGACATTAGTTGACTCACCATGCAGTGACAAGAGCACTGGTGAGAGAGGATGCTATGGGATGGAATCATGTTTGGCAGGAGGGTGGTAGATGACAACTCTCTGTCAGTTTATGATGCTGTGCCACTGCTTCATACAGCCAACACTGACACAGTCCTTTGACTACTCTGTGCCCCCTCACTGCCCCTGCAGGACACTGTCATTAAAGACATCTAAGGAACACAAACCTGCTTTTCCCAAAAAGCCTATGGAAATGTTTAACTAGGGTGGAAAAATCTGAAAGGAAACCCTTCAACCTCACCCACAACACACACCTTTGAGCTGGGCTCTGTTAGTCAGACCCACTGTCACTCTTAGGCTGCTTGCTTGTCCTCCTTCAGGGAGCGCGTGCCTCGTTTTACAGCCCCACCACCACTACTTTGCTATGTCACTTCCAATTCTCACAGCAGTCTCTCCCTGATTTGATTATACCACAAGCAGTTTGCTCTCTGATTAGCCCTCCAGTTACCTGCTGCAAACCCCAGGACAACTCTGTTGCAGACTTGTGGGTGGTTAACAGCTCCCCAGCCTGACCTCCATCGGGATACAGGTCCGCTCCACCACCATCCCTTCCCAGCCTGGGAGGACAGAACTGGCAGAAACATGCCTTGTCAAGGGACAATGTCATCAGGATGACAGCTGCACTCTGATTTCTAGAGATTTTCCTTTTCCCATACAGCTCCATCTAAAATTGATTTTTGGCCCCTGAGAGTGTGGGGCCACCAAAAGGAGCAGCATCTCCCCATCTCTCGGTCCCCACAACATCCCTCACCCCTGGGAGAGCAGAAAAGGCTGTAGCCCTTGTGTGAGACTCTCTTCCAAGTCCTCTTCAATTCTGTGCCACCTTTGCGGAATAATTTATCGAAGCCTCTTCTGACACCGTGTAATCAGGCAGTGATATGTAAGAGGTAGCTTTCATCCCCACCTTCTGTGGTGTGACAGGTGAGGAATTAGGAAAAATTATAACCCAGCACAGATTCAAATGAGAAAATTGCCCCCTGTCTTTCCAGAACCCTCATCATTGCAAACACAGGAGTGCTGCGTCTCCTCCCAGCCTCAACAGCACAAGGGAGATGGGTCTTCAAAGGCCTTCACCAGCACGGCCCCAAGGCGTGTAGGATACCTGCCACTTGTGCCTAGGTTCACGTGCATGGCTTGGGTGCTCACCCTTCTCACCATGCAACCCCAGCATCCCAGCAGCAAAGGAATGAACAGATCTAGAGATACTAACGTCTTGTGCAAATGCAGAACAGATGTTCCAGCAAGAACCCGGAAAAGAAAAGTACATAATTAAGAAATAGATAGAGGAATCCCGTTCTTTTTTACTTTGTTTTTTTCCCTGGAAAGTGCTGTCATGAGCCTGAAGGCAGCTCCAGTGGCTCCCTGCAATGTCTCAGCATGGGATGGGTGAAAGATCCAGGATGCACCAACCCCCTTTTGGGATGAGTTATCCAAAAGCCAGACTCTTTTATTTGACATCTGCTGCAAGGAAAGCCAACCCAAGGAAAGGAGGAGCTCTTCTGTTTCACCATCTTGCAATAATTCAGGATAATCGAGGGGAAGGAAAAAAAGCCGAACACAAAACAACCCCAAAACCCGAAGGAGCGGGGGAAGAGAGAACAACTTGCAAGAAGAAAAAGAATCAGCCATTCCTAAACACAGTGAGGCAGCGCAGCCAAACCAAACAGTAATGATTCATTGACCTGTCTTCACCCTTCATTTTTCCTATAATGAGCAAAGAAACCACAGAAATGTGGAGCTGAGGTCTCTCTCTGCTCCCAAGGAACACGGAGGAGGATGTACAAGCCACCACTGCCCTTTGGTAGGTTTCATGATGGTCCAGCTCCTGTGTGCTCAGTCCAGCCCCACCACCAGCCTCCTTTCCCAGCTCGCCTCCTCTCAGTTTATCCATCGTACTCACTGCCTTGCTGGCTCTGGCTTGCTTTTCCCCACCAACTGCACTGGGGAGGTGGAAACAGGTACTGCAGACAGGTCTCTGCTTCAGCCTTTGTTGGGGCCAGCTGGCCAACAAATACGTGCGCTTCCCAGCCAGCTCTGCTCACGGCTCAGCTTGATGTCACCAAAAGCATCTCCATGCCAGGCTTGAGCAGCTTTGGCTTGGGAGCAAATGCACAACCCATTTGGATGTCCCACTGTGCACGGACAACTGGTCAGCACCCTCCATCTGAAAGCCAAAGAGGCACAGATGGGCCTTCCCAGAGAGGGAGGGGGATGAGACTATGGCTCAGCTGGCTTGTTGAACATAGAAGAGGGCCCAAAAACAGTGGATGGACCCTGCAAACAGCTGCAAAATTTCACAGTGTATCTTCCCCCATCTCAAAGGTTCAGAGCCCTCGTGCTTCCTGCCTGCAGCGCAGCCAGGGAAGGGGTTGTGCTTCTGCTTCCTGAGCTGCACCATACAGAGCCCGCTGGGTTGAGCTTGAAGAGGTGGCACAACACACCTTGAAAAGTAGGGCTGATTCCTCTGTCAACGCTCCTCCTTAACAGCACTGCAAGACAACAGGGTCTAAGGAGGGACAGCAGAGAGCAACAGCATCTTATCCTTACTTCCTGGCCCCAGTACAGCCATTTCCAGATGAGCTCCCCTAGGGAGTATGGTGGCCATGCACTGACCAGGCTTTTCAGTAGAAGGGTGCCCTAAAAGGTTTCAGGATGTTGCCTTCCTCATTTCATCACTGTGTGATAGAAACAGTAGAGCTATCCACTGCATCCATGCACAGTTGCCTGCACGGGAAAGATAATTCAGCATTCATTAAGACACCTCCAAGTCCATGCTCACCCACTGATTTGCTATGGGACTTGAGGGGCCCTTTTTAAAGCTGTGCATTGCTTCTTCTCCCAGGGAAGTTGGTAGCCCCCCAGGACTTTCCAGCAGGTGAGCAGCTCAGAGTCAAATCTGAGTCCCAAGCCAAAAATTCAGTCCAACGATGGGAAGGACCATTTCCCAAAGTCTAACCCCCAAGGTGCATTGGGATCCCATCAAAGCCATCCGGGGAAATCACAGAGAGCTCTTCTCCACAGAGACATTGTGGGTCATATGACTGTTTTCTGGGTGTCTTATCAAGGCAGGTTTAAACTAAGCTTCCATCCTTGCTCCAAATATCTGCATCACTTCCCCCAGAGAACTGGTCTTGTTATCCCGTCATTCAGTAGTCCGGGCCAGGCACTGCATGGGTCGCATGAGGACCAGTTCTGCTGGCTGGCTAATGATGTCCTTTCTGTTCAAAGCAGCACTCCAATCACTGTGGCCCTTCGGGGATATGAAAAAAAATCAATCAGAACCAGTATCTCTGTAACACTTTGCCTTGGACTTCTGCAGACGAGCAGCAGCGACCAGAGGGAGCAGTTAAGAGATGCAGGAGAGCTGAAATGGGGTATTCCTTCTGGTTATATTTCATTTTCATGCTGCCTCTGCAGCTTCTCCTTAGAGCCAGGGAGAAAAGAGACAAATCGCTGAAGATAAGCTGCTTTACAAGAGTTTCTCTTCCCATTTTGTGGCCCCTGGGGGATTTCCCTGCACTGCCCCCAAGCCTCCTAATGAACGGCTTGATGTTTGCAGAGGTTGCTCACCTCTTCCACGTGGAAATACAACTGTTTGTTCAGCTTCTCAGGGGGCTGGTTATCTTGTTAGATTTGTAAGAGCATTTAACAGGTTGCCTAGCCCTGTGCCCTTGAAATATCTCAGGCAGCATCTTCCAAAAGTACCATAAGTATCACTCTGTGCTCAAGCTAATTATCTCCATCTCCCAGCAGGACAATTGGCTTGGTCCAGCACAGTGCTGACCCAGCCACATGGCTGCCTCCACAGGCACATCTGTGTCTGTCTGCCTCGAAGTCTGGGCAGGCACCAAGAATTGCCTGCTTCCCTCCCCTCCTCAGTTCCTTGCTGTGCCCAGATGTGAGTGTAGCAAAACAACCACTACAGAGATGGGCACCTGCCCATACCAAGACTTCACATCTCCTTGCAGAGAGGCTGTAATTCCCAGGTAAATCCCCAAAACATCCCATGTTTTCAAGGGCATTCTTGACATCTGTTGGTCATTCCCTTTGCCTACGACAAAAGTTGCATTTCTGAGTTCCTCAGGGCCATGAGGGAGCTCAGGACTTCCCCACCCTGCAAGACCCATCCTGCAGGATGCGGATGGTCTCACTGTGGGCCATCACAAATGTTTCCCTTCCTCTATGCCCTCTTTTGTCCTCAACTTGGTGCTGCCCAGCCTCTCTTTAACATCACCCGCTTGAATACTTGCTTATCCCTCAATAGGCTGCTCCTTTGTCTCCAAAGGCCATCTTTTTGTACTTGACATACCCTACCAGACCTCCTTACCCCTGACATGCTCACTAGCATCTCTCCTGATCCTGACTGCTCCTGGTTAAAAGGAGAAGAGAATGAAAAAATTGTCTTGCCAAGTTGGTCATGGTTGTCCAGGAGGACACCAAGGTCCAGAGTCCATCTCCAAGGTGGGCTCCTGCCTTCCCTCTCCACAGGGTCAAGACCAACAGACAGCCCTGGCAGGGCCATTGCACAAGCTGGGGAAAGGGAGCAGCAAGGAGAGGCGATAACCATGTGGGGTGGGAACAGTCACATGGGAGCAATAAATGTCCCCTGTGCAAGCCATGCATCATTGTGCCCTTGTTAGCAAGTTCCAGCTCATTGCACCGCCTGTGTAATTCATAACTGCTGAACAAGGCAGCTGATGGCAAATTATTCAAACATCAGTAAGCAGGGAATGTGGTCATCACATTCATCCTGTTAACTGGTGGTCTATTATCTCATTGTGCCTCCCATGTGCTAATTGCAAACTAACTGTTTCACATAGCCTACCAGTTTCATTTAAACTTTAGGAAGGATCCAGGCAGCAGATGTGTTTTTCAATTGCCTTTTCCATTTTTGTATGTACCTTGGAGCTGCAATTGCGATATCGAGGAACTGGCTTTCCTCATGTTTGTCACTGGCACCAGTAGTGCAGAGAGGAGCTTGCTGCATTAGTACCCATGGCCCTTCTGCCCCCTCAGCTTCATCAGAGGTTAGGGGATATTGCCAGTGTCTCTCTGGGAGGCTGCAAAGCCAGGCTCTGTGGGCTGGTGGCAAAGATAAGGGTCTCAAGGCTACGAGCAGCCACCAAGCAGTCTGTGCAGACAGCAAGGACCTGTTGCCCAACAGGTAACAGGTAGGTGCAGTTATAAGTAAGGATGAGGCATTTAATTGCCCTGTCCCTTGAAGAGCTGCTTGCTTGGGGTTTGGGTGCAGCCTGGGGATGCAGGGCTGGAAACACATCCCAGAGCAGAGGAACAGCGATTTTCTGAGCCTGGGAAGTGCTGAAGGGAAACTCCCGAGATCTTGCCCCCAGCTGTATGTGCACCAGAGAAAAAGCACTGCAAACACAGCATTTAGCCAGAGACATGCAACTTGCCTTTGGGACACTCCAAAATGAAGGTCCAGGCAATGAGGTGGGGCAACACAAGAAAGACGATGACACTCAGCTTGCCTTTTTCTGCCCCATTTTGCCCTCCCCATCATCTCATGGTGCCCACAATGTATCTGAACATTGAAGGACACTCTGGGCCCCCAGAGTTTGGAAGAGCTGTTTCCTCATCTGGACCAAAAGCAAGGGTCTCTCCAGGGTGTGCAAATGGTGATGTGCTCGAAGGAAGCTCTGAGTGAAGAGACAGGAGGGGAAGAACTAGTGAAAGCATCGTTGAGCGCCAGGGATAATTAATTGGGCTTCCCGCCAGCTTCTCCAGATGTTTAATTAATACTGTAAGACCCCTGATCATCTGGCTGATCCCAGTGCAAAAGGCTCTCCAGATCAGCCTCAGCTCAGCTCTGCAATATGATGGAGGTGGATGGTGAGCTGCCAGGCTTGGAGCTCTTCCTGCTGGTCTTTCTTATCCTGCCTGATCTGGGTACCCAGTATCTCTGCTGCAGGGAGCACTGAGACACAAACCTCAACATGTAGACCCAAAGGGAGCTGCAGCAGGGCTGAACCAACTCCTTGGGAGAGCCCATCTCACTCCTGCTCACCATGCACAGTCTGATTTCCAAAGGCGTCATGTGGGAAACATCCCTGTAGGGCAAAGCAGCTCTAGCCTGAAGAGCAATCTGGTAAATGCTACCAGCCATGGTGCAGCTTGCTACGGAAACATCTTACCTTTGTGCTCTAGGTCTGCTGCAGGCATACAAGAGCATCTCAGTGCTGGGGAACAACGCCTGGCACAGCATGGCTGGTCATGTGGGAATGCCCAGAGCAAGCGTGCTCGAGCGTTGTGAGCTGCAAAGTTACTAGTGAAGACAACTCAGCTGCTGCACAAGCAAACATTGACAGAAAGAGCATTTTCAAAAGGCACAGCATACACTTCTTCCCCAACTCACTGGTCATCATTGTCATCTGGAGAACCATTTCTCTCCAAAATGGCCATGGAAAGAGATCTTCTGGATCCAGCTGAATATGTCCTCTCTGTTATGACAGAACAGGGATTGCAAGGCAGGCAGGGGTGTCTGCTGTGCTCCACTATGGCGCAGAACCAACAAACCCTGAGGAATGTGGGTTCAGAAAGGAGAGCAAGAGACCTCTCCTGGGGGAAGTGGTGAGGACAACACTGCTGCCAACTTCCAGCGTGAGGAACATCTCCAGGCTCCCCTCCTACCATGACTGCAGGGGCTCTTTGAAACCAAATTAGCATTTACAAAGCATTTCCCTGTGTCATGTTGAGATAAGGGTTTTGGGATGACACAAAAGGAGCCACAACACTTTGTTGTGTCCTCTGGGCCAAGAGTACCCAAAACCCAGAGGTAATGTGACCATTACATTCATGCAGAGATGGCAAAAATTCACCCTGTTGGTGTTTTCTTGGGAAAAGGGAATGACATTGCAACAGGGGTGCTTATTAAGAAGAGTCTAAATTAGATAAAGAGCAAAAGAGATGAAAGGTGTGTGAGTGGCACAGGGACTGTTTAAGGATGCCCTTTCAGGCAAGGGAGAAAAAGAGAGAGTCTTCACACATTCAAGGCTTGTCCAAATGAGAAATTAAATAAGAACACAGCTTCTGGCAGGTTAAATGTAAATACACAGTAAGGCAGCCAGAAAAGGGTGTTAAGATTAATTTGCCATGGCCATAATAACAAATGGTCCCTCTTTCAGCCTCAGGACCAGCAGAGTCTGCAGGACCATGAGATTACCAGATGAGGACAGTCCTTAACAGAACAAAGTAGAGGACGGTTTATTCCAACACACTGCAAGCAGATTTGGAAAGTTGCCCACCATGGAAGTTTTCTTAAGACCCATCTCAAAATGAACCTGAAGACAAACAGCAAAACAGCCCTTAAAAGAGCTAAGGTGGCACAAAAGAGCAGGGAAGTCTTCACTGGCTAGAAATAGGCAAAAAAGACAGTTTCCCAATGGAGAGGCAGAGTCTTTCAAGGAGGGAGCATGGGGACCTGTACTGCTCAGTCTGTTCATGAATGAGCTAGGGAAGGAGGCAGACAGTGAGGTGACATCTTCTGCCTGCATCATGTGCCAAAAGACCCAGCAAAACTGTTCAGCCGTGAGCTGACAAGTGAAATACAGGGTCTATAAACCCAATAGAAATAAACTGCTCATGGCTCTGCCGGGTTTGTGAGCTGAGTGCTGCTGCTCTGTGCAGGGGGGATCAGCACAGGAGTGGTAGCAATTGTCAGGAAACAGAGTAAAACATCGAACATTACCATGCCACAGTGTAAATCTGTACCCATGGACTCTATACTCTTCTGTCCCATTTCCGAAAGACCAAATGGAGATGACCCAAGATCTGGGAGAGCCTCTGCATCAAGAAGAATTGAGTCAGGCAGGACCCTGTGCCTGGAAAACAGATCGTGCAGGGCCAGGGAGAGTAACAGTCCATAAAGGCAGGGAGAAGGCATGGAGGAAATAAATATGTTCTTCACTGTCTCTTAGTACAAGATGCAGAGGTCAGCAGGAGAACTTGCCATGCTCCAGCAAGCCCAGTGTTTGTGGCAGGCTGAAATACTATTTGGGAGAAGGAGGAGGCTTTGCTGGGCATGTGCTAGGCATAGGCTACTGGAGGAACCCAGGTAGTGGGTTTTTCTCCTCTCCCAATGGGTCTCTGGTCCACATCGGCTCTGATGTATTCAGAATGAGCCTGAGCCACTTTACAGAAGTGCCTCTCCTTCTTTTCAAGAACAACTGTGTCCTGAAGGACAATTGGCTGTGGGAGGAGATTGGAGCAGGACCATTGACTCCAGCAGTCACCTCCCTTCCTTCAAAGGAAAAAGAATGCTTCATTTCCCAGAGGATCCGCCTGCTTGTCCTAGGGCAGGCAGAGTAATAACATCCTGGGAACCCAGAACCCACCCCTTGTTCTGCAGGGATTTCACCCCACACATCCCATAGTAGCCCAGTGGCTCCATCCACCTCAGCCAAATGGGGCGCCACTTCCGTCCCAGCACTGGTCTGTACATCACCCAATGCACTGTAACTGAGACCCACTGCAGGCACTTGGGCAAGTGCCCCATTTTTGCACCTCCTGTCTGAGGCAGGAAAGCCTTTGGATTTCAGAGGTAACAACTTCAAGGTGACAAGCTGAAGCAAGATTTCTGGCCAGAGTGGCTAGCCCAAACACTCAATTAACATGAATTATAATGCAGCTACTCTCAGTCCCAGCACTGGGCAGATCACAGTTCATGATGCCTGCTATGAAATTTGTGCCAATTCTGCCTGGATAGTAATGCCTGGATCAAAGGAGTTTGCTAAGGGAATTAAATGCAGTGCGGGTAGGTTCCCTGTGTCTGCCTGTTATAAATACATACCACAAATGTTAGGTTTTTAGGCTTAAATTCCACCTTCTGAATGAACTATTATTTCAGCACAGCCAAGCAGCCAGATGAGACTCTTGCTTTTGTATTTTGATGAGTAAGAGGATCTGACATCTTGGATGCCTCTGATCCAGCCCTGAGCTTTCTTCTGCATCTAATCAGCTACGGTCCCTGTACATCAGCCCTAATGTGAAGCAGTGAGAGACTTCAGGCATTGATCAGAGAGCTCAAAACCTACAACAAAAAGTGCCCAATGTCCTCACAGAGCAGCTCAGGCTTTGTCAAAGCATTTGAGGTGTTAGAAGAATGGGGAGTGCTGTTTGCAGTATGACCAGGAGCAGCACATCCCTCCCAAATAACAGTCTTCTGTCCCATATGAGGTGTTAAATCTGGTGCTGGAAAACCACCATTTCAGCCACCCCTGAGATGCTGCTTCTCAAAGAAGCAGGATGCTGCCGATGGGCACTACCTTGGGTCCAGGATGTTGTGTTTCTAGGGTATACATACCCCCTTCGCAGGGCAGGATTACTGAAGAGGCAGGAATGAGAAGCTGTTGACATCACCAAGCATCTCTCTGGGTGTTGCAGCTCCTGATCTTGCTGAGCCCTATTGGCAATCTGCTGCTGAGGTTCAGCCCAGTGGTTCAGCCCATTCCTGAGCTCCTTCCTTTGTCCCAGCTTGGATACCCTGTGAGCAGATACCAGTAGCTGTTATGATCTGTAGAGCAACAATCTGGTTTTGGGAAAGCGATAATAAACTGCAGCTCCAAGGAACCAGCTTTCCACATCGCTCGAGCTCCAGCTTGCTAAGCTTGTTTACCAGGAGCTAACTCCAGCTTTGACACAGGCCAGAGATCACGGCTGGCAGAACCAGGCACTGACAGCAGACCATGTCCATGCAGTGTGTGCAGGAGGCTTCATCCGAACACAAGCTCTTGGTCCCACGCTTCAAGGTCACTGGCAGGGCACATAGCTACTCACCAGCTCCTTTGCAATTGAAAGGCAAGAAGGGTCATGCAATAACAGCCTATCTGCTGTGGAAAAGCATCCTCAAAACTAGTCCCCTTACAGAGGGTGCTGCAGGAGGCTGATACACACCTACCAGCATTGAGAGAAGAGTGGTGCTGAGGAATACCATTGGGAAGTGATTTTCCCCAGGAAATCCATGAGTTGAGCTGCCATGGGCTATCCAGGTCTCTTTGAGGGGCAGACATAGAGGGTTCTAGAAAAGAGCCATTGAATCAGAAGCTGAGCTGAAGGCACAGGGGGAGGCTGCAGCAATAGAGCAGTCTTTCAATCGAGTTATCAAGGCAGCAGCGGCCCCGTTTTGAGGCAGACACAATAGCAATCAGGAAGGAGAAATATTCCCGGAGCAACACCACAGCAGGCAGCCTGTAAATGCATCTGTAACTGATCTTATTAATAGCAAGGTGCCACAAAAGGGGGAAAACCCCTCTCCTGAAACTTTGGGAGCCAGGCACTGCCCATGGTACAGAGAAGTGCCTGTCCCTACTGGGGACACGGGTGCTTTGCCCCGGATTCTTGGTGCTGGAAGCAAGAGCAGAATCCAGCCCTGTACCCCTTTTAATATAAAAAAGAAACATCTGCTTCTTTGATTCTAAAAAAAAGAAATAAAAATCAAACAACAGCCTGAATGGCTTCTTGAAGATCTGGATTTCTTTCTTCTATTTTACAAATGGTAATTTTGGGCTGATGAAAGGAGAGTAATGTGACATACTGACTGCACAAGATGTCTGCACAGAGGGAAAGTGGCTGATGTCCAGGAATGCAGGGTGACGCTCCAAGCCTTCCCCACCTACTGGTACCACGTCATTGCCCTGGGCCTCAGTTTCCCCCTGTGACAAAGGATGCTCGTTTCTGGAAAAGCAGGATCAGGCAAGGAAGTCGGTTGGCAGCAACTTCTCCATGCCCCTGCAGCTCTCCAAGGACATTTCACAAGGCAAGGCTTCCTTCTTGGCACTTCCTTAGCTGCAGGAAAAGCCTCCGGTCTCGCCCCTTGGCAGGGAGATTTCTCCTTTATTCTGCCCATCAAGTCATACACCTAATTTAGCAGACACCCTGCTCCTTAGAAGCCAGAGGGTAGCCCACAGATTCACTTCAGCCGCCCCATTGTGCAGAGATTAGTAACAGCCCTCCATGCCAGAGGCTGTCATCCTCATGTCCCTGTCCAGCTCCCAGGAGTCACCCACCCTCTGCTACCAAAACTGAACAGCAGAAACACTGCAGCTTGTTTTCGTGTCCTTGGGTCGGTTTGTTTTTCCATGGGTTATTTTTATTCTTGCCCTGATCCCAAGTCATACTGAGGATTTAGTGTTTCAGCCAAAGCAATAAGAAATAAAGAGTGAAGAAAGTGGATCGGGATCCAGACCGTTTCAATAAATTAAAAGGAAAAAAAGAATTAAAGGAGAATAAAAAAAAGAAAGACATAGCCCGGCACAGAGGAAGCAAAGCAATCAGAGCAAAAGCTGTCAGCTTTGCCAGTTCCCGTTTGTTCACAGATCAAATTCACTGCCTCTCTTGTCCAAAAGTAACAGCTCCTAAGTCTCCCCTATGCTCCCAGCAGAGGTGTTTTCCATATTGGAAACAAATCTACTTTGACACTCTTGATGCTGTTTTACCCAAATTGCCCTCTGTTAAGCTGCCTCTCTTGTTTCCCATTTACATCGCGCCGTGTCCCCAGGACAAGCCCAGGGACAAAGTGACCTCATTTAGTGCTGGCATCAACCTGGACTCACACTTGCTGAGCCCTCGGTTTCCTTCGAGGCACTAGCCCAAGCTCCCTGCCACCAAGTCCCTCTTCTACCCAAGTCCCTCTGGCCATAGGGAAAACCTGGCCCAAGCCAAAGCTCATTTGGCACCGAGCCCTGACCATGCATTGCTTAGCAGGGAAGAAAGAGCCTTGGTGTTGACTTCCAGCCAGCGGTGTCTGCTCAAACATCCTTTCCCTCCAGCACCCCGAAGATCCAAGTCTCCAGGAAAGCCTGCCTGTTCTCTGCTGAGGTCTGGTTGCCAGACAGTGGAAAGAAAGAAAACAGCTTTGCCAGCAAAAGGATGGAGGAAGTCCCTACAACACATGCTGGGTGCAAAAGTCCCCATGAAAGCTTCACGGTTAAGTATCTGATGAATGTTCAGGGATCCCTCCAGGTCAGAATTTCAGATGGTCCTATACCCTATCCTATCCTATCCTATCCTATCCTATCCTATCCTATCCTATCCTATCCTATCCATCATCTGTGTTTGCGAATGTGCTGATCTTCATCCTGGGTGACAGGTCTTAAAGTGTCCTTGCTGAAGCAGTGACTCCCCTGTGCAGAGGCAAGATATTTGTAAGCTGTCAATAGGAATGGTCCTGTAGGATGGTCGTATGTGTGTAGTCAAGATATTGAAGAGATGTTTGCCATGTACAATGGCACTGAATTATGCATGTCCTGGGGGCTCAACTGGGATTGTGCCAGAGAGATTGCAAGAACTGTGCAAGATAGTGCTTTGCAGTGTCTCTCCTGGCCCAGCTGAAGACATAGCACCAAGAACCCTTGTGATGGAAACTCCAATCACCACCAGACAGTGACAAGCTCTCCTGTCCAGTGAACTGATTTCCCCAGGCAAGGTTTACCCTATGCCAAAAGTCATGTGAATTAATTTCTTGGGCTGTTTTTTGCCTTTAACACTGTCTGTGCAGTGATTAGAAAGACACAGCACCAACAGGGCTTTTCTCCTGTACACACCTCTGGTACCACACAGACCCTCTGACTGGTTGCCTTTTGCAGCTGCTGAACTCATAACCCAGAGACTTCTGCTTAATTCTCCCACTGCAGACCTAGCTTTGTTAACCCATTGCCCAGCCTGGTCCTTGCTGTGTCTCCAAGCATCATCAAAGCAATTGGATTTTGACCCAGTCTCTCCAGCCAGTTTGTATCTGATTTTGTTTCACTTGCAACACAAGGATCACTCCCTCCATCTCCTGAAGTCTTCACAGCAATGCACCCAGAACCACTAAGGCTGAGGCTGCAAGGAGGAGAAAATTAAATCATGAAACAGTAATAATTATCAGCATCCCAATTAGCTGGCAGCAGAGGCAGCCAGCTACCAGAGGTGTGGCAGAAAAGGGAGCACCCATGCAGAATCAGTGCCTCAGTGGGCATCCAGCTCACTTTCACACTGCCTGGACCCAGACCTTCTGTCCACCACTGAGAGCAGCACATGGGGAAACCTTCCGCTCCTTTTCCTGGCTCCAAGACGGCATTTCACCTCTGCAGTCACTGGATCAGAGCTGCAGAGACCCGTGTCATCTTGTGTGCTTGAGAAGTGCACTCGTCTGATGGGTTGCTAACAGCCAAGGGATAAGGAGAGAGCAAAGAAGTCAGTTTAATATCATTTTCCTTGTTATTATCTCTCAGCTTCTTCCCAGCAATTTGCTCAAACTTCTGTAAAACTCCTTGTCAAACAAGCCCCTGCCCAAATAGGCCTACATGTCCCCAGGATTCTATTTATGACCATGATCCCATTTAGCAGATAAGCCAAGGGAATTCTGAGCATCCCCAGGATGAAATGGAGTTGCTGGTTGTAAACCCAGCAGCACTGAGCTGAACCCAGCCCTTGCAGTTGCAGCCCTTTAGCAACATCCCACCAGGCTCCTACTATGTGCTGGCTCCATGTCCTCCAGCCTGCCATGTCCCTCTGGTTTCTTTACTGTTCAGCTCAGCTGCAGTTATTGTGGGGAGAAATAATGAGTTTTCACAAGGTCTGTCCCAATTTCTTCCCCAGAGACCAGCAGTTGGCCCAATAGCTGCCTGGAAGGTGCTGGGTGAGAGCTGTGGGGCTGTTTGTCATCCCCAGAGAGTGGACAAGGGCCCTCCAGCTTCACCATGTTCTTCTCCGGCCAAGTATGCCCGCAGCATCACCCCTCACAGCTAAGCTTTTCAGTCTTCCAAACACTGGTGCATCCCAAAGCCATACCAGCACCTGGCAGCAGAGGTGCTGTCTACATGCTCCTCTCATCTAAGTCTCATCTCTTTCTGTCTCCATCCATGACCAGAGGTTCCAGGTTGGCAGTGGGGATGCAGCAACAGCAGTGTCCGGGTGGGTTACATCGATGTCCTGAAGAGCAACATTTCAGCTGAAGCTCAAGTCCACATTACTCAGTGATAACAAACCCAGGCAGGGGCAAGCCAACGCCTGGGCAGCAAGCCTTCTGACACCACCTTCCTCCCTGGCATTCCCCGTGCCCCACGTCCAGCCTCTACCTGCTTTCTTCACCCAGACCCTATCTCCTTATCTTGTCTCTTCAAAACAGGTATTATAATAGCTACAATATTTTGTGTTCCTATCCCTTATGAAGATAGGCTGAGAAAATTGGGGCTGTTCAGCCTGGAGAAGAGAAGGCTGCGTGGAGACCTCATAGCAGCCTTCCAATACCTGAAGGGGGCCTATAGGGATGCTGGGGAGGGACTCTTCATTAGGGACTGTAGTGAGTAATGGGTTTAAACTAAAACAGGGGAAGTTTAGATTGGATCTGAGGAAGAAATTCTTTACTGTAAGGGTGGTGAGGCGCTGGAATGGGTTGCCCAGGGAAGTTGTGAATGCTTCATCCCTGGTGGCGTTCAAGTTGGGGCTGGACATAGCCTTGGATGGCATGGTTTAGTGGGAGGTGTCCCTGCCTATGGGAGGGGGGTTGGAACTTGATGATCTTAAGGTCCTTTCCAACCCTAACTGTTCTATGATTCTATGATTCTATTATAGATACAATATTTCATATTCCTATTGTAAAGTGCTGAAAGATGTGAAACAAAAGGTATTAAGTACAATCAAAGAGCAGAAAGCCCATGTCCACTAGACGTGCAGGAGTGATAAGAGGTTTTACCTGTTTTTCGTCTGTATGATAGCCTGCACACGGCACGGCCTCGAGAGCACGAAAAGGGAAATGAACACCAAAGGATGCCATCCCTGCCTGTGCCCAGCACAGCAAACATGAAGAGAAAGGTCTCATTGCAGGGCAAACCCCCACTGAACTCCTGAGCAATGGATAATGCCAACCTGCAGCTGAATAAAACATTAAAAGCCTCCGATAAGAAAAGGCCGGAACAAATTAGTTATGCATCACCACCACCTGCTGGGTATCACAGGAAGGATCCCCAGCCACTGCCACCCTTCCAGGCAAGGTTACCCCAAAAAGTGAGCAGGACCTCCCAAAAGCAGCTGCCTACCTCTCCTGTGGACAACACAATGAGAGGAGAGTGGTTCCCCATCAGCAGCTTGTGAGCACAGGGATATAAAAGCATGTGTGAAGCCTATCTTCTTTGTTACTGCATCAATCCCAGGCAAAATAACAGACGTCTGGTAGAGGATGGGATTAATAAAGAGTTGAAGAAAGGTAAAATAATTAGGGTCCCGATCATGGGGCATATGGAGAATGGGGCTCGTCAGAGCAGCTTGCTCTAATTTTTCATGGAGATTACAAATTTGGTGGAGAGAGATAATAGCGTTGCTGTAATGTACTTAGGCTCTTGTAAGCCATTTGATCTGCCCCTGCCTGACACTCTGATTAATAAACCAGAGCAATAGCAAATCAACATGGCACACGAGATGTGCGGAAAAACAGCAAATGAGGACACCCAAATGGGATTAAAGAAGAGAAGCAGCCCCAAAGAGAGTGTTTCCTGGGGCCTCCTCAAGTCCTATCCATCACATGTGCACATGGAATGCAAGAAAGACGATGCAAGCCTCCTGCGAGTGGGACAGCATGGGCTGCACCGACAGGGTGGGCGCCCTGGCTGGCGGCAGCAGCTCTGCAGTACAGCTGGATGCTGCCCCATAGGATGCTCAGCTCAGCCCTTGGGCTGTTAGAGCTGAAAAGTTTATTGCATCCCTGGATGTAAGGCAGGATCATGCCAAAGCAAAGGCAAACCCAACTCCAGTGAGAGCGCATTGCCAGGACTGGGGTCTGGGGGAGGATGTGTTGACGTGAGACCCTTCCAGGAAGAGCACAATGGATTGCACCCAGCAGCCCTCCATCCCCACTGCCCCTTCACAGACAAATCCCCCCACTTCAGAGGATCTCAAGCAGTAATCAGAAGCAGCTGCTGTTGAAGCTTTACACTCAGACCAGTGGGCTGCCCTCCTTCTCAGAGAGTTACATGGCATGAGAGATGCTAAATGATAAGGAAGATAAGGAGGAACTGGGGAACACTGTGCCAGAGATGTGGGCTGCACATCTCTCTTCTCCTCATGTTCAGGCCATCAAAGACCCACCACACCAGAGCCCTCCCCACCACCTCAGACATCAGTCTTGCGCTGAATTTGCTATGCTACCCCAAGCATCCTCCCCAGAGCACTGGAGAAATACCAAAACCAAATTCCCTCCATCCACAGCTCCCACAGCCCGTCCACTCCTGCTCTTTCCCTTGGGAACAGCCAGGAACCTTGGACAGATATGCTTTTTCATCCAGAAAATGCCAGTTCATCAAAACACTTCCTAAGAAAAGGTCACTTCGGAGGAATTTCTTTTTCCAAAAACCTTCTGGGAAGAAAAAAAAAAAAAAAAAGAAGGAAAAAAAAAGAAAGAGAAAGACATGTAATGGTTTAACTATCCTGTTTCAACAGCTTTAAATGAAAAATAAATCTTCTCTCCCCCCACCCCGCCCAGGTGCCAAATGACTTTTCATTTGGAAATGGAAGATCGTTATCGTTCGTCAAAAAAAGTCAAATAGAAAAGAATGGAATCAAAAGAAAATCTCTGGAAAAAGTTAAAGTGAAACACTTGGCTGAGGCAGTTGCAGCAAGCGGAAGCTGGGCTGCGCTCTGCCGGGTTCCCTGCAGTGGCTTTCATCCCATCTCAGGGCAGGACAGGACTCACAAGTCTTGACAAGAACCCCAGGACAGTGAGTCTGGTTCCTCATCCCAGCATGGGCCTGTGGGACACAGAGACATGGACAAACAGCTTTCAACCCATGTGCTTGCCAGGAGCAGAGACCCTACAACTCGTGACATGTCAGAGCAGCAGAGCTTTGTAGGCTGAAAGTGGTGATGGGAGTGGGGCACCCTGGTGGGATGGAACATAGAAACACGGACAAACAGCCTTCAACCCATGTGCTTGCCAGGAGCAGAGACCCCACAACTCGTGACATGTCAGAGAAGTAATGCTTCATAGGCTGAAAGTGGTGATGGGAGTGCGGCACCCTGGTGGGATGGGTCTTGCCAGGTGGGCAGAGCAGCAGCGATGCCCAGGTGGGAAGCAGGGGGCTGGTGTTTCTGCTCCAGCCTCTGCATACATGCTCAGCCCCCCAACACCATCCCCAGCGCTCAGCTGTTACAGTTTAGGCTGCTTAGGGAGTGGGAATGCCAGCAATCAGGCATCCAGAAGGGAATCCAGGCCCAGTTCAATATTGAAAGAAGAAGGGCTTTGAATGGAGCACACTCATTTTCCTGTTTCGTCCTTTGCCAAGAAAACCAGGGGGATGGAGGAAGGGGCGAAGGGGTAGGGGGAACAGTGGAAAAAATGTCTTGGCTGGGCCTTCTCTGCCTTTTATCTCATGGGCAGCCTGCCGAGACAGGGTCTTCCCCCCGCTGAGCCCGCTGGCAGATCAAATGAAAGGAGAGAAGAGTTATAATCCCCCCGCTTTTCCCCCCCTTGGCCTCCTCCCTGAGAGGAAAAGGAAAGGAGGAAAGAGCAATCAGCACCACGATGCCAACATTTCCCACCCCAGCTGGAGAGCAACCCATCAGCTCCCCAGGATCCATGGATGGCCAAGATATATCCCCCGAGTTGGCAAAGGGAACCTCAGAGAGATCCAGATATTGGGGGGGGGGGCAGATGTGTCCCCGTGGAGGGGACAGCACTTGATGGAAGGGGGAAGGTCGACAGTGGCTGCAGAGAGCATCTCCCCAGGGTCCCTCTGTGCCCATTCCTCCATCGTGCCAGACCTTTCAGAGCCAGCTTTGAGCAAATAAATGCCTTTATTCCAAGGACTCCCTCTGTGTGTTTGTGTATTTATGGATTAGCAGTTAATACAATAAGAGGCTTTATTGTAACTAAATTGATTTCTTCACCTTTTCTTCTCTTTCTTCTGTATTTTTCCCCTCTTTTCCTTCTCATCAGGCTATTCTCCCTCATCACAGGGTTTCACACAAGGGACACTCACCTTCACTGGTGACAGTAAGGTGCGATGGGGATGCAATCACAGCAAGAACCTGTCCAGGGAGACCTGAAATCATGATGATTATGTGCAAGGGGTGTTCACATTGGCAGGCATGGTGGGCACAGGCCGTGTGGGGAGCTCCAGCCAAAGCCGGTCCAAGCACATTGCATTTTCCAAGGCAACATGGCCACAGGTCACCAAAGGTAAACCCCAGCCCCAGCTCTACCTGCAGATCCCTGAGAATTGCTTGGTAGGGTTTGTGCAATCCCACAATCTTTTTCTTTCCAGTGCAATTCAACTTCCCTATATTACAATTCAATTTACAAGCCCATAGCACACTGGCCCCATGCGTTGGGTATTTAACTTGAAGTCTATGACTGCAACAGGTCCTCAAGAAATCAATGCTGTGGTTAATTAAAACAAAATTAGGCTGGTGAACACAGTCATTACCCAAGCTGGGATGTGGACATTACTCTGAGCTTCCCAGGATGGGCATAGACCTGTGCTGCACTTTCCTTCCCTTTTTTCCTTTTCTTTTTCTATTTCCTTTTCCTTTCCTTCTCCATGTCTCTCTTCCTGTCCCTCTCTCTCTCCCCCTCCTTCTTTCTCCATCTTCCTCTTCCTTTTCCTTTGTCCTTTACTACTGCCTGCCAGCTCCTCACTTTTTCTCCTCATCCCTCTTTTCTCTCTTCCCTCCTTCTTTTCCTCTCACCCCATGCTCCATGCCCCTGCTGCAGGTGAGCAGAGCTGCTGTCTCCCCTCCCTATCCCTGGGCAGCAGGATCTGAAGCCATAATTAAACTTGGCTGGGAAGAATGTGAATCAAATGCTGTTAAAAAAGAAAAGAAACAAGGGTACCTATGGGATTACGTGAGCCAGAAAAATGCAAAGCCAGCTTCCAGCCGCCCATAAAACAGATGCCGTCTCCTTTCCCATTGGCAGGGTTTGGCAGAGCACAAAAAAGGCTGGGAAGAGGATTTTTATTGGAGTTATTTATAGCCTGGGTGAATAGCAGTGTGCCTGTCAGTGAGTTTCTACATCTCATCCTGTGCTGAGGTCAGAATGAGCAAGGGGTGCCAGCTTCACCGGGTACCACCATGCTGGGTTTGGTACTGCACCAGCAAACCTGAATACAATCCTGAGCCCTGCCCGGCCATTCCTGTGGGGATCAAAAGAGGAGAAATCAGGAGAAAAAAGGGTGTGAAGCAGCAACTAAGGGTGGCTGCTTGCCCCCCAACAGCTTTGTCTTGGCCAATGTGCCCTGCATGGGGACAAGTAACAGGCTGTTTCAGCCTGAGAGCTGCCACAGCAGGACCATCCACAGAATATTCATTATCCCTCACTCCCTAGTATCTTCACTCCTGGCCTGATGGCTTTTCCTGTCTTCCCTGGTTTGATGGAGACATCTGAGAAGCCTTTCCCCCCATTTGCACCAGGAGCCAGCACAGAGATTCATCCCTTCGTGAACAAAATCAGTTTAAAATCATCACCAAACTCCAAGCGAAGCTCCAAAGTTGGCACTTCAAGCAGCACATTCATTAAATAAAGGGGAGAGAGAGAGGTGGAGAAAAAGAAAAGGGAGAGAGGAGGGTGAAGGAAAAAAAAAAGATTACCTTGCTGAATTAATCAGGCTTCACTGTAATGCTCAGCCTCGGATTTTATTTCCTGTAATAAGCCCATTAATACGGGTGTCTATAGCAGGGGGCTTTTAGCAGCAGGCACCATTAGCGTAACGAGGAAGGGCTAATAGAGTTTTATTGGAATTTTTACTCCGACATCACAGCCTTTTAAAACAGCTGTCTCAATA
The DNA here is from genome assembly GCA_039720435.1 of Amazona ochrocephala. NCBI lineage: Eukaryota > Metazoa > Chordata > Aves > Psittaciformes > Psittacidae > Amazona > Amazona ochrocephala. The sequence continues at coordinate 108,004,357 of CM077909.1, forward strand.
GGCATTATTATTCTGATTAACGTTTAGACAGCACAAATCAAAGTGATGCCCTTGGCGTCCCGCAGGTTTTATCATAATCATCCCCAGTCCCCAATGCATCAGCTAGTCCTCAGGGGGCAGAATTTTAGACCCTCGCAGGGGCCGAGGGTCATTTCTTCTCTCTAGTGCCAATGTATTGGCTACTTCTGAGGGGGCCTGCTGGGAGTGTGATGGAGCAGGGTTCTGCTGTTAACAGAAGCATGGTGGAAGCAGCTGGAACCATCCAGATGCTTTCTGAGCATCTCTGATCCTCTGGGGAATTCAAAAGCAGGAAGGGTTAATAAGCAAGGTGACATGCAGGGCATCCATCCTGGCTTCACTCCCACTCTGTTTCTTGCCCATGTGAGAATTCAATTAAATTAAAAAAAATATTTGATTTAATTTAAATCATTCAGGCATAGAATTATAGAATCATAGAATCCCAGACTGGTTTGGGTTGGAAGAGGCCTTAAAGCTCATGCAGTTCCAAACCTCTGCCACAGGCAGGGACACCTTCCACCAGAGCAGGTTGCTCCAAGCCCCGTCCAGCCGGGCCTTGAGTACTGCCAGGGATGGGGCAGCCACAGCTTCTCTGGGCACCCTGTGCCAGAGCCTGATCACCCTCACAGGGAAGTATTTCTGCCTAATATCCTAGCTGAATCTTCCCTCTGTCAGATTAAAGCTTTTCCCCTTGTCCTGTCACTACGGACTCTTGTCCAAAAGCCCTCTCCAGATTTTTTGTCATCCCTTTTTAGGCACTGGAGCTGCTCTAAGGTCTCCCTGGAGCCTTCTCTTCTCCAGGCTGAAGAAGCCCAGCTGTCTCAGCCTGTCTCCATAGGAGAGGTGCTCCAGCTCTCAGAGCATTTCCATGGCCTTCTCTAACTCGTTCCAACAGATCCACATCCTTCTGATGTTGGTGGCCCCAGAGCTGGATGCAGTACTGCAGGCAGGGTATCACAAGAGCAGGGCAGGGGTGAAGAATCACCTGCCCCGACGACCTGGTCACTCTCCTTTTGATGCAGCCCAGGATGCAGTTGGCTTTCTCGGCTGCAAGCGCACACTGTGTAGTCATGTACAGCTTTTTATCAACCAACACCCCAAAGACCTTCTCCTCAGGGCTGTTCTCGATACATTCTGCACTCAGCGTGTAGTTGTGTTTGGGATTGTCCTGATCCATGTGCAGGACCTTGCACTTGGCCTTCTCAAACTTCATGAGGCTTGCACTGACCCATCTCCCAAGCCTGTCCAGATCCCTCTGGATGGCATCCCTTCCTTCCAAGCTGTGACTGCACCACACAGCTTGGTGTCTCCACTTGAACTCCAAGCCATTGACCACAGTGCCCTGGATGCAACCATCCAGCCAATTCCTTATCCACTGTGTGGTCCACTGGAATCCATGACTCTCCAGTTTAGAGACATGGGTTTTGTGCAGGACATTGTGTGAATTAAGTATTGCAGCGGCAGCTTGGGCGCACTAATCCAGCAGTTTGCCGACAGCACAGTTTCAGGGCAGCAGCCAAACCCAAGGCTGGAAAAAGTCTTCCTCATAGCCTCACAACTCATGCCAGGAGGTACGGAACCAGGTCCAAACCAAAGACACCACAAAAGTGCCAAATCAGGGGTGTCGCACTGGTCCTCATACAGCCTAGGAGCATCTGCAGAACTGGCACAAAGGTTTCTACTGCCCAGTCAGCTGAGGTGGACATGGTCTGGCCTCTGTGTTGTTGATCCTATTTGAGCCATGGGGAAACTGATGCACAGGGAAGGGCAGCAACTTAGTTACAGGGACAACAAGGCAGCCCAGAGGATTATTGCCTTCCAGCCCAAGCACATAACCCAGACAGAGCAGACAAGCTGCCATGAGTTATAGGTGATTGCAAGCAAAATAAGCAAGGGATTAAACACCAAAAGCAAACAGACTGCAAATGCACTTTTGTCTTTAATCTGTCACGTTTTGTTTTGCAGGGGTAATTTATGAGGACTTCTTATTGCAGTTGAGTGTGGGGAGCAGCAGCTGGTTCATCCCAGCTCCAGTCGTACCTTGCAGGCTTAATCCAGCTTGGGTGCACTGGAGCGGGTGATTTGGCTTGGAGCTGAGCAAGGGAGCCTGAGGGTACTGGGTGGGCTGAAGACCTACTAATTACTTTCTCATTAGCATCTAATTAGAATATCTCCACCCCCTCCACTATCCCAAGGGCTCTGCCAGGAGTCACCTTGTGCTCAGGCAAAGCTCAGGGTGTGACTTTCCACCCTGGATCCATGCTGGCATTGCCATGTCTCGCTGTTTCCAGTTCTTTGCTACTGACTCCTCAGCATCGCTGAAGATCATAGAATCATAGAATAGTTAGGGTTGGAAAGGACCTCAAGATCATCGAGTTCCAACCCCCCTGCCATGGGCAGGGACACCTCCCACTAAACCATGCCATCCAAGGCTATGTCCAACCCCACCTCGAACGCCACCAGCGATGAAGCATTCACAAGCTCCCTGGGCAACCCATTCCAGGGCCCCACCACCCTCACAGTAAAGAATTTCTTCCTCATATCCAATCTAAACCTCCCCTGTTTAAGTTTGAACCCATTACCCCTTGTCCTCTCACCACAGTCCCTAATGAAGAGTCCCTCCCCAGCATCCCTATAGGCCCCCTTCAGGTATTGGAAGGCTGCTATAAGGTCTCCACGCAGCCTTCTCTTCTCCAGGCTCAACAGCCCCAACTTTCTCAGCCTATCTTCATACGAGAGGTACTCCAGTCCCCTGATCATCCTCGTGGCCCTCCTCTGCACTTGTTCTGACAGTTCCATGTCCTTTTTATGTTGAGGACACCAGAACTGCACACAATACTCCAAGTGAGGTCTCACGAGAGCAGAGTAAAGGGGCAGGAGCACCTCCCTCGACCTGCTGGTCACACTCCTTTTGATGCAGCCCAGGATACGGTTGGCCTTCTGGGCTGCAAGCGCACACTGCTGGCTCATGTTCATTTTTTCATCAACCCACACCCCCAAGTCCTTCTCTGCAGGGCTGCTCTCAATCTCCTCCCCGCCCAATCTGTAGCTGTGCCTGGCATTGCTCCGACCCAGGTGGAGGACTTTGCATTTAGCATGGTTAAACTTCATTAGGTTGGCATCAGCCCATCTCACAAGCATGTCAAGGTCCCTCTGGATGGCATTCCTTCCCTCCCATGTATCAACCGAACCACACAGCTTGGTGTCATAATTAGCAAAAACATACAGCTTCCTTCTCTGGAACATCAGGATGAAGAGGATTTCCCTTCCGGTGGCCACTGGGCAGGCGCAGATGTTTGTGAGCTCTCACAGCTGGCTCCAGCAGCAGGGGGTACCAGGCACAGCTGGGATGCCTGATACTGCCTATGCCAGGATCCAACTGGATTTAACAATGATCCTGGGTCCTGCAAGGGCTCCTGCCTTCTCGCAGCATCTTTCCCACTGGTGCATAACCCTCTTTATTGTTCAAGCATGTCAGCTGTGCAGCCCCCTGCGCTCACATCTATACCTGCTTCCCTCCCTCCCCCTGGGTTTTAGGTGAATCCAGCAGGAATCCAGACCCTTCTGGAATTTCTCTTGCTTTAAACAGAGGCCCTAGCCCCATGGTGGAATCTCACGATAGGAGAGAGGCTCAAAATCACAAGCAAGGGCAGGTCTCCATTGCTGGGAGCCAAGCCTTCCCAACCTTGGGCGTGCAGAAAATTTAGGGGGAGCTAAGGGAATCCACTGCTCCGTGACCACACGGACGCCGCAGTGTGATGGCATTTCATGATCCAAACAATAAACAAATTAAATTCCACCCATCCTAAAGACCATGGCTCTCTGCTGCTGGCAGGCAGCATCCAGGCATCCCACTGTGTCCACCAGGGAACAGCAGCCCTCCCACGGAACATGGTCCCAAGAGCTCTCAAAACGCCTTGCAGGGAGATCTCAGTGACCATCAGCAGAGGAAGAAAACACCAGCTGGCTGATGCATGGATAAGTCACCCCCAGAATTGCTTCCTGCTGGTCTCAGCCTTTTGGAAAGCCCCTTCCAAAGCAGCTGCCAAGCCCCAAGGAGATGCTCCAAGCAGCCCAGGACAAACTGGGTGCTGTTTGCTGCCCAAGGATCTGCTCCCGTGCTCCTGTGTGTCTGTCTAAGCCAAGAACTAGAAGGGGTTTGGGTTTTGTTTCTCATTCTCATGGCATAGCAGATCTCCCCGCAGCATGGAGCTGACCGCTGCAGGGCACCGGTGTGTTCAGCATCTGCTTGACATTTTTAATTGTTTTCATGTTCAGCACCTGATGCTGTCTTTTTAGAAAGAAACGGGAGAGATTAAGCCATCCCTCCCTCCCTGCTTCCCTCCTTCATCCCTCTCTTCCTCCATTTCTTCTTTTCATCCTCCCTTCCTCCCTGCCTCCCTCACTTCCTCCCTTCCTTCTCTTCTCCCTCCCTAAAAGTTTACTAATTTCTTCCTTATTACATTCCTAAAAGCCCCGTTCAGTTAAAGGCAGCAGCAGGCAAGGAGAAACTCAATGATAAGGGCAAAAACAACAGTAAAACTGGAATGAAATGACAGCCATAAACCCAGTACCAGGAGGGACAGTAAAACTGCAGTTTGGCAGGAGCCAGCAGGCCTGCACTAATGACTTTTTTTTCCTGATTAAAACACTCTGGTCACAGATTAACTTCCTCTGCTCAATATTTATTGTCTCACCTGCGCCGAGAGGCAGAGAAGAGAGGAAGAGGGGTGGGCAGGACTGGGGACTCGGGATCTGCAGCAGGTCTGCTTGCAGCTCTGCAGCCTTTGGCAGCTGCCTAGGACATGGACACATATTCAAAGGTGATGAACACACCTCCAGCAGTTACCCTCCATCATTGAGTACCACCAGTAATGATGGCACTCACACCAACAGTCTCTGTGCACCAGGGCAGCATCTCAGAGTAGCATCCCAGGACTCGGCCATGGCTGCAGAAGGGATCAGTGTCAGAGCTGGAGATGCTCTGGGTCTCCCAGGCGTGCAGGACAGGGGCAGTGATGAAGACAAGCACTGCTACAACACAGACAAGCATTCTGGTTTGTCTCACTTGAGCCAAAGCCCCAGCAACTCTGGGAAAACCACATCCCCTGGAAGACTGACCCATTTGTTACACTGGGATCAGAATAAAGGATGGAAACAAGGATAAAACCCCGGTCATCTCCCCTAAGTCATCTGTACATCTGCTCATCTCACACTGGGCTTATCACTGGCTCCCTGGGGAGCACAGGATGTGCCAGCCTGGAGCAGAAGAACCACAGCCCTTTCCTAATCACTCACAGTCCTACTAACACACCATAGAGGGAGCAAATGCCTCCATGGGATCTCAGTGCATTTTTAATGTAGTAATTGCACACTTAAGCTTCAACTCGGCTCCTCTCACTCCTCTCATTGCCTGTTCTGCTCATCCTTCCAAAGCAGCTCAGGGCATGGATTGTGAAGGATGTATTTGCCCTGATGCTGGGGAACTGGAGCCCAGGACAAGGGTTATCCCATTGCAGGGACACTTTTCCTGGGATTTCTGACAGCTCCCAGGCAAAAGTTAAACAACATCAAGGCACAGCCTAACAGGGAATCTCAACAGGCCTCAGTTTCCCTTTGATGCCGCCATGTCAGGAGCAACATCTGGGTATCCCACAGTCTCTCTATACCACCATCCCACACCCAGCCAGATGTTTTTGATGTCCTCATCATAAATAACTTTTTGATTGTAACTGGGCTTTAACTACCAGAACATAAAAGGCTTCAGGGCTTTACAGCACGCCGCCAATAGGTCTAGGAATCGCAATCACTTTACATCACCAGTAGCTCCACTCACACCAGCCCTGTTCACACCAACCCAATGCCTCCCCATGCCACAGGGAAGGATCGTTGCTCCCTTCCAGCCTTTCACACCCCTCCCAGAAGCTGAAAATACTGGGGCAAGAGAGGGTGGATCCATCATGAGGAATGGGGAACTCAGCATAGCCAGGGTCCTGTTCCCACACCAACACAGCTGTATCCCTGCTCCTCCTCCACCTGCTGCCGAGTTCCACCCTGGATGTTTCAGATGGTTTTGGAAGAGGAGGAAATCTAATTTTTATCAAAAAATAAAGGAGGTAATTAATTCTTAGCCCACCTCCGATCTATTTTAGCAGCAGCTAAACTCCAGCAGCCGCTACCTGCTGGGGAGAGCATCCCAGCACGGGTACCAGCGCTCCTCGGCACGCGCCGCATCCCCAGCCTCCATCCTAAATCACAACACAACAAACAGGCTGTTCATTAGGAGCTGTTTAATTAAGCAATACGGAACCTGCCTCGATATTTACAATCCCACTTGCTCTGATTTATTAGAGAGAGAGAGTCTCATTTTTAAAAGACGGCAACTGTAAAGTTTAATACCGCTTGACTTACTGCGAGTTTCATTTACGGCCCCGGGCCGAGGCGATGCAGCCAAGGCTCAGAGCCGGTGGGCTATTAAATCACGGCTAACTGTGCATGCAAGGAGATGACTAGCTTCGTTACAACCGGTTCAGCGGCTAATTATCCCGATCTGGATTCACACATTTAAGTCAATTCGTTGCCACTTTTCCAGGGCCCTGGGGAAAAACGCGGAAGTTCGGAGGTTGGAGTGAAAGCACTTGCTGCGATGAGAAAGGATAAGAGCTGTGATGGGGATGGTTGCAGAGCCCAGACAGACTTTGCTTATATCAGGAGGGAAGAAAACTGTTTGCAAGAGGCCAGAATCTGAGCTGGGCACCCCACCATGCTAGCAGGGGGTATGTTGTTTACAATGACGGCTCCAAACTCAAGGGTCTCCCCAAAACCCACCATCCCCTCCCCAAACCCCTTGGGCATGTGGGGAGGGTGAGAGGTGGGATGTCTTATGGTCTCTGGGATGGGGTGACTGGGGAAGAGGATGGGGCCAGCATGCAGGAAGGACACATCCAGCTCGGCTCTGACCCCCACACTGGCCCGGCCCTTCTCCCTGACCCAGCCCCACGTGTAGGGATGGGGAAATGATGCACAGACGGGGCAGGGGGCACAGCCCTCCCCCAAAATTGTCATCCTGGAGGTAGGTGGAAAGCGTTTCTCTCTTAGCAAGGTACTTCCAGCCCCCAGGAGCCCACTCACAGATTTGACAAGGCCTCATTAAAAAGTTATGAGAATGGCTCTTTAGTGACAAATAAAAAGATCATTTCTGCAAAGATAACAGAGGCAAATGGCACTGTGCATCCCCCCACACCAGCTGTGGAACATCACTGTCCAGGACCTACTCCAGGACAGTCCTGGGGCTTCCCTAGGGGAAGGGTCTGCAGTGGGAGACAGCACAGAGCTGGTTGCAGCACACTGCAGCTCAGCCTACGGACCGGGCTGCTGCTGTCCCACATCACTGACAGGCACAGGAAACGGGAAGAGGACAGCTCCTTGCTGCACCCCCACAGCCCTGCACATCAGCCCCAGAACCTGCAGCAGGCAGGACACGGACTGCACCCCAGCAGCCTCAGGCAAAGAGGAGGAAGAGGTGCAGTTCCCAAGCCAAGTATTCTCGCCAGAAGCATTCACGCAGCAAGTTTGGCAGGCCTCAGCCCTCTCCAGAAGCTGGTTAAGCCTGAGGAGGCATCAGTTCCTCCCTGCTTCCCACTCCTCCCCAAGCCTGCAGCACTCAGAGACAGGCTCAGAGCTCCCCCCAGGGAGGAAGAGGAGGCAACGCAGAGATAAGGACAGCAGCAAGCAGCATGGGGCTGCCAGCAGATACCCTGCAGCCCCCAGCGTTACTTCCCCCAGCAGCTGCAGCCCCTATCAGAGATCCCCAAACCTCCCACCCAGGGCCAAGAGCCATGAGGGACCAGGCAGAGGCACTTTGCTTCCAGGTTTTATTGACTAGGAGGATCTGTGCTCCTCCACAGACAGGCACCACTCCGAGTCCCACCAGTAAGACTGGAATGGTAAGGAGGGTAAGACCTTTAGTGGTGGTTAAGAGCATGCTGTGGAGGCAGAAGACAGTGAAAGAAACAGAGAGAACAGCACCGCCTGTGTGATGACGCCACAAGATTAGGACAGGGGCATCCCAACAGGCAAAACCAGTCCCTAAGTGGGGACAAGCAATGACAAGGCTCTGGAGAAGCTGGAAATCAGAGGGCTCACAAGTGACACAAGTTGCCAGGCCTCAGCTCTCCCCATCCCCAGCTCATTCCTCTTCCTGCCTTCATCAAGCACAGCAAGAGCTGGCTCTGCTGCTCCCCATCATGGCATCTCCTCGGCCCTCTGCTTGTAGTGCACCTCAGGGACGCTCCTCAGGCGCTCGGCCGCCTGTGGGACACAGCACAGGCGACAAGAAGTGGCAGGTCTTGGGGATGGCCCTGTCACAGGAACACCTATTCCCCACAATCCCCCCTGAGCTGCGCTCACCTGCTCCGGGGTAAGATCCCGCTGTGCCTGCGCCAGCATCTCATAGCCCACCATGAACTTGCGGACTGTGGCAGAGCGGAGCAGAGGTGGGTAGTAGTGGGCATGGAGCTGCCAGTGCCTGCAGTCCTCCTCCAGGTAGGATCCTGTGGGGGCTCCTGGCAGGGGTGCAGCCATTCCATGAGCCCCATGGATAAGCCCCATGGATAAGAGGATTGTGGGGGTCCCCAACCATGTCACTCACCATGCCAGCCCATGGAGTAGGGGAAGGAGACTTCAAAGAGGTTGTCGTACTTGATAAGCAGCCTCTTCATGATGGAGGCCAGGCCTGCAAAGGAGTGCTGGGGAATCACAACCCAAGCTGGCCAGCCCCCTCCAAGGTCAGAAAGCACACCAGGCTGGAGGAGTCAACCTCAGCACCCCTTGCCATGGTGGACATTGGTGATAAGAGAAAGGGATGCACTTGGCAGTTCCTCCCCTCTCCACCCATGCAAACAACCTAAGCAACATGGTGGGAGTCCCCATTCCTCATCAGCCATTGCCCCAAAAGTATGAAGCACCATGTGCTTCATCACCCCAAGCAGGAAACTAGTCCCTCCACCAGTACTAGCTGCACCTGGACACCCAGCTCTTATCCTAGCAAGATGGGGATGCCAGTTCTGCCCCCAAGGCAAGCCCAGCAGCTAAAGGGTACATGGATCCACAATGCTACCACAGAGCTGCCTCCTAATGAAGGCCAATCCCAAAGGACATGGGAGAGGGGATAAGAACCACTCACTGTCCCTCTCGCCCTCGTGTAGCTCCTGGAGGCGGCAGACGTGGCGACGTGGCAGCAGCAGGGTCTGGTAGGGCCAGGTAGCCCAGTACGGCACCACCACCAGCCAGTCCCTGTTCTCCACCACCAGCCGCTCCTGCAGGACACAGTGCTCCATGGGGACACATGCAGCCCCAAAGTCTCAGGGATGGACACTCCCAGGGTCCCACTCCAGCACGTATCCAGCTCCCAGGGAAGGGATACAGACAACAGGCACATCCTCACCTTCCGATGAGCCTCCTGCTCAGCATACTCCAGCAGCATGGGCACACCGTGCTGGCTCAGGTGCTGCTGCTGGGTCCGGTCCTCCAGGCGCGCCTCATTCGGGAGGAAGCTGCTGGCCCATACCTAGGGGGTACATTGCGGCACAGGTTACATGCACCCTGCATTTACAGGGGCGCCCCAGACATGCTGTCCATCTGCAGGTCCGTGCTGCCACCAGGTGGACAGTCTGACATGTGGTACCACAACGGACAGTCACAAGGATGGAAGGTGACAGGACAGGTATGAGGGTATCCTTCTGCAGAAGGCTCTGGGACCAGCGTAAGTGGATTCCCATTCCCATCCTGTCCTTTGGTTTATTGTAGGGTGGCCTGCAGGGACTCACAGTAAAGGCAGGTCAGGGTGGGACAGCCTCACCTGGCAGTGGGGGTGGGGGTTGGAGCACCCCATCATCGCTCCCTTGTTCTCGAAGATCTGTGGAAGAAGAGGTGCAGCCAGGTCCCAGCTCCAGGGTCCGCAGTGTTCCCGCACACCAGGAGAGCATCCCAAAGGAGAGCAAAGCCTCACACCCGTCCGAAAAAGGTCCAAAGGGGCACAAGGCAGGGATAGGGATGGTCCCAACTCAAATACCGCCAAAATACCCATTGCTGGCCCCCTGCCTCCACCCAAGCCCCCCAGGGCAGGGAGAGAAGGGCAGGTCCCACCAGCCCCGGACCTGCACCCAGGGGTAGGAGGCACCCAGGTCTGCCACCAGCTCTGCCCATGCATCGATGACAGCCCGGATCTCTGCCAGGGACATGAGAGGCAGCGTCACGTCCGACCAGGGGTGGAAGCACATCACCTTGCTGCAGAGGAAACACACACGGATGGGACTGGGGGCATCTCTGGGGGACCCCCACAGTCCTGTCGGGTGCAGTGAAACCAGGGACAGGGATGAGACCCCCAAAATGCAGGTGTGTGCAGAACAGGCAGCGTAAGTAGGGGAACAGGCTCAGTACAGCTTCATCCCGTTGATGCTGGCTGACATCATGGACCAGACCCCCCAGAGCCATGGATGTACTTACCACACCCCCCGGGCTGCAGCAGCTCGAAACAGTGGATGATCACTGTCACCTGGGGAAGGACAGAGAGTGGGAAAGGAGAGGATGCTGAAGGAGCACCCATGCCCCTACAGGCCACCCCACAGCCCCCCAAAGACCTCAGCCTGGGGGTCCCCATCAACCTGCTCTCCGCCCAGAATTTACCAGGCTCTGGAGCATCAGGCTGTAGGGCCGGGAAGTCATTTGGGAACACAAAGGTGCCCTCGTACTGGGGGTTCACCTGCCAGGGCAAGACATGGGATTAGAGGGGGGCACGGCAGTGGGGGGAGCCCGGATGCCTGGGTCCTTGGTGGTACCTCGCCATTGGCCCGCGTCGCCCCGGGGCAGAGAGGGTTGTTGGGGTCCCAGCGGGGCACATCCTCGGGTGACGGCTTCTCCAGCTGCCCCTGCCAGGGCCGCTTCACGCGGTGGGCTGATACAAGCACCCAGTCATCCCGCAGGGGGTTGTAACGAGCGTGCTGGTGCTCTGCGGGGAGACACCAGTGGGCAGTCAGGGAGGGAGAAACACAGGGTGCAGACCCCACACCCTGCCCCCCCAGCAAGCGGGTCTGCATCTCGCCTTATGCCCCCGTCAGCTTCACCCCTTCCTCCCTCTCTCAGTCCGGGGGGTTCCCCGCTGTCACCCTCGTGCAGGGAGGGCCCCGCAGCCCCGCCTCCCGGGGATGCGCTGGGAGCGAGGAGCGCCAGCCCCGGCCGTACCGCTGGCACAGAAGCGGCCGCTCCCCTTCCCTTCCTCCCCCGACGGCGACGGCTCCATGCCACAACGCTCCCGGAAGCACCGACGGCAGCACCGCCCCTTCTCTCCGCCCCACCGCGCCGGCGCAGGGCCGCTGGTGGCGGGCCATGGCGTGTCGGCGGTGGGGGCGGTGCCGGTGCCCGTCCCGCTGCCGGCGGGGCGGGGCGGAGCGGAGTGGGGTGGCCTGCATGGTGGTGGCGGGGCGGCGGGCGCTGCGGGCCGGGCTGGCGCTGGGCGCGCTGGCGATGGTGCTGCAGGGGCTGCGGGGCTGGTTGGCCTCCAAGCGGTACGAGTTCACCCCCGCCGAGATCGCACAGCTCGCACGGCACCACGCGGGTACGCGCCGCCCCTCGGACGGGGCCCATCGGCCGTGGAAGGAGTGACGGGAAGTGGGACCGCGCGGGGATGGGAGCGGAGAGCGGCACCGGGAGTGCGGGGGAATGTGGCGGCGCTGGGGAAGGGAGCTGTAGGGGGGACGGGGATCGAGGAGGTTCCGGTGCAGGGGGGCTGGAATCATGGCGGGGATGGGACCGGGGTCAGAGAGGGGCCGGGAGGCTGAGACTTTGGCAGCAGCATGGCTATTGGGAAGGGATCAGTACCGGGGAACAGGGACAGAGAGTGGGGTGGGGGAATAGGACTGGAGGCTCGCAGCATCACCCCTCCCGGCTAGGGCGGGATCGCGGGTAAAGCGACTCTCGGTGCTGGGGCAGGTCAGGGGCAGGACCGATCCCCAGCTAGGAGGGGAGGGCTGGCCCCATAGGACGCAAGGTGTACAGTGGCAGTGGTGTGGCAGTGTGTCACCGGGGCAGGGCCACTGTCACACTGGGTTCCTGGTGTTGCCCAGCACCTGAGGGGGGGCATCGGACTGGAGCACTTTGTACTGCATGTCCTCCATCACCACCTAGGGAGCAGCCACTGGGGATGAGGATTGGAGAGAGGAGATGTCTTCCCTAGGCAGACCCCTCTAAGGATGTGTTGGGACCCTTTGGCTGTGGAGCGGATTGAGGGGGGGTGATGGTAGATCTCTGTGCCAGGGACTCATGGTGACCTCGGGTGCTGCAGGGCTGGACCATGAGCTGGCTTTCTCAAAGATCATCGTGGAGCTACGGAAGAAGCACCCAGGCCACATCCTGCCAGACGAGGACTTGCAGTGGGTGTTTGTGAACGCGGGTGGGTGGATGGGCTCCATGTGTCTCCTGCACGCCTCGCTCACTGAGTATGTGCTGCTCTTCGGGACGGCTGTTGACACCGGGGGCCACTCAGGTAAGCAGAGGGACAGGGCTGGTGGGCAGGGAGTTTCTCTGAGCTCTCTCCACTTACACAGATACATCTGCCTTGGCTGTGGTGTATCCAGTGCATGGAGCCCACTGGTCCTTTTATGGGGTGCAGGATGATGTGAAATACTCTTTGCATGGAGACCATCCCCCATTGTGTCCTGCAGCATGTGCAGGTCCCTGTGCATGCCATGCCGGCTAGCCAGCACTTTCCGCATCCAGCTGGCAAGCAGTGGCAGGCATTGCATCTCCCAGCACTTCAGCAGGGGGGAAATGCCAAACACTGGAAGTGGTGGGGCTTAAGGACAGCAAACAGCCTGGACTGGTGATATGTGACCAGTCAGGCAGCCTGGGTACCAGACCATCTGTGCTTCTCACTGAGTCAAGGCCCTGGGCATCCTTCTCCCTGGAGGGCTGCTCTGTGATTCAGCCCTGGGCTCTGAAGCTGTCCCAGGCATGGATGCACTGAGCCAGTGCTGTCTGTCCTCCTACAGGTCGGTACTGGGCAGATATCTCTGACACCGTCATCTCGGGGACCTTTCGGCAGTGGAAGGAGGGGACCACCAGAAGTGAGATCTACTATCCAGGTGAGCACAGCAGCCCTCTGGGCAGCATCCACATCCTGGGGCACAGCAACTCCACTGTCACTGAGCCTCTTCCTTCCAGCTGGCATAAGCCAAGAGCTCAGGATGGGGCAGTTTGTGTCCCCAGAGGTGCATCCCAGCATCTCAGTGGGTGCCAGTAAGAGAGAAGTGAGCAAGACAGGGGAGAGGTTGGAGTGCTCAGCCCTGCAGGTCCCGGTCCCAGACATCTTCTCTTTGGGCATGATGCAGGGGAGCCACTGAGAGCCATGCTGGTTTTGTTTGTTGGCAGGGGACACCATCGTGCACCAGGCAGGAGAGGCCACGTCGGTGCAGTGGAGCGCAGGCACCTGGATGGTGGAGTACGGCAGAGGCTTCATCCCCTCCACGCTTGCCTTCGCCCTGGCTGACACCCTCTTCAGCACTCAGGACTTCGTCACCCTCTTCTACACCCTGCGTGTCTTCGCCAAGGGCCTGCTCCTGGAAGCCAGTGCCTTCTTCAGCACCATGGGCTGCTGAGCCCGGCTGCCAGGGCACCGTGCTGTGCACACCTGGCTCCTCTCCTCCCAACCTTCCTCTCCTCCTCCTCTTCCTCCCTGAGCCCAGGCTCTAGCAGAGGCAGCAGGAGACCCCCCCTGTGCCTTCCCTACATTGCTCTGTTGTTTCCTGTGGGCCAGCTGGGTGCCAGGACAGAGAGACTGTGGTGGTCAGAGCAATACAGACCGCCAGTTCTCTTCACTACCTGCCTCTTCCCCTCCTTTCAGTTGGAGCTGTGTCCTGCTTTTCCATCCCTCGCAGCTGAAGTGGCCTTGTGGAATACAAAACACCCCTGTGTGCCCTCGGCAGGCAGCGGGAGAGGGGCTGGAGCTGGCTGTGCCAGGTTCCACAAGGTTGCTGCTCCTGAGGCATCAGGAGGAGGATGCCACCCTCAGGGCAGGGTGCACTGGGTGATCCGGAGCACCCGTTGTAAAGGTCAGCTGAGAAGTTCCCATCTCCCTGGCAGTCTGCCAGGGCTGCGGGCAGCACAGGATGCTGTGTCCAGCTGGCAGCATCCCCCATGGCTCCGTCCCTGCTGACGTGGGTTGGGAGCACGCAGTGTCACTCTGGCACGGGGCAGGATCTGCACTGAGACCCTTCAGCAGTGGGGGGATGCCCAGCCTCTGTGCTGGAGATCCCTCCTGGGCTTCTGTGTGTTACCTGTCCCAGGGGATAGCCAGAGCTGGAAGGGGGTCCCCTTCCCATAGTCCCTTCCCTGCAGTCCCGCTCCAAGGTGGAAAGCCACCGTCTGTCGCCTTAATGGAGAGCCCATTCTGTATGGCCTCTGGGCTATGCACTTACCTAGTGTTTGCATGTGCCCAAATCTCTGTCGTTGCTCAGGATAGGATTTTGCCCCCCAAAATGCTTTCCCTGTCTGTGAGACCCTCTCTGGGGACAGCCACCCCTATTGGCTGCTGTTGTGGGGTCCCAGCCAAGGGAATGCTGCAGTCCTTGACCGAGCCTGACTGCAGACCCTGATTGCAGCCCTGCAGCCAGACCTGTGTGGGTTCACTGCTTGGTGGAGGGTTTTCACCTCCATGCTGTTGCCAGACACGTGTGTGTCCCTGGCCACCAGTCCTGTAGCATGTCACTCTTCCTGCTCCCCTGACTGTCCCTGTCCTGCTGACTTGCAGCCCTGCACGTGGGTTACGTTTAATTTGCCACCTGGAGAGAGGTATCTGTAATAAAACTGTTCATCCCAATTCCTTGGGTCCCTGAGAGAGTCTATGGAGCATGCTGAGTCCCTGCCATGGGGAATGGCAGCCAGCTCCCAGCTCAGCAGGGGTCCTGCTGGGTGTGCCTTGGAAAGCCATGAGCATCCCACCTGGGGTCTTGGGAGCTGGGGGTATGGTGTTGGGCAGGATCAGCCCCATCTCTGCTCCCAGAGACTGGCAGGAGATGGTGCTGTTACTCCTTTCTCCACTGAAATTGCTGGGGATCAAAAGCCTGCAATGTTGCCAGGCCCCTGCTCCCATGGGGGAGCCAAGAGTAGGGGGGATCCATACTGCTCCAGTACTGGGCATGTGGCCCTAGGGGTGGATGGAGCCACATCTGGCGGGTTGGTGGTTCCAAGAGGTATACATAGACACGTACACAGGTTCACCACCCCCCCGCATGAGAGGTGCATGTGAGGAAAACACAGGCTATATAGGCTATGTGTGTGTGCACACATGTAGACAGATCATACTTGCATGTGTGTGTGTAGGTGCAAGCAGGATGATTTTGTGTGTGTATGTGTATTGGGCATACATAGGTGTGTGTATGCATATAGGAAGAACAGGCGGGGACTGCACATACGTGTACACAGGTAGAAGAATTAGGCATCTGTCCATACGGTCAGAGCAATTGCACATGTGTGAGTGCTCAGGCACATGTGTGTGGGACAATTGTGTATGCACGTGTGTGGGCAGAACAGTCATGTGCATGCACGTGTGCACATGCAGGTGATACGAGTGCACACATGTATGGACAGAGCCCACAGAGTACAGACCATAAGGACATAAGTATGTGTGCATGTGTCCCCATGAGCAGACCACATGTGTGCACACGTGTGTGGGCAGGCTCTATGTGCACACGTGTGTGTTCCCATGGGCTGCAAGGACACCTGGCCCCATGCCATGCCCATTCCCTGGGATTTAGCAGGGCACTGTCGAGGAACATGAGCAATCCTGCGCTGGCCCACACGGGAAGGAGCTAACTCAGCAGCTCATATCAATACTGCTCCACTTACAGCGAAGGCCACGTAATGAAAATCCGATGGGCACGCTGGTGGGAGTAAATAAGTATGCCATTAAAATGAGAAAATCAAAGGTCTGGACAGGTCTTTTCTCTTGCCCATTGATTTCTTTTATTACGGAAATATTGCTGCTAAATAACATTAGTGTGAACAATCTCAGCAGTGTTTTCTGTAGCACCCGTGTCAATAAGTCCATCACGGGCGGGGGATCCCCCCCAGCCTGGCTGCAAGGCCAGCTGTCCAGGCAAAGGGCTTCTCCAGGGATACCTCACCATCCGCAGCTAAGCTGGGATGTGAACAGCAGAGAAACCAGCTGGCATGGGGTGGCAAGTGCCACTGGGATAGAGCTGGGCTAGAATGCAGGAGTCCCAGCTGCTTTGCTGCAGCAGGAGGGGTTGTCCCCCTCCTAGCACCAAGCAGGGACAGTGCCAGGTAACCAAAGGTCCTAAAAAGCATCCTTTCCCTTCAGGGTGCGTGTTTGCAGCTTGTAAAAGATCATGTAAGACAGCCCAGTAACTAGCAGAGAGATGTGTCTTTAACACAGCAGGCTTTTGCTGTCTCTGCCCCTTTCTCCCCATTCCATCTCATCCATGCTGGGCTGACCCAGCTTCCTGCTGTTGACACAGGTACCCAGCACCCTCCAAGATGCCCACAGATGGCAGGAGCATCCCTGCTGGACTATAGGATGTGACCCAGATGATGGGAGATATGCACCCTTTGGCACCCAGGCATGACCCCAGGGCACCTCAGAGTACACCAACCCCTGCAGATGACTGGAGATGGGTAGAGATATGGCCACAGGCATCTGCACCATGGGTTCAGCTCTGTGCCAGCCCCAGATGAAGTGACCATGAGTGGCATCTCCCTGGAGCCATCACCAGGACAAATGCACGTCACTGCCCACCAAACACTTTCCTCCTGCAGCTCACTCTATCTTACTGTCCCTCCGCATGCAGTGGGTATTGATCAGCCCGCAGGATCCATCTCCCGATTCCTCCTGCGGTATCTCTCTGCTCTTTGTATCTCTCACTCTGCTCCACTGTCTACCATGCCTGTCTGTGCCTCCACTATCTATCTGTGCCATCTCCACCACAGCCATCAATAGCTATTTGGGGGATTTCTCTTTCTTTCCAGCCAGGAGCATCAGCAGACCACAGCAGTGCAAAGATGCTGAGCAGAGAGTGGAGAGAACACGGTCTTGCTTGCTGCCCCAGGCAGAGCCTGAGCATGAACACACTTCATGGCACATGTCCAGAGCCACTGTTGTCACTCTGGAGGCTTTAGGGAGAAAGCAAATCGTGCTGGTCCAGCAGGGGCAGGTCCCTTGGTGGCCATGCCCAGGGCAATGGGACAGACTGCACCCTATGCAGACCCCACTGCTGTCACTACCCAGCCTAGCCACATCTTCCACATTGGTCCAAGCACCCCAACCCCTCTGCCTTGGACAAGGAAAGATCCCCTTGATGCCTGGGTTCCTGCTGGGCCATGGAGAAGTCCCATCACCATCACCACACCTGACTCAACCTGCTCACCCTTCAGCCGCAGCTCCCTCCTCACCCCATTGTGCAGGGGATGGGGCACAGCAGAGGATGCCAGCACCCTGAGGTGCAACACGGCAACACTGGAGCCATGTGTGATGGGATCCTGTGGGAAAATCCTGGGGAGCCAGGGAGCAGCTGGTCCTCTGAGACAGGGCCAGGTCCTTATCTTCCCAGGGGTAACTCAGCAGGAACGTTGTCCAGCCACCAAAAAACATGCTCAGAGGGGCTGGCAAGCACTGGGAAGTCCCTAGCCCTGCCTAAGCGAGATGGCCCAGTGTGAGCTACAGCTGCCCAGCAGCGAAATGGGATGGCTGACAGCTAATTTATCTCCTGCGCAAAGGTAAACAGTGCCTGGGGGCCCCGCGGGGCCGGGAGCTGCACTGAGTCCCGGGAAAGGGGCTCATTTTTCCACAGGAGCCTCTCCGGCGAGGATGCTGCTCCACGCCCGGTGCTGCTGCATTGCCATGAGCTCAAGGAGCCCCGGGAGTCACCAGCACCATGGCAGGATGAGGGGCAGTTTCTCCACACATCCTCAAAAGCCATGACTTTTCCCCGCAGAGGAGTGCAGTGAATGGGGCAGAGGCTCATCCTGGGCTGTGGAGCCCAAGAGCAAAGCCAGCTCCTGCTGTAGCTGCGGCCAGTGGCTGTTTCCACAGGGTGCTCCAAGGAAAAGGAGAGACTTGGCTCACACCATCTGCCCCTGCAGCTTGCAGGTGGTCCGGAGGGGACACAGCCAGCAGCTCTTGGCACCCAAAGCCTCCACCACCCCATGCCACTAACACCCAGCACAGCAGCGTGAGGTCTTGGTGACAAGCTGATGATGGGAAAGGGCTAAAGCTACTGTCCCTTGTGTCCCAGTGTTGCAGGATGATGATGATGCTCATCCACAGGGATCTATGCAAGTCCTGCAGCTGCACTGGCATAAAAAGCCCAGGGAAGAACAAGCACCTCCTTTACCTTCTGCCAAAGTTGCCTGCATAGAAAAAGGGGTCAGGAAAAAACTGGGAGGCAGGCAGGTGGAGAGGGAGTGTGGGCACATGACTGTGGCTAAAGCCTTGTGCTTCCCCACTGACTCTGGCCTTCCTGGAGCAGTAAGGTGCTGTGAGTGCATCAGCAGTCAGGCTGCTGCATGCTCATCCCAGCTTACACCCTCGTTTGATCTCTGGAGGCATGCTTGATGGCACCTGGTGCCTCAGTTTACCCCTCTGCAAGGGCAAGGCAGCCGCACTTGGCACCTCCAGTGCCAGAGGAGATGCATGACCTCATCCTGCCCATGCCAGGTAGGGGCCAGGGCTCTGGAACCCTGTTTTTTTTGCAGTTTGACCCCAACCAGGGTACAGGCACACACAGCACCCCTCAGGAGGACCCCTCGGAAGCCCCAGCATGGGATACGCTGCCATGATCTCTCTAGGTACACGTACAGCACTTATTCCTACACAGCTCTCTTTGTACACATACAAGCACTTATTGCTGTCCCCAACACCATGCATACACCCACACGCACACACTGCACACGTTCAGCCCCTCTGACAATGCACATGGCTGCACAGATCATAGAATTATAGAATCAACTAGATTGGAAAAGACCTTTAAGATCATGAAGCCCAACTGTCACCTCAGCACTGCCAAGTCCACCACTAAACCATGTCACCGAGGGCCTCACCTACACAGTTTGTGAGCACTTCCAGGGATGGTGACTCCAGCACTGCCCTGGGCAGCCTGCTCCAACACCTGAGCACCCTCTCGGCAAAGAAATTGTTCCTAATATCCAGTCTAAACCTCCCGTGGCACAGCTTCAGGCTGTTACCTTTTGTCCTATCACTTGTTACTCGGGAAAAGTGACCATGGAGCAGCCCTCTGGGGTGAAGGATGCCTTCATAGGTGCTTGGACAAATGCACAGCATGTACAGACACACAGGCAGCGCACGCTCCTGGTGCATGTGCACAGGCTCCCCTGCAGACACACAAGCATTACGTTCACCTCTCCCAGTGCACAAGGACACATGCAAGCTCAGACAGTCCACACACACACGTGGTGGATGCGGGGCTGCCCGATGTGCACACATTTGCCTGCGCAAGCACATACTGACTCCAGAAACATACACACTGAAGAGATGCGCTATCTTCTCCCAGCACTCACAGGTATCCACACATAGAAAACCCCGCTGTGTATGCGTGCAATAGGTGCAGTTCTTACATACACATCTACAGACCCCTTACACATCCCCCTACGCTCTCCCCTCTCCCCATACATACACGTATACACCCTTGGACACCCCGCACACCTCCCTATGCTCTCCACTCTCCCAATACACACATATATTCACCTCTGAACACCCCACTACGAACTCCCCTCGCATACACACACCGCTTCCATCCAACCCCCTGCACCCCCGGCCCCATCCCCTCTCGCGGCCCCGGTCAGGGTTGCCCGACCCGGCTCTCTGCAGACCGGTCCCGAGGCGATCCTGCGGGGCTGCCGCAAGCCCGGCCCTCCCCGGGTGACTCCCTTGACGTGCGCCAGCAAATGGGAGCGGGGAGGGGTGTTGCTGCCTGCCTGCCACTTGTTGCAAAAGAGAGCAAAAAAAAAACAAAAAAAAAAAAAAACAGGGGAAGGAAAAAAAAAAAAAAAAGGAAGAAAGAGAGAAAGAAAGAAAAGAGGAAAAAATCCTGTAATAGATAAACCTTTGCTCCTCAAAGCACAACGTGACGGGCATTGTGCCGCTTGTGATAAATATAAACAGATAATTTGCTGATAAATTGTAAATGATTAATTTACCAGTTAAGCAAGGCATGTAAATTAAGCTTGATTAGCATTGTGCTATAACAAGCCTGTGATTTGTGTTAAAAGTGATAGTTTGTTATAAAACATGGTGAGGAAAATTATGAAATAAGAAACCATTAATAATTAACTATACGAAACCCTTAGTTACTATATCCACATTGCTAAGGCAACGATAACAAAAGTCACTATTTGTAACTCCATTAAATATAAGCAAGTATTTAGAACATGGGATTAAAATACTTCTAGTTTAACTTGGAGAACAAAGTGAGTCTTTGAAGTAGAAATAGCTCTTTTACAATGTTACAAGGCTGTGAAGTGATAATGGCCCTCTTTACAATGCTTGTATTGTAATTCTGTGTTGTGATAATGAGATTTAGTAGTTCCCCTAAAACAGTGTTTCCTGGAAATCTGATAACCTTGTGTACTCCTCATCCGCACATCTGGCTTGCTTATCAATTGTTTGACAACCACACTATTCTAAATTTTAGCTTGCTTATCAATTGATTGACAACCACATTGTTCTAAATTTTAGCCAACTGTCAGAAACTTGCAGACTTCATCCGAAAGACCCCGGCCCACAATTATCGGAAGGCAGTGTGCAAGCACCAAAAGAGGAGGGAACTTATGATAATGAGTACCTGAAATAATTGTAATATCCCCACTTGTGTAATAAATACCTGCTCGCTTAATCCTCTGGTGTGCGTGTTGGCAGAGCGGAGACTCTCCACGCACCCAGCGCTGTTTTGTCTGCTGACCGCTTGCTCACAATAAAACTTTACATTATCACCCTTAATTGGCTCAGGGTGTCATTAACAAATCCCACCCACTCTCATCTGCTGCGGAATAAAAGAAATATCGGCGGGCACGGCGCCATGTGAGCGGCGGGCCGGGACCGGCCGGAGCAGCCGGCCGTGCTCCCCGGGACAGCGGAGCGAGCCCCTGGCTGCGCTCGGAGCCGGCAGCATGGTGGAAAACCCCAGCCTGGCGGCCAAACCCGCCCTGGTGAGGGACGGGACGCAGCGGAGGGGCCCCGGTAGCGCAGGGGTGCGAGGTGGGAGCGGGGTGGGGGCATCCCCGGTTGGACGGGGAGCGGGGTCCCCGGTAGGAGGAGGAGGGTCCCGGGAGGAGGAGGAGGGTCCCGGGAGGAGAGGGCACCGAGGGAAGAATCTCCGGTGGGAGCGGGACGGCGTTCCCGGAGGGGCCGGGGCGGCGCGGGCTCGACAGCAGACAGTTCCCGGTGGGACCGTCGGGGCGGAGGTCTCCGGTGGGAGCGAGGAGGGGGTCCCCGGTAAGACGCGGTCCCCGGTGGAACCGTGGCAGGAAGTACCAGCAGGACACGGGTTCCCATGCGGAACGCGGAGGGGGGCTTCCCGCAAGACAGCGACGGGAGTCCCGCGTCGGAACTATTCCCGGTGGGAGCGGGGAGGGTGTCCCCCGGCGGAGCGGGGATGGGGACTCGGAGGGCCGGGTCCCCAGTAGGGCAGGGTGCCGGGCGGTCCCGGAGGGACGGGCAGCCTCTCCGGCAGCCGGTACCGAGCCCGGTGCGGTGGCGGCTCCGCCGCCAACTTTTGGGCAGGGCCCCCGGGAGCGTGGGGGAAGAGAGGATGGAGTGGGGGGTGCTTCCTCCCTTCCCTCCTCCTCCGGCGGCGGCGGCAGCGGCAGCGCTGAGGCCGTGCCCTGTGCCCGCAGGCGGCCGCCCCACCGCGGGGGCCGGGGCCGGCGGGGGGGCTGCGCTTGGCGGCGGTGATGGAGAGCCTTCAGCGGCAGCAGGCGGCTCGCCTGGCCCGCGGCCCCGACGGCGCTCCCCGACGGCCTCCCGCCGAGCCCGGTCCTGGCCCCGGGCCGCGGCCCGCCACCCCTCGCCGCCGCCCGGCCCCCGACCCGCGCAGGCCGCTCGCCGCCGCTGGGGAGGGGGAGGAGGAGGAGGAAGAGGAGGAGGAGGAGGAAGAAGGGGAGCCCCGGGAGCCTCCGCCTCCCCCACACCACGAGTGGACCTACGAGGAGTAGTTCAAGCAGGTAAGAGGCATCCCTCGTCCTGGTATTGGCTGCTCCAGGCAGGCATCCCCGGTGTCCCCCACAAACTCGGGGTTCACCCCTCCCTGAATGGATGCTGCTTATACCCCCTATTACCCCCTGTTTGTGTCCCACCGTAAATGTGCAACCCCACTGTCCCAAGACTCATCCCAGTCCCACCCCAGGCATCTGTACCCAGACATTATGCCACCCTAAATGTGAACCACCCAGTCTCCCTCCACTGCCCCCAAACCTCATCCCAGGCAAGTACAGCCAGTGCAACCCAGCACCCCTGTCCCAGAGCCCTTTCTGTCCCAAATGGGAACCCCCATAATACTCCTCATTGGCCCTGTCCCGGAGCCCTGCCCCACTCCAACAGGCATCTTCATGTGCTCTCCATCTCCCTTCCATCGTCTCCTCCATCTCTCCCATGCTTCATGTCCTCCATCTCTTTGGTGTCCCCTGTGCCTGTCCCCATGCCCCACAGCATGGTGGCGTGCCCAGTGTCCAGCCACCTGGTGCCCTGTGGCCACCCTGACCCATGCGGTCTCCATCCCTAGTGCTTTCTGTAATGGGTAAGACAGTGTGTCCCCTGTCCAGAGGTTTCTCAGAGACAAACAAGGGCAAAGGCTCTAGTGCATGGTTACCCCAAGCAGCTGGCAAGCCAATGAGCCGAGCTTCCCTGTGTCTCTGTGAGCACCAGGGCATATTACAGATGGTCAGTGTGGCTCATTGATTTCCTATATTGGCTGGAGGGAGCCATGTGTCGACCCTGTCACCTCACTCCTGGTGGGCATAGGGAAGACTCCCGTGCCATGGAGATCTGGTGCAGGGAAAACTGGGGTCTTGCATATAGGGTGAAGGAAAGGCCTGTCTGTATTTAATATGTGAGTATCGCATCTGTGCTTCCCTGGTTTGCATTCAGCGGGTGCTTCTCTGTACATGGTGTGAGTGTGGACAGCACAGCACCAGGTCGTGTTTGCACTTCCCGTGTGCTCAGCTTGGCTGTGGGGGTAAGAGAGGAGTGACAGAGATGTCCCTGTGCAGCTGGCTTGTGGCTTTTTAGGATGGCACTGCTCAGGGGGCAGTGAGGTGAGGGGACTTCCTGGCTCATCCACAGTGTTTCTGGCAGGAAGGGATCAAGGCAGCAGCGGGGACCCGATTTTCGGGGGGTGCTCTGGGGCCATGCTGCTGTCTATTGTGTTATTCGGAGGAGCCAGGGCTCATCCCGATGTGCTGCGAGGCAGCAGGCAGGGGTGCAGGCAGGGCCCAGGCAGCATGTGCCCTGCAGCTGCGCTCGAGGTAAGCTGCTGCCCCGCAATCAACCCGGGGAGGTGGGGGGGGTGTGAGCCGCACAGCCCCGGTATCTTGTCCGGGAAGTGCTGCGTTACGCCCCGCCGCGCCGAGAAAGGCGGACTGTCCGGTTCCCGGGTCAGCCCGGAGGTGGGAAGCGGCTCCTCCCTCCCCGGCTTTAGGAGGGGAAAGCATCCCCGGCATTTCTCGTCCCTAAGCCTCACGCCCTGGCCCTGGCTGGGGCTGCCCTGGCTCCCCATGCGGGGCAGGAGCGAAGCCGGCAGTGCGGTGTGAATACCAGGAGGTGAATGGCAGGGGATAAATCCTGCCACCACTTCCCCGAGTGAGAGCTGGCTGCTTAATTGCTTGCTCTACTTTTTCTCCAACCCTGGTTGGAAAAGTGATGTATCCGTACTCCACAGACCCACACTGTGGGTTTCTTACATGGTGGCATATCCCAGGTGACAGTGTGATGTGCCTTGTGTTCAACACTCTAGGGACAAGGGGCCCGATTGCCTCTGAATGGCTTATATGGGATGGGACAGAGAGAGGAGAGAACAGTTTCTAGGACCAGCCCTTCCTTGCCTTTGCATGGGGCTGCCTTGTCTGGGGTGGCAGTTTGGATCAGGCTCCAGTGCTGGCTTGCCTTGGGGTCTGCAGGGTGTCTATCACTCCTACTTCTGCCCTGTGATCATCTGGGAGGGGACATACCCCTGCCTGGGAGGAACGTGTCTCCTCTGGCTTCCCTCAGGCTGCAGGGCTGTGCCTTGCCCAGCCTGGGGAACAGGTTCTCTGCTCTCCGCAGGGGCTGTGTTGGGAGGGTGTCCATGCTCAGCCTTCTCAGGGTCTGTGATGTGTGGGACACGGAGGGCAGTGCTTGCCTGCTCACGAGCCAACTGGGCATTGACAGTGTGGGCATGGGGCTGTGTTTCCCAAGGGGACACCCTGGATGGCACTGCTGGCATCACCTGGGATGGGTCTGGGGTCTGTCATCTCCTGGGGGGCAACAGTTAAGTGAATGGGGACCATCAAATCCAGGCTGGTTTGCAGAGGTTGGGTTCTCCACAGCCAGGAGGGGGCTCTGATAGGGATAGGGTGGGAGGTTGGTGCAGGACCAGCTGCTCAGGGTTTTACACGAAGCACAATGGTGCTAAAAATGGGAGCAGAGGATAAGGTCGCAGCGCAGAAACCCATTGAGGGTTAATAGACAAACACTGCTTCAACCCAGAAGAGCATTTTGGGGAAATATCCCTTGTGTTTGTCCTCGTGTTATACATTTCCTGCGGTGCCAGTTTGGGGGGACTGGCAAGACCTTTGCTCTGATCTGGGAGGGCTGCTCTGACATTACGGTGTTGTGAGAACCCCTCACCCCTGCCTCTTGCATCAGCCCCAGGTGCCAGGCTATGTACACTTGATAAGAACATATGGGTAGAGCCCTGGGCAAAGGTCCAGGAGGTCTCCTGCACTTGGTCCTGCAAGGCAGACCGGGTCCCAGGACCGATTGGGGCTTGACTGTGCACTACCCATGAATCCTCCTTCCATGGAGATGTGGATGCCACCACATTACAAAGCTGCAGTCCTGCATCATCTTTGACTTGGAGGGCACCAGGAAGAGCCTGGCATTGCTGGTGCCAGCTCAGCCCCATGTATTCGGGTTTCACCACTGGAAAGCATGCACATACATAGGGATGCGTGCCCTGATTTCCTCCAAGTGATGGGAGAGCAGCACCAAGGGCTTCCCTCTATTCCCTGGCTTCCCTCTCTATTCCCAGAGGTAGCACTGCGGGAAGGCTCAGGACAGGAGGGTCTTGGACATCTAGGTTTGTGTCCATCTTTCCGGCAGCAGAGTGTTTGCTGGCAGGAGGGTGCCATCTCTGACAGGGTCCCTCCAGCACATCAGGCCCATCTGGTTGCAGTTGAGGTTCATCAGTAACCCCCTGGAGCTTCTTCCTCCCTGCCTGGGAGCAGCTGGGGGGGGGGGGGAGCCCCAGCCAGCCCTTTGTGTCCTCTCAGGTGTCTGGTAGCCTAGTGTTTAATTCAGGAATGCAGTGGTTTGCCACAATCTTCTGCCTGCCCTGGTGTGGCTGTTCCTCCTCTTGCCGTGGTGCTGTTCCTGCCCCTTTTGTCCCTGATGCTGGCAGTCATCTCTTGCACTCACTCACCCTTTATACATATTTAGTGAGGTTCATTGGCTATGCCTCTCAAAGGCTGGAGGAAAGTGCTTTGAGTTGGCTGCAGCCCTCCTTGTTCCACAGACCTCAGCCCTATGCCTTGGGGCCATCCCAAAATGGGGTGGCAGGGTGTGCGTTCCACACCATCCTGCCTCTGTCCCCATTCCTTTCTCCTGTAGCTCCGTCCCTGCCTGCAGGGAATGGAGGCAGCTCAGGACGGGGATCCTGGGAGAGGGAGGTGGTCTCCCTGCCCCAGACCTCCTGGATCAGTGCATCTTCAACCCAGCTGCAGCAGTTAACAAGCGAACGGCTCCCAGAGCTAAATTAGAGGGTCTCTGGTTACAGCGCAGAGCTGGGGGGATGATGGATGTGGTGTTTGCTCTTGTCTATGTCTCCCTGGTGGTTTCTCACCAGCAAACGTGCAGGCAGAGCTCTGGGACCACCTGCATCGGGGCGGTGGTGGTGATGGCAAGGGTCAGTGTGCTAATCCCCAGCAGCAGCAGCTCCAGCAGCCCAGTACGAGTGCAGGGGCACGAGGCAGGAGCTGCTGGTGTATGGCTGGGTGTGCATATGGAGGTGTCCTCTGTGCATGTGCATATGGAAAAACAGCGTATATGTGTGTGCATGTAGGGGTGTGTATGGTGTATATGGTGTGCCCATGCATATCTGAACATACCCGTGTGTATGTACAGGGACACATGTAGTGTCTCAGTGTGTATGGGCACTCCTGTATGTGTATGGAACAGTGTCTTCACATGTGGACCCGTGGGTGTTTGAGGCAGGGTTTGGGGGCTGATCTCCCCTCCAAGACCATCCCTATGTACCCTGCCCGAGCCCACAGCACTGACCAGTCCTGGTGGGTGCCCCCAGGGCTCTTCCCAGCAACACTGCAGCCCAGGGGGATGCGGAGTTCCTCAGTGGCTGCTGCAACACCAACTCCCAAATGTTCTCAATCCTGAGCTCTTGGGACCTCCAAATAGGAGGTGTAAAAACTGATCAGAGTGGGAGAGGAGCATTGCAGAAGCTCCCACCCTGGCTCCCTCCCAGCTACTAGCCCGGAATCGGATGTGAGGAACCTGGGGAGATGCACCCCTTCACCGACTTTGCCTCTGCTAATCCACTGATTGCATTAATACTGGAGGTAAATTCCCTGTTCCATCAGCACTGTAGTGGGGACATGGGATCTGGCCCTGGGGGTTGGGATCTGGTCCCACAGCAGTGCCCATGGACTTTTGCAGATTCATGGGGGTGTGGGATCAAGCTCAGCTGTGTGCGGGGTATGTGTGCATAGTGGTGCATGAGTGTGCAACAGGGAGAGAGTGTATAGGGAATGCATTAGCATGCACAGGGGTGAGTGTATGCGTGGAAGGTGTGTTCAGGGGCTGTATGAGTGTGCAAAGGTTGCCCAGGGGGAATGCATAGGGGATGTGTGAGCATGTACATGGTGATTTGTGCACAGGAGGAACATATATAGGGGATGTGTGAGCATGCGCAGGAGGTGTGTATGTGTGCACAGAGAGTGTATAGGGGACATGTGAGTGTGCACAGGGTGTGGGGGGGGTGTGTAAAAGGTGTGTGTGGGTGCACATTGTGGGAATGTGCTCAGGGAAAATGTGTGTATGCAGGAGAAGTGTGTAAGTGGTACATAAGTGTGCACAGGGGCTCTCTGAAGAGAGAAAGCTCATCTGGGCCTGTGTGGGGTGCCGGTGCTCAGGGTGTCCCCTGTCTTTGGTCACCCTGGGACGGATTGAGGAAGGACAAGGAGGAAGAGGCAGGGATGGAGAGGAAAGCTAGGATGGAGGGGGAGGCAGTGGCATGGCAAACACCATGGGTCAGTGAGGTTAAGCCGAACAAATCCCCTCATTGACTCCCTGCCTGCTCAGCCATGAACGAGTAACAAGGGGCCGATCACGGGGGAGACACACTCACTGGGAGGCAGGACCCTCCCTTCCCCGTGCCACAGCCCTCAGACACACCGATGTAGGCTGGATGGTGCCTGTGGTGGCACCATGCAGCATGTTTCCTCTGGCTCCAATCCTTAGGGGAGCAATGCTGGTGCCCCGTGCCTCAGTTTCCCCTCCTGCAAAGTGTGTTGAGGAGAAGGTTAAGGAGCCTGCAAGCCCCTCCTTCACCCCGGGGCCAGGCTGTAGGTAGGGGGACTGCTGTCCCAAGGCCAACGCTGCCATCAAACAGTCCTCAACCTTGAGCAAAGCCGGGTTAATGTTTGCAGCAGGCAGCTCTCCCAGCAACGGCAATGCCCACTGCAGAGGGGAAGGGGGGTTTTAATGACCTGCTGGATCCGCCACATTATCAGTGCCGATTAAACCTGCTGCTCTATAAAGCGCCGTTAAATATTAAGCATGATGAAAGGCTTCAAGCGGGAGCCGCGGCACTGGGAGAGGGCTCCGGATGGAGGGGTCCAGCCACAGCAGTGGGATTGACCGTTGAGGCTGGGGATGTTGGGGTGAGCAAGCACCCCTGGACCCATCAGGGCTGTGGGGTGGCAAGCAGCCCCCTTCCCCAGGAGCTGGCAGCACCTTCGAATGCAGCCGGTGTCCCAGCAAAGCCGTCCCATAACCATTAACTTATTAACGACTTGTGGCGGAGGCAAGTGGTGGCTCACAAGGTCAGGGGGTGGTTTGTGCCTGGCGGGGAGTGAACTGCCCCCCAGCTCTAGCACTGGGGAGAGGAGGGAGGACATCCACAAACCCTCAGCTCCTTTGTGTGCATCCTGTGACTGGGGAAGCTCTGACTGTGGATGCTGTTGGGGTCCCTGCACCCCAGCATGCACAGGGCTCTGCATCCGTGGGGGTGGCCAGTTCCTGTGATTGTAAGCATTAAGGGTAAACTGAGGCATGGATGGCTTTCCGGTCTCCCTCTGTGTCCAGCCTTCAGGTTGGACAGAGCCTTGGTGACATGGTCGAGTGTGAGGTGTCCCTGCTCATGGCAGGGAGTTTTAAGGTCCTTTCCAACCCTGGCCATACCATGATTCTATGATTCTATGCTATCAGGACACAGAGGACACCCCAGTGTTTGGCTATGCACCATCTCCCTGGGGTAGGAGCCAGGGACCCCAGCTCAGAGGTGACAGAGGTGCTCAGGAGGGGTGCAAGGACCCTAAACCAGTCAGCCAGTCGTGGCATGCGGCTGTACCCCAGGGGGCTGGTGGGGTGTGTGTGGGGATGAGCATTACCTGAGCTCCCTGCGTGAACGGCAGCCAGATGGACAAATTAGCAGCACGCTAATCAATGTGGTGCATATTAAGTGGCTCAGGTTGGGTTGGGGGGGATGCGAAGCAGGGGAGAGCCAAGGGGGGTCTGGGGTCGATACAGCTCATATTAAGTGGATTAAATCCTGGCTGCCAATCTGAGCCTGTGCTGCCAGCGGGAGGTGGCAGCTGAGCAGGGTCTGCAGGGGGTCCTGCTGCTGTTGCTACCCTTGGTGGCAGGGTGCTGAGGGGCCAGGGGGACAAGGCAGATCGGAGATGCTTGGGGGTGGCTTATCACCTCGCTGCATCCTTCCTCTAAGGGATCCGCTGGGCTAAGGGGTCCCAGCTCCGTGAGAGGCATCTCCTGGGTGAGTGAGAGGTGCTAATGATGTTTAATCTCAGTGAGGAGGAGGGGCAGGCACAAGGTCTATTTGTATCCTTTAATAAAGCTTGTTCGACCCACTGACCTTTAACCTGACTGACAAGCCCCGTTATCCCCATCCTGTAAGGAATAAAGATGTCACCATGGCAATGGGATGATGGGAGGGTGCAAGGTCCCTGGACCTGGGTACGTGTATGGGTATGAGGACATCCGACTCTGGCCCTGCACCAGCACCCAAGCGGTGGTGTTGGGTGGAAGTAGGGTAGTGCTGGGGGTGCTGTGTTTTTTGGGGGTGTGAAGCACTATGGTGGGGGTCCCCGAGGTCGGCAGAGCAGGGCTGTGGTGCGCATCGGTGGGATATTGATCCCACGGCTTGACAGTTTAATACTTCTGTTTATAGAGGAATATAGTTACATCGATGGCGTTAAATGAGTTACTAATTATATCAATACAAACATGATTAAAAGGGTCCTTGCTCATAGGTCACCACAAGCAGGAGCCCCTGCTCGTGTTGCACAACTGCCCTGGGGCAAGGCCTGCCAGACTGCTCTGAGGTGCAGGGGGGGCTCTGGGGTGCTGTATGTCCCTGCAGGGTTTGGGGTGTCTGTCACAGGAGGTTTGCCTGTCTGGGGTTGTGCATGCCCGTCCAGGGTTGTGCATGCCTATCTAAAGTTGTGCATGCATGTGTGGGGTTGTACAGGCCCGTCTGCAGTTGTGGTTGTCCATACAGGGTTTTGCACATGTGTATGGCATTATGAGTACCCAGCTGGGGTTGTGAATGCTCATCTAGGGTAGTGCATGTCCATCCAAGGTTTGCATGCACATCTGGGGTGCATGCCCATGGAGGGCTGTGCATGCACATCTGGTGTTGTGGATGCTTGTGCAGAGTTGTGTGCACCTCTGAAAGTCTTTGTATGCTCACCCATGCTTGTGCCTGCCCATCTGGGGTTGTACATGCCCATAGGAGGCTGTGAACAGTCATATTCCTGTGCAGGGATTTGTACCTGTGCAGGTTGTGCGCACATATGCAGGGTTGTGCACACTCATGTGTTGCTCTGTGCACCCATGCGGGGCTGTACATGCTTATGCAGGGTTGTACATGCCCATGCAAACCTGTGTGTGACGCTGGGCAGTTGTGATGTGCCTCTTAGATGGGGAGTACCCAAGTCAGGCAGGAGGGGACCACAGTGCTCACCCTGTGTGAGGAGGAACAGGGTGAGTGGCAGGGCCCAGGCCCCTGGGCAAGGGATGGAGTTGGCTTCTTCCACGGGGTTGGGGCTGTCTGGGGGTCTCTCCTGGCCTGATGGCTGTAGCAGACCACTACCTATGCCACCATCCGTGTGCCACTTCTGCAAAGTGATGCCTAGATCCCATAGCCAGCCTTAACTGGGACCCAGCCCAGCCATCATCAGCAAGAATTCCACCAAACCACCTCCTCTCCCACCTGAGCATCCCCAGATCCAGTGGGATGCCCAGTGCATCTCCGGCACACCAAAGGCTGCTGGCTGCTCCCTGCTATTCAGCTCTGCTCTCGTCTCCACTTAAAAGCCGACCTTTGCTCCCCGTTTGGTGTAATGTGTCTTTGCATCCCAGTGCTCTGCAGATAAAAGGTTAGAGGTTAATAAATGGTGTAAAAATAGATTCCAGTGCTTGGAAATCACACATTTTGGGGATTGGAGGCAGTGGCAGCACAGATGGGATCCTGACTTCTGTGGTGAGAGGAGAAACACAAGTGGCACTTCGATGTAGGAGCCCACTGGCTGGGTTGAAGTCAGTGACTTCTCCCTGCTATGGGATAGGCAGTGATTACTGGTTTGGGGTGTTTGCTTCTGCTTTGACAAGCCAGGAGATTGCAGGGATGGAAACAGGGGTGGCATGGAGCCTTGGGTGTAAGAGCCCTGCTGCAGGCAAGGAGATGCATGCAAAGCCTGGCTCACACAGCCTCCCTGGGGCAGAAATCAAAGCAGCCCCCCTGGAGCTCTGCTCCCAGCCTGACCTAGTTCCGTAATCGATGGCTTGAGGAGTTCCAGGGAAAGGGCAGGTGGTGAGGAGAGGGCGCAGGGCAGGGAGCACCACGGTGGAGGGGAGGCACAGGACGATGACACTCAGAGGTCAGGGCATCCCGAGAGCACCCTGCTACAAGGAGGGGTCACAGATGAGTAGCACCCAGAGGGTAAGGAAGGACCAGGGATGGAGTGGCTCGGAGCCAGGCAGTGAGCACCCATGGACCTGGTGGGAGACTGGCATTAGACAAGGTTAGGGACAGGCATTTAACACCTATCCCCATAGGTTAGATGAGGGTCTGTGTTAGATGTGTCTGTCCAGAGATGGGAACTGTGGGGTGTTTGTAGGAGCATCCCTGCATCTCTGTGTCCCCCAGGTCCCCACATCCTCACCTCCCTACATTCCTATGTCCCTGCATCCCCACATCCTTGCATTCATGTTTCCCCACCACGTCCCTGCATCCCCCCCATCCTCACATCCCCACATCCTTATACCCTGACATCCCCACAGCAAGGCTCCCTTTATCTATCCAGTGAATGATGTGCTGTGTGGAGGGGAGGGGGTTGCTCCTGCTCTATTGGTTTTTAACGGCCTTTCCCAGCACAGTTGTTTTTTAAACGACTCAATTTTGTGCCTGACTTTGTTTTCCAGCTTGCATTTCTTTGTATATGTTTTGGAAATCCATTCTGGACTGCTGAGTTTTGTTTCTTTTCAATGGCTTTAAATTCTTGCCGGGCTTGCTGGGAGGAATTGGTGTCTATAGCACCTTCGATTGGTGCTAATTTTTCCTTCGTGTGCTCTGACTTTTACTGCTGGGCCATCGATCTGGCGGGCTTCAATTTATCATGGTCACCTAGGCACTGTGCAGGAATCAGGCGAGCCCTGGCTTCTGCACAGAACCAGCGCTTCATGTCCCTGGTGTAGGGTCTTCACTTGCCTCTGCGGTGTTGTCCGTTAGCTCAGCCTTGGGGTCCATGTCCTTGTGTCGGGACCCACATCCATCCAATGCACACAAGTATCCTCACAGCTGAATGTGTGCATCTGTGTAACCATGCACACACTCGGTAGCTTGCACACTTGTCAGCAGACCCACAGAGTTGCTGGGACACACGAGCACCAGTGTTGGTGCTGCACTCACCACTTCGTGCTAGTGCCCTGGCACACAGTGCACACACATCTGGCTTTGCACACACACACACTGTGGGAAGTCCGTGTGCTTTGTGGGGATGTGTTGCTGCTGTGCTCACACCCTGGTCCCTGTTCACAGTTGAGGAAGATGGGATTGGGGTCCCCATGCCCCGGTGAAGGAGGAGGATTTAGCAGCATGGCCCTTTGCAGAGGCACCTATTGCTGTCCTTGGCCATCGATCAGGCCCCATCTCAGGGTGACACAGCTCGGGCTGTGCTAATCATGTTGTCAATAGCCCTGTCACCCCCATTTAGTGTGGCAGCCTTTAGTGCTGGCAGCTCCCTCACTGGCACCCCACGGCATGGTCCTGCCAGCTCACCCTGGGATGGGACCAGCATCTCCGCTGTGCAGGTGCACTGTATCCTTTCGATGAGGGTGCTGATCCCGTGTGGGACATGGTGAGCACAAGCACTGGGCAGTGCCAGCA
This sequence comes from Amazona ochrocephala, assembly GCA_039720435.1. Taxonomy (NCBI): domain Eukaryota; kingdom Metazoa; phylum Chordata; class Aves; order Psittaciformes; family Psittacidae; genus Amazona; species Amazona ochrocephala. The sequence goes on from CM077909.1 coordinate 108,037,293, forward strand.
GGATGCTGAGCCAGAGCAGGGCTGAGTGTCCAGATCCCAGGGACCTGCCTGGGATTTGCTGCTGTGCTGTCTACACTGGCATCATCTTCCTAGTGTGAAAACAGCCATCCTCCCACCTAGGGAAGTGAGGGCAGGGGAAACTGAGGCACAGATGCAGCATCTCTGCAGCAACGGTGCAAAATAGTCAGTGGTGTGTGGGCTGCCCATGCCAGGCACAGGGAGAACACAGTGCTGCCAGCATGCAGGGCACACTAGGGTATCCTGTCCGTGACAAGGGATTGCCTCTTATTGCTGGCAGAGGAGGCTGGTGGGGCCAGGGGTGATGCCTGGTCCTGATACCAGCAGCACTGACTGCTCTCTTTCCTGCCCCCAGTTCTATGAACTGGATGAGGACCCGAATTAAATAAAAAAAAAAAAGAATAAGAATTAGTTAATATTTTCCACCGTTAATTATGAAGAGGTGACAGAAAATTAAGTGAAGTAGTTATGCAAGTAGCATTATCCAGAATTGGTTATGAAGAAATGAGAATGTATTTTTCTTTATGTTCCTCTTGTTGGATGGGTGTATTCTGCTTATGCATCTACCTGGATTAATACACACTTGAAATATGAAACAGCAACAGCTAATACAAACCATAGGTACAGCACAGCTTTTATTTGAATATGAAGTAGCAAGGCAGCCATAACTTCCGATAAACTATGTGAACTTATATATATCTTCAGGCACTAACAATTAGCCAGAGAATGAAAGGCCCTTCAGTTTCCTTCACTCTATTCCTCAAAAATCCACCCTTGTAAACACTTGCAGCAAAGACAGTGTAGAAAATGAAGCTGAAGGAGGGAAAGATAAACTGTGCAGAGAAGAATGAAGTCAACATGGAGTATAACTGTCTGCAATTTTACTGTAAGTTAATGGGTTTTATTGAATGAAACACTCCCTGTAGTTTGAATTAACATACCCTTGTATCAACTGGTCCATACTCACTTCCATCAAGCCTGCAAAATGGGCTCAGACTGCAGCTGCAGGATTAGGTAGGAAGCAGAGGACTCTGACCTCCTCCCTCAGGTTAATGGGCAGAGCACTAGCAGAAGTTATCCTGGGTCCTGACAGCCTCCTCAGCTCACACCACCTCTTGAACATCTAGTGGGGTAAATCCGAAGCCAAGTGAAACCAGGGAGAGATCTGAGAGCTTTTTTAACAATACCATAGTCTTATTGTTTTGCTATAATAATACAAAATTCAGAATGCATTCTATTATTCTAGCAAGTAATTTGATGCATTATTATTCATATATGGAATTTAGGATACAACACACAATGAAGCCAAAACAATTAAGAACAAATATTTGCACCCCTTTAAATACCCACGCTGTATTTTCCAGTTAGGAAGAAGAGTAGAATGACAGGCTGCAGACAGGGGCCCAGCCCTGCACAGGGTACATATTCATTCACAAAGGTGGAGATAAAAGACAAAGTTCTACAAAAGTCTATAAATACACAGCAGCTATGCTAAAACAAAGCAGAAACTGTATCATACTCTCTATGTGTTTAGTTTCAGTTAACCACAAAGTAAGCAAGTGCAACATTAAACACAGAGGTTTAGAAACAGAAGAGGCAAAGAATATATTGCAGTCTGAAAACAATCCTTTACACCCAGGGTAAAAAGTAGCATCTCCACTTCCTACCATCATAACCACATTTTTTCTGCTATTTGTAATCACAAACATAACCAACACTTACATCAATCTTCAATAAAAGTGGTCTTCACCACCCAAAGATAGATATTTCATGAGTGAAAGATACAGTAAATACACATCTCAAAGTCAAATCAGCTTATAAGAACACAGGGACAAGCCCAACCCTGAGCAATGCTCTCAGATTCAGAGCAGTCTATAGAGCCATTTCAGCAGCCCTACTTGCTCCTTCCCCAACTTTAAAATTTCCATTCTAAAGGGGAAGCAAATCCACGCACAGTTCACTCACCAGATGAACTCTCCGGGCAGGTCTGGAAAAGCTCACTTCATATGACTGACTGGTCCAGCACACAGCTCCCTGCCCTCACTCCAGCTCCACAGCACACACAAAGTAGCATACCCAGCACCTCTTTGGGCGCATCACCCCCTGTATCTAGGGCAGTTTTGGATGGATTATTCAAAGCCACAATCAGAGAAACTACCACCTCCTCTACTGAGATTTCTCTACTTTAAAGCATAGCAATAAGTTGCCTATTGCTTTGGGCCAGCAACATCTGCCACTGCGTCAGAAAAGGTGCTGATCCAAAACACAGAGCAGAAAAATATGGACTAAAACACATACACAGAATCAGCATCCTTCAACTTTACTCTAGCTATCACTTTGTCTTCACCCATTCTTCTTACCTGTGGTAAATGCTCTCTGAAGAAACTCTCCTTGATACACAGGACCAAGAACTTCTGCCCTCAAAGCTCTCATCAACAAAACCAACAACAATGCATACACCTCACTTCACCTACTGCTCTAGGAACACCTTCATAAACTAATCCCCTCCCTCCATCACTCTTGAGGCAAGTCATTAGTATTGATGCCTTGCACATGATCCTTATCATGTTAATTCCCTGCACCTGTGCTCAGACACCCATCCTCTTTTAGGCTGGCCACCCCAATAAACTGACACCTGGGGAAACATGAGTATAATTACTTCTACTGTTTCTTATTGTCTTTGTTTATAAAGGAAAGAAAACCTAAAATTGTGCTTTACCCAGAAAATACTGTTGGGTTGGTTCTTTTTTTATAGAGGGAAAGAGTGAGAAATAAGCGCTTCACGCTAATGGCAATAAAGAGAATGCCAACAAAGAGAATGCCAACAAAGAATGAACCTAGCCTTCAGGAAATGGAGACTAAAAACTCATTAAAGGCACAGAACGATGGAAAGCCCACCAAAATCAACAGAAAACTTTCCATTTATAAGAGCAGTCTTGAATTAGGCATTTGGAAATGAGACTCTCACGCACACACAGCTGAATAAACTATACTGGGCACTGTCTTCTACCAAGTACTCTGAGTAATCTCTACTAGTTCTACTTCAATAACAAGCTGGCAGTAAAGGTGCTGATACTAATTGTTGAGTATTTCTTTGCTAAAATCAATCCTTAACACTGATCACAATAAATGAATTGGGCTTTTATATAAAATTCCTACTTAAAATAGCTATGAATCTTCCTAATGTGTCATTTGACATTTGTTATTACTTGGCTGCGGACTGGCTTTGAATATTTTATGAAATATTTATGGCAGGAGAGGCTATGGGATTCATGAGCAAGACACACACAATATGCTGAAGATTAGTGACAATTACCGCAAGGGTAAAATTAGTATAATCAACCATCACTTTCTTATGAAAACATACAGACTTCATTGGTGGCAGGCGGATATTTTTCCCATTTTAAGCCTGCACTTTGTTGGGACTGATTTGCATCTTTTTCTTCACTTTTGTAAGATGAAGTAAAATTGTGTTTCAATGGGAATTTTGGCTAATTTGCTCCTGGTAAGCACAGGAATGTTGAGTTTGCTTTAAAGAAATATTTTGTAAATTCCCTTTACATCCCCAGTAATGTGACAAAAGAAGAGAATAATCACAGAATCACAGAATCACAGAATAGTAAGGGCTGGAAAGGACCTCAAGATCATCGAGTTCCAACCCCCCCGCCATGGACAGGGACACCTCCCACTAAACCATGCCATCCAAGGCTATGTCCAACCCCACCTTGAACGCCGCCAGGGATGAAGCATTCACAACTTCCCTGGGCAACCCATTCCAGGGCCCCACCACCCTCGCAGTAAAGAATTTCTTCCTCAGATCCAATCTAAACCTCCCCTGTTTAAGTTTAAACCCATTACCCCTTGTCCTCTCACCACAGTCCCTCATGAAGAGTCCCTCCCCAGCATCCCTATAGGCCCCCTTCAGGTATTGGAAGGCTGCTAGGAGGTCTCCATGCAGCCTTCTCTTCTCCAGGCTGAACAGCCCCAACTTTCTCAGCCTATCTTCGTATGAGAGGTGCTCCAGTCCCCTGATCATTTTCGTGGCCCTCCTCTGGACTTGTTCTAACAGTTCCATGTCCTTTTTATGTTGAGGACACCAGAACTGCACGCAATACTCCAAGTGAGGTCTCACGAGAGCAGAGTAGAGGGGCAGGAGCACCTCCCTCGGCCTGCTGGTCACACTCCTTTTGATGCAGCCCAGGATACGGTTGGCCTTCTGGGCTGCAAGTGCACACTGCCGGCTCATGTTCATTTTTTCATCAACCCACACCCCCAAGTCCTTCTCCGCAGGGCTGCTCTCAATCTCCTCCCCGCCCAACCTGTAGCTATGCCTGGCATTGCTCCGACCCAGGTGGAGGACTTTGCATTTAGCATGGTTGAACTTCATCAGGTTGGCATCAGCCCACCTCACAAGCGTGTCAAGGTCCCTCTGGATGGCATTCCTTCCCTCCAATGTATCGACTGAACCACACAGCTTGGTGTCATCGGCAAACTTGCTGAGGGCGCACTCAATCCCACTGTCCATGTCACCCACAAAGATGTTGAACAAGACCGGTCCCAACACCGATCCCTGGGGGACACCACTCGTTACCGGTCTCCAGCTGGACACTGAGCCACTGAGCACTACTCTTTGCGTGCGGCCATCCAGCCAGTTCTTTATCCACCGAGTGGTCCACCTATCAAATTGATGTCTCTCCAACTTAGAGAGAAGGATGTCATGGGAGACAGTGTCAAAGGCTTTACACAAGTCCAGGTAGATGACATCAACCGCTCTGCCCCTGTCCATCAGTTCCGTAGCCCCTTCATAGAAGGTCACCAGATTGGTCAGGCAGGATTTCCCCTTAGTGAAGCCATGCTGGCTGTCACCAAGCACCTTGTTGGTTTTCATGTGCCTTAGCATGCCTTCCAGGATAATCCGCTCCAAGATTTTGCCAGGCACAGAGGTGAGACTGACTGGTCTGTAATTGCCTGGGTCATCCATTTTCCCCTTCTTAAAAATGGGGGTTATATTTCCCTTTTTCCAGTCATCGGGAACTTCACCTGACTGCCATGATTTTTCAAATATGATGGACAGTGGCTTAGCAACTTCATTTGCCAGCTCCTTCAGGACCTGCGGATGGATTTCATCCGGTCCCATGGACTTGTATACCTTCAGGTTCCTAAGGTGGTCCCGAACAAGATCCTCCCCCACAGTGGGCCCAGGGTCCCCACCCTCACCGTCCCCGCGTCTGCCTTCCAAGACTTGGGTGGTGTGGACAGAGCATTTGCCCGTAAAGACTGAGGCAAAGAAGTCATTAAGAACCTCAGCCTTCTCCAAATCCAGGGTAGCCAGTTCTCCCGATAGCTTCTGGAGAGGGCCCACGGTGTCCCTAACCTGTCTCTTATCGGCAATGTACCTATAAAATCCCTTCCTGTTATCCTTAACATCCCTAGCCAAGTTTAATCCTAACTGGGCCTTAGCTTTCCTAACCTGGTCCCTAGCTTCCCGGACAACATCCCTGTATTCTTCCCAGGCCGCCTGACCTTGCTTCCACCTTTTATAAGCCTCTTTTTTCTTTCGAATTTTGCTCAGCAGCTCCTTATCCATCCAAGGAGGTCTCCTGGCCCTCCTGCTGAACTTCCTTCTAGTTGGGATGCATCGCTCCTGAGCTTGCAGCAGGTGAGCCTTGAATATCAACCAACAGTCTTGGGCCCCCCTGCCCTCTAGGGCTGTATCCCATGGAACCTTACTGAGCAGGTTCCTGAAGAGGCCAAAGTCTGCTCTCTTGAAGTCCAGGGCAGTGAGCTTGCTGCACGCTCTTCTCACTGTCCTGAGGATCTCAAACTCAACCATCTCATGATCGCTGCAATCAAGGCTGCCCTGGAGCGTTACATTCCCAACCAGCCCTTCCCTGTTGGTGAGGACGAGGTCAAGCATGGCACCTCTCCCTGTCGGCTCCTCTATTACTTGCAGAAGGAAGTTGTCTTCCACACAATCGAGGAACCTTCTGGATTGCTTGTGCCAGGCCGTACCATCCCTCCAACAGATATCAGGGTGGTTGAAGTCTCCCATGAGAACAAGGGCCTGCTAGCGTGAGGCTGCTCCTATCTGCCTATGGAGCGCTTCGTCCAGCAAGTCCCCTTGGTCAGGCGGTCTGTAACAGATCCCCACAATAATGTCACCCATCACTGTTCTCCCTTTAACCCTGACCCACAAACTCTGTCGACTGCTCACCTGTCCCCAGAATAATAGTTATGTACATCACATCCAGCTAATGTGCAACAGACTGTAAGCAAGTAAAAGTGGAATTTAGGAAGAAAAACACCTTTGTTTTGCTGTCCTTGCTGAAATGTGGACTGAATTAAAAATCTTAACTTAAAAATTACTGCAAAAGTTCCATAATTTAAAATCATGATGTTGTAATTTGGTCCCTTGCAATTCACTCCAGTGACGATGTCAGATCCCATTTCAGAGGTAGAAACACTGAGTTAGCGGACATCAGCTCTTGCTGCTTTCAGTGTCTTCAAAGTGAGCTGTATTTGGGATGCCCCCAACTATATTCTGTATTGGCTGTTGACATGTAAAATTGCATCCTTCCCCATAAAAGACCTCATACAACATCTCTGTGTTGTCCAGGTCCGCAGCTTGGACTCTGAGCTGAACTCTAGCACCATTCATTTAGTATGGAAGAAATGGTGAAGCAGTCATTTGGTGAAGAGATTTTTCAGTCTGAACTGAAATTCACCTGCTTTTATTTGTGCGAGGGTTGAGACAACGTGCGCACTTTGAAGAGATTTTGCTCCTGGATTTATGTGTGCTGCTAGTGCAGAGGCAGTGAAAATACGTCAAATTCTGCTCTCACATACTTTGCTGCACCATTCACTGAAGCCGTATATTTAATGAAGAGCTGGAGTTTGCCTTGCATAGCAAATCTGTAGTTACAATCGTGCAACAAGACTTTCAAGGGCTGGCTGTGGCTGAAAGACTGTCAAGTTCAGGATTCCAGTCAGGGCTAAAAACCTTCACTTTCAGAAGTGTTTGGATGGGACTCCCCAAAATGGCTTCATTGTTAATTGGGCTAAAGAAAGCAAAACTGATAACAAAACTAGCATATAATTTCAGTACCATAATTCGTCTATCACCTTATCAGTAAATGAAAACTCAAGGCACGGTGGCAATCTGACCTAGGATTAGACTCCCAGTGTTGGTTTACACTGTTATTTTCCTCGCTATACACATTGCCTTGCTGGAAGATTACCATCTTTAGGACCTTATTTATTTATATATATCAAATATTTATTTACTTTTTAAACAATGAGATTCGAAGCTATTTAATACCATGTTTCTCTTGCCCACCATAACAGTATTTCTCATGCAAGTGTTTGTACCTCTGTGATTTTGTTCTCTTGAAGTCTCTGGGGGTTAGGTGCTTTGAAACCTAATGGGATTATGTCAGAAACACAGCAATGTATTCTGCATAATAACACCCTGGTTTAGGCATTCTGTTGTTTTTATCTAGGAGCAGACCTAAACAGTTCTCTCTTGAGGAAAAAAAAATAAATTACATATTTAAGCAGATAATGCAATTCCTTTGGAGACTCAGAGATCTTCTCCAAGTGCATACATACAACTTCCATTAGCATTTAAAGGAACATGGAGCAAGGAGATATCTCTGAGCCTGATTCTTTGGCTACTGTGAATATCCTGCCTGCAGAAATGTTAATGTTTTTATGTATTACCTCCATCTGCTTCAATCCCCTTGAATTTAGGTGTGTCATTTATAAATACGAGTATGTTTGAATTAGTAGATGTTTTGCTTGTTTAGGCACTATCAGTTTTCTCCCAGAAAGCACAGCTGTCATTGCTTTCATTAGCAAAAGGTACTTTTTACTTACTTTTGGAATTATGATATTGATTCCCCCCCTCCTCTCACACCGCTGCTTGGCATAGTGCATAGTTAAATGCCTCAACAAGTTTAAACCCTTGAAAATGGGGTTTGTAATGGAAGTGCTGGCACACCCTTAGCTACATTGTCATGAGCTGTGATGCTGCGCTAAATGGATGGAGCCACTCTGCCCCTCCACAGAAACGAAGGCCCAAATGCCTTGAAATATAATTTCAGCAACACAGTTTTTTTGTGGTACACTGCTTGGATTCAAAATAAATTCCATGAAATTTGAATGAGCCATTGGAACTGATAACTACTGCCAAGGTAAGGGAAATGTCTCGCAAATCAATCATCCCAGGTGTGAACAGAATTTCCAGGTTGGTTTCCTACATATTTTATTTTTGTGGGTTTCTCTGAAGTTGAAATCTCTTTTTATTTGTAACATCCTTGCCCTTGAGTCTTTCTTCTTTTCTAAATACCCACTCATTCCCCATAATCCCTTTATTCTGTTCTATTTTCCAGCCATGCCTCCCTTGGTATGCTTTTCAGAAGCATATTGTACTGAGGCCCATCCAGATGCACATTATGCTTTTAGTTTTGTCTCCATTTACCTCCTACAGGCAGTTGAGTAGCTGGAGTCTCTCTGGATCTTGCTTAACCAGCATTTAGGACAGAAATAACCTCATGCAAGTAAAAGTTACAGTGGGCTGTGGGTTACTTTCAGACCATGCCCACACCTGTCCTTCATGATCCAAATATCTCACATCTCACATAGAAGCGTTCACCTGAGCAGGTACAGCAAGTTAGCTGATTACCACAGCGTCACACATAAACTCAACCTAAATAGTATTTTTACATGCTTATTACTTTGGAAGAACCTATTTCTGCAGACCTCTTGGTCAGTGTAATATTTAGTATTTCTAGCGTAATGATATTCCTTTTAATAAGCACTATACCAGAATGACTTTCTCAGAAAGACATACAGGCAACATCATACACATTTGCTGAGGCCCTTTCTGAAGAACAAAAAAATACAATCCATGAAGCCTTGCAGACATTCTGGCTTCACTAATACCCATATATTAGAACAAATAAATGTGGATTTTTGGATCATACCCAATTGAAATATCACATCAGTCTGTGGTTTCCTTTTGAATTATTAAATATAGTACCAAAATAATTTTAGTGCTGCTATTTATGGGGAGAACATGACGAGAAAACCAGAGAAAAATATGTGTATCGGTAGGCTATGCAGCAGACTGCACCCCTGCTCTTCGTTGCATTCCCTTTCTTTCTCTGCTGCAGGATGCTCCTAAAATCTTGGTGGGAGGACACGCAGAGGAAGAATGCAGTCATTAGGAGGGAGAAGGTGTTTTGCAGCCATGACTCTGGTCTGCAGCCCATTGATGGATGGTGGCTGGCCCAGAGGCTCTCCTGACAATGTTGGGCAAGTGGTTAAACCTCCCTGCTGGGTTGCTTTTCGAGCAGCCCAATGCTATGTATGGGCCAAGACAGGCTGGTGTACCCTGACCCCAAAATACCAAGTGGAAGAATAGCATGGCTTTTCACAAAGGCTGTTTAGAAAAGCCCCATCCTCGACTGTTTGTCTATCAAACCCTGTGCTGGAAGTGAGAGGGTTAAAAATACAGCTATTTGTGGTTATATTTCACTTTTGAAAGCTAGATTTCTGAGACAGTAATTAAAAGATTAATTCAGACAGTGTCCTTGAGACAGTTAATGAGATATGCTAATTTAAAATAAATAGGTCTGGTATGAATTCTTGATAAGAAAACATCTGTTGGATCTGTTGCTCACTTTCAAGGGAGGTAACTGGGTCTGAAGATAGCAAGATATGATAAGGAGCATGCAACCATCTCGAAGACCAAAGTTTGAAAGAACTGGTTGTTTTTTAAGTTAGCCCTGAAAGACGTTTCTTCCATCTGACTTCTTTTTGGATGTAAAGACTGAGACAGACAGACCTGGGGCCAGGAAGCTGCTAAGCGAATTAAAAGAGGAGCCTAATCGGCCGTCAAAGCCACTGGGGAGAAAAGTATTATTAAGGCACTATATTTTCCCCAAACAGCTTTAGGATATCTGGCAAAGAGAATGGATTTTACCTGAAAGTCACCACTAGGAGGAACTGAAAATAAGCATCACCCATCATAACTGCAGAGCTTTGAACACTTTTTCCCACCTGCATGACACGATGTGGGTTGCAGCCACGGTGCTCCTCATCAGATGAGCAGGCACAGAAGGGCATTTTACTTCCCTTAACCTTGGCAGGTGAAGCAGAATTGCTTTACAATTCAGATGGACACATAGGTTTGGTACCTGGAGGTGCTGCAGGTTTTATTGCTGGCGTTTTCTTCTCTGACTCAGCCACAGTAATGTGCCATCACATTTTCATATAGACATCATTGCACCATCCTTTATAAGTAGCAGCTTGGATTAATTCTGTAGAACTCACAGAGAAGCAGGAGAAACCATACTGCTCCTTTGTAGCTGGTTAGCTTTCCTCTGAAATGTACAAAGTGCCATCTCCAAGATGATCACATTTTGTTCAATACCACCAAAGTGTCGCTGTGCAAGCAGTTCACCTCTCTGGCTATCAGTTACAATAATGCTTATGTACCACTGCTGAGGTTTTTGAGATTTACAGTCACATAGTGATGTAGTGTATGCTTTATAAATTTTTCTAGAAGTTTAGAGAGTTTAAATATTCAAAGATTATGGATACTGGCCTTTCAAAAATTTCACATCCAGCCATTTGAATTTTTTATTTAAGTCTATGCACCATACTCTGTTATGGGTTTTAACCATACATAACACCCTCAGGCAGCGTCAGAATCAACTGGACGTTTAATTCCTTGTACTTAACAGTAATATGAAATTAGGAAGTTGATGCCCTTCTACTGCACCATTCCCTCCCAGTTGCACCATTCCAGCCAGGAGTGGCCTAAGCTCAGGCTGTCTCTGTGCCTGAGGTCAGGCAAGAAGAGGAGATACTATCTGAATAGTAGAGTAGTACTTGCATTCTCCAGCCTGACTTATGTTGGAGTTTCCTCGCTAGTATGCTGGGAACAAGATACTGCTTGGGGAGCCTATTGCATTTTGACATTTCCTCGTCTCTGGCTGAAATGGCGTTAGACCTGTCGCAGAAAGTAAATGTGCTGCACTCACAGGTCTGGTCTCATCCTTTAGGTATTCCACATCTAAAATACTGATACATCCAAAAAGGACCTGACAAGGTGTTTGGAAAATATGATAACACCTGCCTAAGCGCTAGTGTCTGAATGCCAGCTTTCTTGTATAATCAGAATATGCTTGAACAGATTCATATTCCTCAATTTTACGTGTAATAACAATAGTAATTTCGTAATTTCAGTTTTCTCTAGTAAAATCTAACTAATCAAGAAGCTAAACCAGACCATTTGACATAAATATCTGTGCTTCCCTCTCCATTATTGTAACAATTACATTATATATATTTTTTCTCTAAAACATCTTGTAAAGGTACAGCAATTTTTTTGCACAAAGATTTTTATTATATAATCATAACAACATAATTCACTATTGTCAGACACAACATCTTGGCTTATCCTATTTTTCTCTCATTTTTCTGAGTTGCTTTGCTCAGTGCTCTGTACATGTGCAGTCAGCATCATGCTGAGTCACTTAGCAAGTGAATCAGGCATTTTTATACTCCAGGATTTTATGTTTCTGCTGAAAGCTGGCAGCTCCCAATAACCTAAACTTCAAAACCACTTTACTCATGTCTTTAACGTAGAGTTTGACCCCTGAGTTTATTTGTGACAATAAACTGAGGATTTTATAACAAATAGCATGCACCGATGTACACTCGGTGAGTTGTAATTATGGAAGATTATTGCCTCCTTCTCAGCCAGTGCTCGCTGCTGCAGATGGCTGCTGGTCTTCATGAATAAATTATCTATACTGGTACAAGTTCTGTTACCCTGAGTATTTTATTCAAATGGTGTAAATACCAACACCCAATATAAGGAATTTAAGTAGATATGGTCAAAAATACTCTCTACAATTAATGAATACTAAACCTGTAATGCTGATTCCAAACTCTTATCAATGCATTGTGTAAAATGGGAATATCTGAAGATAATTCATTTGCATTTGTCTAGAAGAAGGTTTGGAATTAGGCAAGGTTTAAGCTTAACAGGTAGTAACAAAGCTGTCATTAAGCCACTTGCTTTTTATTCAGAAAATCAGAGTCATATCTCTAGCTGGTACAAACCAGTAAAATTTAAAAGCTTCATTAGATACACCATTTGTACATGTACAGATTCCATTCCTAAGTCATCTAAGTTTGAACTTTACTGCATAAAGGACAACAAAAATCAGCTTACATTATGATTGCCAGGTCATTCAGCAGAGAAGGAAAATCTCTTCATGTGACATAAATTGCTTTCTATGACTTTAATAAGGTGGGCTAATGGTCAGTCATTAACATGTTTATACATTTAGGAACTAGTCTATTTTATATCTCATGATTCGCTTTGAGAAATATCCTTGTCACAATTCCCTTTACTACAGCTTAATTCAAAGGTTCCACTAGCACTTTCAGCTGTGTGCTAATGAAGCACTGTGGAGACGTAAAGCACGAACCTCGTTTCTGGTGATGAAACAAAATCATTTATTATCTGATGGTCCAGGGTTGATATAGGCTTTCCGAAGTACCCGCGTGTACGAGCGGCTAATACAGTTGGTTCACTAACACCCTCCACGTGGGTCTCTTCACTTCTTCATTGGTGGATCTCTTGCTCACTGGTTGCCTTGATTGGCTGCTTGCTTCTCGCTTCTCTCTTCCTTCTTATCTTGCCCACAATACTCCCAAAACTTTCCCATCAACATTCCTCAGCTGTCTCAAAGCTTTTCCAGGAGCTAGTCCAACTCAGAAATCTTTCACAGTTACACCCACATCTCCACCTTTTTGTTTTTCTAAAGACCTAACCTTCTTTAACATTTTATCTAGTATATCTTGCATGCAATTTAGCAGATAAGGAACCTAATACAGAGGAAAATGTCCGTACAAAATCTTGCGCAAGAGAAAAGAAAATATCAGTACAAGAAGCTTTACATTTCTACCGTTCTACCCTTCTTATAAGTGATACAATAATAATGCTACTATTAGACCATGGTCTCTCTACTTCTTATAAGTGATACAATAATAATGCTACTATTAGACCATGGTCTCTCTACTAAACATTTATGAAATAGCTGTGTTACTGACTATACTGAATTATAGAGTTATTTGGCTCTGTGTTCTAGCTAAGTTCACTCATATGTTGAAGCTATTCCAGGGCGTCCGTTGCATTGTCGTCATCGATATGCTGCTGACTACCCCTGGATTCTGCTTCTGTAACCGCAGGATGGTTCAAAACAGGCCGCACCAGCCGTGCTGGTATCCACCAAGGACCATGATCTGTGGAAACACAAGCGTACCCTCGTCCCCAGTTTATTAGTGGATGCGGTTCTTCCCAGAGAAGCATTTGTGGTGATTTTACTCAAACCTTCGGTTGATAAACCCCTGTAGGATCAGGCGAAATTTTGCTGTGTGACAAGATATGTCTGGTAACAGCTACGGTCTCATTTCCCTCTCCAATCGTCAGAAAATTTAATACATAAATTGCTTTATACAGTCGTGCCTGTGGCGATTCTCCCTTCATTCCCCCTTTTTGTTTTTCTAACAACATTTTTAGTGTTAGGTGGCATCGTTCAACAATGGCTTGTCCTTGTGGTGAGTGTGGAATCCCTGTCTTGTGTTTTATCCCCCAGGTGTTTAGAAATGTTTCAATTATCTTACTATTATAGGCAGGGCCATTGTCCGTTTTTATTTGTTTTGGAACACCTAGAGCTGCGAAGGCACCACGCCAATGACAAATAACATCACGGGCCTTTTCACCTGTTTCTGCTGTGGCCCAGACCATATGTGAAAATGTATTGATGGAAACATGGACATACTTTTGTCTCCCAAACTCAGGGATGTGAGTGACATCACTTTGCCGTAGCTGTAAGGCACTAGTGCCACGAGGGTTTACACCAGTATGTGGATGTGTTGCAGATGGTTGACAGTCAGGGCATGTTTGCACTATTGTACGTGCTTCTGACCAAGAGAGAGAAAACTGTTTCCTGAGTGATCTCGCTGATTGGTGGTAAAAAGCATTCGATAATCTAGCCTGTTCTAACTGATTTGGTAGAGGAGTTGCTACTACAGGAGCCGTTAACCTATCAGCTCTTCGATTTCCCTCTATGATAAATCCAGGCAAATCTGTATGGCTGCGAATATGCAGAACATAATAAGGTGTTGTGTGTTCATCTAATAGCATTTTTAACATTTTTAAATAATAGAATAAAGTAGGATTGGTAACTTCCTTCAGCCATGAATTTTCAATTCTAGTAACAACTCCAGCAACATAATTTGAATCAGTGACGAGGTTCAATGCTTGGTGACAGTGCTGAAATGCAAACACTACTGCAGCTAATTCTGCAATTTGTGCTGAGCCCTGAACTTTTTGTTCTTCATGATGCCATTCGTTATTCTCAAACCAAACTGTGATTGCTCTGCCTGTTTTACCTGAACCGTCCGTAAAGTAAGTTGGACCTTCTACAGGGTTACGTTGACATTTTGAAACTAATTTTATCTCTATTTCTGTTGTTAGGGAGAATAGCTTATGTGGTGGGAGATGTGGAGTAACCTTTCCACTAAAATTTGTCATTGCTATTTGTAGTTCTGTGTTATTCTGAAAAGCCCATTGAAAATACATCTTGGTTAAGGGGTGAAAGATAGTGTCTGGTTTGTGTCCTGTTAATTCTGTTGTTCTCTGTCTGCCATGACACACTATGTGTGCTATCTGTTCACAAATAGTCCATATAATGATAGCAAATAGCTGTTGGATATGTCTTTCTTATCTCTGATAATGCCTTAGCCACATATAACTGACATATCGTTGGGCTGTTTTTCATACCCTGTGGTAATACAGTCCAATGATAACGCTGTGCTGTTCCCTGATGGTTAACAGAGGGAATAGAAAAAGTAAACCTTGGAGCATCTTCAGGGTGTAGGGGAATAGTGAAAAAACAATCTTTGAGGTCCATAATGACAATGTTCCAATTTTTTGGTATCAATGGTTGGGGAAGGCAAACCTGGCTGTGTGGCTCCCATGTCCTCCATGACATTATTAATTGCATGAAGGTCATGTAAAAGACGCCATTTCCCTGACATTTTCTTAATTACAAATACTGGTGTGTTCCAGGGACTTGTGGTCGGAACCAAGTGTCCCAACTTCAATTGTTCTGTTACCAATTCTGTTAAGGCGTGGGTTTTTTCCAGATTTAGGGGCCATTGATCAACCCACACTGGTTTTTCTGTCAGCCACTTTAGTCTGATTGGAACATTCCCATCAGTGACCCCAGTTAAAAAGGCGATGTTGCTATGGAGACTCCCCACATGCTTAAGACATCCCTTCCCAAAAGGTTCAAAGGACAGTTCACTATATATGGGTGGAGGTTCGAAGTACGCCCTTCAGGATCTATTATCTGGATAACCGATGCACTTCCACTTGGTGTTGATATTCCTCCTATTCCTGTTAGATCCGTTGCTGATGAAACTGTCTCCCAATTTGATGGCCAAAAGGAGGCGCCAATGACTGTAAGATCTGCTCCGGTGTCCAGTAGGCCTTTAATTTTGATAGTGCTGGGTTTATGCTGGGGGTTTCGCACTTCACATTCGATGATTGGCCGTTGTTTTGCTAACGACTGTGTCCATAAAGTGTGTGGTTTATCGGTAGGTCCAAAGCCACCTGATCCCCTGCACCTGGTTTCCTCCGAGGGAGCATTTACTGTACGTGCATGGAATAAGACAAGTTGGCATATACGTGCTCCTGCGGGGACTGTTACGGGTGGGGATGGGGTCCAGACCATTGCTTGTACTTGTCCTTCAAAATCAGCATCAATTACTGCAGGCAAAACAAAAAGACCCTGTAAGGTAACACTAGAGCGTCCCAGTAATAAGGCTCTGTCAGGGGATCAGCAGCTGCAGTAATTTTTCTCCTTCTCGGTAGCTGGTGCAGTGCTGTGTTTTTGATTTTGGGCCTGGGAACAGCACTGATAACACCAGTGTTTTCAGTTACTGCTTGGTGATGTTTAGCCTGGCCAAGGACTTTGTGAGTCTTGTGCTTTGCCAGGGAGGAGGGGAAGCCTAGAGGAACGAGAGACAGGACACCTGACCCAGACTGACCAAAGAGGTTATTCCATACCACAGCATGTCATGTCCAGGAGGTAGAAACGGAGAGCAGAGACCCGGAAGGGTGGTGAGGGTGCACGGTGGGGGGTGCACTGGTGGGGGTGCACTGCGTAGTCGGGCTTGATATTGGATGGTGAGAAATTGTATTCTTTTCCCTTGTATTTGCTTTGTCATTATTATTATTGGTGGTAGCAGTAGTGATTTGTGTTATACTTTAGTTACTAAACTGTTCTTATCTCAACCTGTGGGAGTTGCATTCTTTCGATTCTCCTTCCCATCCCTCCAGGAGCGGAGGGAAGAGACAGTGGGGAGTGTGTGAGAGAGCGACTGTATGGGTTTATGAAGCTTAAACCACGACAGTTCTTTTTGGCGCCCAACGTGGGGCACATAGGGTTGAGATAACGACAGGATTAATAGCCACTCGTCACAATGCTGATTTATTGGCTCTCAAAGTTGTTGCTCTGGTTTTCATGGTTTCAGCCTGTTGTACCTTACTTACAGCCGGTATTTGTTATCTTAGCATTCAGATATGAGTTTTGGGCTAAGGTTCTTGTTTCAGTGTACTTTATTGGAATGGCTTGTGATACGGGCGGGCCCCAGAAGCGGGGGGGGGGGAGATGTGGACGTGGGTGTGGACGTGGACTTGTACCTGGCCGCCCGGCTGCTCTTCACTGTCCCGGCCCTCGGCCTTGCCTCCGTCTTCGAGAGGCTGTGGGGAGCCGAGGGGGGGCAGCCCCGGGAGCCGCCGGCGGCCGAAACGGCCCGGGAGACCGGCGCGGGGGATCAAGAGGCCGGGAAGTGGGAGACGGCAGAGAAGCCGAACGGGAAGTGGGAGACGGCAGAGAAGCCGAACCTCGCAGCTACCGAGCGGCGAGGGGGGGCGGCGGCCGATCCCAGCCCCGCGGCGGCCGAGAGAATTCCCCAGCAGCCGCCCGCAGAGCCCCGCGAGCCCGAGCCGCGGGAGGATGCAGGAGACCACGCAGCACTTCCCAGCAAGGCAGAGGAGGAAGGTCTGGACTCAGACAAAGAGCAGCTGGTGGTGAGAGAGCCGGCTAGCACAGCAGCTACACCAGCCCCAGTGACAAGTACAGCAGCCTCATTTGAGAGTTCTGAAGGGTTTCAATGGCCTTTGGGTACCCTTGAGACCTGCCTGCTGATTCTGGTGGGGATCAGCATGTTGGCATGCATACAGAGTGTGTTTTACCCACAACCATTTTCTCTGGTCCTGAGAGTCAAGCAGAGTGGGGTGTAGGCCTTGTCTGGGGTTAGACTACTATCTGGAATGACCAAGAGATTTTCCCCAAAGCTGGACAGTCATGAGTGGCAGGGTGTGTGGGACAGTATGGGCGAGTATCTAGTCCTCTGGGCCCCTCCAGTGCTTTGGAAGCATTGGAGATGGAAGGCAGCTGTATGGAGTCCCCAGCGACAAGCTGCAGGAACTGCTGGAGGGGAGGGTGAATTATTTTGAGCCTGGTGGGCCCATGACACTTTAGGCCATCAGAGCAGAGATGCAGCATACAGATGGACTCATGATCGAGGGGTGGACTTAGCAATGGACATTACTGCCCAGGTTATTCACGAGTGTGAACACTGCACACAGTCCCCCGCTCTGAAAGACTTACAAAAGATGGAGCCTGACATCACGGACTGAATGGACTCAGCATGTTTATAGGGATTGGTCCATGCACTAAGGGATGATCTCTCGCCCTCTGTGTGTGTGCGTGGATGTATATATATACATGTTATGGTATACTGAAAATGTGGGATCTGAGGATGACGTGAATGGTATGGAATAAGGGGTGGAATGTCATGGGTTCAGCAGCAGCAGTAATTTTTCTCCTTCTCGGTAGCTGGTGCAGCGCTGTGTTTTTGATTTTGGGCCTGGGAACAGCACTGATAACACCAGTGTTTTCAGTTACTGCTTGGTGATGTTTAGCCTGGCCAAGGACTTTGTGAGTCTCATGCTCTGCCAGGGAGGAGGGGAAGCCGAGAGGAACGAGAGACAGGACACCTGACCCAGACTGACCAAAGAGGTTATACCACAGCACGTCATGTCCAGGAGGTAGAAACGGAGAGCAGAGACCCGGAAGGGTGGTGAGGGTGCGCGGTGGGGGGTGCACTGGTGGGGGGTGCACTGGTGGGGGTGCACTGCGTAGTCGGGCTTGATATTGGATGGTGACAAATTGTATTATTTTCCCTTGTATTTTCTCTTGTCATTATTATTATTGGTGGTAGCAGTAGTGATTTGTGTTATACTTTAGTTACTAAACTGTTCTTATCTCAACCTGTGGGAGTTGCATTCTTTCGATTCTCCTTCCCATCCCTCCAGGAGCGGAGGGAAGAGACAGTGGGGAGTGTGTGAGAGAGCGACTGTATGGGTTTATGAAGCTTAAACCACGACAGGCCGTTACCCAACGGACCTTTCAGTGCAAGCGTCACCTTTTGCACTTTGGTGTCCGTTATGTTTACTTCTGTTGCTGTGGGGACATCCACTCCGGCGCTTCCGGGGGTGGAGGAGCGGAGGCGTGCCAGACCCATGGCGCTGGCGAATTGGGATTGTGTGGGGCGGAGACTTCTTGTATCTGCGCTCGGCCCCGCGACCCGCTCCGCCTCCCGTTTCCCGAGAGCGGAAGTAGGTCCCCATTGGCGTGGTACTTTGATCGACATTGCTTAGCATAGTGACGCCCCTTTTTGCAATGTGGACAAAGGCTGAGGTCGCCATCTTGGCTCGCCTGGGGGCAGCTACGCTTAAAGTGGCCGGGTTTGCTACACGTAAAGCACAGCCGCTGTGCGGTTTGTAAAGTTGCGGCTAAATGCCCCGCTAAATTTTCGTTAACGTAGTCTATTGAGCCAATGCGATTAGATGCTTCAATCGTATCGATCAAAGTAGGATTTTTTTAACATACGCAACACCTTCTGACAGTCCGAGTTTGCATTCTCTGTTGCAAGTTTCAGTAATAAGGCATCTTTGGCAGCAGCATTCTCTACTTGCTCATCGGTAGCTGTCTCCAAACGATCTGTAAATTGCATATACGGCTCGTGTTTTGCCTGTTTGATACCCGTGAATGCTTTTACGGATTTCCCGACATCTGGCACTTTAAGCATTGCCTTCAGCGCTAGTTCTGCCGACTGGCGTAAAATCTCTGGGGCCAGCCAAGCCTGTAGCTGCGGCGCGTTAAGAGGAGGATCCCCCATTAATTGCGCGATTCGGGCCCCCAAGAGAGGGTCGCCGGGATTCCGACCGCGATTCTCCCTCGCTGCTACACCTCAGCGCTCCCGCCAGTCTGACAAAAATACCGCTTTCTGGGTGGGGGTGAACAGCATTTCGGCAACGGCTTTGATATCAAACGGAGTCATAGGATCTCCCTGTAATACAGTCTGTAAAAGGCTCCGAGTATATGGTGAGGCTAGCTCGTAGTGCATAACAGTCTTTCTCAGTTCTTTAATTAGTTCCCATCTTATCGGTTCCCAGTCATTAGGTTGATTATCTCGCATTATTACAGGAAATGCCATATCAAAATGCTCCCCGTCCGCTGCTGCGTCATTTTGCAATTTTTGCTAGCGTTTACGGGGGTCGTAATCTTCTCCTCCCCAAGCGGCTACGGGAAGTACTGAATGGGGGGGGGGGCGCGTTGGAGGGGTTTGCCGGCCGGGGGATCACGGTGGGGAAGATTGCAGTGAGGGCGTTTGTCGGGAGGGTTGCAGTGGGGGGGGGGGGGGGGTCACTGCCAGGAGGGTCGCTGTCGGAGGGGGTGCGGTGGGGGGGGGCGGCGCTATGTTTGTTAGTGGTGGCGCATATGGCACCACCGGCTCCGGAGGGGCAGCGGCAGTTAGTTTATTACGATAGTCAGCGACTGCTGGCACTGTGGGGGCTGCGGTGCCAAGGCAGCCGCCTCTGTCACATTCATCCTCCTCCTCCTCCTGACTGCAGGTGGCCCACAGCCAGCCCGAGGAAGCGCCGCAGGGCAGCCCAAGCCAGGCGTCGTCCCAAGCTGCCACAGGTGCGCTACCCAGGGAGGTTTAGGCCTGTCGTCATCCAGCAGGCACGGGTAGGGAGCCCCAAGGAGACGGGGCCAAACGCCTTCCTGACCCTGGGAGCTGCTGACAGGCAGGCAGGAGGTGCAGGAGGGAGCAAGCTGAGCCCCCCGTGCCGTGCCCCGCAGGCTGCCCGCGCATGCCAGCAGAGCTCTGGGCAGTGGCCGTGTGCCCTCTCCCCAGCTGGCTCCATGAGCAGGTAGCAGCTGCCTGCAGGACTGAGCCTTGCCCTGGAGCTGGTAGGGGAGCCCAACTGCCCGAGCTCAGCCAGCTGGGACGTGGGCACAAGGGACACTATCACACAGCCTCTCTCCTTGGCTTCTTTTACAGATGGGCAGACTGCGGCACCGAGCAGTGCTGCCCTGCCCCAGAGAGTTGAGACAGGGACAGACACTCCATCTGCCACCACTGGTGACGATGGCACCCTGGTCACCACCTCGCTCAGCGAGGGCAGACATCAGCTGCTGCCGGCTGCCACCTGTGACACCAGCAGCCTCTTCAGCTTCTGGCAGTGCCACCATCATGAACGTCAGCAGCGCAGGCACCAGCCAACAGCAGCTTCACACAGCTGCTGCCCACGTGTGGCGTGTCCCCAGTTATGGGAGCACACTTGCCTGGCCAGTGACCAGTCAGTCTGCCCCACACAGGTCCACTGCCCCTGCCTCTGCCATGCAAAGCACAAGCAGTGTAAGCTCAGTCCTGCACAAAGACACCATGGGGAGCCAGGGACCCTGCCAGCAGCCAGTGGCACGGAAGGACACGGCACAAAGCAGGGCTGCAGGGACACAAAGGAAAAGAGACACCTTCCTGGCAGGCAACAGCAGCAAGACCCCCACCACTCTGCCCACACTGAGGAACACTGGGTGAGCGGCAGAGCACCAGCCGGCAATGCCAGCAGCAGGAATCAATTCCTGCATCAACAGCAAGTTCCTCAGTGAGCGCTCCAGGCCTGTTGCACAGCGCCTGCCCCCCCCTGCCTGCCATATTCGAGACTTCAGAGCAGCCAAAGAGGGGTTGTCTGGACACAGTTGCTGAGAAACAGAAGCACCAGGCACCTCTCCCTCCTGTGACACTGGCACAAGCTTCCCCTGACTTTGACAAGTGGGAGGCACCAACACATGCATGGCAGCAGGCACCTGCCCTGCAGAGCACCAAAGTAGACCCAGTTCCGCAGGTGACAGCCATGTGGAAAGATGAGAAGCCTCTGGGCCAATCTGTAGCTGTGGTCCAGAAAACCAGCCAGCAGCGAGTGAAACATCAGGGATCAGCCAAAAGCTGTCAGGTGGCAGTGTCACCTGCAAGAGCTGACTCTCCTGTGGGTGCAGTACCTCAGGGAAAGCACAGCATAGCCACTGTCTTCCCAGGAGCACATGAGGAACAAGGGGAATCTGTACTGATGGAGATCCCTGGGACACAAGTTGGAACACCTCACCTTGCCCCAGGAGCAGAGAGTGGAAATGCAGACGCTTCTCCCTTGGCTAAGTCCTCTCAGCACCCAGTGACTGAGGCACACGTGGCTGGCGCGAGGGGTCTCGAGGCAGTGGAGGCAGACGTAGATTTTCACGTGTGTGGGGAAGAGACATTGCCGGTGTTCCTGAATCCTCTGGAGGAGCACGACAGGAGAAGGCCAAGCTGCACCGGGCACAGGGTGGCCAAGGTAAGGCAACCCACGGCCCATTGGGCAACATACTTCTCTTTGGAAAGGGTGCTCTTACAGCACAATAGAAACAGGCAGCCCTCCTATCGGATGTGGGGATTAATTTATCAAGTCATATGCAGGCTGGTGAGTGCCAAGGACAGGATGGGACAAGACAGGGGCATGAGCCTCCCTCTGCCTGGGGACAGCCGCTGTGCTGCCAAGATGCAGCACACTCATCCCCCTGCATCCTGCTTGTGTGATTACAGGAGCAACTAGGGATCTTGATCAAGGAGGAGAAGGAGGAGGAGGAGGAGGAGAAAGAGGAGGATGAGAATGATGCCAGTGACAAAAGGTATGAGGAAGAGGCCACAACAGAAGACATCTGCCCAACTGCTGAGAAAGAGGAGGACCACGCGCCTCTCACTGCAGCAGCACTGACTGTGGCAGGGAGATCCGTGGTGCTCCCTCTAACAGAGCTTCTGAAGGAGCAGGTGAGTGCCAAGCACAGGATGGAACAGCACAGGGGGATGAGCCTCCCTCTGCCTGGGGACAGCCGCTGTGCTGCCAAGCTGCAGCACACTCATCCCCCTGCATCCTGCTTATGTGATTACAGGAGAAACTAGGGATCTCGATCAAGGAGGAGAAGGAGGAGGAGGAGGAGGAGAAAGAGGAGGATGAGAATGATGCCGGTGACAAAAGGTATGAGGAAGAGGCCACAACAGAAGACATCTGCCCAACTGCTGAGAAAGAGGAGGACCACGCGCCTCTCACTGCAGCAGCGCTGACTGTGGCAGGGAGATCCGTGGTGCTCCCTGTAACAGAGCTTCTGAAGGAGCAGGTGAGTGCCAAGCACAGGATGGAACAGCACAGGGGGATGAGGCTCCCTCTGCCTGGGGACAGCTGCTGCGCTGCTGAGATGCAGCACACTCATCCCCTGCATCCCACTTGTGTGATTACAGGAGGATCTGGGGACTGAGAAGGAGGAAGTAAAGGAGGAAGAAAAGGAGAAAGAGCGAGAATGGGAAAAGGAGATAGACCAAGAGCTGTCCCAGCTGAATGATCAGGAGCTGGTCACCAACTGCAACATCTGGATCAAAGCCTTGGTCCGCGAACAGGACGTTTCAACCGTACAGGACATTAATGTCAACACTTGGGTGCCAAAGCTCTCCCAGGCCACCCTCATGCGTTCTGAGGAGAGGTCCATCTGCCCCAGCGGCGTGGGCACGGACGTGGCAGGAGAGGCAGATGGAGACTTGCAAAGTGTTTCTCCTGCCCTGTCTGGTTCCACAGGCATGGAGCCGGCAGCTTTAGTAACTAAGCCCCAGCCCCAAAATTGAAAGATCTTAATATTACAAAGCCTTAATATTGATCTTCAAGCTCTAATATTGCAAAGCCTTAATATTGCAAAGCCCCATCCCCAATTATGCGAAAACTACAGTTTCTCTCAGAAATCTCCCTTTCTCTTATTTATACTATTGTTGCTTTTCACACTTCTTTAGAGAATTTTCCCATATGTCACTTCCAGTCTGGATAACATAGCTGCACATTTTTCTTCTGAAGATCAGTCGTTTGAATCATCTTCGTTTCTCTTCTTTTCTTTTTTTTCTTTTTTTTTAATTATCAAAAACATTTTATCGTTGTATGGTGGTGGTCCCAGGTGCGCTTTTTTTGACAAAGCTTTTCAATCAGACCTCGTACAAGTCTTCCTATATCTGGAATTATGCAGCATCTTATGGCTATTAATACCTGCTACTACCATCAGAGAGATTAAAACTGATAGCACCATTCCTCTCCATTTTCCAAGCCGGGATTCTAACCATCCTGTTAATGAAATATCTGTTCTGGAATTTTCAGCCAATTCTTCTGCCAAGGCAGTGAGGCCTTGTAAGGCTCTGGTTATGGCTCCATGTGGCGTCGTATTACTAGGAATACATGTGCAACACGGATTCCCTAGGCATTGTGCATACTCCTCCTTTTCCACTAGCATCATATCTAAAACTATTCTGGTTTTCCATGCCATCCCACTGGTGGCATCTAGTTGTTCCACAGTTCCTTTTACTGCATGTCTGGTATAATTTATAAACCTTTGTTGATTATAACAAATATAATGTATTCAATTGACATTCTTATTGATTGTAACCTACCAAAACACACACACACAAAATTCAAACCCTGTTGCTATTGGATTCCTAGCTTTGTGTTCCTCAGGATCTCCTTTGGGATTCCAATTGAATCAATACAGATTCTTGTGGTTTGAGCCTCTCACACGATTCACTTACTCACTCCTCCCTCTTTCTTCCCCCAGCTCCCGGGGTAATGGGGAGGAGAATCAAAAGAATATAACTCCCATGGGTCAAGATAGGAACAGTCCAGTAACTAAGGTATAACACAAATCACTGTTGCTACCACCAGTAACAATAATGACAAGAGAAACACGAGGGAAGAGAATACAACTGCTCACCACCCGATACCAAGCCTGACACAGCAGTGAACCCCGCCCCTTCTGGGCCCTTGCCCCCAGTTTTTACATCCTTGGCGTGACGTGCTGTGGTATGGAATACCTCTTTGGTCAGTTTGGGTCAGGTGTCCTGTCTCTGCTTCCTCTCGGCTTCCCCTCCTCCCTGGCAGAGCATGAGACTCAGAAAGTAAAGAAGATCACTACTGGTGCTGCCAGGAAAAAGCGGCAGGCCATAGTAGCAGGGGACTCTACCCTGAAAGGAACAGAGGCACCCATCTGTCGACCTGACCCAGGCTCAAGGGAGGTGTGTTGCCTACCAGGGGCTCGGATCAAGGATGTTGCCAAGAAGCTGCCTGCTCTAGTCGGTCCCACTGACTATTACCCACTTCTAGTGATCCATGTGGGTGCTACTGATATAGATAGCAGTAGCCCGGAGAGCATAAGGAAGGACTACAGAGCCCTGGGAGAGGTGGTTAGGGGCTCTGGAGCTCAGATTGTCTTTTCGTCAATTCTCCAGGATACAGGGAAGGACCTTGAAAAGGCTAGGAGGATTGGCCAGGTTAATAAATGGTTAGAAGGGTGGTGCTATAGTCAGGGGTTTGGGTACCTTGACCATGGGACTCAATATAGTAGGCCAGGTCTACTGGGGGCTGGTGGAACTGGTCTGACAAAGAAAGGGAAGAGTAGATTTGGTAGGAGGCTTGCCAGACTGGTCAAGGATGCTTTAAACTAGATGTGTTGGGGGAGGGGGGCATTATTCCATTCCAACAACCCAGTCTATTGCTAGCACCTATAGTAAACGTTCGGACCAATGTAGACATATTCCAGCTGCTCCAGCCAATAAGCCGGCTTCAATTGGATCTCGGCTCAGATACCTCTATACAAATGCCCGTAGCATGGGGAACAAACGAGGAATTAGAGACGTGTGCAAGCCTAGGGGGGTATGATATCATAGGCATCACAGAAACATGGTGGGATGGCACCTATGACTGGTGTGTTGGAATGGAAGGTTACCGGCTCTTTAGGAAAGACAGGCCCGGCAGACGGGGAGGGGGAGTTGCTATTTATGTTAGGGATAGGCTGGAGAGTATGGAGCTCTGTCTGGGGACAGGTGAGCAGGCAATGGAGAGTTTGTGGGTCAGGGTTAAAGGGAGAACAGCGATGGGAGACATTATTGTGGGGATCTGTTACAGACCACCTGACCAAGGGGACTTAGTGGATGAAGCACTCTATAGACAATTAGGAACAGCCTCACGCTCGCAGGCCCTTGTTCTCATGGGAGACTTCAACCACCCTGATATCTGTTGGAGGGATGGTACGGCCCGGCACAAACAATCCAGAAGGTTCCTCGATTGTGTGGAAGACAACTCCTTCTGCAAGTAATAGAGGAGCCGACAAGGAGAGGTGCCATGCTTGACCTCGTCCTCACCAACAGGGAAGGGCTGGTTGGGAATGTGACTCTCCAGGGCAGGCTTGATTGCAGCGATCATGAGATGGTCGAATTTGAGATGCTCAGGACAGTGAGAAGAGCGTGCAGCAAGCTCACTGCCCTGGACTTCAAGAGAGCAGACTTTGGCCTCTTCAGGAACCTGCTCAGTAAGGTTCCGTGGGA
Source organism: Amazona ochrocephala (assembly GCA_039720435.1). Lineage (NCBI taxonomy): Eukaryota > Metazoa > Chordata > Aves > Psittaciformes > Psittacidae > Amazona > Amazona ochrocephala. The sequence goes on from CM077909.1 coordinate 108,063,198, forward strand.
TACAGCCCTAGAGGGCAGGGGGGCCCAAGACTGTTGGTTGATATTCAAGGCTCACCTGCTGCAAGCTCAGGAGCGATGCATCCCAACTAGAAGGAAGTTCAGCAGGAGGGCCAGGAGACCTCCTTGGATGGATAAGGACCTGCTGAGCAAAATTTGAAGGAAACAAGAGGCTTATAAAAGGTGGAAGCAAGGTCAGGCGGCCTGGGAAGAATACAGGGATGTTGTCCGGGAAGCTAGGGACCAGGTTAGGAAAGCTAAGGCCCAGTTAGGATTAAACTTGGCTAGGGATGTTAAGGATAACAGGAAGGGATTCTATAGGTACATTGTGTTATAAATGATCAAGGCCCAAATTATAAAAATAAAGTAATTTATTGTAAAATAATGCAAAGAGGCAGTAAGCAAAGCAGTGCTGGGTGCAAAGCAGCACTGGGTGCGCAGGGAGCCTCCGCTCCACCAACACGCACACCGGGGGTTAAGCGAGCAGGTATTTATTACACAAGTGGGGATATTACAATTAGTTCAGGTACTCATTATCATAAGTTCCCTCCTCTTTTGGCGCTTGCGCACTGCCTTCCAATAATTGTGGGCTGGGGTCTTCAAGATAAAGTAAGAAATCTTCCTCTTGTGGGCAGGGGTCTTCAAGATGTAGTAAGTGGTCTTCCTCAGGCTGCACTTTTCACCTTTAGCAGGTTGAATGCCTCAGTGTTCACAATTAATTAAATATCAGCCATGTCTACAATTTTCTGACAGTTGGCTAAAATTTAGAGCAGTGTGGTTGTCAAACAATTGATAAGCAAGCCAGATGTGTGGATGAGGAGTACACAAAGTTAGCAGATGTATGGGAGACACTGTTTTTAGGGGAACTACTAAATCTCACTAGCACATCAAACAAGCGATTAACAAGCCAGACACAGGATGAGGAGTACACAAAGTTATCAGATTTACAGAAGACACTGTTTTTAGGGGAACTACTAAATCTCATTATCACAACACAGAGTTACAGCACAAACATTGTGAAAAGGGCCATTATCACTTCACGGACTTGTAACATTGTAAAAGGGCTACTTTCACTTCACAGCCCTGTCACCTTGTAAAAGGGCCACCTCCACTTCACAGCCTTGTAACATTTTTCTCTAAGCTAACTGGCAAATTAATCATTCAAGTTTATTACAATTTGTCATTATTACAATTTATCAGCAAATTAACTGTTTACATTTGTCACAATTCCCCCCTTTTTCTTTTTGTTCTCTAATTTAATGGTGAAAGTGCTTTTCTAGCATCAAATAGAATTGCTGTATCTTCTAGGTCTGTCTCAGATTGGTCGTTGTCTTGTTTAGTCAAATCTACATATTGTTGTCTTAGGATCATGAGTTGAACGGTTTCCACTCTACTTTTCACACAGGTGATTATTTTATTCAGGATACAATGTCCAAAAGTGAGGATTAACAATAACATCATCACAGGTCCAACTACAGTTGATATTGAAGTAGTTAACCATGGTGATTGATTAAATCATGATTCAAACCAGCTTTGTTGAGCCTCTCTTTCTCTCTTTCTTTGTAAAATTTCTTCACGTAATTTGGTCATAGATTCTCAAACCACTCTTGAGTGGTCAGCGTAAAGACAACATTCTTCCCCTAGAGCTACGCATAAGCCCCCTTGTTGTAAGAATACTAAGTCTAAACCCCTTCTATTTTGTAACATGACTTCAGAAAGGAAGGTTAAAGATTTTTCTAAGTACGTTATAGATTTTTCAATTCATTCTAGGTCTTCATCAACTGCTGCTGTTAAAGATGATAAGCCTTTATTTTGTTGTACAAGGGAGGCTACCCCTGTAGCCGTTCCAGCTGTTCCTAGACCAATAAGTAAAGTTAAGGTTATAGCAGTGATTGGTTCTCTTTTATATATTCTATGATTATTACTACTTCAGTGTTCAAATACGGTTTCCTTTGAATGGTATAAAATTTGGGGTATTACCATTATTTGTATACAAACTTCTTTGCTTTCATTAAATATTGTTAGAGACAAGCAGGGGGTCAAACCAGTCTTTGAACAAATCCACCATCCCCCTTCGGTAGGTATAGCCCATTTGCTTTCAGTTCTATCTAGATTTTGTATCTTAGAGCCACATAAATTATTCCTAATTGGAGGCACCGTTCCTATGCATGTTCCATGCCCGCTAATATGTTGCATGGTTAGTCCGATCCTCTTTTCATTCCATTTGCACTGTATAGGGTTTGCTTCATTACTTAAGTTGAATGTAACATTAGTCCTATTCCTTCATATAAGGGTGGTCTTACATCATAACACAACCAACAAACTAAAGTAGCATTTGGATTTGCATTATTAAGAGTCAGATATGTAGTTTGCATTAGTTTCCACAAAGGATTAATCTCAACCAGTTCTAAAGTTGTGTTGTTCTCTTGTACACTTATGATATTATTTTTATCAGTTGAATTCTTTTTCCCTAATTTGTCTTTTAATATCTTATTTGGGCCTATCGCCTGGGATTTTTGTTGGAGATTTCCCTTTCTAATAAGAGTTAGACCTCCCCTATCTTGGCCAGATTCCCAGTACCAGACTCCCCAAGTTCTGCCCATTATCCATCCTGAGTTCTCAGGTTGTAGAACTTGGAGAATTAAATGTTTACAGTTACTAAGTTGACGTGGGTCTATATAGATTCCCTATAAGTTCGCGCCGTGAACTGTGCTACCTGGAGGAGGTGTACATCCAGGGGGTCCCCACATCGTTGTCAGGAACTTATCTCTATGTGAAGGGGTCTAATGAGAAGCAATTGTAACACAGTCCCAATATGCACAATAATATTCGTTAGGATAATTACAATATCCTCTTCCTGGATTAGAGACTGGACAAAAGTAATAAGGTTTTTGATTTACACATGGTTGTATAGGTGCTAACTGGCAAAGTGGAACCGCAAAACTGGGTGATCCAGCCATAATATTTTGACCAATCATAATTTGGTCTTCTCATCTCATAAGGGTCCATTTGAAAGGCTGATGATTCTGATTTCCGAATATTCCTTCAAAGTAAATTAGGATCAAGAGAATTGGAACTTTACTCATTTTACAGATGTTGTGGATGTTTTTGTTTAGTTTAATCACTTGGTACCAGAAATTATAGCTCCACAATAGTACCTCTCTGTCTTCCTTTGTCTACTCCTTTGCAGGGAGCAACAAGGTATTGTCTCTTCTCGACAGCAGTGGTATTCTTCAGGAGTTTCTGGCGTTTTAATTCCTTTCTGACATAACATCCACCATGAGCTTTTTATGCCAAATCTTGATCCCCTTATCAATTTTGAGTATAGGGACTCTATAGAGATGGGAAGTCTTTATAGAGTGGGAGGGGGTTTCTACTAGAGACAGCCGAGCCTAACAAAAAAAAATTCTAGATTCTAATGTGCTAATTAACCCTTAAAATCCCTGGTATTTCCACCTATTTCACTGTTGGGCCCGCTTCCAGGCAAATTTTATAGAACACTTTCTTAAAACCTTATACCAATCTGTTTCATAGATTTCCCAAGTTTCAGGTACTAACAACCCCCATCCACGAAACAGTTTACAGATCTCTGTCTTAGCTTGTTGTTCCCTAGCAGGTATTGGGTTATTTCGACATTGCATACAATAAGGCTGTCTTTTAAATGAAACACAAGACTATTTTCTATTACAATCTAATCATTGGTAAACAACCCAACATAAATGTCCAGATGTAGGATGTTTCACACAAGGCATCTCACTGATATCTTCTATTTTAGGTAATTCAGGTATCTCTGTCTCTACTTCACAACACAAGCGAAAAACCTGCGGAGTTCCTGCCAATTTATATAATCAATATTCTTCCTTCACTCCAAGGTACTTGTCTCATCACTTTCCTGTTAACTTTTTGACAGATCAGACATCCCTTGGTAACTTGTTTAGCTATTTCAATAATGCCAATACATCCATAAGATTTCAAAAATTGGTCACATAGTGCCTTACCTCCCCAGTGGGTCTGTTCATGTAGCTTTTGCTTTAGCATTTTCTAGCAGCAGCTGTGCATTTGTATGCTCTAACATCTGTTTTATAGGTGATAAATCCATACAATACAAGGTGTAATTTCTTATTAGCAACTGACTATTAAGTATAGGTGGTTTTATACACAAAATCACAGCCCCTAATAATAATTACTTCACAAGCACACATATTCAAACTGTTACTTTTCAGTTGCCCCCAAGTAAGGTTTTGCAATCATTCTTCTTTCTCTTCCTCTGTCTCATTCTGCTTGGGGTGTTCATGGTCAGCTCTTATAACTGAGGCACTGGGTTCTTCCACTCATCTGTCCAGCTCATGGCAAGGCTTGACAAACTTTGCAGGCAGCCGCCATGGACCTATAGGTAGGAGGACACAAATATACCCCGTCCCCCAGGTTATCAGTTCTTGAGAAGTGAGACAGGTTAAAGTGACCCCGTAAAGCAAAAAAAAGGAATGTTAAGTAGGCAGTTGCAGAAGCAAACTGCAGGGTGTTAACAGTCAAGGAGTCTGCCGGGTCATTACCCATTTTCTCTCTCTCTTTCTCTCTCTCTCTCTCTCTCTGCCACCCTGATGATGCTTGGGTGGCGGCTGATAAAGCTTGTGGTTGCACTACCCCTCTCTCTTTATCAGTTAGCAGTTTGTGTTTCAAGTCTTCGATTCATTCCCAGGTTACCTTAAACACACTAAGTAGGACTCCCCTGTGCTCAGTGTTGCAGGCTTCCCCAGGCCCCGTTTGTGGTGTCTCTACAAACTGCTCCAATACTTCAATAAATCCAGAGGTTTTTATGCTTTTCATATTTTTTTTTATTTTCTTTTCTTGGTGGCCAGTAGCTCCCACATCTGTAACAAATTCTTTCCACTCTGATTTAACACCAAGTAAGTTGCTCCTGTATCCACTAAAAATTCCGCTTTATTTTCTCTATTCCCTAGCTTTAATTTATCTGCCAGAGTAGATTCCCCAGGTCCCTCTTTGTCTGTCTAGTTCCAATTCAGCCACGGGAAACACCCCATGGCAGTCTCCCCCAGGGCAGTCTCACTTCCAGCACCCAAACTCCCCATAACGCGTACACCAATAATAGAATCATAGAATCATAGAATAGTTAGGGTTGGAAAGGACCTCAAGATCATCGAGTTCCAACCCTCCTGCCATGGGCAGGGACACCTCCCACTAAACCATGCCATCCAAGGCTATGTCCAACCCCACCTTGAACGCCGCCAGGGATGAAGCATTCACAACCTCCCTGGGCAACCCATTCCAGGGCCCCACCACCCTCACAGTAAAGAATTTCTTGCTCAGATCCAATCTAAACCTCCCCTGTTTAAGTTTAAACCCATTACACCAATCCTGTTCCACAGAAGAAGAGCCCACTCCGCGCTCCCGCAGGAGCTCCGCCAGCGCCTCGGGCAGTGTCTCTATCCCGCCCCACAGTGACCATTGGGTCCAGCGCTCGGCCCGCGCGTGTGCGGGTTCCCCCCAGCCACCACCGCGGTGCTCACCAGAGCCCAGCGCCAGCCCCAGCAGCACCGAGCGCCGGCGCCGCTAGGCTGGAAGAGCAGCGGGAAGCAGGAGCGGACGCTCCGCGCTCGGCAGTCCCCGGCGAGCACCCCCCTTGGGCTGTTGCTTTTTTTTTTCTCCTCACAGTTGCTCACCCTGCCCTGCAGCGGCTGCAGGTGCCTCTGCTATAGCGCTTCTGTTTTAACCCTTTCTTAACTCTGAATGTGGATCTGTTTCTTGTTGCCAGAGACAGCAATCTCTTCCTCCTTATCAACATCAGATAGGACAGATGCAGAGGGTGCTCCTCTCGGAGGTACCCGTGATACAAAATTTTCCAACCTATCTTCCTGATTACTGTTTTTAACTTTAAATATCTTTCTCCGATATCACAAGCTGAACAACTTCTCTCCATCTTAACCCTCAGTTTTTCCCTGTCCTTTTCCAAAGCCAAAATCAAGGAATCTAATGGAGCTATACCAATGTCGCACTCTATCACTCTGAGTGGTTTCCCAAAGTGAAAAACACATCTGCATACACTACCTCATCCCATCTTCCTTGCCGCTCCAAAAACAACAGTAATTGCAACATTGCATCACAGTTCAAAGTTCCATCTTTAGCCCACCTTTCCTAACATTCCAAAGTACATAAAGGCCACCATTGGCCACAATATTCCACCAGTGCTTTCCTAATCACCGAGCCCCCAGGAGACCCTCCTAGTTCTTTCCAATGTGTTAAAACGTGCCCCAGAGGACTCTTTTTCCAGATTTCTCCACTCTGCTGATATCCCATTGTCAATCTCACATTCACACACACACACGCGGGATCCCACAGACACACTCCACACAGTTACAGCATTTGAGACAGAGACTAAAATTCACAACTAATAACACAGTTATAGCATCCGGTCACCAGTATTAAAAATCACAAAACCGAAATCATTGCTGTAAGAGCACCTTTTATGAAGATGGCGCTTGTCTGCTCCCGCAGAGAACTGAATGAGTCGAGGGGTCCCTCTGGGAAAAATTCCCAAGGGCCCTAGGGAGCCCTGTCCTCAGCGGGTCCTGCAGCCGAGCAGAGTTAAAAGTCCCATCTGGTCTTATTTTCTGACCTTTTCTATTTACTCTTTTCTGGTTTTACAGTCTTTCTTTGATCTTTTAAAAAATTAAATTTAATCTTAGGAGTTTTATGGCAACTCCTATAGCCCTTGGCTACCTGTGAGAGTGTCTTGTGGAGGGGGGGGGGGGGGCAATCTATATCCCACCCACGAATCCTATAAGAGTCACACACTCAAACACAGGCAAGCGAATCCAATCATCAGCCCTAAAGGGCTCTCAGGTGGTATGTCTGGTAATTTTTTACAACTTTTACAACGTCCCTGGGAGTCTTTCCCTTGATTACGAGCTCAGCTTTTATTTTGACCCATTTAATTATCCAATCGGCTAAAATAAAAATATAAAATCGGGGGATTTTTGTGGCAATTTCCCCCCCCCCCCCCCCCCCCCCCGCCTTGGTCCGGGAATTTGTGGCAATTCCCCTAGCCCTTAGTTGCCAGTAAGAGTGTCCTACGAGGGGACTTAGGACCACCAATTACCCACTCGCGTCAGGGATGATTCAAATCCCAACTCTAATAAAAGTCGCTTCGGTCCTTCACCGGCCAAGTACCTCGCGGGAGATTGGAACCGCGGTTAGAAAATCTCCGCACTCGCTTCAGAGCTTTGCCCCGATTCACCTCAGACTTTTGTTCCGACACGTTTCAGAACTTCGCTCCGTCTCATTCACACTCTCACATTCACAGGTAACCGAATCCCACCCTACCGAACGGAGTATGACTCCCTTGGTCTATACTCACGACTCTCCGTGGTCGCACGCCTTTCCTGGGTCGTTGTTCGGGGTCTTGTGCACCAGAATTTACGGGTGACTCATACTGCAGTTTCCTTCCCCATCTAGGAGCTCCAATTCCTTTGCTTATTGCCTCTCTTTGTTCGTTGATCTCTGAGGGTGAGCCCCAATTAGTATCCTTTCCGACCCACAGTAACAGTCTGTGGGGCGCCTCTCAGGGAGACCCAATCCGGGAGACCCAATCCGGGAGACCACTTAGAGATCACGTCGGGGTCACCAAATTGCTATAAATGATCAAGGCCCAAATTATAAAAATAAAGTAATTTATTGTAAAATAATACAAAGAGGCAGTAAGCAAAGCAGTGCTGGGTGCAAAGCAGCACTGGGTGCACGGGGAGTCTCCGCTCCACCAACACGCACACCGGGTGGGTTAAGCGAGCAGGTATTTATTACACAAGTGGGGATATTACAATTAGTTCAGGTACTCATTATCATAAGTTCCCTCCTCTTTTGGCGCTTGAGCACTGCCTTCCGATAATTGTGGGCCGGGGTCTTCAAGACGAAGCAAGAAGTCCTCCCCCTGTGGGCAGGGGTCTCCAAGATGAAGTGGTCTTCCTCAGGCTGCGCTTTTCACCTTTAACAGGTCGAATGCCTCCAGCCACGTCTGCAAGTTCGCAAGCGATAAGCAAGCCAGATGCATGGATGAGGAGTACACAAAGCTATCAGATTTAGGGCAGACACTGCTTTTAGGGGAACTACTAAATCTCATTATCACGTCAAACAAGCGATAAACAAGCCAGACGCGAGGATGAGGAGTACACAAAGCTATCAGATCTAGGGGAGACACTGCCCTCAGAGGAACCACTAAATCTCATTACCACAACACAAACATTGTAAAAGGGCTATTATCACTTCACGGCCTTGCAACATTGCAAAAGGGCCACCTCCACTTCACAGCCTTGTAACATTTTTCTCTAAGCTAACTGGCAAATTAATCATTCAAGTTTATTACAATTTATCATTATTACAATTTATCAACAAATTAACTGTTTACATTTATCACACTATTTTCTGAATTGTGAGTTAATTTGCATTTTTAAAAAACATCTGTTTATGAATATCTTTGTGATAATAATTGCTATTTACAAAGTTCTAATCAGGAGAGTGACATTTTAAATGAAGAATACTGGAGGGAACAGATTTCTACCTTCTGGTTGCTATTGCCACAATTTTATTCTTCTACAGCCTGCAGTTCAACCTCACTCCTCGCTCCCCACTCCCCTTATTTACCTCCATTTCAAGTCCACTTCCTTTCTCATGTGTATGGTTTTTTTACCTCTTAACAGGGACCTGAAAAACCTAGAATGAGGCTACTCTTTCACTTAGTGAACAAGGCCTTGTTTGAGAGGGGATGAGAGGAAGGATTTACTGAGGGCTTTTGCTTTCAAAAGGATTAACTAAGTCTTTCATATATTTGGAGGAACACAGGAACATGATGTGACTGCTAGACACAGCACAGGCATGTTCTGGGTAAGGAATTGCCACCAATTCTGTAGCAGTTTACAGCAAATTTGGTCAGAATCCTACTGGCTTGTTCAGAATCTCTAAATTAGAAAAAGCCACATCTGATTGTCATACAAAGCTTCAGAAAAACTATTAATAATTGGGCTTGTCATTCAAAGCAAGAAACAATAACTAAGCAGCTTCAAGTGTTTTTCTTCTCTATCCTCCTCAGCAGAGCCGAGGAGGACTTTACAAAAGATGCCTGAAGCCACCTGTGCGCAAACATGAGCAAAATCTCATTAGATTTTAACACCTTGAAGGAGGTGCACTTTTTACAGTACAACCATTCTCTTTTGAGACCCCCCAGCATCTTCATCAATTAAGCACCACAGTCCTAGCACTGATTCATACAAAGGTTACTTTAAAGTGTTTTTGCAGTGCAGAAAATGTACCTCCAAAGTTCGTATAAAGGGATTTTTACCTACATGAGAATCAGTCCCAGTGTTATCCTATTGATTCTTCCTTGATCTGCTGCACAGCTTTCAGTTCTGCAGACACTGGACCTGAGATTTCTGGAAGTGAGATTAATAAAGACCAGAGTAAAAGCCTTTGTTTTTTTAGTCCCTGATGGGAGAAAAGGTGTCTGTCTCTTAATCGCCCTCTTCCCCTCCACCTTAAATTTAATAATACTGGCTAATTAGGATAAGTTAAAATATTAACATAGTCAAGCAGGTGGAAATTTTAATCACTGCTTAACTAAATAAAACACGTTACTGCTCTGTCCCCATGGCGAACCCAAAAGCAAATCAAAGGAGTCTAGTTGGCTAGTTCAAGATGGGTGACTTGATAAAAAGAATAAAAGAAGTTCTAGGAAATGCAGATGAGGTCAAACCTCTTATCTCTAAGCGAAGGCTAATGTAGTAATCCTCATCTCTGCTGGACTTGTGCATTGTTATAACTCATTCAAGTGAGTATAACTGCTGCAAAAACCTCTGCACTCATCCTAATTAAGACAGCCTGCACCAAACATCGTTAGATGGACCAATGGATAGCATCTATTCACACACTCTCCATAACTCCATTACAGACCTTGAGTCAATTAGCTACCAATGAACTTGGAGTAAAACACTTGAGACAGACAAGCCCTTTATGGCTGTGATGAAGTAAGGTGCTGTAGTGGTGAGCTATTATGTTATCATAGGATTTTGACTAAATAGGATTAATAGAAAAAGAGTAAGACTTTTGTGTTGTTTATTTTTTTCATCATATGTATGGCTTTTATACCATATTTGTCATGACGGTTTTTGAATAGCCTTTGGTAGTTCATTGAGCAGCATTAACATCAAATTTGTGTGAGTTTTCTTTGGTCAGTGTGCTGGGTGAAATGTTCTGTTTCCTTTTAGATGCTCTTGTTTCTCAGCTTCTAGAAAAAAGTAGGCTTAAAAGATTGTGTATTTCAATAAGAAAGTTTTAATAGAACGAGTTCCAATTCATCCTTTTATGTGTGAGAACTTCAAGTTTGTGGACTTTGCTCTTGGTAGTGTTTCAACTTAAAAAGTAATTCAGCATTAGAGGTGGTCAAGGATTTCCTTCCACAATGATCATGTAACAGGGAGTGAATATTCCTAATTTTTTTTTCCACTGAGGAATTTGACTAGAATTGAAGTATTGCACCTGTTTCATACAGCCAAAGCATTCTAGATTTTGTTGATGGCATATTTATTTGCATCCACCTGGATGCTGAGGGGGATATAACATGGGTATTAAATTAAAATACTTTATTTCTGTTCTTCTTCAGTGGGCCGAAGTCTAAACACAGACTTTTATAACTACGTCCACTGCTTTCCAGTGACACAGGCTCTTTTCTGAAGTGCACAGACTCTATGGGGCTGCAGCAGAATGGAGGCAGAAGCTCCCCCAAAAGTCTGTGTCCTCTGCACTGAAGAGTGTCAGTGGTTAAATGGTGCTTTGGAAGGAAATGAGCAATTTCAGAAGTTCCAAACTTAACATTGTCCAGAAATCCCTGCGAAACTATCACTGGCTTCAGTTTTTATTCCTAATCTAAGAAAGAAATACCAGAATACTGGCATTTTTGTTGGAAATTGGGAACTTGGGATTTTGCACAGCTCACAAGGGGGGGAATAGCAGTCATGCCATAACTTCTTACCAGAGAGGTCATTACTTGTATCTGTTGTCTCCCATCCACTTTACAGGCTATGCCATTTATCTGCAGAAAAAAATTGCTTGAAAAATACAACAGCATTATCCCTCTCGTCTTTTCTCTTATTTGTATTCTGTGTTTCCTGGTGTAAGCATCACTAAGTTGCCTGCCTTCCTCCTTTCTGGTTATTGTAGCTGTGATAGCAGAAAGCCCCAGGCTAAGCCCTGCTAACAGCAAGAACACTTTTAAGGCCACTCCAGGAGTAGACAAGTACCCTGCTTGGCATGTCGATATGTTATCCCCTCCTCAGACTTTGTTGTTAGTTCTGCTGCTTCTGGAGCAGCGTTTCACTCTTGGCAGCCTTCCTTTGCAATCTAACACACCATCTTTCAGCTCCACTTGTTCTGAGACAACAGGGAGCTCTGTCAGCAACCGGGGAATCAAGCATTTCTGGGGAGAGAAAGAAACCCCCTGACAATGGAAGGAAGATCTAGAAGGAGAAATAATTGGTGGAAAGAGGAGGAGGAGCAGGAAGAGAAAATAAAAAGGCAGAAGAGGAGATGGGATCAAAAGGGAGGGAAGATGAAAAGCGAGAGCAGAACTGTGGGAGAGAGAGAAAGGGAAATTCTGCAGCAGCACCAAAGAGCTTTGGGATCTGAAAAATGTAAAATGTTGGTATGTTCAGAAATCAACTGTTCTTTAGCTGAGTGTAGAACAGTGTGTCCAAAGCTAGTTGTAGCATCTACATAGTGGCAAAGCAACCACCATATCCATTACTTACCTGCAAAGCGTCGAGGTTGACAATGAGAATTCGCCCTGTTCAGCGGCTGGTTTCTTGCCCCCTCTGGGGAGAAAGAGATTTTCTTTTGCTAGTTCTGCACGTCCATCCTGAAGCTACTCTGCACCTTGCAGAAAGAATGAAGAAGTATAAGCTGCGTTGCACAAGACCTGCAGTCAATTCCTGCCTGCTCACATTTTCCCAAGAGAAGATAAATGTTCCTTTGAAAGCAACAAGCAGATTGGGTATCTGCCTCTTCGTATTACCTTTGAGATTAAGAAGATAAGTGGTGCTTCATTTTTTTGTCTTTTAAGGTGCCATTTAACTTTCCCAAGCAGCTGATTACACATTAGGAATGAGAGGATATGAGGGTGCTTTTTGTCTTACCTCTGATTTATTGTTGAACTGTCAAACCATTGGATTCAGCCACCTGAAACACTCACTCATCTCACCAGCACTAAAGAGAAAAGTGCTTCTGGTTCTGATTTATTCTAGAAATACATATTTTTTATTATGAAGCACAAATTTACTATAATGGCTTTCAGATCCCTAAGGAGAAGCTTATCCAGCCTGATTCACATATTGATAATGTAATACAATACATTTTCCCTTATGGCTTTGAAGTGCAGGTCTCAAAAGCTCAACTTAAAAAAAACTTGTCTGAAACCTGTAAGTTGCTCTGCAGAGGTGATTTGTGTAAGGTGCCCAGACATGCCTGCAGACCACCCTGTCTGCATGGGATGGAAACAGCCCTCGATATTAGCAATGCTGAAACAGAGTACATCTAGTACTTTGTTTTATAAATGTTTCATTCCTTTTTATGAGCAGCATTTCTTTTATCTCTGCTTCCCTAAGGTGACTGGCATGGCACTGTGTGATTCATCACAATACGACATGACAAGAAAAATGCCTCAAAGATACAGTACTATAATCAGACAAAGGTGGGGCTTTTTGGCATTAAGAACACTTAAGGGTACACTTTGTAGATGTAAATGCATGTAACTTATTGGGAATAAATGTCACTTCTTTTCCGATAAGAAGTGAAGAAAGCAAGAGCTTTAAGTTGATGAAAAAAACAAGACGATTTCTACCAGGGTCTGGTACCACCTCAAATTCATGGGTACCACCATCCTCACTGAGAGGCTCAGATGTCACTGCAGTGGGGCACCAATTAGCTGTTCTCAGTGGGGCCCCTGCACTATGCCAGCACTAGAAGACAGGAACACCAAACCCTTCCTCCTAGATAATTCAGTGTATCTTCATCTTCACAAAAATGTTTGACTTGTGGAGTGTGTGCTCAGCTGGATGCCTCTCTGCAGGCTGTGTGGCTTCCCTGCATCCAAACCCTTCCCATCCCTCCACCACCCCACTTGCTCACGTAAAGCAGAGAAGTCACATTTGCAAGAAGAGGACAGGACCAGTGAGGCACCTGGTGGGACTAAGCTGAGGCCTGGAAGAAGGTGGGATCTGCCTGGGATGTGAGGTCTCCCCTGAGCTGTGGTGTCACAGAGCATCCCTGCAGCCCCCAGGAATGGCTCTGTGATCAGCAGTCCCAGACTGTTGTCTGAAAAGCTATTTGTTCTCTGGAAAAGCAAAGGTTTTCAGTAGTGTTAACTTGCTTTGCTTTCACTGAAGTTACTCCAAAGGAGAGCTTAGAAGCTGGTGAACCCTTGGGACATTCCAGGAAATACAGCACACTTCTAATTCATACAATTTAAGCACTTGAGAAGCTTAAAAGCATGATAATAGCACCTTCGTCCCCAGAGCAGCCATTTTACAGGCCTTTTAGAGATAGAGAATGGTTTTAACCCCAGCCTTTGTTGTAAGCTTGCAATCATCTTTTTGCTGAATGTTCTCTAAATAAATGCTTACATTCTGCTGGCTTGGGGCATGTTTGAAAGCCCATGGAGTTACCAGCAATGTTGATCTTTCTTATATCAGGCATTTTTATTAGATCCTCTGTAAACACTCCCTCTGGTAAGCATATTTTCAAGAATGTATTTGGGAAACAGATAAAAAAGGATTGGGATGTGCCTGTGAAGGAAGCCTCCGTGCAGTATTCACCCAACCCAGTAATGGGGAAGAGCAGGACTGGCCAGGGAGGTATGAGAGCAGCAATCCCACAACTGCTGGTGAGCGAACCTCAGTGTAAAGCACTTGCGACTGCTAAAGTAAACCAACTAAAAGCTTACATGAGAAATAGAACCATCTCTGACAGTGAATCCAAATCAGGATGTATTCAGTAGTCTGAAGATTTGAAATGTTTGGATATTTATTTTTTTATTTCTGTGTTTTCACCAGATTCCCTTTATTGTGCCATTATATGGGGATAATGGCAAGGGCTGAACTCCCAGCACCAACAGTCTTCACTCCAGTAAATGCCAGACAAACTTCACCCAATGGCTTGTTATAGAATCACAGAATGGTTTTGGTTGAAAAGGATCTTAAGGAACATCTAGTGCAACCCCCCTGCCTTGCACAGGGGCACCTCACACTAGACCATGCTGCCCAATGCTCTGTCCAGCCTAGCCTTGAAAGCTGCCAGGGATGTTATCAGCCCTGTCTGATGGCCTGACCAGGAAGCTGGTTAAAAGCCATGTCCTCTAAGCCAGACCTGCTGACACTGCCCGCAAAGGTGAATTATTTCCCAGTGCCATGTAAGAGCAAATCTTTCCTGTAACCTCCCTTCCTACAGAGTGAAAGAGCACCCAGTAATGTGGTGCTGCAGCATGTGCCTCTGCTGGGTTGGAGATACTGTGGTGAGGAGTTGAGCTGCCTTCCTCATGCTCTGTCCACACAGGTGACTGGGTACCTGCCTGAGTGCTCCATGCACCTAAATACTTCTCTCTCCCTGCTTTATATTTACTTCTGCTCTTTACTGGAGCTGTTAGAGGCATCAGGGCTTTAACAGTCCCCAAAATGCATTTCCTACAGCAGAGGTGCTCTGGATGGAAATGCTGCGACGGTGAATAAGCTGAGGGTAGGAGCTGGTAGAAGTGGTTAACATGAGCCATTCCAAAATAAGGTAATGCTTAAATTGCAGTTTATGAATTGCAAGAGGTTTGTAGTAGTTAGTGATGTCACAGCAGTGGCCACTGGAAAAACCACTGTTTCTCAGTAGCTACCACAAATTGGTATCACATATCAGTACCAGGAAGTGGTCTTTCCTGTTCATCAGGCAGGAAATTCATACACCTTGCATGCAACTCCATCCCTAGAGTGAGAACAGGGAGTAAATGCTGGGTGATAATGCTTGGTAAGCGCTAACTCGGAATTCAGACACATGGAAACCAAATGCGATTCTTGGTCCTCACAGCAAGTCACTGCCATTATGTTCAAGAAAGAGAAGCAGGTTAATAAGCTTAATTTGTCTTTTATGCACAGCAATTTTCAGCATTAACTTTCACAATGGGAGCATGGCCCACACAATGATTTCTGAATGCTGCTCAATAAATGCAGAAATAATACAATAACCATGCTATGAGGTACCCATTGTACATTCAGCCCCTCTGGGTTTAGCATTTCAATACAAACCTGTATTAATCATAGCATCAGAGCTGGAGTACCTTGTGCCTCTAAATGTTTTACAGGAGAAAGGTTTCCATGGGTGCCAAGGCTGTCATGTAAATCTTCTTTCGGGACAGAGCGTCTTCATCTTTTGCAGCAGCTCCTGCAGGGTCTTTTCCAAACTGCAAGGTGCTCTGGATTAAAAAAGCCACAATCCAGTGTTGTTTTGTTTGGCATGAACTAAGACATGATCCCAGCCCCAGAAAAGTAAAAACTCAGCTGAGCTTTCCAATGATTTCAAGATCCTGTGGGATTCTAGTGCTAAGCAGTTTGAAAAAGAGCACTGCAGAAATTATCACAGAGGGCAGGTCCTGGCTACAGCCCTGGGCAGGCAGTACTCTGCAAAGCTAAACCTACTGTCTTAGGACTGATGAGCATGTGCCCCTTTTTCTGTATTTTGTGTCTCATTTTATTAGTAAAAGCCGCTTTTTCTCTCTAGCTTTGAATGAGGGAGTTAAAGAGCGGTTGAGGGAGAAGATAAGCATGTGTAAAAGGTACACTGACTTTACGCTGGTTTCAACTAGAAGAACACAAAGGAGGAGACCATGTTTATATTTAGCTATTTCAGCTGAAAACCTGGGATCAGCACTGCTACATGTGCCTGCTTCTGGCCACCTGTATAGTCAGACTTGACTCTCACTATAGTGTATGCAGTGAATTCAGACTGCTCCCACTACATGTATAAATTGGTGGTCTTTACAGCAGAGATAGCAGCGATGGTACCACGTCTGTCACCCCACAGATGGGTGATGATCCTGAAGCTCATATATTCAAATTATACTGATGAAACATTAAGGAAACTGCTCTGGCAGTCTGATGTTTTGCTTACAGAAATGGTGATGTTCTGAACAAAAATAGTTTGAGATCCTGCCAACGTGAAAACTATTATAAAACAAAAAGCTATTTTGCATCACAACCAGTTGCTTATTGTCCTGGAGAAATACACAAAATGTTCTATCTTGTACTTTCTTGCAGGAAAATCAGGAAAAACCCTGCTGCTGTGTTTCATGTAGCTTCAATCCCACCTTCTGGGCCAGCTGGCAGCCCTGGAATTTGCTGATTGTAGTTACTTCTTTAATTGTTTTCCAATTATTCATTTTAAGATTTTTAAACGTAATCCCAGGCCGTACAATTAACATCACAGTGCAAACACTCAGCCATCCATCTGCTCAAGTTGTCTTTAGCTGACAATGTCTTGTATCTGATGTGAGGAACTATTAAACACATCTCCAACATAATCCACCTTCTGTTCCCACCTAGAAAACAGATTTTGCCATTTTTTATTCTAACACCTGTGCAGCTATCAACATTTTTCCACTGGAGATTTGTCATTGGTGAAAGCACGTGTTGGGAACTGAGGTTACTTTAATACATTCTCAGAAGAAGCAAGTGATTACATACTTTAAAGCTAGACGAGATTATTGTGTGCTTTGGCCTCTTGTAACATAGACCATAAAATTACCTTGCTCTAGATCCTGATACTGGTTTATTATTAATGCTTGAACCAAAGTCTGTCTGGTAGAAAAAAAAATAGCTTCTATTTAGCAACTGGTAATAAATCCACATAGTTATCCTGGGGATTAGCTACTCTCGCTGAAAAAAATTGCACTTCATTTCTCACTCAGAAAATGTTGAATTTTGTCTCCAAACATTTTGGTTTATTGGGAATGAAAAGCTTTCCCATCCACCTCTGGTTTTTGCATGGGTTCTTAAAACCTCAGCTGGTCACATCTAAACCTTCTCTTTGGACAAATACATAGATTTACATCCCTTTCTTTTTTTTTATCATAAAGCATATTCCTAGCCCTTGATTATTCTTAGAGCTCTAAAACCGAACTACTTAATCGTACTTTTCCTTAAATGTGGCTATAGAAAGAAGACAGTGCACCTGCTATTGTGTGCCAACAGCCGTGAATGTAATGTACTTTACCCTCCCTAGTCTGACCTTAATCACGAGACAAAACACAAGTGATCATTCCCTATTCTTCATCTTTGCACTGCACTATGGTTTTATAATCTTTTATTCTGTGCCTGTCAGTAGCAACTTTCCCAAGTGGAAGGTCCTTCCACACAGAAGGTACCATGGGGCACCCTACCCACCACTGTTCCTGCCTTTCTTTGGGCTTGTAGCTCTGCTATGTTGCTCCTGGTTTTCAGGGCACCCTGTGAACTCCTGAGGTAGGTGACTCAAAAAATCTAACAAAACCAACAAGGCCTGGGAAGTCATTGTTCTCACAAAGCTGAATTAAACAATGGAACTCCGTGCTGACAGTGTTGATGCTGACAGCTTGATGAGTTCCAGATGTAACTAGGCAAAACTACTGAGTGAGTGAACTCAACCAGGGCTGTCAAACAGCCGGAACCTCTGATTCAGATCAGTCACCCCCAAATTACCTGAAGCTGAGGTTTTGTTCATTAGGAAAGGGTCAACACCTGTGCCTCTCTCTTTATGTGCAAGATGCCAAGTGCTTCCAGGCATTCCTCGTCAGGAGCAGGGAGTTGCCCTCTGCAGGTACTGCAGTAAGCTGTGTGGTGCTGGCAGTGTTGGGGCTGGCTGCTGCTCTTGTTGAGCACCCTGCTGCCAAAGGATGGGTGTAATCCCAGCTGCATTGATATGAAAGCTTTGAGTGCTTTTGTCTTAACTTTCATGAGGATTTATTGATCACCTTTCTGTGTCTGAAGTCTTGTTTCTCTGAGCAGGCTGGAAAAGTTATAAGATTTCCTACCTATGGTGTGCCCTGTGGCACCTTTCCTGGACCACAGAGTGATTCTTTTCTTCCCCTCTTTGTTGCTATTCTTAAGATTGAGAAGGTTTGAAGGAAAACTATGCTTCAATGTGGTTGGCTGATCTTTATGATGCCTGTAATGATGTAAGTAGCCTATGTCCCTAATATTCCTAGAAGGGAACCAGATCACTGTTTCTTGTGTGTTTTAAATGAGTTGTTTATGCTTGGGTGATTTATAGCTGTTCTGTATGTAGTTATCTGCGGACTCTTCCTATCTTGCTAACGCTGCAGGTAGTTTCCTGTCCTTAAGGGAACTGTAAAAGCAAGCATCATTGTTTTTTTCTGGTTGTGGCATAGATTAAGCTGATGTTTGTATGGCACTTGTTTTACATAACACCTTAGTCTTACGGAAATAGTTTTCATTCAGTGAATCACTTGGGATCCTCCAAAACTCTACTTTTCTCAGGCTGCTAGAAGTGCCAGTGTGTAAGATACAGCTTGCCTATGCCTAGAAGCGTAGTCCTTTGTTTCATACATAAAGTATTTTCTTATGTCACGTTCTTCCCAGTAACAATGCATGTAATAGCCTTATTAGGCATGTACACAGTGTAGAGAGGTGTCATCTAATCCTTCCTTGCTCCATATTTCATCCACTCCTTCTATGTTTGCTCTCTGGGAGGTATGCTGTCCACCTTCAGGATCACCAGTTATGAAGTAGGACCCAGCTATAGAATCATAGAATTATAGAATAGTTAGGGTTGGAAAGGACCTCAAGATCATCAAGTTCCAACCCCCCTGCCATGGGCAGGGACACCTCCCACTGAACCATGCCATCCAAGGCTATGTCCAACCCCACCTTGAACGCCGCCAGGGATGAAGCATCCACAGCCTCCCTGGGCAACCCATTCCAGGGCCTCACCACCCTCACAGTAAAGAATTTCTTCCTCAGATCCAGTCTAAACTTCCCCTGTTTAAGTTTAAACCCATTACCCCTTGTCCTCTCACCACAGTCCCTAATGAAGAGTCCCTCCCCAGCATCCCTATAGGCCCCCTTCAGGTACTGGAAGGCTGCTAGGAGGTCTCCACGCAGCCTTCTCTTCTCCAGGCTGAACAGCCCCAATTTTCTCAGCCTATCTTCATACGGGAGGTGCTCCAGTCCCCTGATCATCCTCGTGGCCCTCCTCTGCACTTGTTCTAACAGTTCCATGCCCTTTTTTATGTTGAGGACACCAGAACTGCACACAATACTCCAAGTGAGGTCTTACGAGAGCAGAGTATATACTTTCAAAAGCAAAGCTACTTTGAAGTCAATATGCACTAAGAATTAGAATTATACTGCAAAACTCTTAGAATGAGGTTGTGAATTCACAAACAAAACAGAAGTTAGGAGATGTAGGACTAAACAGCATTTTTGTATATGTATGTTATGCTATAAACATGATTCCATCTTCAGTATTCTTAATAGTGGGGCATTAAATTTGGCATGCTAACGTACATTTTGGGTAGTAAACTAAAGCCTAAATATTCTAATGATCTATCTCCTATTTATCCATGCAGGCTTTCAGCATAGCTACCATCTATTTACTATGTTTCCTATACTTAAAGATAGCACAGGGAGCTCCACGTTGCTCCTGTACTCTAGCTAAGCTGTGCTGCCATGCTTAGGCTGTGTATATTGTTATCTGAAAACATTCCCAATTTTCAGTGCTTCAAAACCACAGGGTCTGGTCCTACAAACCTGAAGCCACATGAGCAATCCCTTGTCCACTGAAATCAATGGAATCCCTTGTGTGACTAAGGATTATGATAGTGAATAAAGAGTTTCCAGATCAGGGCCCTAGCCCTTTTTTAATTAACCTTCTAAGAAAGAATTGACATGAGGAAAACTCTGGCTCAGTGCGAATGGTCAATAAAACATGTCTTTGTAATTCCTTCCTTTCTTTATGGCTCCTGAGGCTTAAGTGAAATGGATATAACTGTCACTATCCCTTCCTTACTTCCCCCCGCCCAAAGCAATCACTTTATAAATGTCATAGTTTCTCTCTGTTGTTCCCTTTTTGGGTATATTTGCTCTTGTCTTATTCAGTGACTGCTGGCTTAACTATTTCTTTTTACGTTAGAGAAAAAAGTAGACAAAATGGACCAAAATGTCAGGGAGAGAGATTCTATCTTATTTTAACCTCGGGGAATCAAAAGATTAACTGCAATATTAAGAATCCGCTAAGTCAGTTTTTACTATACGGAAGTTTCTACTTCCTACATTTCAGTATTGCAGATGATCTGTCCTAAATATAAAGTTCTAGGATTTGGGGGTTTATCTTTCAGATAATGTCTTGCAATTTTCCCTCTTCAGGCTCACCTCAATGCCTTAAAATGCCAAAGTTGTTGTTTGCCATTACAGACTAACCATGATGCCTCAGTAGCAAGATCAGCAAATGACAGAAAACAGAGTAATACTAAGATGTGCTTGTTTAGCTAAAGTGTTTTCTGATAGTATTGTAGACTGGAGATTCAAAAGTGGCAAGAAGTGGTAGAAATAGAGAAAACAAAAGACTCCCACTGCTCTATGCAGACAAGTGCGAATTTTGCTGCAATCTGCAGTACATAAGTGCCTCTGAACCGTTGCAGATAACATAACTGTCCTCTTGGTGCTGAAATGAAGCTGATGGGTGGATGAAATGTACTGCCTTTGTCTCAGCCAACAGCAGTATTCTGTTCTGTCTGTTTTCCAATTACCCACAAACAGGTTTTTAATTTCTGATAGTATTTGCAGTTACCTGTGAATTGTAAATGCTCCATCATACTCCTGCTGCTTTGTATGTGGCTGCCTGGCTGGGACTGTATCCCTTGGTGTGATGGTCTTCCTAGCTTCCATCTGGATAATTATGAGTTAGCTGCAGCATTTCCTAGTTAACATAGACATTCCACTTTGAGTCAGCGTGTGCAAGTCAGGTTGCAGAATGATTCCCGAGAAGAAAAGTTCCGTTCACACAGATATTTACAGGTGTAAATGGAACAGAAGGTCTGACCGTTTTAATTCAAGACAGTGCCAGGATAAAATGTTCATTAATAAATTTTTCTGCTGTTGGTCCAAGCTTTAGCATTTTTATCTCAAAGAAAATGTTGGCTTAGATGGTAAGAGGCTTAGTTGATACACTGAGAAGCAATGTCAGTGTGACATGGATGATTTTTTTAAGCCTGAAGATCAAAAGGGATATCAATCAATGTTCCTATTGGACTCAGTCCAGTTCTTCCTGAAGGATACCTTACACTGCATCTGTTTTTTCTTTGTCCTGATTCTTCCTAGAATATATTCCCTCTTTCCTTCTCTCTGCTTAATCATTCCTAGTCTGTTCAAAATAATTGTCCTGGTTCTGTGAAGCTCTGTATCTGTAATGACAGGACAAGTCCTGTTCTCTTCCCCGTTTCCCTCTGGTTGTGAGAAACAGAGGTTTCCTCTTAAATAAATGCAGACACAAGTATGGAAAGGCAGTGGATAGCTTCTGGAGTTTCTTGAAAGTGCGATCTATCATACACTCTCAGAGGGATGCTTTTAAAAGGCTGATCAGTATTTTAGATTTCTAAGTATTCCTACATCTTGGTTTTCAAAACAAGCTGCGCATTAAGATTCTCTGAAGCAGCAGTCCTGGGGTTTTTAATTAAAATACCTATTAATTTTTGACAGGAAACCTAAATTTAAAGCTCTGATTAAGAGTGATTTGATGATAAAACTATTTAACAAACTACTTTATTTAAGGGGATGGGGTAAAAGTGTCATTTCTAAGCAAGCTGAATCAGCAGTGCGTGTTTCAGCAAGTTTTCTATTAATACTTTTAGACAGTCTGAAAGAAATCATTCTGGGTGATTTGCATGGGTAGGAGAAAAACTTTAATAAAACTGTTTTTTGGTAATTTCTTTATCAATAAAGCAGTAAGTAGTTTTTCTATCAGCCTTCTAAGATCACGTGCCATGTTCCCAGTGCAGTTCAGAAAGGGTTAATTCTTCTATGAATGCATTTCCCATTGCTGATAGGTTGCACTAGTTTGAACCTTTAGTACCCACTTTTCAAGTCAGCTTTGCCGAATGTAATCGTTAAGTTTTCTCAGGATATGTGCCTCATGTTTCAAATACAGTACTCTTGAATATAATCCAATGTTTTCCAGATTAAGTACAGGCACTGAAAACGAATGAATTTGATTTGTAACTGTTTCTTTCAAACCTAGTTTAAGCTAACTTAAAGGTAACTTAAACGTTTCTAAGTTTTATTTCTTTGGTAGAAGACACTATTATGGAGCATCTCTGTTTCTAGTAATTTTGGGCTTATCAAAAAGAGAATCTGATTGTGCAATTTCCTTTTAACATGCAGAGATAAAAACACCATGAATGTGATGAGAGCCTGGTTTAAGGACACAGCAGCAGAGAGGGGTTACAGAGAGCTTGGGGTTCGCACTGTGAGAATGGCAAACACTGTGCAATGACAGAAAGGAGTTCACAGAGACCAGAGAGAGCACTGTTGTTTGATGGCTCAATAGACAGCTGGGCTATGTCAGGAAATTGGAACAACATGTTATAAAAAATGGTATCAGTGATGAGAAAAAGGTGACACTTTTATAGAGTGTAATGAGGGCTAAAGCCTATAACGTGCTGTATAGCTTAAAAGCTGGTATTAAACCAGCAGACAAAACATTTGCTGAGATTGTGGAAAATCTACAAAATTACCTTTCTGGTATCTGCTGAGTGTATCTGCTATTATAAAGAGGATCAAAGGAGAAAATGAGACAATTCTTGAATTTGTCAGTTCAGAAAGAGTTTAAATGATGTGTTAAGAGACTGGGCAGTTTATCATATGCAAAACTGAAATAGCCCAAAAGTGGTTATTGACTGGAATAATTGATCCAAAGCAGCACACAGAAGAGTGGCAGGGTAGTGGAAGCCATGGAAGCAGTGTAGGTAGCCTGTGCAACTGCTAAACAGTGTTTTAAGCAGGAAGCTCAAACCAGAGAAACAAACCAGCCTGTCTTGTCTCTGTCTCATCATGCAAATGAGTACTGATCTGAAGTAACTAAAAGAAATTGGGATGTACAGAGAAAACGTGCAGGTCACTTCCAAACCTGTTACCCCTTACAAAAGCAATAGAAAATGCATTCAGAGCTGTGACGCGGAAGAGGATGATGTCTATTGTAGTCTGTTGTAGTCTACTGTAAAAGCACTACTATCTTTACAGCAATCTAAGTTAGGATGCAATAACCAAAATGTTGTTGGGTTTTGTTAGAAGTGAAGGGAGTGGAATCTGAGCTGTGTTTTTGATAGTATTCTCAGATGGGTTGCCCAGGGAAGTTGTGAATGCTCCATCCCTGGCAGTGTTCAAGGCCAGGTTGGAGAGAGCTTTGGGTGACATTGTTTACTGGGAGGTGTCCCTGCCCATGGCAGAGGGGTTGGAACTGGATGATCTTAAGGTCCTTTCCAACCCTAACTATTCTATGAATCTATGAATCTGTGAAGCAGTGGCAAGACTCGATGCTTTAACTGTGCAGGAATAGCATCCACATCATCTAAGTATTTTTGCAACGGAGGCAATGTGTGACTATAAACACTGTATTCTTCTGTGTCATGCTACGCAGGGAGGAGGTCATCTATTACATGATAGATGGGAATGATCGCATGGGAATGTGGTTTAAATGGATTAATAGAGCTTAACACTTCTCCGAGCTTTCAGTGGTATTGGAAGGTCATGTTTTTCACGCTGGTGAAATCAGCTGGAAATCAGTGGAAATCAGCTGGTCTTTTCCAAATAGTTTCCCTACAGTTTTTAGGATTTTAAATGTTGGTTGTTTAGGAGAGGCTAGTCATGCAGGCTGCTAGGTTGCTTCAGCAGTAAGGAAAGCAAAAGAAAAAGGCAGAACATAAGCCCCTTGCAGAAATCGTTATATGACAATGAGGGTGAAGTACTACTTTCTTTTCCAGTAGCTATGATAAAACAGTTGAGGCTCTATACTTCTGAACTGAATTCAATATTAACTCACACTTGCAGTTTAGTGACTTTTAACTGAAACACTGGATGAACTTTTTCCATTAGTTGACAGTAATCTCACAGATCTACTCAGAGAAATATGTCTATAAAATTGGAGATTGAAGTTGATAGCAAGAAATATCTCTTCAAAGACAGTTGCAATATCACCAGCTTAATCCTATCAATGCCATCAGTACTCATTTTTTAGCACCAAACAATAAACCAGATGTTTTATGACATGCCCAGCACCCAGTGTTATGTGCAAGTTACTGCTATAGAACACCTTAAGTGTACTGCTGAGAAATTGTCAAGAATTTGAAGGGAATAAGGAAAATCTATTTTTTTTTTTTTTTTTGAAGGTTCAACTGTGTTATGGCTGGCAGGGTTTTACCTAAGACTTGTGATTTATCTGTAGGAGCCTTAACCTTTGAATGTCCCCCATGTGCACCCCTCTTTGTAGTAGTCAGTTATTTCCATAGTTTTTTGCCTATGGCAGTAACTGCATTCAATCTGCAGAATGAACTGTTACAGAATGAATAGAAACACATCGATTCACATGGCATTTTGGGACTTTTCATGAGTAATGGTGCTCATATTGTGTGAGAGAGTCCTTACACACCTTTGTCTATAAAGCTACCTTATGATGCTTCCTTAAGTGTAACAGGAGCAGTAATTTCACATCTGATGGAAGATTGGAGTGAAAGATCCGTTGCCTTTGCCTCTGAATTCCTTACCTTGGCCACATAGAGCTGCATGGCAATTGAGAAAGGATCTCTGGGCTATTCTTGGCAGTTTAAACTGTTCACCAGTGTTGTATAAGTAACAATTTATGCTGGTTGAAGATTGTCAACTTCTAGTTTCAGCTTTAGTCTCACAAAAAGGAGTTCCAACCATAACTGCTATGAAGCTTTCAAGCTGGGAAGATGGCTCACTCTAGTAGCATTGATTTCAAAACTATCAACAGCCTCACAAATGCAGATGGTTTGGCAAACTTTCCAATGGAAAATCACATTTAAGGGTACTGAAATGGAGTCAGAAGCAGTCTATAGACTCTACACAACACAAATTAAAGCTCTTGAGAAATGCATTTAGGAAAACCCAATCTGAAATCTAAGATTTGTACCACATAAAGTGGGCAGGCACATAGGTACGGACTGTTGCATGAGCGCCGTAACTGATGTGTCCTTCTTCCTACAAATTTGCGTCTTAAACCTCTTCCTTCTTCTCATCTTGGAAAAAAAATTGTGCTCTCTGGCTTTTACCACTACATAATTCCCATAGCATTTCCACTCATGTTCTGCACCCCCTAACTTCCATTGGTTTATTTTCTGTTCTCCCCTGTATCATCGTGAAGGCAAGAAGTAGCTTGTACTTCAGTTCCAAACCAGTTGTTTGTGAGCGGCATTCCTGTATCCCATCTTGATGATGGGTGTGTGGTTTGGTTTTGTTGTTGTGTGCTTAATTGTGCTTGCTTCTTCAACTGGGGGGGGAGAAGTTGTGGGTATTTTGCTTGGTTTTGTTTATTTCTGGGAGCTTGTTTGATGGTTTTTTGTGTTGTTTTGGGCTTTCTTTCAGAAATTAAAATCTTCAAGCTCTTTACTCATAAGCAGGTTTGGTTGAATTTGGTTGGTGGAAACAGAAGTTGTTGGAGGACTGAAATAGTTAAACCAGGCACGTGTAATCTCAGACATGGTGTTCTGCTAAGTACCTGAGAAGTTACAGGATAAGCCTGGGAAAACCTGACTGCTTCTCTTAGTCTTTTGTGATGGAGTCATCACCTAGGAACCAGGCTTAAGGTAGCTTCATTTTTAACTTTATTTTATTAGAAGGCCTGTTGGGTCTCTGTTACAATCATTAAGCTACATTTGGATTTGTTGTTTTTTTTTTTTTAAGTGCCTGTTTTCATCAAATTCCAGGCCCAGGAAACTTCTAGGTATTGATGTCAGAAATAAAATACTAGAAGCCCAGATTAAGTCTTTCTCCCTCCCCTAGCTCGGTGGCTGGGGGCTTCTACAGAAACAGAATATACACTATAATTGTCTCAAAGGTTTGGCATCTCATGTCTAAACATTTTCATTTACATCTGAGTTTTGCTTGGCAGTGTTTTGTTTGGGCTATGCTGGTCCGTTTATCAGATATGTACATGGGTTGCCCAGGGAGGTTGTGGATGCTTCATCCCTGGCGGCATTCAAGGTGGGGTTGGACATAGCCTTGGATGGCATGGTTTAGTGGGAGGTGTCCCTGCCCATGGCAGGGGGGTTGGAACTCGATGATCTTGAGGTCCTCTCCAACTCTTACTATTCTATGATTCTATGTCTGTGTTTGTGGGATCTGATGTTTTTACTTCATTGAATATTCACTAATAACCAGGATATAGCAGTGCTGAAACTGGAAAGAATAAAATTCTCATTTCTGAAGCTAGGAATTCCTGGATAAATTGCAGGAATTTAAAGAGCAGAATGTAACACTCAGCATGAGGGCCCTAATCGTTTGGGTGTCTTGTTTGTTTAAGGAAAAAAACAAGATACAAAATGTCACAGAAGTTCCTCACCACCCTGACACTGCATTACCAATTTATTCATACTTTCAAAGGAGTGATTCATGCTGTAACCATGGGCAAAGATAACTTACAACCTTACAATAAAATACCAGGTTTCTGTGGGGCAGCTGGAATACAGAGCAGGCTATTACAAATCATACCTTGGCTATGATACTGAAGAGCTGTATTTTCAACTCTCTCAAGGTTGTGTTTTGTTTTTAAGCACTACGTATAGAGGGATATTGAAAGAAACAGAGTAATTGGGTGGTTCCATGAGTATTGCTTTTATGTAGGAGGAAAATGAAGTAGTGAGATACAGCAGGGAGAATTTATGGAGACTTTCTCCTTTGCCTTGTTAAGCAGAAGGGGAATTGAATGTGACACGGGAAAGTAGGGTGTTTACTTTGATGTTCTGCAGGAAGGATGCTTATTGAAAATAGAGCGCATACAATACAGCCAGACAGTGATATGTGCTCATACCAATGGGCTTTGTGTTTCTGGTTTTACTTAAAGGAACTGTTTGAGACATTTTCTATAAAGTAGGAGATTGTAGATAGAACAAATACCCTTGAAAGCTAGAGTATTTGTTCAATGTCTGCTAGCCATACCCAAAGACACATTACACACCATCACCTACCCGACTGCTCGTGTATCACATAACACATCAACTCTGATTTTGATAGTTAAGGTTGGAGTAGTATTTAGTACACATTTTCTCAGGATGTTCACCTTGCATAGCAGGAGAGCCCATTAATGAGCACAGAGCTGCTGTGTGGACACCCATGGCATGGCAGGGGCAGCTCTAGCAGCATATAGATGGGCACAGCAGCAATACAGGCCAGCTTTCAAGCTATTTGGGGCAGGATGGGCTTGTTTCCATCCAGAGGGCTGGTTATTTCCCCACAGTTCACGTTTTTGGAGACATGCTAGTGCAGGATAACTGCACCATGATCATGGTATGGCAAATGATTACAGATTATTATAGATACGTAGGTAAAATACATAATTAGGCTTTTTATAATAAAAGTCAGCAAACACAGTGTCCTGGATTCACCTGGGATAGAGTTATTTCTTACTAGTTGGTACAGTGCTGTGTTTTGGGTTTGGAGGGAGCACAGCCAGGACACCTGACCCAAATTAGCCAAAATGATATTCCATACAACTGCACATCATGCACAGTATACAAACTGGGGGAGTTGGCTGGGAGCCACCTGTCACTGCTCAGAGACAGGCTGGGCATCGGTCAGTGAGTGGTGAGCAACTGTATGGAGCATCACTTCTTTCTTTGTTTGCTTTTTGTTTTTTTCCCCCTTTGGACTTTATTCCTCTCTCTCCTTTTTGTCATTGCATTGTACTTCAATTATTAAACTGTTCTTAACCCATGAGGTTTTTTTTCCTCCAATACTTGGATTGTGTTGAATCCATGAAGTTCCTTTGTTTTCTAATTTAGTGTCAGTAGAAGTGTTCATGATCTGACATGTTTCAGGTAAACTTTTTTCTTTATCACCATTTCTTAAGTCTTAATTTCATAAGTGGCTGTTGACATTCTGGAGCGAATGATAAGGTGAGAATGTCAAGCAAACATTCCAATCAATCTGAAAATATCCTGAAGTGGGACTGTAACTGATCTTCATCAGGTTAACCCTGTTCTAATGGTCTCCTAAAAGGCTGTCAAAATGCTTCCCTTTAGTAAATAAGAATGCTTTTATTATAAATTTACCATGATTTTCTTACTAGCTGACAAACCAGTTTCTCTTCTTGAATAATAATATTGTGGTATATTTATGCTTATTTATTTACCATAACTTTTTAATATAAAGTAGGTCCATGAGATGGCCCTTTCATCTTGCCTAGTCTTGGGTCATGGGTGAGCTAAGAGACCAGCACTGTAGCTATCGATCTCTTCTGTCCCGAAATCCTATATTTGGAACCACAAGCTGACTTTTGTGCTTCATTAACATTTGTTTCTCCTTCATGGTAATATGCTGCTTGTGTCTTTCTCAAAACTAGATATAGATTTATGCAATGTTGACAGCAAAATCACCAAAGAAGAAAACGGCTGCACTTGATAAACTTTATAGGTCATGTTCCTCCAGTTTCACAGTCTGAGATAACTGCTTGGGTAATAAGGCATGGTGGGGATTGTGATTATCATAAAATGATCAAACCCTGGAGTATTTTACAGGCATAAAGCATAACTGCAAGTGTTTGACTTCCTAGAAATAATCATATTTGGTAACATTCAGCATCATCCAGTTTCAGAGATGTCTAATTAGTAAGTACGTACATGCTTACATATATTTACACTTATCCCTACACACAGAAACCCACAGGCACAAAAAAAATGTACTTTTTCTTCACTGGAAGAAAAGCATCAAGAAATTAGAATTGGAAAAAAGTAAAGCACTTCTGTCCTGAAGAACCAAGATTTTCATCTTGCTTGTAGTGTCAGGAATAAGAATTGCTATTCCATTTCTGATGCAGGTGTAGAGATACTTTGCACTGCAGTAAAATATATCAGCACTGATTTTGAGCGGTTTCTGAACATGCCAGAGGCAAGGGCTTAGAGGAATAGTCTAACTTAAGTTAGGGAATTTCTCAGCAATGTACATATATTTGTTAAGAACAAACATCTGAGCATCATTGGGACTTTCCAAACAGTTATTGATGGCATGATCCTTTTATTTTTTTCCTTCTTAATACAGCCTCTGTACTTGTTTAGAGTCCCAGCAGAGCAGGTAATGCTGCATCTTGAACAGGCTGATTTGACTGTGCACCACACATGCTGAACTGAACCAGCAGCTTTGCTTTTCAATTTCCGTGGTTTTGTCAGTCCAAGTCAGCACATGCCTTTTGTTTTCTCCAGCACCCCTTTCTTGGTTTAACCTGAATTTCAGGAAGTGTAGGATGGTTGGACATTTTTCTTTTCCACATTCTTCACATCTGCTCCATTTAAAGTGGGAGGCCAGTGCAAACACACAAGACTGCTTTCATTGGACGGAGCAGGAGCTAGGTGTGACTTCAGGCCTGTGGATTCTTTCAATATAGCACTCAGGCACTGGGACTCTTTTTAGTGCTGTTCAGGAGATTTTTCTTGCAGCAAAAATCTAAAGAAATTTGGAATGCAATTTGAAACACTTTAGAATGCTCAATAATGAGAAGATTCTAAGATTTGTCTTAGACAACTTTTGTCATTGGACAGAATTGATCAATGGGGCTCTTCAGTAGACAAGCTTTTTAATAATGTATTCCTTAATAGACACATTTTTTCAGTGCCTACGTATTTTCCCCTCTTTTGAATTATTCCCCCCAAAATTTCTTTAATATCACTTTGGCCAGCATTTGTGACATACACGCCCCTTTGTAAACATGGTTTCAGGCACAAAAGTTGATTATGAGTTCAAACGAAATTTTACAGAATTCAGGAAAGCTGAGAATTGTGTTTGCAATTCACTGTACATCTTAGTGCAACCTCTCCAATGAAAAACACAGCTTCCTGCAGATCTTTACACTGAATTTCACTGGCATCAGCTTGAATTCAGTAGAGACATATCTAGTGGTCACTGGCATGAAATACAAATCTTATAACAAAAGTAATCTGTGTTATTTGGACCTGAGCATCATTTTGGGCTCTTAATTCTTGTTGGTTGACCGAATGCCATAGGTTTGAACACCCCCGGTTATTATAGCTGGTGGGCATGAGCAGATCAAGTAGAACACCGTTACTTAGAATACAACGGTGACTTCTTTGCATAAGTTTCTGCATTATTGCAGTTAGTCTCAGAAGCATGCGTTGTGTGTTGGAGCACATTAGTCAAGCCGTAGATGTGTCATAACTTGTCATTAAGACAAATGACTTCATGGAAGAAAGGTCACACTTTTGGAGAAAAAGTTCTGCAAGACATTGTATATCACCTCAGTAGATGACTCTCGGATTTACATGTGTACCAAGGTTAGGAGTGCCTAAGATGTTAGATATCTGACACTGTGGTTTGTGTTACCTGAGATTAGTTAAGTGTATGAAGACAAATGCACATAACATTTCTTCTTCAAATTATGCTGGTGAGCTGTCACCCCACAGTGTTTCACCTTGGTCATCATGTTTTTGCATGAACCATCAAATAGTGATTTTTTTGACACTATGAAACCTGTACTGTCTACCGATGAGCTGCAGAATACTTAACCGAAATCACGACACATTAAAAAAGGCAAAGTACTACTTCAGGCCATCTAATAATATTTAAAGCCTGAAAGTATAATTTCTTTGTGTCTTTTTCCTTCAGCTGTTGATATCATACTTACTGCTCAGTTAACTTAGCAGTACGACCCTGTGTAGAACTAATTATCATTAGCAGTACAATTATTTAGGTAATGCTAGTGGCTTTCTGGACAGTTTATAAACAAATGTAACACAGAAGATGCAAACAGATTAGTAAGCAGGTTAAATTTAGTGCCAGCAAAAGCAACTTGATTCACATTGCTAGGTTACAAATTAATTGTATCTGTTTTCTACTAAACACAGAATTAATCCACAGAACTCATTGCCACAAAATAGTAAGATTTTAATGGAGTGCATTGACCAGATATTTATATGGCTATTGAATGTCCATAGGCATGATAGACAGTGTAAGGTTCACAGTTCTGACTATTGTCAACCCTCTTGGTACCTGCAAATTAGACAGAAATATTCTCCAGAAAGTGAATTATTCCATACTCATCCATTATAAGATTTCCTGAATCTCCAGCAGCTGCCTCTGGTTGCTCTGCAGTGTACTTTCTGACACAACATAGGTGTTGAGGAGATTAAAATTGTATCTATTATCATTATTAGTGATGGAATGACAACCTAGCAAGTCATCCGTGTTCAGTCAGCTTATTTGTCCTAGAAAGCATTAAATCTAATGAAGTGCTTGTGACAACCGTGTGGGCTTGTATCTGGCAGCAGATGAAAGGTGCTGGGCAACAGTTTATGGTACGTCCTGGTGCCATACATAGAATGCTTTTATATTGAGGTGTAGGAGTCTTTCCCCATCCTGCTCCACTCAATCTCCATTTGATTGACCCATCCCTCCCCAGAACTGCTGAATGTAGTTGTTAATATCAGACTCACCTGATGGAGGTGAAGAAGTCCGCAGGCCGCTGTGTTCTGGCAACAGAAACACAGTGAGAAGTGACAAACTCAGATAGACATGCACACTGGATGAAGGCTGGAGTTTCCTGGACACAGTGCTGCTGGGCTTCCTAAGTGATAAGCCCATGGAGAGACCTCCTATTCCAGAAGACCTGCGTCCTCAATCTTCACCTTCTCCATCAAAATCAGAAAAATTCTGGCACCTTTTATCAATTGAGCCTGGCTTACATGACATCCTGCTGCCCATTGTGCTCAGTTAGTTTCAGGAAGGCAAAATCGTTCCATATTTTGCAGTGCCTTTTTTAAGCTAATGGGGCTTCATTGGAACAAATCTGAAAAGACAGTGAACTTGAATATGCAATATCTCTCCTTAGGAGGTGAACCGATTGAAGGTGAGCCAATGTTTGTACATGGATAAATGAGCATATCTAAATAAACAGAAGACCTTCAGTTTGTGCCGTGTAGCTTCTGAAGATTTAGAATGAAAGGGTAACTTTACAAATATATCGGTAAAGAGTCATACTTAATAAGTAATACATATCAATAAAGTGCATTGTTGTAATAATGCATAATGAGGAATATTAAACGGTAAAAAGGGCTTTACAGTCATTTAACATTAATTCTTTTATGATCAGAGAAGCTCTGTTGGTAAGATGCAACAAAATTCTACCTTAAACTGACAGCGGAGGACTGTGTTGGATTGCGGGGGAGACTGGCACTCTATTCCTGTGGCAGGGACTAAGCCACTGATGTGAAGGACCTTTTGCTTTTGCTGTCTGCAGTCTGAGTTAAATGGTTTAAAAACAGGCTTTCCACCCTTCAGACAACTGTCATTGTGCTGGCTTTCAAAAGTTGGGGTGGTTTTCTGGGTGTAAATTTGCAACCCAAGATTTTCAGAGCTTCCGACCCCAACTTCTCTTTCACAGAAGGTTTGTTCTCTTGTAATTACAGTGGTTTCTCTTAAGTTATTGGTACATTATGGAGTTGCTGTAAAAGAGATGGGTAACTTTAAATAAGCCTCCATAAAGGCCTGTATTCTACTAAGTACCCATTAAGAGTCCTGGAGTGGGGGAAAGCTCTTGGTTTTTTGTGAACTTGTAGTTTTCTCCCCAAGATTTGATCTCAGTTGTTCAAGTGAGTTAACTAAGATTCTGTTCTCTTTATACCTGTCTTGTTCTTTAATGGAACTTCTGGCCCCAACATGCAAAATTGTTGCTTCTGTACTATTAATACTTAGATGAAAATGGTGACATTGCAGCTGCAAATTAATGTTCTCTTTTTCTTTGCTCTTTTGGTTTGTTGATGTGGAATATGAAGCAGTGAAGTGAAATAGCCAGGATGGTGTGTAAATGGGTCAACACATTTTTCAGGCACCTTTGCCAGGAATCGTAAAGTGTGTGGAGCATCTATTTAAATTTTTTTATTTGGCTGCCTCTCATTCAATTAGGTCTCTCAAATTCCTCATTAAAGTTCTTGAGCATTTAGAACTACATAATTAAAATACCATTACACTTGGTGGAGGGAGAAAAATGTCCTTTAAAGTGCTTGGTATCATTAGGAAAAAAATATCCCATCAAGGAGTGATACTGCATTAGCATTCATTACTATTATAACATGTTGAAAGTGGAATGAATAAAAAGGAATCAACTCCAGGAATGAACTAAAGCTTCAACTTCGTATTGATTCCTTTGGTTTCAGATTTCTATGTGATTGCTGGGTACATCCCGGAAGACTTGACTGGGGGGGTGAGCCATTTCAGCAAGGCTCCAGCTGTTCCCATACACTGCTAAATCACTGATTTCAGTACCAATTCTCGTACTCTGTTTTTAATGAAGTAATTATCATTTACAAAAATGATACTGAATGATAGTTTTATGAATAGTACCTTTTATTTCCTCTCATTGATTGCAAACTATAGTAGGTAAGAAATAAATAAACCAAAAACTAAACAATACCCCCCAAAACCACAAAAAAAAACCCCGACAAACCAAAGCAGACAGAAATGCAGCAGCCTCTCAGCACACCAGGGAAGCTGTCCCAGAACCAGATACAGCACTTAATCAAGGATTTAAATACTGTACCTTGAGTTTTTAAATAGGCCCATACACACTTACCACAATAATCTTCTATGCTATTGGCATGGCAGATAATCTCCTGGTTTTGTTTTTGCATTTTAATTCAAGGGGCAAGCACATGAAGCCTGTGGCACTCACAAGAATGACAGGTTGTAGCAGTCTTTAAGCAGGGTGGAGAGGAGTATATCCCCAACTGGCTCAGTTGCAAGCAGTGTTTGGCACAAACCCTGGGCAAAAGCCATATGCCTTGTTCATGGATGAGAAACAAGATACAGAACACTTGAAAAATACTGCTTATTCATATTTTCCTAGGGAATAACCTCTAGCAAAATTCAATTTGCTTGTCCCTTCAGTTTTTACTGCCTTTTTAAAATGTATTCTTAGGATTTTCAGTAATTGGTTCCATTGAACTTAGTTATTTTTTGATTAATGTATTCTATTCTGAAATTATTTGCTTAGAGTATCTGACTGTGATTTAATTTCCATGTTATTGTCCTTCTTAGCAACCTGAGGAGTTGACTTACAGATAGCAGTGTTAATAGGTTTTGGTGACAAGCATTATGGTCCAAGATAAATCACTGTACTGTAGTTAGTAAGCTTTATGTTGTCAAACCATGTCAAATATTACCTTTTAATTAAAATGAAAAATGAAATTGGTTAAATTTGGTAGTCATGTTCAGAGCTCTTAAAAGGCCTCAAAATGAAAACATGCCCAGAAATATCAAAGATAATTGAGTTGTTTGTAATAGAGATGTAAAGCAAGACATGGAGTTCAGTCTTTACACCTACTTTTAACCTGGTCTTATCTGGAAATGAAGCAATCACATTGCATTGGTAGAGGGGGAAGGAAGGGGCTACAAGAGTGGTTTCTGTGAGAAGATGCTGGAAGCTTCCCTCATGTCCCATAAAGCCAATGTCAGATGGTTTAGGAAGGGGGAAAAAGACGTCTGTGGCCCAACAGCAGTCAGAGAGAGGAGTGAGAATGCGTCTGCTCTGCAGACACCAAGGTCAGTGAAGAAGGGAGGGGTTGTCCCAGGAGGAGCAGGTTCCTCTGCAGCCAGTGGTGCAGATCATGGAGAGGCTGAAGTTCATGAAGTGCAGCCCATGGGAAGAACTCATGTTGGATGAGTTGGTGGAGGTCCCCAGTAGGAGGGACTTCAACACCAGAGCAGGGGGATGCCCAAAGGAGGCAGTGACCCCTGAGGAGCCTGTGCTGGAGCAAGCCCCTGACAGGCCATGTGGCCCTATGGAGTGAGGAGCCTGCACCGGAGCAGTTCATGGAGGACTGCCTCTTCATAAAAACAAGTACCCACATGTTGAAATTGTGCTAGATGTTTCTTTCTTAGCTGCATTGTATTGTATCTTTAGTTTATATGGTGATTGAATTAGATTAGATATCTGTATCAAGAGACCAAATGATGTCTTTCACCATTTTATGAGAAACCTATCTTTGAATTTATATCTCTCAATACCCAAGCCAAGTAGAAAAATACTGATATTTGCCTTGCAGAAGGCAGCAAAAACAGGTCTAAATAACTTATCTACCACTTTAAATATATGGTAATGTGGTACCTAAGTGCTGGTGCCTTTTTTGTTGTGTGCATTGTTAGGATTAGACTGTCCTTGAGTTCCTAAACACAGAGAAGCAGCAACACTCAGATAATCGAGAAGGTAATTCAAATAGCCCTACTGTCTGGAGAAAACCCACTCATTTTAATGCCATTTCCAGAAGTTTGAACTGTCCCTTTGTTTATACATTCTTGCCTCTTTACTTCAAGACTTCAGCCAACAGTAGTGGAAACACTGCTGGAAATCCTGCCCTCAAGTTTTCCTTGCTGAGATTCCTTCCCCCCCCCCCCCCCCCCCCGCTAACCCCTTTTTTTTTCCAGTAGGTTTCCCATCCAATTTTACAGGCACTGGCTGCTTGAATACAATTAAAGACACAGGCTATGCCAGCTGATCTTTTTCTGACTAAACACCTAAAAGACCTCTGAGATGCTGACTGCAGCTCATAAGTTTGAGGTTTCAATAACACCTGTGGCTTTTGCAGGTGATAAATCTATCTCCTTTTGTCTTCAAATTGCCTTGGTGTTACCTTGTGATGGCTTGCTAATGATAAAGTGCATATTTATTTTTGCTCAACTGATTTCCCCGTCTGTTTAGGATTTGCTCTTTAGTAAAATAACTTTTTCAGAATTTGACTGACTTCTGAAGGACATCAAAATGATTCACACTGAACTAAAATGTGGGTTTCCAGGTAGAGAGTTGCAGTATGTTTCCGGGTAGGTAATTTTTGTTTGGGGGGGGGGGGGGCGGGGATAAAAGCCCCTGTATTTAAGAATAATGGGAATTCTTGTTAGTGTTTTTTAAATACAAAAACTGACTTCTGAATGACCTGAGGTGTGATGTATGCTTCAGGCACTTTGCTATTTTTAGTATAAATGTAGTACTCCCATACATGGTCATTTGATATTGTAAGTTGATGTGGCTCTGATGTGGGGTTAAAGAACAGGCAAGATCCAAATAATCAAAAAGACCAGTCAAAGAAGATAATTGAAACTGCTGGAGTTTACAATTTGCCTTTGCATCAACTTCCTTTAAAACTCTCCTTCATAGAAATCTAATAAACTGGAAGAACCTAAGTCTTCATCAGTAGCGAACCAAACATGTTCTGATTGGGTTTTTTAATGATGCTGAGAAATCACAGCTCCAGTTGCTGTGCAATGGAAGCTGTAGTAATACAGCACTCTCAAATTCTTTTTTAAGGAAGAGGCAGGATCTGGCGATGATACAGTCCCAATGCCTCTGAGAACAGAGCTGGCCAATACTGCTTTTTCAGGCAGCAAAAGAACTTTCCAAAGCTGTAACTTTAATTAACGATTTATTGAAAACCCTGATGAAACAGAGTATTTCCTTCTCCCTCCGGGACTGCAGAAGATAAACATTAATCATGACCTCAGTATGAAAAGTTTGACATTATCTGGCTTCTCCTAATCACAAATTAACTTCTCTTACATATTTGATAAACCACACGATCATACCAAAACTACATTTTTTTTATATACACACACATTTTTATAAGTGTGTAGATATATGAACAGATAGGTAAGTATATACATATAAAAACATATGAGATATATATATTTACACACTGAATATGTCTGTGTATATATGGACATATACTTGGAACTTGTGGATAATAAATAAAATCCTCCTAAAACTGGCAAGGCTTTCACTACTGCTTTTAAGTAATGATTGCATTCCTTGACATCCTGAATAAATATTCCAGCTATCTTCACAAGGAAAATATTAATTCAGTGCATACAACAAGCAACATTAAATGGATCAGTAAATACAAGACACCTGTCTTGCTTTGTCCATTTCTCTTCACCTTGTTTTATAATTGAATAGGCTGTATAGATAATTAGACTCTTTTATGAATTTTATTAGGTTTTTACATTGATGGTTTTAGTGTGAGGTGTCCAGAAATCTGAAGCTCTGGACTTCCTACATTTTTCATATCTGTAAATACATCTAGTTTTAAATTGGGGTCTGTGTATATGTGATGGAAGCACTTTCATTCTTATCACTTGTTGCCTGCAAGCTCCTCATAGGTAGCTGTTGAATGGTGTGAGAGGGAGGTGATGAGCTGAGCGTGTTGTGTTTGAGTAACCAGAGCAGTAGCACCAGGCTGTCCCTGTGTGCTGGGGTTGGAAGCAGTAGTATTTGCCTGTTGCTGGGGAAAAGCTACAGAAAGTCCTTTTAAGCACAGTATTTCTCCTAGGGAGGAATACAGATGAGAGTCTGGTCTCAATGCAGAGACAGGTTAAAAAAAGGCTTAAATACCTAGGAAAATGCAAATCTAGGAGAACAAATATTAAGAAACACTGAAAACTTGTATTTTAAATGCTTGGAGAGTTAACGTCTTTTTGAATTAGAAAAAACCAACCACTGAATCAACCCTCTTCCCTCCCTCCTCCACCCTTCAGCACATGTGCACAGTGAATTTCAGTCCTGCTCTGTTGCAAATGCACATATTGCAAAATGTCCTGTTCTTTATTTATAATCTGGCAGATGTCATGGCCTTTCGGATTTGTGGAAATCTTCAGCTGTGGAGTATGCAGTATTAGCCTCTGTAGGATTTATAGCCACATTTGTTCTCAAAGAAGAAAAAATGTTTCAGACCAGAAAATTTAAACCCCATATATTAAGCCATTATTTATTTATAAATTTCCAAGCTAGGACTTTTGATGTCTTTGAATCATAAAAATGTCCCCTCATCCCATTCATATGTTGCATTTGTACAGGTATGTTTGTGCACAGATTTCGGCATCCAGTATACCCTTGGGGGCAGATGCCTCATCTGAGATGAGAGGCCCCCCTGTAGCTGCCACAGTTATGGTACTTAGTAGTTCAAATTAATGGT
This sequence comes from Amazona ochrocephala, assembly GCA_039720435.1. NCBI lineage: Eukaryota > Metazoa > Chordata > Aves > Psittaciformes > Psittacidae > Amazona > Amazona ochrocephala. The sequence continues at coordinate 108,101,476 of CM077909.1, forward strand.
CAGCCCTAGGCAGGTATCTTGTTCTGGATATGACAATTTTCTAAGGCTTTTTACACCACTGAGCAATCCTGTTGGTTTGTGGATCAATGTCTGAGTTTGGATGTCAATTTTCTCACTGTTTAAAATGATGTTATCAAAGCAGGTGGCTTGATTCAGGATCTTATACAGTATATACTTCACATAGAAATTAAGTTGGCTGTTACGGTGTGTCAGAAACCTGTACAATGATAGCACTCTTTGCACAAGGATTTTTGTTTGGAAACCAATTTTCACTAGGCTTTGGATGGTGCAGAAATAGAGGCTCTGCAGAGTTAGCGTGAAGCTTTACAAGCTTTTCTATAATTAGCCCAGTGATAACTGAAGAGCTAAAAATTGAAAATACAAAATGATACTGTTCATATCAGTCTGGTCATTAAAAAGCTGGTTCTATCAGTGCCTAAAATCAGAGAACAACTCATTTGTTAACACTTATGAAGCCTCAGCAGCACTAAGTGCTTCCTGTGGAGCCCCAGCTATTCCTGGAGAGTCTCTGCTCTGCTCCCTCACAGCTGCTGCTCCCTTGCAGTTCACCTGTAATAGAAATAGAGAATAAAACACGTTAATCTCTAAATTTTACAACTAAAGTATATAATTGGTTGCATGGCTGTGCTTTGGGAAGAATGCACTAGGGATTTCCAGCAGCCATGTCCCTTGCAATTTGATTTTCTTGTAGCAGATGGGCTGTTCATTTGTGGTGGTGTGCCGCACTGTGTGCTTCAGAGCTACCCATCATCGCCTCTCTGCACTCCCAATGCGAGTGTTAGAAGGCTCATCAGGATGTCTCCAAGATTGCTGTGGTTTGGTCAGATGTGTTTGCAAAAGCCACCAATTTCCATGTCTTCAGCATTAGCAGTGAAAACTAACCTTCACCGAATGCTTAACGTTCCCTTGCAAAACTACCTTTGTATAGTGTTTTTCACGGGGCCCCTATTATTCCATTTCACTATTTTTTACTTATTCTCCTTTTTTCTTGTTAATTGCTTTTAATTTTTTTAATAAACTCTGCTAGTATCACATTCAGCCTTTTTCTGCTGAAGCATTCAGAGGACAAAATGATTTGTAGAACTAGAAAGTACCTATAATGTGGCTGGTGAACAACCTAAAGACAGCAAGTATTTTCAGAATTCAGTATGGAGAATGCATGTAGAAAAGCAATGACTCTTATTATAAAATGCACCTAAAATTCTGCTTTTAATGTATTTTCCTACCCTGGATTTTTTTTTGCTTACTCCCTCCCTGGAAAATATGTAAATTATTGCAATGAGAAAAAGTAGCTACTCTAATTACTTAAAAATAAAATCTTCTTGCATGTCCTCTAAGAACTACAGCAGAGATTCTGGTAACATTTATTGAAGTTTTCAGGGTAATTGAGCTTTGATGCAGCATAGACACAGAAATAACCTGGACAACTGCCAGGAGCCATTTCTTCAGTGCAAAGGGGTAATTGCAGTTTGGGGAACTAATACACACGGAATGCGCCTAGTATGGCAAAAGCTGACAGGATAAATCCTGGCTATAGGTCAACAGTATTAACTTCACACAGGGTTAAAATTGGGATTTTGTACAAAGCAGTTCTAAATGACTTTTAAAGAAATTAAAGAATGAAACACTGACTAGTTTTTTTTATTACTCTGGAATTTGAGCTGATTGTAGAGTCCTCCAGCTATAAATGTAGTGCTGTGCTTGGTTTCTTACTTTACTGAGTTCTCTGTTATCTTATTTTAGTTTTTTAATACCTCACTCTCACCTTCTATCAAGGGAGGACTGATCTGTTAAGTCAAGAATTGAAAGGAAAAGTGCCATTACCATTTAACTACCTCTCAGGCATGTAACAATGAAGTTGTAAGCCTAAGTAATTACACCAAAATCCACTAGCCATGTTTTTCATAGCTGGCCATAAATTGTTGCTGTGTTACTGAAGGAATGTGGTATGAATACACAAACTAGCACTGGGCCAACGGTGCGAGTACTGTAGATGTGTGCAACACATGCAGCATCCATGTCAGTATCAGTTAATGACCAAGAGAAACCACCACATTTCTGGGCATCCACTCTTTGCAGTTAGGAAGAGGGGCCTTTTGACACAGTGGCTACAGCCAGATTGAAGATGATAACAGACCCCTGTTCAGATTTGGCAATGCATTTCCCCATTTCCCATTTTCCTTGTTTCCTCCTTCAAAAGTTTACAAAGACTTCCAGTAGGATCTTCATTTCAAGAATATCATTTTGCATGGTCTTAAGCTGCTAGGAATTTCACAGAGGAAAAAAAAAAAGGTGGTGGGAGGGATCATGAAATCATGCAGGCATGCGGTTCCAGACAGTTTGAAGCAGTGGAAAATAAGTTTCAGGCTCTGATGTTGGTGGCACAGCTACAACTCAGCCTTGCCGCTTTTGGGCAGGCATCACCAGGCTTTCCAGGCTGTGCAAGGACTTGGGGCCATTAAGGTGGTCTTGCTATGCCCTCCATGAAAGTTCAAAGGTAGTTCTCAGTGGCTGGGATGGACAGGATAAGGCTGGAGAGAGCCTTCATACTGATGCATGTCCCACCTCATGGTGTTAGATGAAGACCCAATGCAAATGCTGTATTGCTTTCATTAATAGGACATTCTCTACTACAGTTTGTGGCTGGATTAAGGTCCTTTTGAGCCACTTAAGTAGCATGAAAGGGACGAATCTCAGAATGAATAAAACTCTTAATAACATTGATAAGTGACTTTAATGATATCAGCAGAGCAAACTGAGGTCTATTTCTTTTATTGAGTCTGTCATCAAACTCTTGTTGTCCAGATCTTGTTTACTAATACTGCAGATTGTGCCCATATTTTCACAGTTGCAATGCTTCTGAATTTCTTTTGGAATGCACTGTATTTTATTAATGGTCAAATCACTGAAATCAGAAGGTTTCCTTATTTGTTTATTGAAAACATCTGCGTTTGTCCGATTTGCAAGTACAGAAACTGGACTTTCACATAATGCATTGCAAAAAGGAAACACTGCAGGAATAGTAATTTCCTCCTTTAGAGAAACTACATTTATCGCTTGCACCTCAGTGAATAGCTCACAGTCTTAACCCAGACTCCATATTTGGGTTGATCCTGACCATAGTACCCAAAGCTAACCTCCTATGGACTCAAATCCATGATTCTACAGCATATCTATACAATGAAGTCTGTTGAAATATTCAGTATGTCCCAGAGCCATTTGTGATATTCACAGTAGGCCTCCCTATTTCTTTTTAACCCAGCATATATACGATATGTCACAGCTAGGAGAGCTGTAATGTCCTTTTTTTAGAAATAACTTCCCCAATATTTGGTTCTCCTGAGGCATAAATGAAGTAACAGGATTCACGGGGTAAAGGGGCTAAGGAAACAAAATGAATTATTTAATGCTTGAGAAGAGCTTTTCTTCATGTTTAACAAGTTTTGCTTTAATGAAATTCTTTTCATTAAGATACTGTGAAAGTTAGCATAAAACATATACTGCTAGCACGAATGCTGGGAATTTTCAGGAGACTATACAGCAGAACAATGTACTTGCTTGTGTTATGCTCTGCAGAAGCCTTAGCAGAAAGTATTCGTACCCTCATTCTGCGATCTTTGTCCCACCAAAAAGAACTTCATAGACAAGCAAGGAAGTGACTAAGGGGGAATCTTTTAATCCAAGCTTGCAAATAAATGCTATCTGGGGTTGGATTTTCATTTGTTTGTCACCTTTTCTCCACATGAATAAATGCAGAATTTAATACTGACTTGTTATTAATGCAGTGTATTTATAGTTCTTACAAGACTTGCATGCACACGCACACGTTTAATCTGTGGATTCCTTTTGTAATGTAAACTCTTTCCTTGTATGTACTGATAGAAAGGACAGTATCTGCAAAACAGATACTGTCAGATACATGGGAATATCAGGAGCTTTAAGACAGTTTTAAATTCCGTATGGTGAATGTGTGGCGTGTGTGGTCGTAATAGACTGAATAAACTACGCCACAAACATAGCTATGAATTTGCTTAAGGTCAAAAAATTTCAATCTTTTGCATTATTTTTCTCTTTTTAATCTCCAAATTCAGTGGCATGTACCACCTCAGCAAGAGCCAGTTTTGCATTCCCTTGAGAAAAGTTGTAAGTGGTACAAGTGAACATGTGTGACCTATTCCTCTGTCCTTCTATGCAGTGCCCATGGTCACCACATTTGTTGACTGTTTCAGGAAGCAGTATCCTGCTTGGGAGCATAGCACTTTGTAGCATATGTCCTTTAAAAACCAGCCTATTGCACGCTGCTCCATGGATGTGAAGTCTATGTTTCATGCTAGTTCTCCATTCGGGGCTCCTTTCTATAAAAATCTGGTGAGCCATAGAGGAAGTATTGGCTGTGTACGTACTCTGGATCTGCCAGCAGCTCATTATCTGAAGCTACCCAAGTATACAACTAGAGTTGTACTAGAGTAGAAATCCTCTGTATGAGCAAGCACATATTGTTGTAGATACTCGTTTTTTCAGTGGAAAGAATGTTCCTACAAGGAGAAATCTACACCTTGTTTTCCCATCTCACCCATAATGAAAGCTTTTGTATTTAAAGTCCTGGGTTAAATGTGAAGTTTCCATAATCCATAAAATGAAGTTTATCCTAACTACTGTTAGAAGGAAACATTCCACCAAAATATTGTTAGTAGAGTTTCAGCTATGTGGAAATGCATCTAACCTATGCTAGCTTACTTCTACCAAATACCTAGTACTGCTTGCTTTCCAGTAATGCCTCAGAATCATTCTTACAGCTAGATACTGTAAAGTTTTCCGTGGTATCTATTTATACTAACTCCTGGCAGAATGAAATTCTCAATGAATTCCACAAAAGCTTCATTGGTAATTCCCTATGTCTAAGGATTTAACCATGGGCTTTCCTTCTGCTGTTGAGCAAAGGGTGAAGTGTTTGCCCAGAAGCAAATCAGGAGTAATATAGTGGCTTATAACCAATGTAATTCCTATACTCAAGAAAAACAACCTGCTACTCCCATTTAGGTATTCTAGGTGCATAATATCAGCATGTTCTGAAGCTTTAATAGCCTGAAGCACAGTATAAAATGAAATTGCTGGTGCCAAAGTAGAATTAGACTAAACAACTTTAGCATCTGGACTCCTAAGTAATGATAAAGAGCAGAGACCCTCTATCTGTAGCTTGTCCCCCAGCGGGTTCTCTGCTCCTTACTTGAGCTGCATATCGAACAAGCGGTGTTTCACTTCCTTGGCCTGCTGCTTAACATTTCCAGGTATCTTTATGCTTCAAGGGCATTAAGGCATATCTAGATTAAAACTACACAGCCTTAGGCAAGGTGCAGAGATGAGTAATGTAAAACTTATTACAAAAGAACAGCAACTGCTAAAATCCTTGAGTTTTCCCCTGCTGTTTCACTTACTCCCCTGCCCCAAAAAGCCACCAAGGCAAACAAACTCTGAATTAAAGAGTATCTGTCAAATACTTGAGTATACAGAAAGCCAGGTTGGACAGTGTCCTGCATGGTCTAGTGTGAGGTGTCCCTGCCCACGGCCGGGGGTTGGAACTAGGTGATCTTAAGATCCTTTCCAACCCGAACTATTCTATGATTTTATGGCACCTGGAATTCAAAAGAGCAATGACATGGGCCGCTAAGCATAAGAAGTGGGAGTATGTGCTACTGATGGGGTGGAAGGAGAAAGAGAATGTGAGGCACTTGAAAGATATAAAGGTCAGAACAGAAAGAATGAAAAGATCCTGGACAGGGGAATCTGAGACAATTCTTTACGATGGAACATGAGACCGAAAAGCCGATACTTGGGTTTGCACTCACACTCTTGGGATTCTGGGGATTTTTTCCCCAACAATCAGTACCCCAGGATGATTCCCCAGTAAATGAAGTGATAAATGCCATCAAAACCTTTGACTGTCACTTCTGTCAGAATTCTCTGCATTTGCCCTCTTCTCTAGGTTCAAAACTGTCATAAAGGGAATGACTACAGCAAACGGGGATGCTACAAAAGTGTCGCTGCATTAACGTGTTTAGTCTTTAAGCTTTGAAGAGTCTTTCTCATTGAAGGAAACCATCGGGTCACAGAAGACAGTGGCTCAGAAACAACTGTATTTCTGGCTGTGACTGGTCTGGGGGCACAGCTAACAGGAGGTTGTAATGTCAGGATTTGTTTGTCCTGCTGTGCAAAATAAAGCTGCTTAGTTTTGCATGTGGCTGTAAATCTTGCTTGGCGGATGTACAGAGAATAATCATTACTTCAAGATTATAAAGAATTGCCATCTTTATTTTAATCTAAACCAAATAAAAAATCACAGAATGAATCATGGCTTTTCAACCTGCTTGTATTTTATTAGGGTCATTTACTGAGATTTAACTTCAATTTTGAGAATTCTTTTTAATTTATTGTTTAGATTTAGTGGCAGAGTTCTCTAAAATGAAACTTATTAATGCAGGATTTGAGGTGTTCTTAATAGTAGAAGAGATAATGGAAGAAAAAATAAAAGCATAGAGAAGGTGAAGAACTAATATTACCCTTAAGTAGGTGCTTGACAGTGTTTACATGTTACATGTTGCCTGAAAACTGTGGAATCTGTAAAAGCAAGAGGCAAGGACCAGAGGCATAACTGTAAGCAGACACTAGACAAGAGTTTGAGAATATTAGAGAAGAGTGGGGAAAACTCTTACATTTAATGGATAATTAACAATTTGTTGATCTATGCCCAGGAAGAGGACCTAAACGCAGATCCTTAGACAAGCAGCATGACCAATCTACGCATGTGGTCTTCAGCATGTGGCAAAGGCAAGTGAAAGAAACAGGGAGTTAAAAGATGAGGCAATTCCAGCAGAGGATGTGGAAAAATTAAAAGCAATTGGGTCAGCTGACATATAAGTCAGGCAGTTCTAGAAATCAAAGAAATTAGCCAGAGTCCAATGCCCAGTTTGTAGAACTAAGTCAGAAATAAGATCTTCTGAGAGATGGGGTGGGAGGGTGGGGGAGAGCTAGAAGAGATGGGGGGGGGGGGGAAATCAGATCAGCAACAGGTCAACTTTATGATGGGTGCCTTTTCTTAAGACTTGATGGGCTTGTTATCAGAGCGCATTTAAGGCCATGAGGTCTCTACCCCAAAACCAAATATGCAGAATATGAACCTTACAAATGGAAAGACCCTAAGAGTGGGATAGAAGATACCCACTAATGGCTTACTCTCTGTTTTTTGAAATAAATCATAGAATCATAGAATAGTAAGGGTTGGAAAGGACCTCAAGATCATCGAGTTCCAACCCCCCTGCCATGGGCAGGGACACCTCCCACTGAACCATGCCATCCAAGGCTATGTCCAACCCCACCTTGAACGCCGCCAGGGATGAAGCATTCACAACCTCCCTGGGCAACCCATTCCAGGGCCCCACCACCCTCACAGTAAAGAATTTCTTCCTCAGATCCAATCTAAACTTCCCCTGTTTAAGTTTAAACCCATTACCCCTTGTCCTCTCACCACAGTCCCTAATGAAGAGTCCCTCCCCAGCATCCCTATAGGCCCCCTTCAGGTATTGGAAGGCTGCTAGGAGGTCTCCACGCAGCCTTCTCTTCTCCAGGCTGAACAGCCCCAATTTTCTCAGCCTATCTTCATACGGGAGGCGCTCCAGTCCCTGATCATCCTCGTGGCCCTCCTCTGCACTTGTTCTAACAGTTCCATGTCCTTTTTATGTTGAGGACACCAGAACTGCACACAATACTCCAAGTGAGGTCTCACGAGAGCAGAGTAAAGGGGCAGGAGCACCTCCCTCGACCTGCTGGTCACACTCCTTTTGATGCAGCCCAGGATACGGTTGGCCTTCTGGGCTGCAAGCACGCACTGCCGGCTCATGTTCATTTTTTCATCAACCCACACCCCCAAGTCCTTCTCCGCAGGGCTGCTCTCAATCTCCTCCCCGCCCAATCTGTAGCTGTGCCTGGCATTGCTCCGACCCAGGTGGAGGACTTTGCATTTAGCATGGTTAAACTTCATTAGGTTGGCATCAGCCCACCTCACAAGCGTGTCAAGGTCCCTCTGGATGGCATTCCTTCCCTCCAATGTATCAACCGAACCACACAGCTTGGTGTCTTCAGCAAACTTGCTGAGGGTGCACTCAATCCCACTGTCCATATCACTCACAAAGATGTTGAACAAGACCGGTCCCAACACCAATCCCTGGGGGACACCACTCGTTACCGGTCTCCAGCTGGACACTGAGCCACTGAGCACTACTCTTTGCGTGCGGCCATCCAGTCAGTTCTTTATCCACCGAGTGGTCCACCTATCAAATTGATGTCTCTCCAACTTAGAGAGAAGGATGTCATGCGAGACAGTGTCAAATGCTTTACACAAGTCCAGGTAGATGACATCAACCGCTCTGCCCCTGTCCATCAGTTCCGTAGCCCCTTCATAGAAGGTCACCATATTGGTCAGGCAGGATTTCCCCTTAGTGAAGCCATGCTGGCTGTCACCAAGCACCTTGTTGGTTTTCATGTGCCTCAGCATGCCTTCCAGGAGAATCCGCAAACTCAGTGCTATGAAATAATGGTGACTTCACTAAGTTGGGAACAGTGGGAGCTCAAATAATTCTTGTCTTCTGGACCTCTTTAGGAAGGCAGGAGTTACTGAAAATGTCTGGCAGTAGAAGGACCTTGTGTTATGAGAAAAATTTTGCATTTAAAAGTTTTATACCTGAAAAGTAATGAACTTCATGAGGACTGTCTAAGTAATCACAGAATCGTTTTATATAATACCCCTTATCTACTCCTTCTCCCATGTCCTTCACTCATACACAGTTTAGGTGTTGGGATTATGTTTGTCACTGAAATGCAAAGTGTCAAACTGATCTATGTATCTGGTCTTGGTCTGGATGTTGAACTGTGCGTGTGCCGATATCAAGATGTTTCAGTGAACTGTAATTTTTATCTTTTCTTCAATTTATAGAGCCACTGGGTTATTACTAATGTAAGGTGATTTTGTTAGTTTGGTTTTTTTTGGTTTGTTTTTTTTTTTTTTTTCTTTTGGCATTTATTTCAGTATTTGTGATTATGTCTGAGAGTTTTGCGTGCAGGATAGATAAGATGCTATCTATATATATATATATATAAATATTCAAAACACAAACCCAAAATCATAGCTAAACTATGGGTTAAACAGGCCATTTGTCTAGAACTTGTATATGTGAAAACTAGCTCTTACTGTGAGGGCTTTGTGCTCTGTTTGTGATTTGCTAGTATATATCCTCTTCCAAAGCTTGGATCTTGACAATGCATCACAGAGGCTTTTTCCATGTTTCATAGATGTAAAAAGAGGGGTTACATTTATGCGTATGCCCCTAGAGGTGCTAAGCCACATTTTAGAGAAATTATCAAGATTCTACGGGTACTAATGAAGCGTTTTTGACAGTTCAGGATTAACACTGCAAATAACTTTCAAATTTCCACAAATAGTTGTCTTTCCCTCTCCAAATCTTTTACAGTGATAGAATGAACAAATTCAAATCATCCAGCAGTCTAAAACTACCAGAAACCAATGACTGGTTTCACTTTGTCTGGATCCATCGGGCATAACTTTTCCAGAGCCATGCAGAAGAAGCCATTGTTTTTGAGTCAATCTTACAATCTCTGTCAAACACATTGTTCTTAAGAACTAAGAAAAAGAAACTGGTATTACATTTTGGTTCGGTATGCTGTTTACTGACACCTCTCTCCCAATTCCACAGGAACTTTTACCAGATTATCTGATGCATTTTAAGAAAGACCAGATTGGATGGGGCTTTGAGCTACTTGGGTCTAGTGGAAGGTGTCCCTGCCCACGGCAGGGGATTGGAACTAGATGAGCTTGAAGGTCCCTTCCAACCCAAGCCACTGCGTGATTCTATGAAACCCAATGTAATCTGTAAGGAATTATATAGCCCACCTGCACCTGTGCCTTAGAATGCCAACTATTGTGAGAAACAATTTCCCATGAAGGCACTCAGGATTTTGAGCCACCTGTGCTTGAGAAGGGAGCCTGTTGCAATACTGTCAGAGTAACCAAGATTTGCTTGAGACCTGAATATCAGGTCCTCGTATGCCACTATTAGCAATAACATTCCTGCACTCTGGGGTGGTGGACATGATGCGGTGTTATTCTCATCCTGAAAAAGGCAACGAAAAGTTCTCTTTTGAATATATTTGAAAGATTAGCTCTTTATTTCTCACTTAGTGCACAATAAGCCAGTATATTTTGACAACAAGCTTAAAAGGCAGTGGAAATAAGCATGACATTAAAAAGCTATTTTTTTTCTTGTACACACACACAGAGTGATGTGAAATTGCTAATGAAAAGGTCAGTTTTGGAAAGGTTACAGAACAGTAACTCAAAAGACACTTAGCAGCTTGCTGAGCTCCAGACCACAATACTAATTGGTGACAGTGTGGAAGCGGCCAGCAGAGGGGAGAACTGAATGCACCTCAGCAAGTCACAGGCAGCTTACTGGGCTACCGAAGGCCAGAGAATCCACTGAAACAGTGTTTATTTTTTGCCTGTAGGATTTTTTTTTTCCTTACACTTTCCTGTTCCTCTTGTATTTCATTTATTTGTAAAGAAATCAGACCCTGCATGAGCTGTATCCTGTACTAATGCCTACACTTACTTCTGAGACATAGCAGTATGTCAATCACTTCAACTGCTTTATTACTGAACTCATCTAATATTGAGTTTCAGAATGTCTATTTTGCCTAGAAGTATTGCTTTCTACAAGGAATACAAATTTCAGGCTTATGGTGGTTTTGTTTTGTTTTTTTTTAAACCAAGCCACTAGTGGGAAGTAGACTGTAACAGTCTTTTACCTGAAATATTACCCAGTTTTATCTATTTCCATAATTTTTGTATTAATAAATTCTGTTGTTTCCCCTGATCCAAAAGCCTTCTCACTGCCCACTCTGAAACCACAGTCCTTATGCTATCCTGTCTCACTTGAGCACCAGCTGCTAAGCATGAGGGGTGGTAAATTTTATTGCAATTATTGCTCCTTTAGTTAACATGTCAGTGTTGTGTAAATGCAAGCCCCATTCACCACGACAGTAGTAGGGCACCTACTGCCCCATTTCCTTATTTATGGGCTTTAAAAATATACAGGTTACTGAGTTGAAGATAAACTAAAAAGTTTTATATGCAGCAGTTGATTCCTGTAATTCTCATGGCTGAAGAATGGGAGCTGTGTTAACAGCACAAGATCAAACCCTCCACCATGAAGCATGGGAATGAATTGAACTCATCAGTTGCTCAACCCCTTTGTTTCAGTGAGAGAAAGGTCATAGAGGCTGTTTAAAAGGCACCATTCAGACTGCATCAAGTTGTAATTTTATAGTTGTAATAATTGTTTTTAGATGTAAACAAAATTATGCAAAATACCTGTATACTGAAATTGTTTTGATTTCTTATGACCAAGCTGTACAATTTGCTATATATATCTATACAACGACCTATGCAATTTTGCTAGGCCAAATTGGTCTTCATTAAATTGATGAAATCCCCTTAGCAAAGGATATACCTCTGGATGTGTGATAGCTGCAACCTAGCATGGGGCACACCTGCGCATGGGCTCAACCCTCCCCTCTACTGTCACTGCCAATTCATTCAGACTCACTGGACTGCACCACTGGGGAAGGCAGCACATCGTGCAGCTTGTCCACTGCTAGCAACCTTCCATGGACTGGTGCAGGAAAGATGCCTATGCCAAAAGGTGGCTGTCATATATGATTTCCACAACATGTTCAGATTCAAAATTTGAGATCCTCAGGACAGTGAGAAGAGTGTGCAGCAAGCTCACTGCCCTGGACTTCAAGAGAGCAGACTTTGGCCTCTTCAGGAACCTGCTCAGTAAGGTTCCATGAGATACAGCCCTAGAGGGCAGGGGGGCCCAAGACTGTTGGTTGATCTTCAAGGCTCAAGCTCAGGAGCGATGCATCCCAACTAGAAGGAAGTTCAGCAGGAGGGCCAGGAGACCTCCTTGGATGGATAAGGAGCTGCTGAGCAAAATTCGAAGGAAACAAGAGGCTTATAAAAGGTGGAAGCAAGGTCAGGCGGCCTGGGAAGAATACAGGGATGTTGTCCAGGAAGCTAGGGACCAGGTTAGGAAAGCTAAGGCCCACTTAGAATTAAACTTGGCTAGGGATGTTAAGGATAACAGGAAGGGATTTTATAGGTACATTGCCAATAAGAGACAGGTTAGGGACACCGTGGGCCCTCTCCAGAAGCTATCGGGAGAACTGGCTACCCTGGATTTGGAGAAGGCTGAGGTTCTTAATGACTTCTTTGCCTCAGTCTTTACCGGCAAATGATCTGACCACACCACCCAAGTCTTGGAAGGCAGACTCAGGGACGGTGAGGGTGGGGACCCTGGGCCCACTGTGGGGGAGGATCTTGTTCGGGACCACCTTAGGAACCTGAAGGTATACAAGTCCATGGGACCGGATGAAATCCATCCACGGGTCCTGAAGGAGCTGGCAAATGAAGTTGCTAAGCCACTGTCCATCATATTTGAAAAATCATGGCAGTCAGGTGAAGTTCCCGATGACTGGAAAAAGGGAAATATAACCCCCATTTTTAAGAAGGGGAAAATGGATGACCCAGGCAATTACAGACCAGTCAGTCTCACCTCTGTGCCTGGCAAAATCTTGGAGCGGATTCTCCTGGAAGGCATGCTAAGGCACATGAAAACCAACAAGGTGCTTGGTGACAGCCAGCATGGCTTCACTAAGGGGAAATCCTGCCTGACCAATATGGTGACCTTCTATGAAGGCGCTACGGAACTGATGGACAGGGGCAGAGCGGTTGATGTCATCTACCTGGACTTGTGTAAAGCATTTGACACTGTCTCGCATGACATCCTTCTCTCTAAGTTGGAGAGACATCAATTTGATAGGTGGACCACTCGGTGGATAAAGAACTGGCTGGATGGCCGCACGCAAAGAGTAGTGCTCAGTGGCTCAATGTCCAGCTGGAGACCAGTAACGAGTGGTGTCCCCCAGGGATCGGTGTTGGGACCGGTCTTGTTCAACATCTTTGTGAGTGATATGGACAGTGGGATTGAGTGCGCCCTCAGCAAGTTTGCCGATGACACCAAGCTGTGTGGTTCGGTTGATACATTGGAGGGAAGGAATGCCATCCAGAGGGACCTTGACACGCTTGTGAGGTGGGCTGATGCCAACCTAATGAAGTTGAACTATGCTAAGCGCAAAGTCCTCCACCTGGGTCGGAGCAATGCCAGGCACAGCTACAGGTTGGGCGGGGAGGAGATTGAGAGCAGCCCTGCAGAGAAGGACTTGGGGGTGTGGGTTGATGAAAAAATGAACATGAGCCGGCAGTGTGCGCTTGCAGCCCAGAAGGCCAACCGTATCCTGGGCTGCATCAAAAGGAGTGTGACCAGCAGGTCGAGGGAGGTGCTCCTGCCCCTCTACTCTGCTCTCGTGAGACCTCACTTGGAGTATTGTGTGCAGTTCTGGTGTCCTCAACATAAAAAGGACATGGAACTGTTAGAACAAGTGCAGAGGAGGGCCACGAAAATGATCAGGGACTGGAGCACCTCCCGTATGAAGATAAGCTGAGAAAATTGGGGCTGTTCAGCCTGGAGAAGAGAAGGCTGCGTGGAGACCTCATAGCAGCCTTCCAATACCTGAAGGGGGCCTATAGGGATGCTGGGGAGGGACTCTTCATTACGGACTGTGGTGAGAGGACAAGGGGTAATGGGTTTAAACTTAAACAGGGGAAGTTTAGATTGGATCTGAGGAAGAAATTCTTTACTGTAAGGGTGGTGAGGCCCTGGAACGGGTTGCCCAGGGAGGTTGTGGATGCTTCATCCCTGGCGGCGTTCAAGGTGGGGTTGGACATAGCCTTGGATGGCATGGTTTAGTGGAAGGTGTCTCTGCCCATGGCAGGGGGGTTGGAACTCGATGATCTTGAAGTCCTTTCCAACCCTTACTATTCTATGATTCTATGAAAATGAAATAAAATAAATAGGCAGATATTCAGGGCCATTTCTGAGGCCAAGGTCATCCAATTTTTCCCCCCCCGAGTTTAAAACTGCAAAATTATGAGACCATGCCCTCCTGTTCATATGACCCTAGGACACGGCAAGAGGAATAGGAGTGAAGTATTAAGTGATCATGAAAGTAGTATTATCCAGTTACTTTTGTTTGCAAGAACCCCAGGGATTCAGTCTAGAAAACTGCAGCACAAGTGTTTCGCCTTATGGCTGCCAATGTTGTTCTATTTCTGTCATCTGTTTTTGTGAGCTCATTTGCTGCTTTAAGTGTTTTTATACCCCAAACTAAATCCTTCAGGGCCATTTTTAAAGGGTGACTAGATAATTCTTTGCCAGCAATTCAACATTTGCAAGCACCGTTTCAATAACAAGTTATGCCTCCTACTTCTTTTAACGGAGGAAAAAGATGTCAAGAAGGAAATGCTTTCACATTTCCATAATTCATAACCATAATAAATGGTTCGCATTTTTAAATGACAGCATTTTAAAGCGAAGTCGGATGATGCCCACATACAAAAGACCCTCTTCAATGGATTGGAAAGGGCTTTTATTCGCAGTCTGTTTTCCAAGACTTTGGTTCATTTCTAGTCTTCCCCCCCCTCAACCATGAGTGTTAGCGCCTTACTGAAACACCATTCTCATTATCGTAGGTAGCACTCAGAACTTTAAGAAAAAAGCAAACTGTCTTGAAATCCAGTATGATTATGAATTTGGAACATGAAATATCTTTCCATAAATTAAATCCTGAAAAAGACCAGCATGAGCTGCTGTTATTTTTTTTTTTTTTTTTTTTTTTGGGGGGGGGCAGGGGGGAGGAAGGGAGAGTGGTGTGGGAAGGTTTGGTTGGTTGTATCCTCGCTGCTTTTCCATATTGTAAAAAGTTAATGAAGATACCTGTTATCACAGCAAATCACAAACTGGAAATTAGTATTGTGCTTCTAATGTAGATGATTTTGGAGGTTGTTTTTTTTGTTTTTCTTTGAGTCAGCAGCAGACTTGCCGATGCTTAGGCTATAAGGAGCAGCACTGGATTTCCACCCTTAAGCTTTCTATTAATGTCTTCTCATCCCCACTTTTTGGGGTTTGCTTTGAATCCTCATTTCTGTGCATTACAGCATAATATAGGAACGTCTAAATACAGGCAAGCTGGCGCAGTTTCATTATTTCATTACTTAATTCTCCATAGGATCTGTATCCAGAACAACCATCTTTCATCTCTCTGCACTGATAATTCTGTGTACATATAGTAAACTTTGTCCACATCTATGTGTTCAGCACAGTATGTTTAATCTGAAATACTATAATTCATTGAAGTAGAACATGTATTATACATTTAATGAAATTAATACTTCATATTTTTTTAAATTTGCTCTGCAGTTATTACATGATTTTTAAAAGCTTATATGTAGAGAGCTTTCTGACTGAACTAAAACTATTTTGGACTTCTTTCGGCAGCATGCTATCTCTACTCTTACACTGTTACAGTAATCTTCTTTGATTAAACTTTCTGATCTGACATAGTCTTAATGGATTGACTACTTAATAGTGAGAGGAAGAGTACTTTGGTAGAGAACAATTGTGTCGGAGTATGTCACCTTTCTCAACATTACTTAACATCTAGATTATTTTTAAATCCCCACCTCCAGCTGTGATCTCCAAATGATACATCTTGATCATCAACAGTGAGCTATGATCATTAATGAAATATTATTAACTGCAGTAATGTATTATTTTCATGCTTCTCTGTTGTCCACTGAAGATAACAACCCTCATAGTTTCACTACTCCCTACCACTGATTAAATATTCAACAACAAAGCCAACAGTATTCTCAAATTCCAAATACAAAGCTTCCTGGCTTCTTCAGTGCTGCAATTTTCTGTTCTTTGTAAGGTTTAAGTTATTGACACAGAAGCACTTCTAATAGATATAGGACGTTGTCCTTTACAGGCAGCTTAAATGTCCACAAAAATATTTTACAAAGGAGTCAAAACTAACACAAAATAAACTTTAATGATTCAATCTGCTGGAGAGCTCTGAAAAATAATCTTTAATACAGCTCTTTGAAGTACTTTTTCTCTTCCTGTTACAGGGAGTTATTTGCCATAAGAACATCATGTTCTGTAGTCTATTCTTCTTTGGAGACAATCCAAATGAGAAAGAACGTCAGGACCAGAGCGAGTGCTTTACCAAGAGCCTAAATAAGTTTTCTTCTTGGTATGAAATATTTGGCTTAAAAAGTATCAGTTTTTAGTAAAGTAGCAGAATCTGAAGGCCAGAAATATGGAATAAATGTTGCAATTATATTTTATAAAGATTAAAGGTAGACAGCCCTGGTAATAGCAGGAATGCCAGACTAGTGCTGGCATTAAACAAAATAATGGAACAACTCAGACTTGATTAAATAAGCAACTCAATAGCAGCAACATAAGCAAGCTTGTAATTTTGAGCTCATAGAAGCCTGCTGGCTTTATGACACTAATTTTATTGTCGAAATAGTGTAGGTGCAGTGCATGTAGAACCACGCCAGGTGTTCAGCTTGATACTGTAAAGCATTTTCTCTCAGACATTAGAATTATACAAACTAATGATAGTAAATGTTGAACTGATCAGAAAACACAGGTATCGGTAGAGGTATATGATTAATGAGGTTTCACAAGTATGTATTTTCAGCCCTTAATGATTTGATATGTTAGTATTTGTGGCCTGGAATAAAACATGAAGTCATCTCTGCATCTGCTTACGTATTGCAGAGAAATCAGAGAAAAACAGTACATGAGAAAAGAAGGGAGGACATTAATACTAGTTAAATGATAATGGATTCTTTGGTTTCATAGTTTCTTGTAGTTATTTTCTTTAAGTACACACATGCTGTCTAGAAGATTCAGCCTTAAACTGTACAAAGAAAATCCTTGGCAAACCTTGCCTGCATTAGATACGTTAAGCAAAATACCAATCAGTACAGAAGGATGTTGTCAAAGTTGAAGCGCTTTTGTTGTGTGTTGGTTTTACTGGCATTTAATTTTTATGGATTCTTTAGTAACCTTTTTATCTCATACTATAAAAATAGTATTTTCCCCAATTTCTGCAGAGACACTATGCAGAAATACTGCTTACACTCCCTGTCAAGCAGTTGTATTCTCATTTCAAAGTTTCATTCTTCATTTCAGAAAGCTATGATTTAAAGGAACCTGACTACTGGATTAAGTAACACAAAAAAGACAAGCTCTAGCAATATAAGAAGAAAAACTCTTTTTGGTAAATATAACCAGATGGAGATCTCAAAAATAGTCTATTGGTCAGCTTCCTGTCATCTGCTTTCAGGCAAACCACTGAGCCACTCTGTTACATTAAACCTTTAAAAGCATCTTCCCAATTCACATATCCTACTTAGGAAGTCCCACTCCCCATGGAATTACTTACACACATGGAATCTAGATTGTGTCATTTGGATATCTTCATCAATCTATTACTGTAGCTAAACAGCATTCAGCACTCCAGTCATGGCTGGTACTCACCCAACAAATATTCTAATTAATTAAAAACCCAAGTATCACTGAGGTAGATCTTCTCTTGCGTTTGCTCTCACTTTTCTCTGCTCAGAAAAATGGCCTCCACTTATGAGCACATTTTCTTTGTGGTAACCTTGCATTTACCTGACTTTTTCAGATTAAAATCTCCTGTTACAATATTGAGGGTGGAAGGAGAGAAAAGCCTTAGGCCAGAGAGAGTAAAATCCATTTCAAAGAGTGGGAAAAAAATGCTCCTTATCTTTGCCCTGGTGGAAAAATGAAGAGGAATTTTATTGCCCCTCCCCTCCCCCCCCACCCCCTCAACAGCATATACAATATATGCTTTCAATTCAATCAAGACCCTAGACACTTTGCCCATTTTTCTCTGTTCACGGGGTGTTTGTCATGGTTTAAGTCTATAAACGCATACAGTCGCTCTCTCACTCACTCCCCACTCTTTCTTCCCTCCACTCCTGGAGGGATGGGAAGGAGAATCGAAAGAATACAACTCCCACAGGTTGAGATAAGAACAGTTTAGTAACTAAAGTATAACACAAATCACTACTGCTACCACGAATAATAATAATGACAAGAGAAATACAAGGAAAGACTACAACAGCTCACCATTAATCTCAAACAAGCAGTGCACACCCCCACCGTGCACCCTCACCACCCTTCTGGGTCTCTGCCCTCCGTCTTCTACATCCTGGACATGACGTGCTGTGGTATGGAATAATCTCTTTGGTTAGTCTGGGTCAGGTGTCCTGTCGCTCCTTCCTCCTGGCTTCCCCTCCTCCCTGGCAGAGCATGAGACTCACAAAGTCCTTGGCCAGCCTAAACATCACCAAGCAGTAACTGAAAACATTGGTGTTATCAGCGCTGTTCCCAGGCCCAAAATCAAAAACACAGCGCTGCACCAGCTACCAAGAAGGAGAAAAAATGACTGCTGCTGCTGAACCCAGGACAGTGTTCTTTTCGCTTTTGTTGGCAGCACTATAAATGTATGAAGTGAAAAAAATTTCTGGGTCATGTCACAGTCTCCTATTATTTCAGAGAGCAGCAGCATGTATCTTTCCTTCTAAAATTAGTTAGGAGTCTTTCCCAGGCTCACCTGTCCTCTGGAGGGCTACTTCAAACTCTTGAATGTCGGACTTAGAAACTGCCTTCTCTGCTCTTAGCTGAATTTTTTGTTGCTGTTTTTATGCCAAAATTATCCTTTAGCTTAAATACCTCCTCTTCTGGTCTTTACTTTGGATAAGAGTGCTCTAGGAGAGCTGTTCATCCTATCTCCGCTCAATTTTATAAGCTAAAAAAGGTTATGTAAGTAATCTGGGACAGCCCTACCATTTTTTCACCTTGAGCAGTAACTGTGGTGCCATTTTTGTGTTATTTTCTATATGGCATCTCTTAAATACATGGCTTTTTTCCACACGAGGATTTTGCAATAGAAGACAATTGGTTTCTTGAGTTTAAACGCACTTAGGTTGGTTTGGATTTGTGTGTGTGTGTGTGTGTGTTTTGTTTTGTTTTTTTCTTTTGTTTGGTTGTTTTTTTTTTTCAGGTGATGTGATATAACAGCTTTCACATGTGGATTCTGCTGCAGGCTGCAGTGGTCACTTCAGCAGCATTTGACAGTTAATATAAAACAAAACAAAAATCTACTGGTTAACTAATTGAACTCATCAATGTGTTGTCAAAGAGAAGTTCCAGGAAAGATGGCTGATGTTGGGGGTTGGTAACACATGCAGACTATTCTTCTGGGGTTACCTATGTGTCCGTACAGTCACCTGTGTGATTTTTCCCATCGTAACTTTAGCACAATGCATAAATGCACCTTTAGCAGAAGGAAATATCTTTGATTAAGCTTGATGTCTTCACCCAGTTAGCTACTCAGTTGCTCAAAGGTGGTTTTTTTTTTTGTTTGTTTGTTTTTTGTTTGTTTTTTTTTTTCTGTTTTTTTTTGGGGGGGGGGGTTGGGGGGGGGTTGGTTGGCTGGTTTTGTTTTGGGATTTTCTTGGCACTTTGTCACTACATCCCCCTAATGCCACCTGGTTTCATACAGGCCTTGGTATAAAAGACTGAAATGACATTTTTCTACATTCTGAAGTATCATCCAAGGCAGAAGTACTTCAGCAATCACTACATGCATTTTTGTTTTTCAGAACTATTCCTATTTTCTTTTCAGGCAAAGTTCATGTATTGGAGGGCAAATATTTTTGAGTTGTGCTACACTTCCAAGAAATTACGGCTCACCATTAGTGGTTAACTATTTTTTTCCCACCTTCCGGTGTTATTTGTTTCCTTCTCTGTCTCTCCTTTTGTGCTGTGTATGTTTGCATGTCATGTACATGAAAAGCTCCTAAAATGCTAAGTAATATTCAGTGTTAACATCCAGTTTATCCAAAGACAGGATGCAAGGAGATCCAAGAGTTCAACAATTCTGTTAATAATTCAGTGCAGACTTTCTCTGTCATCTCATACAAGCCAGTTAAGTTCTCTGGTATCTGTAAGATGCAGCAAAAGAATTGCTTCCGACATGAGAAAACTAAGACAATGAGGTATTATTGACAATAACTGTCCCATATTATTGCTGCAGTGAGAGAGCCTGGACGGAGCAGGTGTAGCAAAACCTGGAACCATCACTGAAATTTCCTAGCCCATACACCTTGTCAAGTGTTACGACTCCGATTTTTAGTTGCTTATCGTTAAAAACATTAGCTAAGTATCTTGATTCCCCTCCCCCCCCCCCCCCCCCCCCCACGCTGCATCTCTGCTTTTAATGAGAGGATTTTGTTTCCTACAGGTTTGGGGTTTTTTGGTTTAATTTTATTATGGGGATTTTTGGATTTTGGGTTGTTTTGGGTTGTGGGCTTTTTTTGTTTGGTTTGGTTTTTTATGTGGATTTTGGCGGGGGGGGTATTTTTGGGGTTTTTTATTTATTTTTGTTTCATTTTGTTTTGGGGAGACTGGGCTTGGTAGGGGTTCTGGGGGTATTTTGGGTTTTGTTTTTTTTAGTTTTGGGTTGGGGGGTTGTTTTTAATGGGATGGGAAGAGTACAGAGAGGGGTAAACAAGCAGAGAGATTCAAACAGTATGAGCAATATTAAAAGCAAATAAATCAAAGATGCAGGTTCAATGAGTCAGAAATTAGGGAATTTAAGAATACCAGTCATTGGTACAGCTGGAATGTGCAGTTCAGTGTGTGCGCTCAGTTGTAGTAAATAGGCAGACCACCTTGCTTTCAAGATGGTCTGCCTGTGTGCCCATAGCAGTATCAACACAGCTACCCAGATATCCAGAGCCCTGAGGTGTTCACTTCAACAGCTTTCTTTGAAGTGAACATGTCAAAATACACCAGAAGGCTCCTGGTCTTTGAAGCTGTTTTACTAGAACATAAAAAAAAGCTGGTTAGAGGTAGTTTTTTAAAGAGAGAAAGACTTCTGATCTTCTGGACAGGACAGACCAAGTAAGATGACTTCAAAATAAACCTCCCTAACCCTCTACAGTATCTATTACAGGCATATTATTTCAAGGAAGCTGAAAGGGCTTTGTACAATTCTTGCTCATCAAACTGTACGCTCATCAGGCACAGCTGAGTCCTCAATGGCTCAGGAGAGCTAAGAATCTTTACACATGCCCCAACATAGCCTGTGTGCAGAATCACAGAAAAGTTTGTGTTGGAAGGGACTTTCAAAGGACACCTAGTCCAACACCCCTGCAATGAACAGGGACACCTTCGTCCAGATCAGGTTGCCCCGAACCTCATCCAGCCTGGCCTTACGTGTCTCCATGGATGGTGCGTCCACTACTTCTCTGGGTAACCTGTTCCAGTGTTTTACTACCCTTACTGTAAAGTATTTTTCCTCATATCTATCCTGCTTTTCTAGTTTAAAACAATCACCCCTCATCCTATCACAGGAAGCCCTGCTAGAAAGTTTCTCCCCATATTTCTTATAGGCCCTTTTAGGAACTGAAAAGACACAGTAAGGTCTCCCAGAGTCTTCTACAGGCTGAACACCCCCAACTTTCTGACATTCCTCAGAGAAGTGTTCCATCCCTCTGATCATTTCTGTGGCCCTTCTCTGGGCCCTCCCTAACAGGCCCATGTCTTTCCTGTACTGAGTACTCCAGAGCTGGATGCAGTACTCCAAATGGTGTCCCCTAGAGCAGAGGGGCAGAATCACCTCCCTTGACCTGATGGCAACACTCCTTTGGATTGGCCTTCTAGGCAACAAGTGCACATCGCTGGCATATATCCAGTCTTTCACCCCTCAGGTGTACTCTCAACCCCTTCATCCCCCAGCCTGTACTGATACTGGGGGTTGTCCTGACCCAGGTGCAGGACTCTGCACTTGGCCCTGTTGAACCCCACGAAGTTCGCATGAGACCACCTCTCAAGCCTGTCCAACTCCTGCTGGATAGTTTCCCATCCCTCAGGCGTGTCAACTGCATCACTTGGCTTCGTGCCATCTGTAAACTTGCTGATGATGCACTCAATCCCACTGACTATGTCACTAATGAAGATACTGAAGATTACTGGTCCGTTTGGACCCCTGAGGGATGCCACTTGTCACTGGTGTCCATCTGGACACTGAGCCACTGACCACTATCCTCTGTATGAGACCATCCACCTGACTCCTCATCCACCTAACAGTTTGTCCATCAAATCTGTATCTCTCCAGCTTAGACAGAAGGATGTTGTGGGCAACTATGTCAACAGCTTTACTTAAGTCCAGATAGACAACATCCATAGCCCTTCCTTTGTTCACTGACGTAGTAACTGCATCATAGAAGACCACTAGGTTGGTCGGGTCCAACTTGCCCTTGGTGAAGCTGTACTGACTGTTGAACCACCTCCATGTCCTCCATGTTCTTTAGCATGGCTTCTAGGAGGATCTGTTCCATGACCTCCCAAGGCACAGTGGGGAGGCTGACAGGTCGGTAGTTCCCAGGGTTCTCCTTTCTACCCTTTTTAAAAATGGGTGTGATATTGCCCTTTTCCCAGTCACCACGGACCTCATCTGACTGCCACAGCTTCACAAATATCATGGGGAGTGGCTTGGCAACTACATCAGCGAGAAATTATTCAAAGTGTATCACCTCTTTACATCGTACATATTTAATGTCAAGTTTTGCTATAGGACTAGGAGTGACTATGTCAAGAAAGTGGCATTCTCCTTTCTGAGGCATAAAGCACCTGTTTGCAGCAACACAAATACCAACTTTCACAGCATTTGCATAATTTATATATTATGTCGATATGTTAATGTAGGTATTATGCAAAAGTGGCTGCAGACAAGTGTGGTTTGGTTTTTTGTTTGTTTTTTAAGGAATTCCATCTATCGAGAAGAATTAAGCATACCTCTGACAAAGCAATTTCTTTTTCAGTAGTATGCTAAAGATGCTCTGTGATGTGGGAGATTAGGAGTCATCAGGAAGACAGATCAGCAGTTTAAGAAATTGAATTAAAAGTAGGTGCTGCATTTATTCATACCATGATATACAGTTTAGTGCATGGATTTATATCTTCCTCACATGAAGGGTGCACGTGTTCTGGTAAATACTGAGGTGCTGTAATTTTTCTTTCCCTGAAATGCCTGCATTTGCACCTTTGAATCGTTTCAACAAAGAAACCACCAGTGTAGTTGTACATGTATTTTTAGAGCATGATCCCACAGACAGCTGAAGGGTTTCTTTCAAGACTACTTTCCAGTACGAAAGCGATACCTTTAAACTGAAAGAAGCAGTTGGATGTGAAACCATTTTTTGTGCATAACCTTCAGTTTTTATTAAAGTCTTTTTTTCTTCTTCTGCGTTCACAAGCTAAACCAGCTGTGAAAGGTGCAAGCATACAGTTTGCATTCAGCAAAGATCTGTCATTTTGTGCTTACTGCAAGGCAAATGGCTCTGCCAGTTGGTGCTACAATTTATCAAGCTGGCAGAGTGACAATTTTCATTGCTCTTGAAAATTTATCATGGATAGTCATTTTTGAAGGGTTGACTCTCTTGTTTAAGCAGGCTTTTTACAATGAGACTTATCAAAATGGCAATTATTAATGCCATTAACCCACGAGGCAAAGATCAGTTTTGTCCCTGGAACCCTGAGTATGTCTTCTTGACAAAGAGATTCATCTGCTGCTGTGGCTTCCAGGGTTCATGGGTTTAAAGAACAGATGCAATAGAACAAAATGCTGTCTCCCTACAGAACAATGAAAGCAATTTTCATACCAGCTGTTTTAGCAGGAAAGCTGGGTAATGTGGGAGAAAAAGGTAAATTATTAAATATTAATGGTCAAAATTATTTTTGTTTTGTTCCAACTTCCCCTTGTTTTCAGAGGCTTAGAGACTGACTTGCTTTGAGAGAGCTAGTAACAGCCCTACAACCATAGGTCATCAATATGGCTCTTTCACACTGTGCTGTAGACATTAATCCCTCAGTACCAGCAATGAGTAGATTCAGACAATTCGGTGACGTTATTAAGTGGCTCCTTGGCGACACTGATCATCCTCAGCTTCTGTGGTCTGAACGGAAATAGAAAGCACTGTGCATCTTTAGGACATAGAAGACCATGGCGAGGCTTTGCTGGTAGTGCAGACTAATACATGTACATAATCTAGTGTCAAAGGTAGAATTTTCTGATATAATTTGTTAAAGTACTGGCTGTCACTACATGTAGCTGCATTTGCGTTTTTCCATATCAGACAGAAAGGCTCTGAGTTTAAGGCAGCTTCTTCCACAGTAAAAATGAGATCTGTACATACACATTTCCACCCCTATTAAAGAGACGTGTCTTAACTCAAGAGCAGAAATCGGCACATCTCATTTTACTTGAAATTCTGTGTTCCCTTTGCTTTATTAAAGACTGCATTTTCATTTCATGTAGAGTCAATACTCCTACAGTACTTTCTCACTGAACCAGATGGGGTTATTTCTTCAAAGTTACATGCACCTACTACAGATTGAAAGCAAGAGGCCAACAGACCTCGAGAATCCAGCTCACTCCTCCTGCCACGGCCTCAGAACTATGGGGAACAATATATTTCCCCAAGTAACTTTTTTTCACCATTTGGTTTGGGTTTTTTTTTATAATCCCCCCCACACACACACACACAATTATTCTGCTTCCCAAACTCCTGCTCAGCTCTAATTAGGCCACAAATCACAAGAGCCTAATATAGAACAGCTGAGAAATGAATGTGTTTTGTGGCCCCTAAGGTGGGCACTACAAGATGGTGATTGCCTTTACAGGTGGCCACACCATCCCTCAGCTCTAGCTGGCAGCAGGCCTCTACCGTTTTCTCGTATTTTTTTCTTTCCGTCTTTCTTTTTTTCTTTCCGTCTTTCTTCTTTTCCTTTCCCCTTTCAAAGCGTCTTCCGTTCAGCGGTTTATGATCACCACCGCACCTCACTGACTGAAAAGCCCTTCCTCAGAAACTCTCTCCGTGAAAGCTTTGCAGCTTCCTGAGGGGGAACGCGGCTCCGGGAGCTCCCGAGCTTTCAGTGAAGCGCAGAAACACCCTCCCGAGGCCGGGAGGACCACGACGATTGCCGCGCGGCTCCAGAAACGGGTCAAAAACGGCGCCTGCGAGCGGCTGGAAGGCGGGGCGGAGCGCGGTGCTGACAGGCGGGCGGAGAGGGGTCGGTGGGAGGAGGTGTGGGAGGTGCTTGTGCGTGCGCCGGTGAGTGGCGGAGGGCGCCGTGAAACAAGGAGGTGGTAGTTTCGGCATAGATACGTAGGCAGAGGTTTTCGTAAGGCTGAACGCCTAAAGGTGCCTTAGGGCTGAAGGCGGGGTTTATCTCGTGCTACTGGCCAGCAATAGCTAATATTAAAGAAATGAAAATTGGGCATAAAACCCATCTGTGTCTGGAAAGGAAACCTCAGTATAATTTTAAAAAGCTTTTTTTTTTTTTTTTTTTTTTTTTTTTTTAAGTTTAAGGAGAAATGAATCTTTTCATAACTTACTGAAAATGCTGGTGGTTAAGGAAGGATTTCATCTTGTTTCCCCATCCCACCCCCCTCCCAGCAGGTAGCACAGCATGTCAGTATGTCCCAATGCGGCAAGCAGCCCTAGCTCTCGCTGAAGCCCAGTCAACAGAGACGAGTTTTCAGAACATGTCATATCAGGAATAGGCTATTTTCTCTATTAAACATAGTAAAGTTTGAAAAGTTTTAATAATTACTTGAAAGTATTGCTGTTGTGATCACAAACTATTTTCTGCGTTGTAGCAGACAATCATACTTGTGCGATAAATGCCATATGAACATGTTTGCCCGGATTTTAACAAGTCAATTATTTCAATTGTGACAGCAAAAGATACAAAGAAATCAGTTTATGGGCCATCACTCTTAGAACCTTTGTACTTGGTTCCCTTTTCTCTCGGAGTAGCAAAGATCTGAAGAGATTGTATTGAAGATAACTTTCATAAAACTGAGATTAAGAAAGAATAGAATCAGGGTCATTATCTTGGCAGGAGAAGGAATAATATTTGGCTGGTATTTGGCTCCTTTACTGTTTGACATAGAGAGTTACAGTACTTGACACTTCTGGAAGCTATGTAAGAGCCTTTGGTTATCTGACCTGTATAAATCTGTTTTGTACAAGGCAGCAGCCTTGAAATAATTGTAGAAGCATCCATGTCATACTTTGCTGGCCCTTAGAGAAGACACCCGATGGGAGTCACAGATTATCTGGGACAACAGAACAGATGCTACTGCTAAATGCCAGTCCCAAAGGAGCTGATAAAGTTTTAGAGTCATAAGTGGGGAAGCACAGTTGATTTTTCAGAAAATGTCACATTAAAAAAGCACTTTGTTTTTTTCTGCTTTCAATTATAAAAATTGCTATGTTGTAGTAAGTGTCCAAAACTGGTTTAATAACACGGTTTCACCCCAGTAAGAATATAATCCCTGTAAATAAAAACTTTTGTGCTTTCAGATTCTTGCGTATAACCAAATTAATTGCAAGTTTGAAACGTATTAATATTCATTGGAAATCAGAGTTGCAGCACAGTATGTTTTTACATCCCCTGCATCAAGAATTTAATCTATTTAAAAGCAAATGCTCGTTTTCACTCAATCCCTTGCAAAGTCTACACATCAGCAAACAGGAAATCACAGAAAATAAATATCCAAGGAATAAAATTGAACTTTTCCTTGTGGTGTTGGTAGTCAGCATTATTATTCGGACCACCTAGCAGGTCTCCCTGGACCTTCTAATACTGTATTGTCACTTCTCAGCCAAGCAGAAATTGCTGTCTCTTACGTCACTAATGACTTCTCTTGATTTACTTATAAAGTGTCTTTTCCCTGCTGATCTCCTCTCCTTAACTTCTCCACAAATCACAGGCTGCTTTCTGACATAAAAGATGCTTGGACACAGGAGTGTCCACACTACATGCTGTATTCGAGGAACACACTAGCCAGAAATTACAGTGCTGTGTTTCAGTCTTTCATCAACATCTTTCTTAATTTTATTATTTCTGGACAATTTAAACAGCTTTTCTGGTACTTGGCCTCTCTTGCTCCCTTTCTGTCCCAATCTTCTTTTTCTCTGAGGGTCATAGTTGGAATGTCTGCTGTGGTTTCCCTCCTTTTTGATATTGCTGTATGTATCCTGCACAGCCAGGAAGCTCTACACTAGTTCGTGGATCTTGCAATTCATACGAATAAAGCTAACAGTTCTATCTTTAAATGTCAGATCATAAAGCAAAACACCGATAATTAATAGAGCTGAGACCTGCAAGAAAGGGGAGTTTGTAACACCCAAAGGGAATTAATTTATCAGATATCTCTAACCATGCTTTTCTGAGGATGTCATCTGAGAATAATGCTCATCTAAACTAGAATTTGAACAAAAGTTAACAATCAATTAAGTGGCACAGGTTCAAACAGAAATCTTACCCTTTGCAAAAGATATGATAGTGTTGCCTTTGATTAGGATTAGTGTTGATTTTTTAGGAGCTCAGAATCTTAATCATTGAACCCCTGTGTTGCATTTGGCCCATCTCTAAAATCTGTTGAAGTACCAAAAAGTGAAAACTGTGGAATAGTTTTGTATCTGCTTCTTTTTCAGTGGCTTAGGTCTGTCTTTACTGAAAACAGTCATGAATGCATGAATGCAACAGTTTTAGACCTGACAGACTTAGAAGACAACAAGGTTCTGTGAGATCTTTGAGTAGCAGTGGTGTAATTAATATACAGACAAGTCCTGATTCTATGGATAGGAGTTTTATGCTATGGGATTTAGAGCTAAAGAGTGACTACTTTCTGTCTTGTGTCTTGTCTGGAGTTAATGGTACGGGTTGTCTGCTTTGATAAAAAACTGTTATCAGCCTGTTCAGTGTGGTGTGGTGGGTGGTTGTTGCTTTTCTTTTTTTTTTTCATATCAGTTTTGATTATGAGTTCTCATATAGCTATAAAGTCTAATGTTTACAAGGAATGCTTTTCCATACACCAGACAGAAAATGTCACATTGACTTAAGGGTTGTTCTTTACTAAATTTCCTTTGGGCTCTCCTTTAAGTGAGATAGATGTGAGTTGTTTCAAGTCGTATTAGATCTTCATAAATCATATTCCACCCTTTTTCCTTGTCAAAAGCAACATGCTCCCACTTGTCAATGGGAAATTCCTACTTTTGAGTTAGACTTTACCCTTGAGAGAGAAAGCACTTCTAACAAGAAGGAGGTGCAGGCAGGGTTGCAGTATGCAATGCAGGAGCAAACACTGGGAGTTTTAGAATAGACTTACTTGTTTGTGCCATGTATATGGCCCATATTTGCATCTCTTTAAATCATCACCACAAGAATGTTTGCTAATACTTTTGATTTGCCATAGTATATCTGCAGGTATTATTTTGTCCAGCTAGCTAGTCATCCTTGAATGTATATTAGCCATATGTTGTCCCTAAGTCATCCACAGTTGCTGGTTTGAAGCCCAAATTATCGTCTTTTTATTCGATCTCAAAAGCTTGCTGAATTTAGAAAGTCTGTAGTTTATTTCACTATCTAGAAACGCGTGATATGACACATCCATCCACTTGGAAAGCAATGCATTCATTGCAAACAGCAAGTACTGATCAGAGCTGATGCTATAGTGTGTATTAGGTGCGGCGGGACCATACATC
Organism: Amazona ochrocephala; assembly: GCA_039720435.1. Classification (NCBI taxonomy): domain Eukaryota; kingdom Metazoa; phylum Chordata; class Aves; order Psittaciformes; family Psittacidae; genus Amazona; species Amazona ochrocephala. The sequence continues at coordinate 108,130,202 of CM077909.1, forward strand.
AGCATGATTTTCCTCTTACTGATGCTATAGATAAAAGAAGGCACTTACGCGTAACTTCAGGGGTTGATTTCCAAGGATCATTTCACAGTCCTTGTTGTGGGAGTGGATAGAACATAATTTCAGTATGTGAAAAAAAGAAGGTGCTTGAGAGAATCTCAATTGTTATGGGGAGAACTGAAACTTTGGAAAGAGCCCTAAGGGATCACTAGGTTAAACCAATGGCCTTGGGGCATTTGACTGTCAAAGGAGGAAAGGAACATTAGAAATGTTTCATGTCAGGGTTTATGTATTTGCTTCTGCTTGTTAACATGCAGACAGTAATCCCTTCCTATTTGAGAGGGTTTCTAAAGAGGCTGTGACTTGCTAGTGATAGTAAAATTCTCTGATCACACAACATACTAATTGTGTGAATACTTATATATGTTGCCCAGAGAAGTTGTGAATGCTCCATCCCTGGCGGTGTTCAAGGTGGGGTTGGACATAGCCTTGGATGGCATAGTTTAGTGGGAGGTGTCCCTGCCCATGGCAGGGGGGTTGGAACTTGATGATCTTGAGGTCCTTTCCAACCCTAACTATTCTATGATTCTATGAAAACGTTAGGTTAAATTCAGGCACCTGAATTGCCAAAGAGGCAATTTTTTTTTATGTTTTCAGTGTGGATGTGATTTCGCTCATGCTTTAATAAAAGAAAATAGTTTGAGAAGAAACATCCACAGTATGGTGAGAGCTAAGGCATTATACTGTTGTATAAAGTAATCCTCTATTTTCCAAATGAGGAAAATGGAGCTTTGCATCAAGCACTGATTTACAGATACTTTAGCTGTATCTGATCACACCTGTAAATTTTGCAGGAAAACTGATAGAAATGTGAAGCTCAATTCTTTATGAGTAAAAGGCATATAACTTTCTTCTTTAAAATGTGAATTTTCTTTGTGTGTTTTGACTTGAAAGTGCAAAAAAATAGCATGTAGAGTCAAATATAGAAAAGATTAATCTTCTCCCACACTCTGTTGAAAATTCTTCAGTCGTTGTTAATTGGCAAAATCATGATGGCATTAGTGTCTAAGTATTTAAGCTAAATAATGTTATGGAAACCGCAAAGTTCATTTAGTAACTGATTATTGGCTTGCTGAACTGTGATAAATAACTAACATTTTTAACAAGGAGGAGAGTTTTAAGCGTGGCTTTTTCATTGAAGTTTATGGGCATATGATGTTACCTATGGGCTTAGAGTTTAATGAACACATCAATTCTGGGTCTCTACAACGATTTCTTTTTTTAAAACATACACAAATGGTCAACAAATGAAACACCAATTTCATATATTAAAATGAAGATGCCTTGTATACTTACCCAGCACTCATTAAATTTAGGTTAATTCCTCTGTAGTCTTTGGAGAGTGTTCAGGATGATCACTGTTTCTCAAATGAGTATTTTGATTAACAAAGAAGTAAAATTAAGTTCAACATTTAGACAGTTATTGCAAAGGGAATTCAGCTACTAATACCTGTGACTGGGCTTAAAAAAAAAAAAAAAAAAAAAAAAAAGAGGGTTTAAAAAAAAAAAAAAAAAAGAGGGTTTAAAAGAGCTTTTCTGATTATTTTTTTCTTTTTTTTGGTAGGTGTTGTTTTTTTTTTTCTCACCAAGTTGATATCCTTAAGGGCTAGATATGAAATAGAATTCTGTGAAAAGTAGAGGCCGGAATTGTAAACCTTAACAGCACCACTTAGTTGCTACTCAGTGTGGTACCTCTCCTTTTTGCTTTAAATCTCCGTATGTAGAGCTATCTCTGGGCAAATGATCTAATTATTTGAATTATATAAATACTGTTGTCTGGCTACCCTTGATACTAACAGCAATCTTTTGAAAGAGAAGTGCCAACCTGTTCAGCTCCTCAAAAGAGAGGGTATGGATACCACTTTTGAACTGTTGCAGCTATTGCCGTGCAGATAGAAGTGTCCTAATTCAGCTTTTAGTAAATCATCTGATAGGTCAAATTTAAGATTTATGCGTGGCTTCAGTGAAGTGATTTCTGGTAAGAGAGAGCTCTCACCTCTGAAGCTTTGTCTCCATTTTGAAGGGTTTCCACTCTCTTTTGTGCTGCACAGGATGCCTGTGCATCTAACAGGGATACAAGCTCATCCTAGAGCCAGGAAATCTGAAGTTTTGGTGTCTCAATGCTAACGCTCTTTTATTAGCTCTGGTTCTAGGTGCCAACTGTAACTAATATTATTAAATGTATTAAACTTGGTGAGCTTTTTAAACAAAATGTATAGCTATTTCTTTTCAGCTTTAATCGAATGATTTCTTAGGTTCCATAAAGAAGAGTCTGAAAAGCTGAGTCTGCTTTATAATGTATTAATCCAATTTTGCTTGTTAACAGAGACATTTGTATTTAACTTTTCTCATTGACTAGTCACATTTACTGTGAAAAATGTTGATCGTTATCTAGCAGGCCAGTCTCAAATCCAAATAAATGCAATGGTTCAATTTGGCTTGTAACTGCATTCACTTAGAATTGAATATACTCGAACACAAGTGTCTGATCTGAAAAGCAGTGTGGTTCTGTTTAGAACCCAAAAGGTAGCAGAGGAAAAAATAATAGCCAGTCATCTAATGGTTTTCTTAGCTGTGGTAGATAAAAAAGGGCTATGATTATATGCCCACTTACAGTGAATTATAGTAATAAATCATGCTTGATTGCTGTGCCATCATGCTTAATAGTGGGCTAGTTTTGTATGACCATCACAACAGGTTAATTTGCTCCAGTTAGTTATAAAAATAAGACAGTACAGGTCAGTTCAGGAGGAAATGTTTTGTATGGAATGAACACATACCTACTTGTGGGAATAATCAGAAAAGACTTTCAAAACGGGAAGAATAAGAAGGTGATAGAGTAGTTCCTTCATTTTAAGGAGTAGGTAAAAGCTGCATAGTGACAAGATGTACTTTTGTATATCTGAGTTGGCTGTGGGATTTTTTTTTTTTCTTCCTATCTCCAGACCTTTCCATTGAATACAGTGTGTCTTTTCGTATATTCTTATCTCCCTGATACTGCTGTCAGGTGCAGAATCCCTCAGTATATTGCACGAAAAGACTTTTAATATTTCTTAAACAAATTGGGATTTTGTTCTTGAGGCATTTGTGCTGTATTCCAAACAGCAGAGCTTTAACATGCTACTGAGTGTGAATGCAAGTATCGTCTGGACTAGCAATTTAACTAGACTTATTTTTCAGTCAAAATATAAACACATGCATTTCTGTTGGGATAGTAATATATATATTTAATATTTTGGGGGTTATGTTGAGTTGCCTCCAAGTTACTTGATTAACATGGCAACTTACAATTCATGACCAGGTGAAAACAGGTTTGGCAAATTAAACAGTTCCTGGTAAGTGCACTTTGTGCTATTCCTTTCCATTAGTCTCATGCCTGGATATGCTTTTTCCTTGAGAATGTCAGACTGTTGCATGGACATGTAGACTGGTTACAGATATGCATTCTGCTCATGTATCAGACACATGACAGGACTCATCTGCTAAAGTTGCTGGGGTAAGTGTCTGTCGTGGTTTAAGCCCAGCTGGCAACCCAGAACCACACAGCCACTCGCTCACTCTCCTCTCTTCCTCCCCACACTCCTGGAGGGATGGGGAGGATAATCGAACAAGTGTAACTCCCATGGGCTAAGATAAGAACAGGCCAGTAACTAAGGTATAACACAAACCACTGCTGCTACCACCAATAATAATAATGACAGGGGAAACAACAAGGCAAGAGAAAACAACTGCTCACCACCCGCCGACAGATACCCACCCTGACTGAGCAGTGGTCTAGCCCTTCTGGGTAACTGCCCCCAGTTTATATAGTGGGAATGATGTGCTGTGGTATGGAATACCTCTTTGGTTAGTTTGGGTCAGGTTTCCTGTCTCTGCTTCCTCCCAGCTTCCCTTCCTCCCTGGCAGAGCATTAGGCTCAGAAAGTCATTGGTCAAAGTAAACATTACTGAGCAACAACTGAAAACATCGGTGTTATCAGCGCTTTTCCCAGGCTGAAAGTTAAAAACACAGCATTGCACCAGCTACTAAGAAGGGGAAAAATGACTGCTACTGCTGAACCCAGGACACTGCTTCAGTCCACCTAGAATGTGATTAATGCTCAGTACCTGCTGCTACTTTGTTGCGGTAACTACCTCCTTAATAAAGGTCGCAAAACAAATTGTCTGCCTCAAGTGTCACTCATAGGCCTGATATTCTAGTGCAACATCACCTCTATAAGCATTTTAAGCTGATATGCCAGGCTGTGACTTGGGACTGCTGAGCTGTGGACAGATGTCCTGTTCAGCAGCCCTGATTTCATTGGGGAAGGAGTCCCCCAGATATACCTGTTATATGAACTACCAGCAAAGTAAATAATATCACTTGATATGGCCAGTTGATAGTAAGAAATGCCATTGGAATTTTTAATATGGCTATAAAAAGTAGGAAATAAAATTAATTACAAAGTTATCAGATTTACATTGCAGACCTTTTTTTATCATTAGAAAGTGGCTATTTGTTAATGCAATGCCAAATAAAGGAAATTATTTGTTATGAATAATTGTTATAAAATTAATGCATTTTCCTCATTAAAATTTGCAGACCCAAAGCTTGCTTCTAGTAAAATGAGTCATTGCATGCTCTGCTGTTTTTTATTGGGAGAAAAATCAGACTTGGTGAACCACAGTTCTCTTCCGTGTCTTGGCATGTCACAAGGTAATGCTGAGGTGGTTGTACCTAGGCTTTTTCCTTATAGCACACTCCCAAAAAACCTGAAAGGCTTTTAAACATGGAGTGTTTTCATAGAGATGAGACAAAATGATCAGCTCAGAATGCATAGGGAATGTGAACTGTTCTCCCCATAACTGCTGTGTCTTTCCAGGCTAGTCCTTCATTTGAGGTTTGAGTTCTGTGAACTTGGTGACTTTCTGGGCTGTGGCAAAATCTGCTTCATTCCCTCTGGTCTTTCATAAAGTATTTCCGTCACTTTTAAGGCCTGAATGCCACTTGCAGGCTTCACGGCCCTGATGTGACTCTCACTTCTCTGCCAACCCTATGTGGAACACTGTGGATTGATCTTGCCCAGGACAGTCTCCATGTCTTTCCAGTGAACTGCCTTGACCCAGTTGTATTTAAAGAAATGTGGTAAACAAATTGGGAGTAAGCAAAATCAATTGGAGTACATGCTTTTAATTCTGTGATAATTTCAGTTGTAGTAAATCACCAGTAAAATTGATGCTTTCTTTATCCTACCTGGAGTTAAAATGAAAATTTCAAATAGAAGTATTATCAGCTTCTCAGAAAGTACGTTATATTTTGATACTTCTCAACCTGCTGAGTTTTGGAAGGAGTCTTTAGGTAGATTAAATGATCCCTTCTTTTTCAGAGAGATTTTGAAAAAAAAAAAAAAATTGCTGTCCTTCAGATCTTTTTCCAAAGTTACTCCATATTCTTCTGTCTTCCTAACAAATTCTAATCTCTTTCAAATTAGTCATCTCATTTAGTATTCCCTAGGATACTGAAACATTCCCTCTCAATTTGACGTAAAAAAGCACCTAAATCACTAGCTATTGCAAGCCTGCCGAGTCTAATTTAATTTTTGTTCTGTTTAATTTATTAATTTTTCAGATGAAAACCATAATACAAAGAAAACAGCCAGGGCTGCAGTTAAGTAATAGAGAACCAGAACCAAAAGAAAACAGTATGAGCTATTCTTCTATTGTGACAAGACAAATAATTTCATCTATTTTCTGACATAAAAGGCAAAAAAGGAAAAGGCGAGTCTGCCAAATAGCTCAAAGAGGAGAAGAAACAGAATGGAGTGAAAATTTTCCTAATGTCAGAGGAAATGAAAGAGTGAACTTTGAAGGAGGCAGCACCCATTTTGCTGAGTAGAGCCTTCTCAAAGCTGTCATGTTGGGGAAAATGGAAAAGCTCAGTAACTCATTTTAAAACTGTTTGTGTTAAAGTTTGGATTTCTTAGACCTGTTGGCAGCAGGTGTCATCTTTTCTTAATATTCATTATTCATGTACCCTCACAAGGCATTTCAATTTATAAATGAAGAGGTATACAAGCCCTTTTCTGCTGCGTTAAATAATGACTTACATTACTGCCTTTGAGCTCGTAATGCCATAGCTGTAGCTTGAAAGTTATTTGCCTACTATAGCTGATAGACATATGAGTTGCAAATAAGTTTTATTTTGATGAATATACAGATGAACAGAGTTTTTCCATTTGTCTTCATCTTTTACTGAATTGTAATGTACTTTCTTATATTATTCTGAAATAGTAGGTCTTCTCTTCAAATCTCAAACAGATCGGTCAAATAGATATACGTCTCATTTTCTCTCATCATTTTCCATTTCATGTGTATGGGCATAATCCTGTTAGTTATTGCAAGATTTGGATCCCACTAGGCTGGGTCTTGAGGTCCTTAATCTTTCTGCAAGCCAGGTCTTACTGTTTTCAGTGCAAAACCTACATGAACTAGGCCTGAGATAAAACTGAACTACTGAGCCAGTTTCACTGAAAGCAGTACAAAGTTTTTGTCGTTCATCCCAGTGGGAGATGTAGCTTGACTGAATTGTAACCTTAGATTTTTACCCATTAACATCAATGGGACTGGAAGGTAGAGCAACTTGTGATATCTGTTATTAAAACGCAGAGCCAAAACTAGTAATTTCTCAGTGTGAATTTTAAAGGGGAAAACTTCTGGACTTGAGCTGCTATAACTCACATGCTGCGATAACCCCACCTGAGTAAGGATAGCTCAAAAGATGAAAGGTTGAAGGATTAAATTCTTAAACCATTACCAGGAGAGTTTTATTTATATACTTTGATCTCCATTTTGTGACAGTCTGCGAATGAATGTTAGCAGGGGAAAAGAAGTGGATGCAGACATTTAAATGTGTCCAGTTCTTGACAATTCCTGGAGGACACTGGAGAGCAGCTTCCTGAACCCTGAGTTCTGCATAGTTAGGTTTATACAACCTCCTCCATGAGGCATATTCTGAGAGCTGCTGAAATCATTCTGAGTACCAGGACTAGGTCCTATTTAGCCTTTTCTAATAATTTGCATGGGAGATTGGTAACATAAGGAACAGACTTCTTGTATTAACCCGAAGACTCCAGTGAGAATAATAGATTAAAAGAGAGCTGGAGCAAACTGTGTGCTATCAGGATAGGCAATGAAGTTATTGTGCTGTTTCATGATGAGTTTACACCAATCTGAAGTTGTGCTGGGTGTTTTTTTCTAGCTGTGAGTTCTTGCTGCTGACATGCACAGTTGTGATGTTATATGTTGAGTCAGCTTGGCTTGTTGAGCCATATGCACCCCCTGACCCTACTAAAAATGCAATTAATTTTCATCTACTTTTCATCCACAGGCTGTCTCCTCTCATCTCTCCTCTTAACAATACAAGTGTTGGACAAATACTTGTATTTTTAAGAGCGAGGAATCAGAGACATGGTACATCAGTCCACTCTTTTTCAGGTACTTGAAAATGAACATAGAGCTTCCAGTCCATCAGCTTGAATAGTCACTGTTTGTTCCTTCCCTACAAGGAGCTCAGCAGAACATGTAGTCATTTTTAACTCTTCCCAGACACCAGCTGTTGAATACACAATTTACATGGCTGAATTTGCGCAATGCTTGTATGTCAAAAGTATTGGGCACACTGCATGGAAGTGCAGAGCAACTGCATATTGCATTATACTCCCATGGATCCAGTAACTGACACTCTGTGTATGAACCTGAAATTATTATACAGAGGCACTCAATCTTCTTATAGCTTGGTTTATTCAGATATGTAAGCCCAGTTCTTCAGATCTGCTAAATGCCCATGGAATGGCTTAGTAGTTACAGTCTGTGGGCTGCTTAGTTTCCAACTGGGATGCCAGGCACAGCCAGAAATATATTCAAATACTGAACCAGGGGAAGATTCTGTTAACCTTTGAACAGGCATTAACATTGCTTTCATGTATACCACACTTTGTCCTGTGGGTTTATTCCTGTGAGCAAAATTGCCTGTGTTCAAGTGGCTGCAGGATACGGGTCTTTAAGTGGGACCATTTTCTATGACAGTATGAGGTTGTGATTAATGACTACTTGGCGATCTGTCATGGTTCTTCGAAAGATACCTATTAGGCAAGGTTAGACTTGCCTATCATTTAAGTGCAAAATATGAATTCTGAAATGCTAAAAGACTCCTGAAGGTGGCTGGCACAGAGGTACACATCTTGTGAGAGGTAATGAAATAATAATAGTAAAGACTGAAGTTAAATGATTGTTTTTTTTCAAGCCCAGCAAATTAGGCATCTTGAGGCTACTTCGAGAAAACTGAAGCTGTGTTTTAACTTTAACATACTTCGAATAGCCCCAAAGTCTCTCTGAGCTTGCTAGAACATGTTGCTTTTGAGCCTTGAGATAGCTGAGCATTGCTGCTGGTAGACTGTTCCAGAACAGAATATATGTGGGTGCTTGAACTGCTGAGTGAACTTTCAGACAGGAGACAAGCTTCTGTTGGAATTAACAAAAATAACTGCTTTCCTGTAGAGATTTCTGTTGCATTAAAACAATGCTGATTTTCAGTTCTGATTTTGAGATTGCTGAAATGGCACCACTGCTGGCTGAAGTCACCATGGTATGCGAAATTCTTGCTTGTCAGCCACACTGGAGTGTGGTTTTAACACATTTTCTTTACATGATGAAATTGCACCTATTCAACCAGAGTAATATTCTCTCCCCACCTTCCCCCTTTTGGAAAGAGTTATGCGGTTTCCCTGAATTAGAACTGAAGTGACAGTGCCATCTTACAAGTTCACTTTCTTCAGTTGTAGTTAGGGGATTGTAAAGTTAAGTGATATTATTCTGCAAGTTTAACTCTTCAGTGGAAAGAGTTGCAAGGCTGTGCAGTAAGGTGTGATACACAGTGTATTTTATCATGAAATTCTGCTTATAATAGCTTTCATGAGTATCTTTTTTTAAATGTTAATGAGTATTTTCATGCATCTTCCAAAACATTTTACAGAAATACTATAAATACATTGGTCTATGTTTTTTTATTACCAAAACCACAGTTATAAGTGGTTTGCTGTTTGTCAAATGATGGGTTTTCTACTTTGATGCAAAATACACAAGCAGTTGTCAAATCATGTGACTCAGCAGTGGTTACAGTCAGAATTGTTACATTCCATATTTGTGTATGGTATTCAGCCTCAAGGCAAATTTTGAACAGAAATGTGGGTTCTGATGATAAATTTTTATGACTCAGAAAACAATGTCAGAGTTATCTATAAGGATATGGCTCCTTTTACTGCAGTATGAGTGAAATCTATTGAGCTAAAGTAAGACTGGGGTCTTTGGTTCTGTAAATCTTTTCCATCTCAAGAAAAGAGGCCAAGGGTGGAATTGGTAAGGGTGCTAATTTATTCATGGTGATAAAGGGGAAGTTGACAGGTAAACAGATATGAATGAGATGTTCCCTTTCAATGCTGTTTTGGATTCATTACAGGAATTAAATATCTCTGTGAATTTCCTGTGTTTATTATTTTTTGTTGTTGTTGTTTTAAATAGACCTTTCATTTTAAAACTGTTGGTTTATGTTGGCACATAGCCTTTATGGTGACCTTTAAAAATGTGCGGGTTTATTATCTACAGAGAGTTTCTATGAACAGAAGAGTTGAAGCAACAAAGTAAACTGCTAAACCTCGTTCATAACACTGTGAAGAAGAAATAATTAGCTGTCGGTTAGAAGACAGTAGAAGATTAAGTAGTTTGTGAAGTCATGATTTTGAAGAACAAGTTATCAGGGGGAGTGAGTTTGCAACCATTCAGTTCAGGAAGACATGGCTTATATATATAGTGTCTGTGAAACTCAGTAAATAAATGGTGTTGCTTCGGGTATCACAAAACACACATGGAACTCAATGACACATAGTCATAGGTATCATCTGTATGCTGGGCAGTGATTCTGCCTTCAAAGTCTAATTAACAGCTCAAGTTTGCATCAGAATTGTGTCAGGCATGTGCAGGGGGTGGAGAGCTTGGTTGGAGCTCATGGCTGGTGCAGCACAGCCTTTTGCAATTAATATCTTGACCAGGGCTAGGAATTTCTACTGCTATGTCAAAGCGAATAAAAATAGTACTTACCCTTCACCAGAAAAATGAGAAAGTGTCTGATATAACTTATTTCAGAATGAATATTAAAAGTGAAGTTACAATTATACAGAAGAGCTCTTATGAAATATTTTTATCAGCAATAAAATAAGCATGAATTATAGGACACTAGGAGTAAACAATTATTCTAAGATGTAGAATTATAGCTAGGCTGCATTATCCTGAATAATGTTATGATAGAGCTCCAGGATAGATGATCCAGGGCAGAGGCTGAGCTGGGTTTATTGAATGCTAGATGCCTGGTATTTGTTTAGTCAGCTTGCTTCCTTTTTTGACTCAATTGAAAAATTAGCTCCTTGGCTTAGCCTGTATTTAAAAAAAGAACTAATTATTTTTTTTAAGTTTTTCACAAACATATTTTGGGTGAGGGAGGGAAGGAAATACTTCCTTCTACCTGCAAACACAGGGCTCCTTTCATAGCCTTCCCTCAATTTATTTTTTCTAAATGATATTGATCTTGCCTGTGTGCCAGGTTTCTTGCCAGTTACCACTTCAGATACTGATGTCTCTTGGTAGAGAACATGCAGTAATGCTAGGAACAGGGAGAGGCAAAGGCAGTAACAAAAGTATCCTGAAACAAGGGTTTCCTTTGGTAGAACAAGCTAAATACTTTAAACAAAAATCTAACATTTTTAACAAGTCCCTTGATAAATAATGGTGAAGCTTAAGAGTGAAATCTCCTGTTGTGGTTTACCTCAGCCGTCAACTAAGCCCCACAGGGTTGCTCGCTCATACTCTGCAAGTGGGATAGGGGAGCGAATCAGAAGGGCATAAGTGAGGAAACTTATGGATTGAGATAAAGACAGTTTAATAGGCAAAGCAAAAGTCACACACACACGCAAAGCCAAACAAGGAATTCATTCACCACTTCCCACAGTCAGGCAGGTGTTGCCATCCCCAGGACAGCAGAGCAGTATCATGTGTAATGGTGACTTGGACATACAAACACAGTCGCCTCCAACATCCCACCATTCCTCCTTCTTTCCTCAGCTTTGCATGCTGAGCATGATGTCATATGGTATGGAATATCCCTGGGGTCAGCTGTCCACTGTATCCCCTCACAACTCCTTGTGCACCTCAAGCTTCTTTACTGGTGTGTAGTTGTGAGGAACAGAAAAGTCCTTGACTTTGTGTAAGTGCTGCTCAGCTGTAACAAAAACATCCTGATGTTATCAGCTGTATTCTCAACACAAATCCAAACCTTTGCCCCACACCAGCTACTGTGGAGAGAATTAACTCTATCCCAGCCAAACTCAGCACATCTCCAAATGCCAGTTTGTCTGAAATGGCATCCTGAACACTTCATCACTTTTAAAAATTAAATATTTCCTTCTGGATAAGTCAAAGGAAGGTCTCCATCGGCAGTGCTTTGCCATCTAAGAAGTAAAGAGCTAGCCCAATTAAAGATAGGTATACATTAGCTAATTTAATCCATTAATGGTAGTGTGCAGCAATCATCTATCAGGGAATGAGGGATAATCCCTAATAACTGAGTCTTGATTCTTCAGCTGTAGGCATTGCACTTCTTTTCAGACACGGAGGCTCTTTGTTCTTGATAAGGATGGCTATAGTGCACTCTGACTAGAGGAAGAAACTGTCAGACAGGACTAGTAAAATAAGACTGATAATGCAGAGGTTAAAGGCACTAAAATATTACTTTGGTAGTTCCCATGATGACTGAAAACATGTGAGAACATTGGATTCTTTGAAAACTTTTTTGTGACTGTTCTCAAAGGATGAATAAACCCAAAGAAAAGAGCAACAAAAATAAGAGGGATTAACTTTGTACTGTACACCGATCAGTCTTTTGAGCAGTGTTTGTCAGAAAACAGTATAAAGGCCCTTCCTGGCCCTTTGCCTGGTTTCCTGTGCAACTGCAGCACTTGATGCTGGACCGGCCCAGCAAGAGGCTGACTACAAAACAGGCGCTTTTTGTCATTCAGCACTTCCACAGCCCGAACAGAAGCAGGGCTAACTCAGCTCTATGTGTAGCTATTCACGTAGCTGCTGTCAGAGTCTTGTTTAGTGCTAGTGTTTTTAAATTTGGCAATCCTGATGTATAGTTTAGCGAGAGAAATAATACAAAAAGTTTGCTGACATGTTTTTACATAAAGCTCTCCCAACATGTACTCACCAGGAGCTTACAGAAATTATCTTCATATTGGTCTAGCTTTGTGGCCTAAAGGAATTGATCCAAGGGATGAGAATTTAGACCAGAATCCAAGCAATTAGTCCCTTTGTGGATTTTTCTAATGGTTGCACATCTGTAAGAAATCTGGATGAGACAATCACATAATATTAAATAGACTCTGTTTGGTAAGAACAGTCAGAAAGTAATGACTTTCTTTGAGGTGTCCAGCCTGAAGGAGTCTTTGATACTTAAGGTGTCATGTAATTTATTAAGATGATAAAGCTGATGTTAGTAATTGGCAAAGTCCTGTGTGAAGTTCCAGTGCTGGTTTAAGGTGTCAGCTAACAGTTAAATGCATGTTAAATGCATCCTCTTTGACTGTAACTGGCCTTATGTACAAAAAGAATAGCCTGGATATGCCTGAAATGTCTTTCCAATAACATAAATGACTAAATGTATTCTACTGTCTTGTACAGCATTACATCTTATGATGGCCATTCTCTTTACCACCATAAGGATTAATTATCCAAAATGGTGAATGTATTTACTATATTGAATGTGACTTAATACAAGTCTTCACATTGAGGTCATTTTCATTTCCAATAGGAAAGTATTCCCCAGTCTAGTAAACACCTGAATATGTGATTAAATGCATTAGTGGGTTTTCTAGCTGGCTTTAGTGGGGCTGCTTTTATTTTATAGCTCTGTAAGCATGTCTTTACAGGTGGAATTAATGCAAGCTGCCTCTGCTGTTCAGAGTCCTTAGTGATTTCACACTCTCTGTATGTGTGTGCATGTTTAAACTGTTTGCAGACACATTGAATTTTACATAGCGAATCTTCTGTGAGAAACACACATCACTAAAATTCCATTAAATTAAAATATAGGCATATAGGTATGCTAATGTAGTGTACGCTGGGTTTTCCTGATTGTTGTTGTTAAGCTTCAGTGTCATTAGTCAAGCACAGCTGATATCTTGGGCTAGATGTGAAAATGAGTGTCTCCGCCATTTATACTGGAAAACAAAGAGAATGGGAAGGGAGAAAGATGTGCTTAAGAATTTATATTGCTAGTGATAAAAAAAAAAGAATGCTTCAATAGTGTCATTCTCCTTGAAGATCTTCTCATGCATAACTTTTCGGGTGGTTTCAAGGCAATGATCAGATGAGTAAAGACTTAGGAAAGACCAGCAGCAAAATGAATCCTCTTTCATAGTGAGACAGTTAAAAAACCAAAAAAAGCATCAAGTAGTGTTAAAGTGTGTTTGCTTTGCCTGGTCCTTCAGAGGTAACCAGTCACACAGCTTGGCACACGGAGAGACAAGAGCATAATAAGGACCTGACGCTTGAGAAAGAGTTTGGAAATAAGAACCACTGGAAACACTGAAGTAGAAAGGTCAGTCTATTCATGAAGTACTCAGCACTTGCATTCAACATGGCAATTTAACAGTGTGCATTCAGCTGTGCCCAGTGCACAGTGTATTGCCTGAATTTACTTGACACCTTTTGTTTGGCCTGGAAGCTGCTAAGGTAGTGTGTGTGCCTGCACCCACACCAGACCCAGCCTGAGTAACTTCTATTTGAATCTCTTTGAGGACATTCTGTCATCTGGGAGGAATACATGATGGAGTCTGATGTACCAATTCCTGTTCCCAATATTTTTAATGGGCTGTACAGCAGAGGAGGGGCCACAATATGGGATGGTCTCTTCCTGCCTACTCCTGGGAGCGTCTTTCTCTTTTTCCCTTTTGGTACTATGAGTCTGGTATTCGTTTGGATTCAGTGTTACAACCTTAATAGGAGTTGTAAAGTGTGTGGCTACTTACACCCCAGGAAGTAGAATTTGGATAGAATCATAGAATCATAGAATAGTGAGGGTTGGAAAGGACCTTAAGATCATCTAGTTCCAACCCCTCTGCCATGGGCAGGGACACCTCTCACTAAACCATGCCACCCAAGGCCCTGTCCAACCTGGCCTTGAACACTGCCAGCGATGGAGCATTCCCAACTTTCTTGGACAACGCATTCCAGTGCCTCACCACTCTAACAGTAAAGAATTTCTTCCTTATATCCAATCTAAACTTCCCCTGTTTAAGTTTGGACCCGTTACCCGTTGTCCTATCACTACAGTCCCTCATGAAGAGTCCCTCCGATCTTTGGATTCTAATCCTGGGATAAATAAAATAACATCTAGAGATTGCATCTTCTATTGTACTGGAGGCTGTTCCTTTTTTCTTCTTTCTTGTGGTTTTTTTTTTTTTTTTTTTTGTCTCTAGTCTTTTTCAATAGTTAATAAAAGGACTTTGTAGTAGAGAGGTGTGGATCAAAGGCGCGGGTTTTTTCGAAAGAAATATGGGCCAATGTATGTATAAATTCGTTACAGGGATGAAAGTTGAAATTGGGAGAACATGCTTGACAAAAGGGCTCTGTTGTTAGAAAGAGTTTGATTTTTGTGAGGCAAAGCAGAAGTTTTAAGTAAGAAAAGACTTTTAGAGCAAACTGTGGGGATGATTATCATCTCACTGGGGCTTCATGAAGATGACAGTTATGGGAAGACGTCTGTTAAAAGCATGCACTAGAGACCCTTGTGAATAAGGAACAGAAGCTTCTGCATTAGGAAGGTAAGGAGCAACACTGACTAAAATAAATCGCAAGACAGATGTGCCTGAGAACCCTGTGAGGAATTATTTTTTATCTGTCAGTTGTTATTTGATATGTTCCAGAAAATCTAGTAAAATGTAACTATGTAAAACAGGCAAGTAAGGTCATTTCATAGCTTGAGTTTGGTTCCTGCAGAAGGAAATAATCAATGTGCAGACCAGGAAAATATTGTCAAATATGTAAGTCAGATTAAAGGGCTTGTGAAAATATATGTATGCAAGCAAGGAAGGTGGGAAAATAATTTCTAATCTAGACCATGGGGAGAGAAAGGGACCACAAATGAGTATTGGTAGCAGACATAGAGCACATGAGTCACTGACCAAACAAAACAGAGAGTGGGATCCACTTTGTTTATTCTTAAGTATTTTGTAGGCCCATCTGGCCTTTAGCTCCTTCTCCAGAAGGGCACTGATCACTAGCTAATCTGGCTTTGGCTTCTTGTGTATGCAGGTTGGGAGCTTTATATCTGGCCCTCTTACCTTGGTGTGTAGCCAAGCAGCAGTTGGAATTTATCCCATGTTTTTGTCAGTGCTCATCATAGACAGAGAATCTTTTTTATTTCTGCTGTCAGTGTATGTAGCAAACAGACTGGGAAATCAAGTTTCTGCTGCATACCATCCTAAGGTGGTTTCTGTAACACTGCATTTATATTTGAGTTTGGGGAATTTTATCAAAGAAATCTTTTTTCTGAATTGTATTTGCCTCTTTTGAAGCTGTACTTGACCTGTAATATAGAGTCATAGAATCACAGAATGGTTAGGGTTGGAAAGGACCTTAAGATCATCTAGTTCCAACCCCCTCCCATGGGCACGGAAACCTTCCACTAGACCAGGTTGCTCCGTGCCTTGTCCTACCTGGCCTTGAACATTGCCAGGGATGGGGTAACCAAAGCTTCTCTGGGAAGCGTGTGCTAGTGCCTCACCACTCTCACAGAGAGGAACATCTTCCTAATGCCTAATCTAAATCTTCCTTCTGTCAGTTTGAAACTGTTCCCCCTTGTCCTGTCCCTACAGGCCCTTGTCAAAAGCCCCTCTCTAGGTTTCTCGTCAGCCCTTTTAGGCACTGGAACCTGCTCTAAGATCTCCCCAGAGCCTCCTCTTCTTCAGACTAAACAAGCCTTGCTTTCTCAACCTGTCTTCATAGGAGAGATGCTCCAGCCCTCTGATCATCTTTGTGGCCTCCTCTAGACATGCTCCAGCAGGTCCACATCCTTGTTAAATCGGGGTCCCTAGAGCTGAAAATAAAGTGGTAAATAATTATTTTTAAAGAAGGAAATAAAAATGACAGGGATGCTTCAGAGATAAGACTAAGTCACGTTTTTGTCATTTGCTTAAGGCACGTTTTGTCATTTGCTTAAGGCACGTTTTGTCATTTGCTTAAGGCACGTTTTATCATTTGCACTGTCATCATCCAATTACCTTCTTAGTACTTTATATCTTGTATCGTTAGTTTCATCATTTTTGTTTTGTTGTTATTTTTAATAGAAAGCTGGAATGGAGAATGTAGCTATACTTTAGTTCATTTGTTTAACGTGGCAAAGATGTTTAATTTTTTTAATATGATAAATATTTGATAAGTAAGAACTGCAATCATACTATGTTATTTTTCCTGCTGTTTTTTCAGAATAATGTCATACACTGTTCTAGGTCAACACTACTGGCTCTTATTCTGGAATCAGTGGTGTCTGCAAGACAAATCTCTTCAACCATTTTGGAAGCTTACTAGAATGTGTTTACTGTTAAGTGAAAATTAACCTAAAGGAACCATATAAATATGGAAAGAAATGATACATCCAGAGTGTAATTGTCTGAATCTGAATGTTAGAGAAATGATAGCATAGAGGGCTCCAGAGTTTTTGTTTTGGAGCGAACTATTGTTGACCTTGTAACTTGCATGTTAATGGAGCAGTTTTTAAAAGTTTCACTGAAGAAGAGCTAGCAGAAGAAATGTCAGCAAGGACAATGTCTTTTTTTAAGATTTAAGAGACAGCAAAGAGATTAAAAATATCTGAAAATATGAAGAAGTAGTACACAGAATGTCTAATCATCATGTTTTAGATAAATAAAAAAACCCAGCATATTGGGTAGAAGGAGACGCAGCAATACTGATAGATGAGTTTAGAAGCCATCCTTCAGCACACTCTCTGTGGCCAAGTGAAGTTGTTCTTCATTATACCAAAAAGGGACATGGGCTTTTTTTTGTATGTCCTCAGAGCCCATAACTCCTGAGATTGGGTATGTGATAACTTTTCCAAATTGCTACAATGTGTAGTTGTTGAATTCCAGAGTGTATGGCAGTCATGGCCTAGAAAGAGGCCTGTGTGCATAGAATCATAGAAGCATAGAATAGTTAGGGTTGGAAAGGACCTTAAGATCATCTAGTTCCAACCCCTCTGCCATGGGCAGGGACACCTCCCACTAAACCATGCCACCCAAGGCTCTGTCCAACCTGGCCTTGAACACTGCAAGGGATGAAGCATTCACAACTTCCCTGGACAACCCATTCCAGTGCCTCACCACCCTCACAGTAAAGAATTTCTTCCTCATATCCAATCTAAACTTCCCCTATTTAAGTGTTAACCCATTACCCCTTGTCCTATCGCTACAGTCCCTAAGGAAGAGTCTCTCCCCAGCATCCTTATAGGCCCCCTTCAGATACGTTTGCATGTTACAGTGTGCGAAGATTCAAATGGATTGAATAGACCACGCTGTAAGAAACGGTCATTACTGAAATGTGAGCTGCTTTATTGCTCTTCTCTGTAATGCCTTTGTTTGTGTAAACCTATTTTGCATATTTTGCAGAAGGGTTTTATTTTAGTGTGTTTTATCTGCCTGACTGCACTCTGTGCCCTTGAACATATACTTATTTATCTTTTTATTGTTTGACAGTTTGACAGATGAGGTTTTTTCACTGCAAAAAGTAGTAGTTAAAGCCTTGGTACTTCATGAGTTCTGTACAGCTATTTCAAAAATTCATGAGGTTTTTATCACTGTTATTTCGCAATTTCATAACAGTTTTGGAGCCTGCCATATGTTTCTCTTCCTGCTTTGTAATAAAAACAAGAGTGGTATGTTAGCACTGAAAGTTTGAGAGGTTCAGTAGGATATTTAAAGTGAAATTATGAAATTGCTGTTCCCTAATATATCAGATTAATTTGCTTTCCCTCGGGAGGAAGGTGGAGGTTCTCTTTCATGGCAGAGTTTCTCAGGTGAGCTCGATGGCCTCACCATCACTTTACATTCTGTGTAAGTCTTTGAAGCTCATTGTACACACGGTGCGTCAACGAACAACTCAAGTCATTTCTTGCAACACTCACAATATCCCATCTGCTTAGTTTGCCCTTTGAGTCTGCTGGCTTTGACTTTAAACGGGAAGCAGGTAGATACTTCAATGGAAATTTTTAAATCCCAGGAGATTGAAAGTGTTTTCTTTGATTGGCATTCCCATGTAACTTCTGTAGGGAATATGCACAGACCATGGAGACCTACCCTCTTTAACAGTATGCCAATCAACTCAGCGTTTACTCTCCCTCTGCCTCTTCCAACAACATTACTGTTTTATGTCCTATTCCATTTCACTAACAGCATATTATTCTTCAATTAGTTCAGCTTTGATTTAACTCCTTCCAGGTGTCAGTTTTTCTATTTCATCTTTTCCTGTGTGACACCTGCGTATCAGAGAAACTTAGAGACTTTTAGCTACAGTTTTCTTGTTCAGTAACCACTACAATATGAGGTAGGTGTTCTCTTAGACCTTAACAAGAACATTATATTCTTGGAGGGCTGCCTTTTGCAGGTATAGTCTTGTTAGAGAGGAAAAGGTGTCAGTGCATTTTTTAATGAGGAAATGACATTTCAGCATGGTTAGTTTAATTCTCTATTGGTTTGCTAGCAGTGGAGTGATCCACTCCTGCACTTGCCATCAGCAAATCCACGAAGTTGCTAATTAAGAGAAGATTTACAGGTAGGGGTAACATCCTTAATTAGACTAAGTGTAGTTGGAAAAAAACAGATAAGCTCTCCGGCACATAAGTAGTTTTTTAGGTCTGAAACAGAAGCAAACTTCAAAGGAAAATTAAAGTTGGAAGCAATTGTTCTGACTTAATTAAAGAATGACCTACAAAATACTTTGAAAGATAAATCTGGAAACTCAAATTCGTAACTCAGTAAATACCCCAAACTACGGACTGACTGGAGTTACTGGTTTGTGGTCTGATGTAAGCTGCAAATCCTGTTCCACTTCCAAAACCACCCACCACCCCCCTCCCCATTAATGTTGCAGTGTTCCAACAGTTATAAATTACATGTAGCTCTTTCCCCTGAAAGGCAGCTACTTCTCACCTCTCCTCTTACTGAGACTCTGTCTCCCCAGGTACACCTTCCTCTTGTCCTGAAGAGACTTGTGCATATCTAATGAATCCTAACCAATTGATCTTAGTGTCTTAATTACAGTTTCCTTTGCAATTTTCTTCTTTAGTTTCAGACCTGAAAAAGAACTTGTGTGACAGAAATGTTGCCTTCTTCCAAACCTGCTGGTCTAACGAAAAAGTATCATCTCAATCTAAAAGTCTAGTTTTGACTGTATTTTTGGCCATATATCTATACTGACCTTCCACGCTTACTCCACCTCTCTGCAAGAAAAAGATCAAGGAAATAAAAGTTTTTTTGTTTTGGTTTGTTTGTTTGTTTGTTTTTTTTTTTTTTTTTTTTTTTTGTTTTGCTTTGTTTTGTTTTTTAGTATTCTTTACATTATTTTGTGCTAATTTATTTGATAGAATGGTGCTCAGTCGTAAGCATTACTGTACACATTAAATTACATGTTCCTGCATTCTAGTGTAACATGAGCAAGTATGGAATACCCCTTTGGCTAGTTTGGGTCAGGTGTCCTGTCTCTGCTTCCTCCCAGCTTCTTGTGCTCCTCCTCCCTGGCAGAACATGAGACTGAGAAGTCCTTGATTAGAGTAAGCATTACTTAGCAACAACTAAAACACTGGTGTGTCATCAGCATTTTCCTCAGACTAAAGCCAAAACACAGCACTGCACCAGCTACTAAGGAGACAAACAACTGTTATAGCTGAACCCAGAACATGGATCAAGCACATTTCAAGGGTAAAATAAGGGTTTCAGTTTTATGGTATTACTGCATAAATCTATATACCTGTAAATGACAGACTCAATATATTGAGGTCATCTTGTGATACTCAGTTTCCTTCTGTCATGAAGTGATGGAAAAAAATAGGCAGAATCATAATCATATTCATTATGATGAGACATCTGACAGCCTTGTGTTTCTACAAGTAGCTTTCAAAGTCCTGAGAAGTTATTTCTTGTTGCTATGCATGAACTGTTTTGATATGGGGTGCAGAGTTCCTGATTTGTGCAACTGAGCATACGAAAAGCCCATAGAGCAGACATGGATATAGCAGCAGAAAACCCATCCCACACTTTCTTACATGGATGAGTCCACCAATCTGAAACCACATGAATCAAATCAAAGCCTCGTTTCTAACACGATGTGATGCGAAGGTGCCTCTTATGTTATGAATGTGAAATTTCTTGAGATTAAAAAGAAAAAAAACAAAACAAACCAAGAAGCCAATCTCTTATAAGGGCTATAAGGAATGTAAAGCATTTTATTTTAATGGTTTTTTTTATACCTGGAAACACCCACTTAAAGAAGGTAAAACTGTTTTCCTAAACTGTTTACCAGCAACAGCTGGAAAACAATACTGTGAATTTAGAGTATGATTTTTCAACGATGTTGTTAACTAATTTTCAAAGATTGGTTCCATTTTTCAGTATCTGTCACTTAAATGATCCAGTAGCTACACTTACTGTGAATAGAATTCACCATCAAATCTCAAGGTATTATGTATAAATCAGGCTACAGTTTATTCTGATAAAAGAACATGGGTTTTCTCAGACTACATAGTCTGGCTCATGCCTCCTCTTTGAAAGTCACTGTTGCATAGCCTAAGTGAATCAGCTAAATCTAATGCTTTTTTGGGAAATAGATATTTGGCCTAGTCCATCTAGTAGTCAGTTAAACTTTGGTAAGATTAATAAGGGAAAAAATGTGTATTGCAAAATGTTTGAAACATCTCTATATCCTGAAGTTCTTATTGTTTTCAGACAGATTAGATATTAAGATAAAAAATATAATTATAGAGTTTGGCACATAATCTACAAAAAATCAGTTGAATTATTTTTGATCTGCAGCATGCTAAAAAATAGAAAGGAAATATAATAGTGTGCAAATACATATGTATTCCATGCTGAAGGTACAAGCTGATGCACCTACAACAGAGCAAGTTTTTCAGCAAGCAATTTCTGTAGATTATTTGTACAATGAAAATCTGTGGAAGTCATCAGCAGTCACTACAGAAGTTAAAAAAGGTGAAATAAATAATGAATTGAAAAATAAAACCAGCTGATCTTTAAAACCCCTCGTACAACATGCATAAAGTCCAGCAGTCTTCCTATCTCTCATCTCCTCCTAAGCTCCCCAAATGGTACTTTCTGAGACAACATTCTTTCCAAGGTAAAAAATTCTGTTAATAATGAATGTCTCCTTACTTTCAACAACCTAGAGGAATATTTGTCTGTAATTCTTTGTCAAAAGTAATAACTGTCTAGGAATCAGAAGCAGAGAAGAAAATAGCTTGTGGTGCTGTGAACGTTTTGATGCTTGCTCAATTCTCTAATCATCATTCAGTGCCTAACGTCCACCATAAAAATGCATTCTTTTGACCAATTTCTAAAGGGGGAAAATCAATCAGTGTAAGGTTTTTATGGAATTCATTTGCCTAACCAAAATCACAACACAATGATAATTCAAACATAGCTATTCAGCTTCCAGGGATTTTTTTGAACAATTCTGTTTCCTAGGATTAGTGCCAGGTACAGAAAATACAAAGCAGAGTGCTTTTTGTATGCAAGCAATAATGTGTAGCCTTTTCCTTTAAAAGACAGTATAAATAATTTCTAAAATAGCACTTTAAAACTAATATGTAGATACTGAGACAAGGCTGTTGTTGAAATTAGTTTGCAGCACTCTGTACTTGATTGGTTTTATTGAGGAATTGTTACGGGATACTGATTACCTGGGTCGGAGCAATGCCAGGCACAGCTACAGGTTGGGCGGGGAGGAGATTCAGAGCAGCCCTGCGGAGAAGGACTTGGGGGTGTGGGTTGATGAAAAAATGAACATGAGCTGGCAGTGTGCGCTTGCAGCCCAGAAAGCCAACCGTATCCTGGGCTGCATCAAAAGGAGTGTGACCAGCAGGTCGAGGGAGGTGCTCCTGCCCCTTTACTCTGCTCTCGTGAGACCTCGCTTGGAGTATTGTGTGCAGTTCTGGTGTCCTCAACATAAAAAGGACATGGAACTGTTAGAACAAGTGCAGAGGAGGGCCACGAGGATGATCAGGGGACTGGAGCACCTCCCGTATGAAGATAGGCTGAGAAAATTGGGGCTGTTCAGCCTGCAGAAGAGAAGGCTGCGTGGAGACCTCCTAGCAGCCTTCCAATACCTGAAGGGGGCCTATAGGGATGCTGGGGAGGGACTCTTCATTAGGGACTGTGGTGAGAGGACAAGGGGTAATGGGTTTAAACTTAAGCAGGGGAAGTTTAGATTGGATCTGAGGAAGAAATTCTTTACTGTGAGGGTGGTGAGGCCCTGGAATGGGTTGCCCAGGGAGGTTGTGGATGCTTCATCCCTGGCGGCGTTCAAGGTGGGGTTGGACATAGCCTTGGATGGCATGGTTTAGTGGGAGGTGTCCCTCGATGATCTTGAGGTCCTTTCCAACCCTAACTGTTCTATGATTCTATGATTCTATGATTAGGTGCTGGATGAGCTATATTATTTTCCCTACCCAGAGTTTTTCCTGACTCAAAGAGCTGAGCTCATCTTTAATTTTTTTTATTTGCTCCCTCTCTTCCGCAGTAAAATGACCAGGATAAATGATCACAAATTTGGGATGCTTAACTTTTTATTTCTGTAGAACAGAATGAACCTATGGATGTCGTTAGAGAAATTCAGTATAAATTCTTCTGGTTTTGTGCTTTTTTTCATATACTTTCTATGCTATGTTGCTTGTGAAATTTAGTCTCCCGACTTCTGTAAAGATTTGGATTTCAATTAACATACTTAACTTGCTAAATATATGTTAAAATGGAAGTTTCTCAGGTACTTGAGAAACTGGGCTGCAAGTATTACTGGCAGGGTGTTCAGACTTGGCCAGTGATACAGCATCCAGGTATATACAGCTGGTTCTTCCACCAGTATAGTCCTCCTGTTAGTGATAGGCCATGTGAATGCTTCCCTTGCATGTTTATAAGCAGTGACTTCAGCTGTAGTGATTTCTCTACATGTAGTCATGAGCATTTTGTTGGCTTCATTTCTTTCCATACACTCTGCTGACTTCTGTGGGATGAAAAATCTGATGGAGTACTGGTTGCATTGTTAGGACTTCCTTCTGGAGCAGGATCACAGTATCCTCCATCACACTGACCACATGTGTGCAGATTTGATATGACATGACAATCACTGTGGCTGTTTTGCTGGAGAGCATGCAGCAAATAAGCAGTGGAGTTGGAACTAGATGATCGTAAGGTCCTTGACAGCCCTAAGCATTCTATGATTTAATAACATTTTTTGTATTGAATATTATTTATGCAGTTGATAAGATACTTTCTTTTTTTTTTTTCCCTGCTATGAAAGGAAATAAAATTTATTATTTTTATCACTGCTTCCTCAAAAACAGGGCTTTTGAATCATACTGTGTGTATTTGGTTCTTTGGCTGATTTTTTTATATATGACAGTGGCTTAGAGTTATCAAAGTGTTTAAGTTCTGAATGCAGGTTCCTTGGTGGAGAAGAAAGACCTTATTAATATCCAAACTTATTAACCCCAAACCTAATTGTTGTTCCTTTTATTAAACATCAGAAACTTCCCATGGAGATTTGGAAACCAGGCTTCATTAGTTCTGCTGCTCACACATCTACTTGTTTACCTCTGGTAACAAGGAAGGGAACCTTCTTCAGGATTGGAATACACACTGAATAATTTGCATATAAAACAGGCAGGAAATGATTTGAACTAATAATGAGAAATAAATGAGCTTTGTTGTCTCTGTATCAGAGTACTATTATGTTTAAAGTAATTCAAATTCAGTAAGTTTTGAAATTGGTAGGCTTGTCATGGTACTGGTTTGGGTATCTTTATGTAAGAAGACTGAGTAAATTATTAGAACACAGAAATAATCAAGAGTCCAAGGAAATCTAAGTCTGAAATTGAGGTAAATTTTTTGTGTGTCATTTAATATTGATTGGAAATCTATTCCAGCAAATTTAATCTGAAGGTCAGTCACACCAGAGAGTTTAGAAAAACAGTCCTGATTTAGTCGTGCCTATCCTGAATTATAAAAGGTATCATTTATACAGTACATAGAATCACAGAATTGTTTAGGTTGGAAAAGACCTTCAAGATCATCCGGTCCAACTGTTAACCCAGCACTGCCAAGTCCACCACTAAACCATGTCCCTAAGTGCCACATCTACACTTTTAAATACCCCCAGGGATGGTGTCTCCACCACTGCCCTGGGCAGCCTGTTCCAGTGCCTGACAATCCTTCTGGGGAAAAAAAGTTTTCTAATATCCAATCTAAATTCCCCTGGCACAACTTGAGGCCATTTCCTCTTGTCCTGTCACTTTTTACTTGAGAGAAAAGACCAACCCCCACCCCTCTATAACCTCCTTTCATGTAGCTGTAGAGAGTAAGGTCTCCCCTGAGCTTCCTTTGCTCCAGATTAAACAAACCCAGTTCCTTCAGCCATTCCTTTTAAGATTTGTTCTCTAGACCCTTCACCAACTTCATTGCTCTTCTTTGGATGAAGTGTCTTCTGAAGAACCCAAAGCAGACTGATAAATTTGAGTTGAAGGAGAAATTGAGGTTATTCAAGGGTATTTGTAAGCTTTATCATTTAATACTTTTTGAACCTTAAGGTGTAAAAAGTTACCGGTGGATTTAGGTTGAAGCGTGATCCAAATATTTTCAAAAGACTGCTTCACTGCTCACTGAAGAAATATTGTCATATTGAATAAAACATAGATTGTACCTTCTGAGTGATGAGGATAATTAAGTGAACAGGGATATTGTCTTACTGGGCTTTGTGCAGCACATGGCTTTCTGAGCTACCGTGAGAACCCATAGAGGTGTATTAAGCCTGACTGTTCTCTGTGTGTAGAGAGGACTGGGCATATTCTTTTTTTGATTGGTTTACTGCATTCAGTAGACTCACTACTGCAGTGGCTTGTTTTTTTTATACTGGGCGTTTTTTGCTTTCATTGTTATGATGGCACTGAAATAAATACTACTTTATGTGTGTGTGTGAGTAGACTAATTTATGTGCCTGGATTTGGGTTTTATGTACTCAGCATTATAAAATCTTTCTATGTAATTTTTTTTTTTCATTGGATTGTGAAACTAGCACTTCTGAAAAGTTTCTTGGTGTAATTTCATTGCTTTATGTTAAGATCAGCTTTATGACTATTGATAGCTTAGAAGTTTAGCACAAAAATAGAAGCAGGCCGGTAGCTCAAAGAGATGAAGCAGTCTTCATGGCTCAAGTGTCAATTCAGTCAAATTGTTCCTTGGTCTGAAATATTGTAATGCCTATAATTTTCCTGTCTTCCTTCTAGGAAATATTGAGATTATATTTTATTCTGTAAGACGCGGTTGTTGCACTAATGCATTATTGGAGGGAGATGTAAATATTTTCAGAATGTAAAAACCAGGATATTTTGCTCCCATAGACAATAGTCCATACTTCAGAAAATGTGAATGTCTGGCCGTTGAGATACTCTTTAAGATATACGTTATCTGCATTGCTCTTCTGGCAGAGTGAAAAATGTTTAATATATGTTTTTCAAGGCATGGAAACAGTTTAGAATTTGCTTTCCTGTGAAGATGTCTTTGAAGAGAGCATTTAATAAAGCAGTGAAATATTTGATTTCTTCTGAAAGCTTTTCTACTTTTTCTTACCAGTAAAAATGAAGCTTTAAAGTTGTAACTTGTGTTTTACTATTGGACATCTGTAACTCCTGACAGAAAGAAAAGAGAGCTCTGAAGTCAGTTTTTAAGGATTCTGTTGAAGTTCCTGCTGAACTTGTGTTTGGGGAATGCAGCACTTTGGTCAATACCAGCTTTTGCAGGTTGCTGGCAAAGAAGCTTTTAATTCTCAGCAGTTGTGATTTTACCTAGACTCATCCTAAGTGGCTGCTACAGTAATCAGAGGCAGCTTATTGGAATTGGTTTTGGATAATAATTTTAGTGTGAGCTTGAATATCTCATTTTCCTGTGATTTATGATGACTTTATTTACCTAGGCAATTTCACTAATTTGGGGGTTGTGTTTTTAATTACTCTAATAGTTAAAAGGAATACCTAACAGAGGATAGAGATGGAAGTTTTTTGTCTGCACTTTCTCATATATAAATATCCATTAGTTATTTGCAATGAAATGTTGATCCAACATTTTGTTAGTGAAAAAATAGGTTCTAGAAAGACGGATTTTGTGAATTGAACTCTTACCTTTTACAGTGCTCAAATTTATAGAAATATTTACAGTTAAATTACTGTTATTTTAATAGTATTGGCCTATGCTCAGCCACTAGAAGTTGGAAAGCATGACATTGGTTCTTTGTCTCCTTGCCGCTTGAAATTGTTCTCTGGTACCATTTTAGGACTTACACTGATAAGCTTAATCATCTGCAGTTAATATAAGTTTAATTTTTTGATATTATTTACTCAATCTATATTTTTTTCTATTATCCAAATTCGTGTTTCCCTCACCCACATACCTTGCAAACTCTTTTGTTTCACATTACCAAGAGATTCTTGTTCCCATGTCTGAGTACAAAGATGAAGCATAATTAAAGGACATAAACCAGCAAATTTTAGAAGCTGTAATCACCCTTCTTTTGCAGAAATCAC
The DNA here is from genome assembly GCA_039720435.1 of Amazona ochrocephala. Lineage (NCBI taxonomy): Eukaryota > Metazoa > Chordata > Aves > Psittaciformes > Psittacidae > Amazona > Amazona ochrocephala. The sequence goes on from CM077909.1 coordinate 108,157,199, forward strand.
TTCATTTTTCATTATAAAATGATCTGCTGTCTTGTTCATATTATCAAAGAGCATTGAACAGTACTATGACTTAACAGCACTGATTCTGTCCATTTAGAGTCATCTGGAGTATTTGCTCTTTCTAACCCCATAATCCTATCCCATATTTGCAAATATAGGACATTATATTGTATTAGTGTACTTAAAACATAATTGAATTACACTACATTTTGTGATGTAAATAATGTCTTATTCCACATTTTTCTTTCTGGAAGGTTCATTTTCCATTGCTGACGCTTCTGAACAGCAATATGCAGTTACTAGTAGCTCCTGGAATGCATAGAAAGGACCATGGTGAGGTGAATGGTCCTGAGATGAAGTTGTCTCTCTGTTGAAACCAGTAGAAGTTATGTCTTTTTATTATTCACTGGGTCCAGAATTTCATCTAAGGTGCTGCAAGAGTTTGTTCTTGAAGAAAACATTGAGTCAAAACATGGTTTTTTGGGCTTCCTTAGGTTTGTTTCATAAGGCAGAGTTTTGTGGATGTTTTGCTTGTCCCTTTTTTTTCCTAAATCATGTAATCCCAATTCATGTTATTTGTTACTGCAGAGAGATTATGGCTATCCTAAATTTTCTCATGTTTCATTGCATTTATAGTTGCTCAAAACTTCTGCATATCTACTGTTATAGAAGGCACCTGGAATGTCATTATCATTTTGCATCTGGCTGTATCTCTGTCGGGAAAACTGGAACCTGCAGTTGCCACAGGTGTGTATTGCAGATAGCACTGACGAAAATTATAGTGCAGGCAGGGCTTGAGATAGAAAACATTTGAAGCAAGTGCTAATGGAATCACAAGTAATTTCACTGGATGTAAAATTCTGCATCTTATTTTTATCACTGTTTAAATGCTCAGTTTTAATTATCTTTATTGGAAACATCCTGCTAATGTGGCTATTTAGTGAGGCTGGATGCAGTTGTCTGCTTCTGATCTTGCATTTATTTCAAGCATCTTGCATAGCAATGAGGTTTTTTATTTCAGGGTACAAATAATTTTTACAATTATTATTTTGCTCAAGAATTGAGAATTGCCTAAAATATAAATGTGGTTTTTAGGTCCCAGTAAAGGGCTGGTGGTGAGTAATTGGTCACTCTGGATGACAGGTTTCTTTTCCATCCTGTATCGGTAGATATGTGAGTAACAGATACAAATATTAAATCAAGTAAAATCTTAGTAGGTAACCTAGATTTCTCCCCATTACAGTTATTATGAATATATATATATGTATATATATATATATATATAAACAAAGGAGCCAATTAACTTCTGGGATTTTTATCCCAGAGAATACGCTTTGGTGTTTGTTTTCTCTTGGATTACTATGGGAATTCAAAATAACAAAAGCTTAATAGTAAATGCCAGGTTTCAAACACCTTTTATAAAAAACTGAAGTACTGGATCTGCTTCTAAAACATTCTATTTAAATGCCTTTCTGCCAGTGGTTTAACATTTTGTTTGGTCTTAATTGCATAATAATTACACTTTTAATAATATTTATTATTTTATGAAGCTCAAAAACATAAAGCTAGATGTTGGCATTCACACACAGGACAAAAACAACCTTGTTTTTCATAGGTCTGCCATGTACGTGCATTAAGCAGGCTGCTGCACATCTATCTCCCTGTGCTCCTCCTACCTTGCCGTTGTACTTGTTTCACAAGTTTACGGGGCAGTTCTGTAACTTCCCGTTCTTAGCAGCATCTGTTTCAGATATGCCTGATAAGCCTCATCTGTGCTACAGGGGATGATATCTAGCGGGACCTTTAAAAGAATAGTTTCATTAACTACTGCCTCAATTCCTCTTCCTATCTCTGGCCATTTCCCATCATGTATGTGCCCCTGCCCCTCTTACATGATCCCACTTTGCAGGAGGTTGGGAAGGAAATTCTGAGGATTTTTTCATTCCTAGCCTCATTCATTCTAACACGGAGTGAGTCAAACCTTGATATATCTTCTCATCAGGATAGGAGAGAAGGCTGATCTTACAAATGGTACAACTGGTGTGAGATGCACAGTTCCCAAAGGCACTGGTTGGCCTGTTCATGTTGATAATGTTTATACTGATAGGCTGATGCTTTCATTTGTTTGTGTGTGTGTGGATAATGAATATTTATATTAGAGGGATTTCCTATTGGATAATATTTCAGGGGCATGAAGATGTAATCTTACTGAAATCACAGGTTTATTCAATAGAAGCTTTCACAGCCCCTTATGGAGATTCAGGCACAGAAGATCATATAAGAACTGTGGTGATGTTTAGCATCTGGGGAAATGCTGAGATACAGCCAGATGCAAAATGATAATGACACTCCAGGTGCCTTCTATAACAATAGACATGCAGAAGTTTTGAGCAACTATAAATGCAATGAAATATGAGAAAATCTAGGATAGATGAGATGGAACTAGAGAGAGCAGTCTTGCAAGCAGGGGACCCTGCAACGCCAACAGAGCTGTCAAAAGATTAGCCTTGAAATTTGGGATGCTTTCATCTGGCTAGATATTTCTGAGCAGCCACTGCTTATGCCGTAGTTAGGATTACTGCTTCTATGCTACCAAAAAATTACGGTTTGATTGAAATTAGTGGTAAAGTTCCTACGTATCCAAACTGAGACATGATTTCACCCATCTTGTTTGAAGAAAATTAGCTTTAAGTTATCTATCACCTTCAGTTATACGTTACGTTGCACAACTGATGACAATTGATCCATGGGTAGTTTTCTAGATCAAACGTTCTGTGAAATGCCATTTTGTGTGGAGGTGGTTGAAGCAGGTCAAATTGTTTCACTTAGTCTTGTTTTCTTCATGTATTTCAGCAACGAGTACATATTGACAGACTTAACTGAGATTGTTTCAAAAGCTAGGGGCTACTTATTTTGCCAAAGATTTTCCATATAAACATGACGTTAATAATGTGTATTTTAATTAAGTTGCAGATAGCACTTTAGGAGGCTATTTGCTGAAACTGCCAAGAAGAAAACAATAGTGTTTGAGCTGACAGAAACAGAATTTGTGAGGAGAATTAAGTGTTTACCACTGTGTTTTGTTTAACACAAATAATAACAGTGGAGAGCATTTCAGACTGATGATAGCAGTGTGTCATGAAGCATGCAAGCAAAGTCTTCCAAAACAGAACTTACTGCCTTTGTTCTTTCTTTTTGTTGGACAAAGATAATGATTGGCAGATTTCTTGGAAAAGACTTCTTTTTATGTGCGAAGTGGGCCTTTAGTACTGCTTCTTAATATGTGGCTATTGATTTTCCTATCTTCTTGTTAAGCAATGTGCATACTCCTAGTAGTTTTGGTGCAAAAATTAATTTCATTTCCTAATTATATGTAACTCATTATTACAATAAACATTAGTACTTGCCAGTGTATTGCTAATTTAGTGCCCTGCCTATCACAAAAGTGTGGATTTTTATTTTCTCTACAATAAAACACATGATGTTTGTAATGCTGTAGATCTCTCTGCTCTCACTGAGATAGACTGTATGTGTGGGGTTTAGCTTTCCATGTGAATTCTAAGTTGATGATCTGTGCTGCAAATATTTTAAGGAGACATATGGACCCTTCTGATCTACAAATCTATTGCAGGATTGCCAGGTGCAGGCAGTAGTTAGAGCACACAATGTGGGGGCTTAATGAATGGCTCCAGAACTAATCACTTTTTACTTTAGGTAAATAGAGGAAAAAATATATATACCTATATGCCTGTGTTACTCTGTAGTCTCCTTGAGGCCCTGAATCAGTGGCCCTCCAGGGTTTGAAGCTCCTTTATGTCAGTGTTTCTCCTACAAATCATGGCCTCCTCAGTCTAATCAGGTTCCTTGAATTTAATGAGTCTCAGTTGAACACTCAACAGAAAACAGAAGAAAAATCCTCTGCATTTAGAAATCATTGTATTTATATGTTTAAAGCTTTTTCTAACTTTCTTTAGGATTTAGACCTCACAAAATATCTAATGCTGTAAGAGCCCACCCACAGTCTTTCTTATCTGAGGTGATTACAAGGCTTTCTTTTTCTTCCCTTTTTCTTTATTTATTTTCTTTCCAGTTTTTTTGGTGTTGTGTTTTTTTTTTTTGTGTGTGTTTTTTTTTTTTTTTTTTAGATTTTCGAGAGCTGAGGCTGTGTATGGAAGAGGGGGTGGGGTTATTGCTACACTTCCGGAGGACTTGAAAAGCAGTTAGGAAAAATGGTCAAGGACTTGGATGTCTGTTTTTATTTTAGCATGAGTTGTTCTGTTACTGACTCGTTTAGGTAATAAAAAATCAAATGAACTTTTAATTAAATATGTGCAAAGCTTTGAAGAACTTTTGTGTGCTCATTAAGCTGCTTCTGTCTTTCAATAGAGATTACGTATGCAATTCTATGCATTATGAAAGCTAAACAAAACATAATAGGCTGAAGACATGAATTAAGGAAATCTATTTTTTTTTTCTCTTTGATGAGGTAATGTAATTAATGGGCATTGGCAATTTTTCCACATTCTACCCTAGTGAAACTGTTAATTTTTTATGGGGGGGGGGCGGGGAGAAGGTATTCTGAAAGACTCCAGTACGGAAGCTCTAAATAATAAAATAGAGAAGCTAAGCATCTAATTTTTTTTTTTTTTAATTAAACATAAAGGGTAATTTGTTTTCATTAGAAGATAATATTATCTATCCTTCAAGGCTGAGTGGATATAATTGCCCATCATATAAATCTCTTGATAAATAGTGCCCTTAGGCAGTGTAACACTAATAATTGTTCAATTACAGACTTCTAGGTCTTCAAATGGCCAGAGTAGTTATTATGCACCTCATTAATAGAAAATAAAGGCATAGTTTAAATGCACAGGAAAAATATTATTCTTTTGAAGATGAGTTCATCTTTACATTTAAAATCCTTTGTAATTAACTGTAATAATTTTTAATAATCATTATTTAATTATATTTTTAAATAATTTCATTCTAATCTGTTTACTGAAAAAAGGAAGGCATTTACCATTTGAAATTCAAATTTTAAACAATATATTAACAATATGCTTTACTTTTTGAAAAAGATGTTAATTCTACCTATTCTAGCTTCAGTGTATTTTAAATCTTTCTAACAGACCAAATTTGTTCTCTAAGGCAACATAATAATCAAATCATTATGTATTACACTGCTGATCTTCTGGACCCTGATTCTTTATTCTTAGTCATGCATTTTAAAAGTACTGAAAATAGACTGAAATTGATGATCTGATAACTACTACAGGTTAGGAAAATTCTTGGAAAACACAGAATTATTGAAGGTGAAATGGAAATTCTTTGTAGTGTTGCTCCTCTTCTAGTATAACCTAAAGGTGTGATGGGGAAGATAGCTGGAACTCTTGCTGTCAGAGAATTCACTTGCAGAAGCCAGGAGGTTTACTGTTATCCAGATTGCCAACCCCAATCAAATAGTAACTAAAATATTTCACTCCTTGCAAAAGCCAGTCAGCCTCAGTGTTATCCATCTTATTTCACTCAATTATGTTGCTGTGTTTAGACCATCATAAATATATATTATATCTATTGTCAGAGGAAAAGAAATGCACACATGCCCCCCACCCCAAGAGTCTGGAGTCTGATGATCTCATCTGTAAATACATACTGCTTGTCTTACTGCAAGCCTTTTGAGTTTTCCTATATTCTTTATTAGCACCTAATCACAAGGCAAAATAGCAGGTTTTTATATGAAGGTATGAGAGTCACCTTGTTCTGTTTGATGGTATCACTACTGAAATAGATTCATCTGAGTAAAGACTGAGAAATTGTTTCCTCAAGTTGTGCATTGTTAATGTGTTTAAAAACAAGGCATGATTGATTTCTGAATGACCTGACACGGAAATCGGGAACAAGGTCAGATAATTTTTCTTACAATTAATCCTAGATTACTATTTATTTCTTTTTAAGGATAATTGCATTCTTGTTTATTTATTTAAAGTGACTTTTGACTTGCTGCAGTTCTTTGCAATTTAGATAAATTTTGGAAGGTCTAGAGTTCTTGCAATTGAACCTCTCTGATTGCTCTGAAAGGTTGAGGGCCCAGGGTGGAAGTATCATTCTACAGAAAATTACATTCTTCAGCCCAGGCCAATACCTGGAGTGCTTTACAGTAATAGTGAAAATAAACAAGGGTGTTGATAAGATTATATCCATGTGTGGATATATTTGAGTTTCACTTTGAAATTCTCTATTCTATTTCTGACTCAATTCAAAATTCCTGTGACTATCATACATCTTTAACATACGCACAGGAACTAGAGTTTATTAAATGCCTCCTTTGAAAGCAAGATACTTAACGATATTTGATTCTCTTTGGACATCACTGAAAATTCAAAATGTAGGTTTGATTTGTTGCAAGACTTAATGTGAGCCTGAATGAAACTGATCCTTTTTAATTAGATTTGCATAAGATTTGAAACTGACACAGAGAAATTGTTCACATACAAACTAAAACAAAATGTTGGCATGAATCTTTGAAAACCAAAATACAGTAGCACACTGGTTACGGACACAGACTTGTTGGATATTGCTGTGGTATTCAAGTGGCTAGGTTTAGGAAAATACCTTTTTTCCAGTGTCAGGATGCATAATAAATTAGCAATGTTTTGTGATACCTAGCTACTGAGGGTACATTCCTTAATGAACTGGTGTGGAAGGCTTCAAAATAGCATGGCCAAAAAAGCAAGCTGACAAGCATTAGCAACACAGGACCTCATTCTCTCTTTTAAAAACAAGGATTGGACAGGCATGTTAAGGGTTAAGAAATAGGTCTGCTCACAGCTAGAAATGCAGCACTGGGAAGTGTGTACAATATTAGAGCTTGTTTAAAAAGATTTGAGATCTGCTTTGAAACAGAGTGATATTTCTGTGTAATTTACAAACCTTTTCCAAATCAATACAGCCATCTCGACTTCATCTAACTTTCAGATTCTTGCATTTTTGACATATTTTCAAAATTATTTCCTAACTGTTTTGTAATAATTCGCATTGATTGCATGCGGTTGATCAGAGCCAAAACAATAAAATGCAGACTTCTGTGGAAGCATTCCTTTCAGTTAACAGACATGTGAGCAATCCAGCCTTTGACTTAGCTTCACTCGAGCAGTGAGCAACAGGCTTTGTGAGGCGTTGCAGGTCGATGAAAGGGTTAACAAAGGCACTGAGCAGGACGTCGGGGCGCCGGATCAGGTTACCACAAAGAAAACCCGGCTTGCAAACCAGGAGCCTGTTGCTATGGGCACTTTAAACCACAACCAATCATTGAACTGTTGCTAGCACTCGACTAAGGGGAGTTAGCCAATCAAGTATTACCGAATGTTCTAGTGTTCTGAAACTTTTCTATAAAAGGCACATTTGCACGCAATAAATTGTTCACCGTTTGATCACGTTGATCAGTGTTGCGTTGTTCCATATCCCCCGCAACAGACTTCAGTGCTGCTACAGTCAGCACATACAGTGGTTATAGCTTTGTGATAAATGTAAACAGTTAATTTGCTGATAAATTGTAATAATGATAAATTGTAATAAACTTGAATTATTAATTTGCCAGTTAAGCAAGGTGTGTAAGTTAAGCTTGATTAGCATTATGCTATAACAAGACTATGATTCGTGTTAAGAGTAATAGTTCGTTATAAAACATGGTGAGGAAAATTATGAAGTAAGAAACCGTTGATAATTAACTATACGAAACTCTGAGTTACTGTGTTCACATTGTTAGGGCAACGTTGATGGAAGTAACTATTTGTAACTCCCTTGAGTATAAGCAAGTATTTAAAACATGAGATCAAAGTATTTCTAGTTTAACTTAGAGAACAAAGTAAGTCTTTGAAATAGAAATAGCTCTTTTACAGTGTTACAAGTCTGTGAAGTGATAATGGCCCTCTTTACAAACCTAGTGTACTCCTCATCCCGCGTCTGGCTTGTTAATCGCTCTCTTGATGTGCTAATGAGATTTAGTAGTTCCCCTGCTAATGAGATTTAGTAGTTCCCTTAAAAAGTGTCTTCTGTAAATCTGATAACTCTGTGTACTCCTCATCCGCACATCTGGTTTGCTTATCAATTGTTTGACAACCACACTGTTATAAATTTTAGCCAATTGTCAGAAGCTTGCAGACATGGCTAATATTTATGTTAAGCCCAATGTAAAGGTCAGACCATTTGTGCAAGATAAGATAACCGCCAGATGTTCCAGGAACCGACGGAAAGCAGAAAACGACCCCGTAGCAACAACTGAAGCATGCGCAGAGTACCTCCACTACTTCAAGAACACGGAAGAAAAGATGTATAAAAGGGGACTGTTTGAACTGCTTAGTACGGCAGTTGGCGGAGCGTAGACCCCCCTGCCGTCCAGCGCTGTTTTTGCTCATATTCTACTTGCTATAATTAATAAATTCTAATTGGATTTTAGTCTGTTGTGGTCTCAATTTATAACAGCTTCATCTGGCCTTTTTTGCTTTTAAGACACATTTTACTTTTGAAATTAGAATTTTTCTGAGCTGTCTTGAACTTTGAGAACTTCATAAAATTAAAACTGGGTTGGAGGAGTTCCACACAAGCAGAATTACCTGAGATGCTAAAAACACGTTGCATGGTTGTGTATCTATTTCACACCACCTCATAAAATCATGTGTACAATTATGCTTGTTTGTTTTCCTTCTGAAAGTAGGAATCAGTTCCACTTTTCCCCTCTGTAAGATGTACTTAGAGAGAAAGTATTTTCTGGTTTTGCACTCTGGACATAATGCAGGTTTTAGTACCAATTATTTGTCTATATTGTTTGATAAGGTCAAAGGTTGAATCAGTATCTTGTCCGGAGTCTTTGAATGTGAATGTTCGTGCAGAGCCAAAGGGTTAAGACTGTGGCCAGCCCTTCTACAGGAATGAATGAAAATGAGAAGATAATTGATTATAGCTGTTCTTAGGATCTTACCCATCCACTCTGCCTGGGACTTTGGGTGCATGTGTGCCTTGCCTGCAACAACAAAAGTATTCATTTAGTTTGTTAAATGTAAAAGAGTACTCTCAGGTTCTGAAGTTACCTGTGTCATTTCTCACTGGTACTACCTCAGTTTTACTTCTGTTTATAAGATTTGAGCCTAAGCCTTACCCGTTTCTATTTCCTTTCAAGCCCAATTGACATTTACAATAATTTTCATGTATATACCTGATTATGGATATGATTACATTTCAGAAGATTCAGTCTTACTAGGTTTTTCCCTGTGTACATGAACAGGGAGGTCATGAATGCACACAGAGCATGGCTGTTCTATGGTTGAACTTGGATGTCACCATCCTTTTTCCCTTGCAGATCCCAGCAGGAGTTGTACTGATGATAGTGTGGCTGACTTTGGGTCCTTTGCTCCATAAAATCTGAACTGAAACTGCAAGATTACTTGAATACTTTTCCATACGTTTTGTCATGTGAAATTTGTACATCTATGTGCATCTCCTGTGTCTGAGAATCCCTACAGCATGGCACTCACATTCCTCAGGAGATGCCCACGCGGAAAATGCTGCCGCTACAAAAGACATGTTGTCCTTATACATCATCTGATCCTCCCTGTCTGTCACTTGTGCCCTGAGGATGGTTTTATATATTGTAGTGTTTGGACTGGCTTCATAGTATATTTGCCTTTAAAGCAATTTTTACATTACAGGAGTAACTATACCATCTGAGGTTTTTAGGGCAGAAGGAGGTACAAGAACACGATTTAAAATGGTGGTAATTAGGATAGTGGAGTAATAACGCAATTATGTTTTTAAAGCTGGGAGATTGTTACTTATTGTGAAGAAAGGAACAGGATTGAAAAACTAGGTAGTACTCTGTAATCAGCAGAGATTACAAAGAACAAAAGGAGGTAAATACAGCTGTTCTCTTGTGAACTGCTGAATCGAAAACAGAATGGGAAGCTTTAGTACTTATCAGCTAGTTGAAGAGTTGTAAGAATATTAAAAGAAACCAAACAAGCGTAAACAGACGGAGAAACGTATGGATGGCATTGAAAAGTAGTACCATATGGCATTTAGCTGTTCCTTTAGCTACATTTCACAGTTTACCAGTGTGCCTGCAAACATTGCCGTTCTGTTTGCTGGAACTGAAACTTTACCGGTTCAGAAAACCGTCTCTAAATACTGTTATTCCTTCCATTTTAAACGTCTCATTTAGTATACGCTAATAATGGTCAGCATTTGAAATCATGCATTCTGTGGTTTTCATGTTTAAAGCATATATTAAGTTTCAATATTCAAAATCACTTAAAAAGTATGATTATTGTATTGCTACACACTTCTCAGTGGTCCTCAGGATTTGCCTGAAGGCAACTTTACAGGGCATGTTAAGTAAGTTGTTGTAGCAGAAAGCATTATTTTTTTCTGAATAGCTTCAGAGAAACACTGCTGGGTCATCACATCCAAGCTCTCTGGTAAAGTGTATTATTAATGCCGCCAGACCTTGGAGAACAGAGAATCAGCAAAGGCTATTTGACCCTGGTTACCTTGGGTGTGATAGGGGCTTAAAAGAGCCCAGTCCTTCACAGACATAGCAAGAGCAGCTAGTGCTGGTTTTAGTAACTATCTGTGGTGGTACTGGAGTGCTGTCATCATAATTTTCTCTTTCCTACTCATCCAATCTTAATTAATCCTCCAATATGAGATTGATGCTGTGCACATGCTACCCTTAAAGAAGCAATAGAGAGTCAAGTCCCTGAATTGCTAAGTTGAGATCTGGAATAAAAGTGAATGTGAAAAGCAGTCACACAGTAAACATGGACATATATTGCAGCAGAGAAGAGGTTTATTTGATCTCTTGCTATGGCCCTGTGTGACTGCTTTATACTATTGAGTCTGTTCCTTGTGATATTTAAAGCATGTATCTACACAGATGTCACTTTCTTACAGTTGTTCCTACACCTTATTCTAAAAATCTCTTTAGGAAGTCAGAGAATTTTCTTCAAAAAAATGAAAAATGTTATGATACAGTGCAAACCTTTTGAACATATACTGGTGCCTCATTCTGAAACATGTTGCACCTGCTTCCTTCTCTTCTGTATGGGGATACTTTCTAGTGCTAATTATATAATTCTAGGCTATTCCTTTTAATTGTGGTCTGCTGTTGAACTGTTTTATGTCATGCCATCTACCTCATTTGTAGACAGCTTTCTTCACAAAATGGTCTGTTATTCATGTGCTCGCTGCAGTCCTCTTTTGACATTTATTGTATAACAGAACCTGTTTCATTATTTTTCAAAACTGCAGAAAACAGGCTTGGTTCACACTGCTTCTTGTTGTCCTGTACAGAGCTGTGTGCAAGTGGGGGAAGCAGAGTTTGACCTTAGGTTAGAATAGCCAGTGTGACACACAGACCATTGGGGTTTATATAAATCTGTGTTCTACATGGCAGGTTTCAACATACAGTATATACTTTCTAAAACTGGAGTGCAGAGTATGAAGACAGATGAAGAATTGGATTTTAAAATAGTCAGAACAGAGTACTTGACAACAGAGTGATTCAGTATGTTTAAGAGCAGAGAGAATTAAATGTGTTCTCACAGGAGTTTCGTGTTAGCCCTAGTTCTAAACCATACAAATGGCTCAGGCAGCAAAATGAAGCAGTGAATTTGCTGATTATTCGAACTTTGAGGGAGTAATGAATGCAAAGTTTACCAAAGGTGCGATGCAAAAGAACTGTGAATCACTTTTTGATTAGGTTTGTGAGGTTCTGAAATAATACCACTGGTTAATGAGGAGTAGTAAACTGTGTGAAAATAATAAATAGGTTCTCCAGCAATGGCAAAAGAAGTTTGAAAAGGTTTTGTAGGACAGGGAAAGCTTTCTCTTTATGTACATCTAATCACTTGCTGGGAGTCTGCGCTTGTTTTTGAAACAATTGACATACTTCAGTGCTTTAGCAAATTTTGAGTTTTATTTTTAAGTTGTCAAGGCCCCAGTCATCAGTATCTGAATCTTTCTGAAGATCACTTAAATACCTAGGAAATTTCCTGTGCACCACAGTGTAGCGTGGCTCAAAGTATCCCAGACAGGTTCAGAGTGCAGGAGCAGGGTTCTGCTCAGCTGAATTCACTCTGCTGAGAAATGACGTGCTGTCACAGTTGTGGTGTACGTTCACCACAGCCCTATAGTTAGGGCTCACTTGGTGACCTACCCAGCCTGGCACTGTGGTGTTAAGACATATTTTAAAGTAAATAAAAGTGGAATTTGATCTCAAATCCAAAGGTATTTTTGAGTTAGCTCACCTTTAAAGGAGTTGGGCCATCCCCAAGACAGATCTTGTCATTTGTTATTTTAAAAGTGCAGAATTGTATCTATTTTATCTAGGCATCTCAGATATTTTGTTTCCTTAGTTAAAATAATTCCTCATTTTAAAGATGTCTATAGCAGTGATTTTAAATGCGTCTTCTTAAAAGCCTTGACTTTTTTATTATGAATAAAAAGTGATTCTTTTATACTCAAATCCATGTTTCTGTTAATTTTGTGAAAAATGCTTTTTCATTCTGAAGTTTAAGAGTGGAAAAAACCCACTGAATTGCAACGAATTGAAAAATGGTGGCTGTGACACTTTGGCATTTGCATATGAGCAACCTGTTTGTTACATAAACCAAGAGAGTTGGGGACAGTATTTGCATAATTTACTGTAAAACAGAGGAAGTGTGCTTTTTTATTTTCAGTATTCCAGGCCAGGAGGAAGGAAATAAGGCTGCAGAGATGACTTCCGTATGTCTTGTTAAGAAACTAAAAAGGATGTCCTTATCCACAGTAGTCATGCTGAGCAGTTGGATGGATATAATTTGTAGAAAACATAAAACCTGTGGTTTGGGGTTTTTTTCCCAGTGGTGTCTGTTCAGATGGTGCCTGTCCTTGGGATTGCAAGTTCTTACACTGCTGTCCCCAAAAAATCATGGGAAGACATGCCAATGTGTAAGTTCAAGTAATTTATACTTTTGTAGTGTCTACTATTCTAAACTATTTGGGTTTGCCTTGACTAACAAGCTTTTATTTATTTATTTATTTATTTATTTAGAAAAATGTTAGCATCTTCAAATGAATAAAAAGGGTGAAGGAAGTATGTTGAAGGAAGTATGGGATATTGGTGAGGTAGGATGAATGAATGCCAGGCACAGCTACAGATTGGGCGGGGAGGAGATTCAGAGCAGCCCTGCGGAGAAGGACTTGGGGGTGTGGGTTGATGAAAAAATGAACATGAGCCGGCAGTGTGCGCTTGCAGCCCAGAAGGCCAACCGTATCCTGGGCTGCATCAAAAGGAGTGTGACCAGCAGGTCGAGGGAGGTGCTCCTGCCCCTTTACTCTGCTCTCGTGAGACCTCACTTGGAGTATTGTGTGCAGTTCTGGTGTCCTCAACATAAAAAGGGCATAGAACTGTTAGAACAAGTGCAGAGGAGGGCCACGAGGATGATCAGGGGACTGGAGCACCTCTCGTATGAAGATAAGCTGAGAAAATTGGGGCTGTTCAGCCTGGAGAAGAGAAGGCTGCGTGGAGACCTCCTAGCAGCCTTCCAGTACCTGAAGGGGGCCTATAGGGATGCTGGGGAGGGACTCTTCATTAGGGACTGTGGTGAGAGGACAAGGGGTAATGGGTTTAAACTTCAACAGGGGAAGTTTAGATTGGATATGAGGAAGAAATTCTTTACTGTGAGGGTGGTGAGGCCCTGGAATGGGTTGCCCAGGGAGGTTGTGAATGCTTCATCCCTGGCGGCGTTCAAGGTGGGGTTGGACATAGCCTTGGATGGCATGGTTTAGTGGGAGGTGTCCCTGCCCATGGCAGGAGGGTTGGAACTCGATGATCTTGAGGTCCTTTCCAACCCTTACTATTCTATGATTTTATTCTATGATTCTAAGTATATGCTAGCTTGTGAAGTTGAAGCCTGGAAGGAAAAAAGAAAATCAGAACCTTATCTCCCAATTACATGCTCACTTATCTCATAATATATTATTAGGGAGCCTTATTTATTTAGTACCACATTCACATTGCATGGGTATTAATAGCGGCATAAAGCCATATGCATCATTGTAAGAACTTAATATTGGAAGCATCTTAAAAAAAATCTAACTTTAACACCAAGTGACTCCACAAATGTCTTACCCGAACATGCAAAGTTCAAATATCCTCATTACCTCAAATACAAACACCTCAAGCTAGCAAATTAATGCTCTATACTCTTAATTACTTTAAATATGCCATTAGGAAACATGTGCTATTGCTTTGCTTAAAGTTGAACCATTCCAACTTTATATACAGTTATGTCTGTTACAGAAATTATAGCTAGATCTATCAAGGTTTATGCACACATGTTGCAAACTCCACTAAAGACAAAAAAATTCCGAAACTTTTAAAAATAGCAATATGGGGAACTGGCTCAAGAACTCAATTTTTTTCTGAGTCATACAGAGTCCTTGAGGTTATGAGAATTGATATATGGTAGGGTAATTGGATTGTGCTTACCCTCAGGATGTGCAAAATCTCTTTGCTATGATGTTAAGATTAAGGTTAGGGATGTGTTAAAGATTAGGGTTGGAGACTCCAGAATGACAATTGATACATTTATTTATGGATCTTGTAGGATTTAATGTGAAGGAGATGGGAATGAAAGGCTTATGGTGAGGGTGAGTAAGAAACATAAAGTAATTTTTAGGGTATACTTAGAGTTAACAATAAAATAGGAACTGGTATTTTTGAAAGCAGTGCTCAAGCAGCGAAGTTTATTCCTGGATTTCAGAAGACTTAACAAGTATAGAAGCATACAATAAATTGAGATCCTCAACCTCTGCTTCCCAAATCACCTTTAATTCTAGATGTAACCACAGCCTAGTGGATATATGTCTGTTTGAAGCTAAGCATAAGCTGGATGCTTCACCTTGCACCAGCATTCATTCTGTCTGTGACTGCCTTTTGAGATAAAGCAATAAATGTTTGTCCTCCATAGTGAATTCAAACCTATTTCAAACTCTAGCCATAAGCATTGCTCAGCCTTCTGAGAAATAACAACAACGTGTTTTTTACTGCTGCCACACAGTTCATGTTAGTCTTGCAGCCTTGCAAGATCAAGTAATAAATCAAGATCTGCTGTTTCTTTCCTGAGTCCTAGATCAAGGCCTGGTCCTAAGATTACCTTATGGAATCCTTTGAAAGGGAAGATCAGCTAATATCTGTTCTGGCCTACATTTTACGACAAAAATTAGATGAAGTCCAGTGATGAAACTGATAGAAAACTTACACTTCATGGTTGGGTAAAGATCCGTAAGGTTAAATAAAACTTAGGATTCTTCAAATTCATTTTAGGATTAATGCTTTTTGTGTGTGCCAACTGAATTTACAGCTGGATGTGAGATTAATAGGCCTTGTCACCCGGCAATGTTGGGGAAAAACTTGTTTTATATTTGCAATGATATTAGGGTTTGGGATGGAAAAGGTGAAGGACCAGTGTAATGGTAACAGAGCTTGGGGCTAAGATCGAAATCAGTGTGGAAGTTACTAGTGTTTTTTGACTAGTTCTTGTGACCAAAAAGGGGGAATTAGGTCTTTGAATAACAAGGCAAAAGTTTTATCACTCCATCCTGCAAGGTCCGCAAGCCTGGAATAACACCTTGTGGCTGGAATCCATTGCCTTGGTGTGAACCTAGGGTTAGGATTTGGAGCAAAGAACCAGATGCTCTGGGGCTTAATTCAAGACCAGTATAAGGCTCAGGTGTGCATCTAATGTTATTGTCAAGGATTGCAGGGCCTGACCGAAAGTTTTGGAGGTGGAGGGAAGAGCTGATGCTGTCAGTTTATGGCTTTCTCATTCTTTTGTGGGATGCATTGAGCTGATTTAGGTGTTGGATAGTGTAAGATATTGTAGATGTGAATATATTTTGATTATAAAAATGCATGATTTTTGTTTGGGATTCTAGAGGTCTGGGGTGAAATGCCAGCGGAATAGAAGAGTATATCTGTAGTTGCAGAGCAGGCCAGGCTTAGATTTAGAGTAAACCTCAGATAATCTCATAGCTCAGAAAGGCTTACTGGTTTTCAGTGAGGGAGGATATTGTTAACAGTGAAGGGTTATGGCAAATTCTGGGTAAGTATGGCTTTCTGGGCTTGCCTAGGGGTGAGGAATTTTCTTTTGTTAGGGCCAAAGATGAAAAGCTTATTGCTAAGTCATACAAGCCTTATGCAGTTAAAAAAAAGGGTAAGTGGCTTGGGTTTAACTCAGTTACTAGTTCCTGGTTTCATTTAGGTTGTGACTAGCTCTTGGGTTAGAATTTGGGACTCCAAGGACAGGAAAACTAAGCATAGAGTAACACATACACCTGCAAGATCCAGCAGACTCGGGTGAGGACCAGTACTAAGAAGCACAGATTATGTTGTATAGATAAAATAGCCATCGCTTTAATGGACAGAAAAGAGACAAACCCATGGATTTAAATATGTGTATGAAGTTAAAGGTGTAAACTGTCATATATGGAAACCAAGCTTCCTGTAAGGATCTGTCATAGCCTTATTCTTTGTCCACCAGGCACAGAGCTGATACAGTAAACTAATATCTACAAAAAAACAACAGTGAACTATAAATTATCACTGTAACAGATGATTACACTGTAGTAATGTTAACTAGAAAACTTGTGGCATTGATAAAAAACCAGAAATGGAAAATAGAAGGAATAAAGTTTCCAGTTTATCTGGTAAACTGACAGACTTGGGTCCTTACAGCTTGAAACGGAATGTGATGATAAACTGAACCGATTTTTAATCCCTGGTTTTTGTCATTTTTTTACTAGTTGTGTTCTTGCTATACCCATTACAAATCTCCCACAATTAAGATGTGTTCTACTTGACCCCAGCTGTAATAATATTGCTGGCTGATCTATTAATGCCAAAAGGAGGCAGGAAATGGGAAGGAAAGTATCATGTTGCAGTGGTTGAATAAACTTTTAAAGTTTTTGCCCCAACAGAACTACTATATGTGATAATTTAACACGCTTCAGCTCTGGGACTTGAAAAATCTTCCTATCAATATTAATTGCTTAGAGGCTGTGTTTGGTGTTCTAATCTTTGTGTATCAATACCCAGGTATTGCCTCGGGAAATGCTACCACTCAGTCATAATGCTAAAGAGAAATGTTAGAAATAGCCAAAACATTTCATGGAAGAACCCCAATGAAAAAAAGCATTCTAGTTTTGCTATAATGAAGGTAATTTCAAAACATATGTTACCAAAATCAATATTTGTTATTTTAATTAATATTTACAGGATTGTATAAACACACATTTTTATAGTAAATGCTTTCCATTAGATTTTGTACTGCAGTTCAGGTTCATTAATCTTATGTTTATGTATAAAATTAAGATTTCACCTGCCACCCATCCAGGTGGTTACTGCTCTAAACCCCTTTTTTATTGCATGGGAAATATGTTTTGCTACTTTATAGAAATACTTTGAAAAATGTGACTATTGCAAAATAAAGCATGATGATAAAATGTTTATCATGTTTCTTATTGATAAATGAATACTTGGTCATAAATGAAAGAATACAGTATAATGAAGAAAATGTTGTTTCTGTTGTACTAATACAAAGCTCTCTGGAGTAACTATGTAGTTCTTATTTACTGTTAGGGGTCTGTAAGAATCATAGTAATAATGATAATATAAGCCTGGTTGCATTCTTTTGCAGAGTACTTAATCGTGAGCTCAGATCTCAGCTGAAGACTGTGGAGAATCTTATACCTGCTTAGTAGCATGTATTTAAGGGATGTTTTAAATCAGAGTTTTTATTTATTGCTCTGTTTAAACTGTTGAAAACGCATCTGCAGTAACTGCATGGTAATGTAAGTGGCTGACAATCTCATCTTAAGTAGTGAAGAGTGTCCCTGGAGTTGTAAAGCTCAGCATTTCTGAAAAATTAGGCTGTGATTTAGGAGTTAAGTGTTAGCGTGGTCTGCAGGTCACATTAGAAGTGCAGCAAGAATAAATAACACAAGTGAGAATATACAAGAAAGCATGAACTACATGTAATTGGCTAATAACTGCTGGCATGCTCACCTGTAAATCATACTCAGCTGAGGGAGACTGACTGCAAGAGACATCAAACAGATGCAAAGTCATTTTTAAGATTCTAGAGAAGTACCATTAATCCCAAAACAGTGTAGTGAGGATTCCCGTATGACTACTTTGCATATAGCTCATCAAGCGAAAGCCGTATCTTCTCATAAAATGACCGTTCAGCCTCGTATATGATTTTTCTTTCAGCTGTGTCCAACAATTTCTAAATACATTTAACTTGTAATGATTTGTGCGAGGGAGTGGGAGTGATTTTCCAATCAGTTGAGGAAAAAAAGTTTTTGAACAGTGCAGCATATTGAAATGAGAAGATTTTTTTACTCAGCCCTTGATAGAGTCGCTGCCGTCAGCAGGTGCAGCTGTTATGTGGCTGTGTTGCCTGGGCTCTACTGAAAGCTGCATCTACAGCTTTTCCATAGGGAACAAATTCTCCACCTCTTACTTGCTCTTGTTCTCTCCCTGTCCACTGCAGGAGCAGGAATTTGTGATTGTACAAGTCTACAGCTTAAAGCATAGGATTTCATGGTTTCAGGATAAACAAAAGCTCAGAAACACTTCCTATGCTTTTGACATCAGTGGCAGTGAGCCATGTGCTTCTGATAGGTATTAGTTCACTCAATTTGAATTATTTTGGTTACTCACTTCTTTTGCATGTCTAGCTAGTCACAGGTGTAGTAAGGTTTCCTATTTCCTTTGATTCCTATTTCAGAAGCGATTTATTGAACCAGTATACTATCAGATAATGACTAAGCCATAAAGAACTTTGCCATGTATCATCCTAGAGTTTTTTAATTGCAACTTGTTCATCTTGCCAGGTTTGTTGTTGTTTTGTTTTTTTCTTATCTGTAAATTATACTTAGATGATCCATAGCTTTAATTACTGCAGCTTATTATATTTTGGACAGCAGTGGTATTATCTGAAAAAGATAAAGCAGTACAAGGATACAACAACTTCAAACCAACATTGCTGTTGAGGCATCACTCAGCACCTACGTTCAGCGTATTGTTCAGCACTGAATATAATGCACTTACTGTGTTTCCATCTGCTGTTTGAAGTTTTTTCCAAACAAATGCTAATTTCATTACTACAACAAATAGGAGAGAAGGAATGAAACAGCTGAGCAACAGCGAGCATTCACACTATCTTTCCTGAGAGGAGGATGTAGTTTGTAAAAGGGACTCCCACATACGAACCAGGTTTTGTCTTATAAGCAAGCCTAGCTAGAAAACGGATTTCTCTGTAGTTTTCTTTGCTGCTTAACCCCCGTTAGGCATTCACGAGAGGCTCCAGAGGGGGGCCCCCGGCCCTTTTCACTGGAAGTGATTGGCCATTAGCCGCTCTTTGCATGTCCCTGCAAACTCAGGTGGTTGGGAAGGTCTGTTAGGAGCAGTCGAGCCAGCAGATCGAGGAGCAGGCACGAGGAGTGGGGCTGCACGGGGCTGTGATCTCTGCTACCTCGTGAAAGGAAGGCTGGTAAATGAGCTCTCCTCTTCCACAGAATGGCAAAGGTAATTTACTGTAAACTGATATTATATCAGTAAAATCTGATGTATTTCAGTTAACTGGAATTTCTAATCTCCAGTTTACCCATACCTAATTTATTTCTTCAAGATTTTGCTAAATAGTGTTTCGTGGCTGAATAATTAATGTTACGCATAAAATTTGTAGAAATTAGAATGTGGGTGAGTAGCTCATTATCTAGGAAAAAAAACAAAAAACAAAAAAAAAAAACAACAAAAACAAAACAAAAAAAAAAAAAAAACAAACAAAAAAAACCAACCAAACAAACAAACAAACAAACAAAAAAAAACAACAAAACAAAAAACCCAAAAAAAAACAAAAGCCGTAGCAATGCAGGTTTTGGGTCACAGAGTTGAAAAGAGGAACAAGGAGCACACTGTGGAATGACTTCAGTTAATCTGATCTGCCTGTGCAGCTGAGAAGTGTTCAGATTCACCTTGTGCTAGAATAAAGTTAATAAACATAGCTCACTGCTTAGCAGAAAATAGACTGTCAACACCCAAAAATGAATGGATAAAAAATGAATTAAATCGTTTGAGTAAAAAGGATATAGAGCATACTGATACAGCAACAGTTATGAGAAAGACCTTCATAAGTCATACTTTTGATATGTTAGGTATGGACTCTTAACGTGAAGAAAGAAATATAGTAGTCTCCCCTGTGGGTCAAATGTCATTCATTTAATTGATAGCCATTGTGGGGATAGGGAGGGAGAATAGAAAAGAATAAAATAGCCTTTAGGAAGATCTTTTTGCAGTGTGTCAGGACTGTCCTGCTTTTCATCATGTGTTAGTGCTGTGAAGCTGTCTTGCAACACAGTGGAACAAACTGCTGAAGATGCTTTTCAACCATGTGGGCTAGAGTTGTGTGCAAAGTCACCAGTGAATGTCAGCTATCCCCCAACCTTCATCTGTCATCTGAATTGATTTGACTGAAAAGAGTTGTTTATTGTTTGATCTACTTAAACATATAGTGAGTTTAAAACTGTCAGGTTTTTAGACTTTAAGAGCTTTCCTGGATCTCGTAATCTGTGTAAAATTTAGGAATCTTTAAGAGTCTGTCACTCACAGCACCAGGTTCCATACTGCTCCTCTTAATGGCTGCGTTCATCAGCCTAAACTCCTCCTACCCAGGGCTCCTGATAGGCCAGAACCAACCGTGCCAACTCTTCAGTGACTGGGAGTTAAGTCAGTTCCACCTAATGCAGGTCCTTTTTTGAGAGTTCAAAATGTTGGTTGATGAGAAATTTAACATGAGCCGGCAGTGCACGCTCGCAGCCCAGAAAGCCAACCGTATCCTGGGCTGCATCAAAAGGAGCGTGATTGAGGGAGGTGCTCCTGCCCCTCTACTCTGCTCTCGTAAGACCTCACTTGGAGTATTGTGTGCGGTTCTGGTGTCCTCAACATAAAAAGGACATGGAACTGTTGGAACAAGTGCAGAGGAGGGCCACGAGGATGATCAGGGGACTGGAGCACCTCCCGTATGAAGACAGGCTGAGAAAATTGGGGCTGTTCAGCCTGGAGAAGAGAAGGCTGCGTGGAAACCTCCTAGCAGCCTTCCAATATCTGTGGGGGGACTATAGGGATGCTGGGGAGGGACTCTTCATTAGGGACTGTAGTGAGAGGACAAGGGGTAACAAGTTCAATCTTAAACAGGGGAAGTTTAGATTGGATATGAGGAAGAAATTCTTTACTGTAAGGGTGGTGAGGCACTGGAATGGGTTGCCCAGGGAACCTGTGAATGCTCCATCGCTGGTGGTGTTCAAGGCCAGGTTGGACAGAGCCTTGAGTGGCATGGTTTAGTGGGAGGTGTCCTTGCCCATGGCAGGGGGGTTGGAACTGGATGATCTTAAGGTCCTTTCCAACCCTAACTGTTCTATGATTCTGTATCTTTAAATAACTCTCGCAAAGAACGGTAGGACATTCAGTGAGACAATCTCTCACAGTTGGGGTTTTGTTTGGTTGGTTTGGGGGAGGGATTGTTTGTTTAGTTGTTTGTTTGGGGTTTTTTTGCCTTTTTTTGTTTGTTTGTTTTTAAAGTTTAACTCCTAGATTGTAATTTGGCACCTACAATTAGCTATCTATGAAACCAGTTACAGATAGAAATGACGGCACTTAGCCATTCAAATACATGGAGCACTGTTGCAATAAGTGATTAGGATTTAAATGAAGTAATTGTGCTTACAATTAGTTGCCTTCCTGACTGATCACAGATAGCATTGAGAGAAAACTGTTTAAAAGACTTTGTGGTAGCAGCTTAATAATAGAACTTCAGACTTGAGTCAGAGCAGCAAGAGTAAATAAGTGGCCTAAATGTGAAGGAGAAGGAGCAAGAAAGCAAGATTATATTTTTATTTTCTGTAAGTTTTTTCAATGCTAATGGATAATATACACTGTGGTTTTACTGAAAACTAATGGTGCTTAAAAGGAAAAGTTTTAATGTAAAATGTCAAAGCAATCTTTGCATACTTTTCCTGCACTGGTCAGTGGAGTATGAAAAGACATTGTATCCTTTCCTGTAGGAAGCTGGTCTTCCTCATGTAGTTTGTATTCATCCTGAACCATTAGTGAGTATCCCACAGGAGTATTGTGGCTGGGTCTGGGCAGATGTGCTGTACGTGTCAAGCTAGTTTTCAGTTTTCAAGCCATGCTGAATTTGCAGCCATCCTGTGCAGCTTATCATACATTCATCCCATCAACGCAAAAAGCTTTGTTTCCAGTGCTAACAGGCTGGATTTAGTGTTGTATGGGACTCATCAGTCGGGTGTAAAATTCAGAGCTGCTTAGCTTTTGCCAAAAAAACAGGAAAAAAATGTTTCCGTGGCCGATCTGCCTCATCCACTTTCCTAACCTTTGCAGGCACTTATGCTTGACAACATTTTGACTATATTTATGTAAAAGTAATTTTTTCATTCATTCTTTGTTGCATGTATTAGGTTATTTTTCTACTGTATTCTGGGGGCTTCCTGGTAACGTTCTAATAGCACAGTGCCCAACCAGCTTGAGTAGCACTCCTGAAATTCATGAAGACAACTGGCTTCTGTCTTCTCTGTGGTTTTATATGCGACTGTAACACAAATTAACACATAGGTGCTCGTCATTAGCATATTTCTCTGAAGGAAATCAAAGAGCTGTGGAGTGATGTTAACCTGCGAAGGGGCTGACAAGTTGGCAGATCTCTGAAAACTTCTGGAAGAAAGCTGAGCTTCTGTACCATGAATGCCCCTGCACTGCAGTACTGAGACAAAGCAGGTGGGAAAGATCGTTGAACTGATCTACTCTTAAGGTAGAGTGGATGAAATACTTTGGTTATGCGCATACAGTTTTTTAGGTAACTGAGCATGTGATGAGCTGGCTGTGCTCAGAGTTCAAATTTGGGCTGGTTTGGCTTTTTGAGTCATACATAGTGTGTTACAGCTCTTCAGATTCCCAGCAAGCTGTGGTCATGCGCTTCAGTGTCAATTCTGTAAATTAAACATGGTCTTACGCTTTATGATCAAAAATAGATGAAGGAATTTGTTCAAGTTGGGTGGTTAAGCTGGCCATGCTAGTGTAAATTTGGTATTTCTTTCGTCAGATCTATGGCTTTGAATTTTGGTTAAACACTCTCCATATGATATTAAACTGTTGCGTAGATGAAGCTGTTGCTTTTGTTCATATTTTGTTGGTTTATTTACAGTAATTGACTGTGATTCATTTAATGTCAGTTCTCCATATAGACACTAAATTATCTTTTCCCTGATTTGTGGCTCAACATTTGCTTCCTATTTTGATCTTGCTACTGATCAAACATTAGAATACGTATTATATGCTCTGTTTCAGCATTTTGGTATAATCTGATTACATGTAGGACCTGGAGTATTTTCAACAATATTAAAGCTCTGGAGTCATTGGGAATGTAAAAGGCTTCAGTAATTTCTACATAATATATTTAATGATGTTTACTAATTACTAAAGCATTCCATTTGTAAACAGTCTTTGTTTCCCTTGCTGGGAAATACAAACACACAAAAAATTATGAGCAGCATTTTCAAAAAGGGAGATCCAGAGCATTGAAATGAGTGTTGGTCACGTATTCTGTAATCACAAAACATGAAAACATGCTGTACAGATCATTTATATTTCAGATTAATACTAAATCGTGTATTCCATTGCATCTTGTTTTTAAATGGTATTATATAAATAATACATAAAGATACAAGATTATATTAGTATGCACCTTGTTTCTTCCTATGGCAGGCTTATTTCTTTATGAAAGTGTTGAAGTTTTGCTAGGAATATGACTGTAGAGCATCTCTTCACCTAATTTCCAGCAGATTTTCTATATATTTCATAAAATCAGTATAAGCATATTCGTGAATCAGGGTTGGAGGATTGTTTGTTTCATCTGTATATACACACACCCTCACCCATCCAATGATACTAGCTGCCCAGAACCCAATTCTCACAGCTTCCATGCCACAAAGAGATTGAAAAGTTTGGTACATAATGGATAACTCCTCTCATCTCAAATACATGGTCAATGTGTGTAGTTGATGTTGTTTTGACAGGGTATTTTCCCAGGAATGTAGGTTGCTGGAATAATGAATAGTTTTAGGAATGAGTAGAATATATAGTGTCTGAAAGCTAAACCATACTATGTCAGTTTAGGAAATTTTGGATAAATATATTTTGTTCTCCTTTTGCAAGAAAGAGCAATTTCTTTTGATTTCCCTTTCTGAAGAGGTGGAGAGTGCCTGCAAGTAAGCTTGGAGAGGTAGCTGGAGCTTGGCTGAAGAGCATCTGAACTGGTAGCCTCAAGGAAGGCTTTTGTAGCTCTGTGGGCTAACTCTGATTATGCGCTCATCTGAAGCTGACTGAGTTTTTGCTGCACAGTCTGTAGAGCATTATTTTTAATGTGTTTTTCTTAAGGCTTAAAAATTCTCTCAGCTGTGGGGGTATTTTTGTTCTGTTGGAAGTGCTTCATTTATTTCACTGGACCCCGTGGTGTACAACCCCACTGAATCTGGTAGATTCTGAGTTTTTTATTCTGGCTTGAAAAAAGTTTTCTGCTAAGAAACGAAGTGGAAAATCCAGGAAAAATACTGTGTGATGGAAAAGAAATATACTATGGGATATAACCACTCCAAATAACACTCTGGAAGATGACATTGAAAAACTTCGTTGCCACCTTCAGCTCGTTGCAAGCAGCCAACTAAACCAGCTGCTCTTGGGAAATGGCAGCCTGAGCAAAATGGGAGCAGGAAGTGGAGAGGGATGGGGGAAACAGATTGGGATATGAGACAGAGAAACAACTGCATTGAGAAGTAGCAGTAGAAAGGGATCGTTTCTGCCATAGGGAATGTAATGATCTTGAAGGAACTCCCTCATCTGGGAAGCCAGCAAGGGCTCGACTGCTGGAAGAACTGTGAATTCTGGCAAAAGACACAGACAGTGCTGATATATCACTGTAGCAAAGCTTTCTTAGTTGGGATGAGAAAGTTTGAAACTATCTGATAAAAAAATGATAAGTTAATGTAAAATTTGGGCACCCATGTTTATGTGAAGCTCAAATGCTGTTTTGATAATTTCATGAGTCTACCATTGTCTTTAATCCAATATAACATTCTTTGGTATAGTACAAAGGAAAAGGGAAGGAAGGTCTCTACTGAGGGATAGGTAGTTAATTTCTTAAGGAAGAAGAGTCAAATACAGGCAGAAAGAAAACACATCCTTATACTTGCTAGTACATCATGAGACTCATTTTGTTTCAAGTAATTTTCTGGCAAGTATATTTTACTTCTATATGGCTATTAAACTCTAAATGCTTTCCACAATCAACTGATTGTTGAATATTCAGAAAACATTACCCTAAATCTAAATTACATGTTTACTCAGACATGGCAGGACTTGATTCCTCAATGTTCATAGATACATATACATTTTTGGTGTAAATGAGTTCTGGAAGCACCTAGAGGACTCTCTTCTGCCAACAAGGAATTAGATGGCATTAGACTGGATTCTTTCACATAGATTTTGTTAGGAAAAGCTTCATTCAAAGACAGCATGTCTCATTGATTAGTCTTGTTCTAGAAAGCCTGTGTGTTACAATTGATGGTCCAAATACAGTCAAGCAGAAAAGCCTCCCACAGTACAGTGAGATGAGTTTGTCCATTAGTGCACTGGCTCCAGCAAGGGGTATCAGGAAAGCCTTTCAAAGTGGTGCAGCATCAAAGCATATTGGCCACATGGCCAAAGGGAGACAATTGGGTGCTCTTTTCTGCAGTCCTTATGAGCCTTTTTGCTGCACTGGATGAGAATCTTCTACGTATTCTGCCAAATGGCCTGTGTTTTGCTCAACTGTTAGGGGGATTTATCCCTACTCGAAAAGCTCTACTATGGAAAGACCAAAGCAGATTCAAACGCAGGACCAAAGCATTTCCCAAGGCTAAAAACCATATTAGCTACATAGGCTGTGTACAAAAATGTGTTCTGTGCTTAATTGAAA
Organism: Amazona ochrocephala; assembly: GCA_039720435.1. Classification (NCBI taxonomy): domain Eukaryota; kingdom Metazoa; phylum Chordata; class Aves; order Psittaciformes; family Psittacidae; genus Amazona; species Amazona ochrocephala. Next base: position 108,183,325 of record CM077909.1, read on the forward strand.
CTAAGACCTAAATGCCTTGTTTAGCCAGAGTCCTGTCATTCTTTCAGTCATGATCTCCGTTTGGCCCTTAAGAAAGGAGGGGTGGTGGTGAGGAAAAAGACAAAAGATCTACGACAGTCTCTTTCAGGTTGAACTCTTTAACTCAGATACCTGATTATTAGTTGTTAGCAAGCTTTAAAAAGGATTTTAACTTCCTACAGATTTATTTGCTTCTTTTTATTTTATTTTGTTATTATTTTTGCTAACATCTTTCTGAAAGTGCCTGGCTATTCTATGGATGTGCTATGAATAATTCTGCAGGGGAATGAGGTAAAACACCAGTGCTACAGGTATCAGGAATATAGGCTGCTTTAATATATTTGGCTGTATGTGCCTCAGGATTCCTAAATTAGAATTTGCTTGGGTAAATAATTGCAGCAAACAACATCAGCAGTAACAAACAAAACACTGCAGTTCATTCTTTCAGTCAACATTTTGTTTTGATTTTCTGTCTTCTACAATAGCAAATCTGTCACTGTCAACAAGTATTTTCTGGCTTTTTTGGGAAAAAAATGCACAGCTCTTATTGCTTTGTTAATACAAGCTGCTTTCATATGTTTCCTTTCTACTTTGAAAAAATATGGCACTTACCAGTTGATATTTCCTAGCTAATTTATATGTAGTACTTATCGTTGCATAAAAGGTGCTATATGTAACACACCTTTTGTGAGGGTGCAAGTAACAGTAAATATTTGGCTTCTGTAACCATATGCAAAAACTGCTTGGTGATACTGTATACAATACCAGAACATAGTAAAAGCTTATAATTACTGAAAAACTAAGGCTGACTGAAGAAGAATGTATGTGTACGTAACGTCAATGGAAAGTCTGACCAGAGTAGATGCATGGTGTCTGATTTTATTGATGTTTTTGGCAAATTTCAGATCCTTAATTGTGGAGACGTAAGGCACGAACCCTGTTTCTCGTGATGAAACAAAATCGTTTATTATCTGATGGTCCAGGGTTGATATAAGCTTTCCGAAGTACCCGCGTGTACGAGCGGCTAATACAATTGGTTCACTAACACCCCCCACGTGGGTCTCTTCGCTTCTTCATTGGTGGATCTCTTGCTCACTGGTTGCCTTGATTGGCTGCTTGCTTCTCGCTTCTCTCTTCCTTCTTATCTTGCCCACAATACTCCCAAAACTTTCCCATCAACATTCTTCAGCTGTCTCAAATCTTTCCCAGGAGCTAGTCCAACTCAGAAATCTTTCACAGTTACACCCACGTCTCCACCTTTTTGTTTTTCTAAAGACCTAACCTTCTTTAACATTTTATCTAGTATATCTTGCATGCAATTTAGCAGATAAGGAACAAGAAACCTAATACAGAGGAAAATATCCGTACAAAATCTTGCGCAAGAGAAAACATCAATACAAGAAGCTTTACATTTCTACCGTTCTACCCTTCTTATAAGTGATACAATAATAATGCTACTATTAGACCATGGTCTCTCTACTTCTTATAAGTGATACAATAATAATGCTACTATTAGACCATGGTCTCTCTACTAAACATTTATGAAATAGCTGTGTTACTGACTATACTGAATTACAGAGTTGTTTGGCTCTGTGTTCTAGCTAAGTTCACTCATATGTCGAAGCTATTCCAGGGGCGTCCATTGCATTGTCGTCATCGATGTGCTGCTGACTACCCCTGGATTCTGCTTCTGTAACCGCAGGATGGTTCAAAACAGGCCTCACCAGCCGTACGGGTATCCACCAAGGACCATGATCTGTGGAGACACAAGCGTACCCTCGTCCCCAGTTTATTAGTGGATGCGGTTCTTCCCAGAGAATCGTTTGTGGTGATTTTACTCAAACCTTCGGTTGATAAACCCCTGGAGGATCAGGCAAAATTTTGCTGTGTGACAGGATATGTCTGGTAACAGCTACGGTCTCATTTCCCTCTCCAATCGTCAGAAAATTTAATACATAAATTGCTTTATACAGTCATGCGTGTGGCGATTCTCCCTTCATTCCCCCTTTTTGTTTTTCTAACAACATTTTTAGTGTTAGGTGGCATCGTTCAACAATGGCTTGTCCTTGTGGTGAGTGTGGAATCCCTGTCTTGTGTTTTATCCCCCAGGTGTTTAGAAATGTTTCAATTATCTTACTATTATAGGCAGGGCCATTGTCCGTTTTTATTTGTTTTGGAACACCTAGAGCTGCGAAGGCACCACGCCAATGACGAATAACATCACGGGCCTTTTCACCTGTTTCTGCTGTGGCCCAGACCATATGTGAAAATGTATTGATGGAAACATGGACATACTTTTGTCTCCCAAACTCAGGGATGTGAGTGACATCACTTTGCCGTAGCTGTAAGGCACTGGTGCCACGAGGGTTTACTCCAGTATGTGGGTGTGTTGCAAATGGTTGACAGGGCATGTTTGCACTATTGTACGTGCTTCTGACCAAGAGAGAGAAAACTGTTTCCTGAGTGATCTCGCTGATTGGTGGTAAAAAGCATGCGATAATCTAGCCTGTTCTAACTGATTTGGTAGAGGAGTTGCTACTACAGGAGCCGTTAACCTATCAGCTCTTCGATTTCCCTCTATGATAAATCCAGGCAAATCTGTATGGCTGCGAATATGCAGAACATAATAAGGTGTCGTGTGTTCATCTAATAGCATTTTTAACATTTTTAAATAATAGAATAAAGTAGGATTGGTAACTTCCTTCAGCCATGAATTTTCAATTCTAGTAACAACTCCAGCAACATAATTTGAATCAGTGACGAGGTTCAATGCTCGGTGACAGTGCTGAAATGCAAACACTACTGCAGCTAATTCTACAATTTGTGCTGAGCCCTGAACTTTTTGTTCTTCATGATGCCATTCGTTATTCTCAAACCAAACTGTGATTGCTCTGCCTGTTTTACCTGAACCGTCTGTAAAGTAAGTTGGACCTTCTACAGGGTTACGTTGACATTTTGAAACTAATTTTATCTCTATTTCTGTTGTTAGGGAGAATAGCTTATGTGGTGGGAGATGTGGAGTAACCTTTCCACCAAAATTTGTCATTGCTATTTGTAGTTCTGTGTTATTCTGAAAAGCCCATTGAAAATACATCTTAGTTAAGGGGAAAGAGATAGTATCTGGTTTGTGTCCTGTTAATTCTGTTGTTCTCTGTCTGCCATGACACACTATGTGTGCTATCTGTCACAAATAGTAACTATGGTTTTGGAGAATTGGTATGGTAAAGAGATCCATTCTAAGACACGTAGTGGATCCTTTTCCCTTGAATCCCATTGACCTATTAATCCTTTGAGGGACTTAGGTCCTTGGATAACGTACAGAGTAACTGGGAGTTGGTAATCTATCCTTGCAGCTTGTCGATTGGTTAAAGCTCTGTTAACTTGTTCAATAGCATACTCAGCCTCCGGAGTTAACTGTCGGGGTGAGTTGAGGGCAGGTTCTCCCTTCAATAATTCAAATAGAGGTCTAAGGGCATCGTTGTCTATACCTAAAAGGATTAGTACCCAATTTATAGTGCCAGTTAATTTCTGTACATCATTTAGGGTGTTAACTTTGACATCGATCTTTAGCAGTTGAGGCACTACAGTCTGCTGGAGGATTTTCCATCCCAGATATTTCCATGGGGGCTGCTGTTGTACCTTTTCAGGAGCAACAACTAACCCGTGCTTTTCAAGGCAAGATTTAGTGCTGGAAGCAATTTCTAAAAGTTTCTGTGGTTCCTGACAGGCTAACAAAATGTCATCCATATAATGATAGCAAATAGCTGTTGGATATGTCTTTCTTACCTCTGATAATGCCTTAGCCACATATAACTGACATATTGTCGGGCTGTTTTTCATATCCTGTGGTAATACAGTCCAATGATAACGCTGTGCTGTTCCCTGATGGTTAACAGAGGGAATAGAAAAAGCAAACCTTGGAGCATCATCAGGGTGTAGGGGAATAGTGAAAAAACAATCTTTGAGGTCCATAATGACAATGTTCCAATTTTTTGGTATCATGGTTGGGGAAGGCAAACCTGGCTGTGTGGCTCCCATGTCCTCCATGACATTATTAATTGCATGGAGGTCATGTAAAAGACGCCATTTCCCTGCTTTTTTCTTAATTACAAATACTGGTGTGTTCCAGGGACTTGTGGTCGGAACCAAGTGTCCCAACTTCAATTGTTCTGTTACCAATTCTGTTAAGGCGTGGGTTTTTTCCAAATTTAGGGGCCATTGATCAACCCACACTGGTTTTTCTGTCAGCCACTTTAGTCTGATTGGAACATTCTCATCAATGACCCCAGTTAAAAAGGCGATGTTGCTATGGAGACTCCCCACATGCTTAAGACATCCCTTCCCAAAAGGTTCAAAGGACAGTTCACTATATATGGGTGGAGGTTCGCAGTGCGCCCTTCAGGATCTATTATCTGGATAACTGATGCACTTTGACGTGGTGTTGATATTCCTCCTATTCCTGTTAGATCCGTTGCTGATAAAACTGTCTCCCAATTTGATGGCCAAAAGGAGGCGCCAATGGCTGTAAGATCTGCTCCGGTGTCCAGTAGGCCTTTGATTTTGATAGTGCTGGGTTTATGCTGGGGGTTTCGCACTTCACATTCGATGATTGGCCGTTGTTTTGCTAATGACTGTGTCCATAAAGTGTGTGGCTTATCAGTAGGTCCAAAGCCACCTGATCCCCTGCACCTGGTTTCCTCCGAGGGAGCATTTACTGTACGTGCATGGAATAAGACAAGTTGGCATATATGTGCTCCTGCGGGGACTGTTACAGGTGGGGATGGGGTCCAGACCATTGCTTGTACTTGTCCTTCAAAATCAGCATCAATTACTGCAGGCAAAACAAAAAGACCCTGTAAGGTAACACTAGAACGTCCCAATAATAAGGGACTAAATCCATTACCCAACGGACCTTTCAGTGCAAGCGTCACCTTTTGCACTTTGGTGTCCGTTATGTTTACTTCTGTTGCTGTGGGGACATCCACTCCGGCGCTTCCGGGGGTGGAGGAGCGGAGGCGTGCCAGACCCATGGCGCTGGCGAATTGGGATTGTGTGGGGCGGAGACTTCTTGTATCTGCGCTCGGCCCCGCGACCCGCTCCGCCTCCCGTTTCCCGAGACTGGAAGTAGGTCCCCATTGGCGTGGTACTTTGATCGACATTGCTTAGCATAGTGACGCCCCTTTTTGCAACGTGGACAAAGGCTCGGGTCACCATCTTGGCTCGCCTGGGGGCAGCTACGCTTAAAGTGGCCGGGTTTGCTACACGTAAAGCACAGCCGCTGTGCGGTTTGTAAAGCTGCGGCTAAATGCCCCGCTAAATTTTCGTTAACGTAGTCTATTGAGCCAATGCGATTAGATGCTTCAATCGTATCGATCAAAGTAGGATTTTTTTAACATACGCAACACCTTCTGACAGTCCGAGTTTGCATTCTCTGTTGCAAGTTTCAGTAATAAGGCATCTTTGGCAGCATCATTCTCTACTTGCTTATCGATAGCCGTCTCCAAACGATCTGTAAATTGCATATACGGCTCGTGTTTTGCCTGTTTGATACCCGTGAATGCTTTTACGGATTTCCCGACATCTGGCACTTTAAGCATTGCCTTCAGCGCTAGTTCTGCCGACTGGCGTAAAATCTCTGGGGCCAGCCAAGCCTGTAGCTGCGGCGCGTTAAGAGGAGGATCCCCCATTAATTGCGCGATTCGGGCCCCCAAGAGAGGGTCGCCGGGATTCCGACCGCGATTCTCCCTCGCTGCTACACCTCAGCGCTCCCGCCAGTCTGACAAAAATACCGCTTTCTGGGTGGGGGTGAACAGCATTTCGGCAACGGCTTTGATATCTAACGGAGTCACAGGATCTCCCTGTAATACAGTCTGTAAAAGGCTCCGAGTATATGGTGAGGCTGGCCCGTAGTGCATAACAGTCTTTTTCAGTTCTTTAATTAGTTCCCATCTTATCGGTTCCCAGTCATTAGGTTGATTATCTCGCATTATTACAGGAAATGCCATATCAAAATGCTCCCCGTCCGCTACTCCGTCATTTTGCAATTTTTGCCAGCGTTTACGAGGGTCGTAATCTTCTCCACCCCAAGCGGCTACGGGAAGTACCGAATAGGGGGGGGGCGCAGTGGGGGGGTTTGCCGGCCGGGGGATCACGGTGGGGAAGATTGCAGTGAGGGCGTTTGTCGGGAGGGTTGCAGTGGGGGGGGGGGGGTCACTGCCAGGGGGATCGCTGTCGGGGGGGGTGCGGTGGGGGGGGGCAGCGCCATGTCTGTTAGTGGTGGCGCAGATGGCACCACCGGCTCCGGAGGGGCAGCGGCAGTCAGTTTATTACGATAGTCAGCGACTGCACCCCGCAATGGGCTCTGCAGCTTGCTGAGAGCCGCATAGAGTAAGTGCCATGTTGCTATCAGCGAAAAATCGTTTTCCTCCCCCCTGCCCGCAGCCTCCCGAAGAGTCTCTTTAGCCAAATCCCACTGCTCCAGCTGAAGCGCCATCCGAGAATCAACATCAAATCCCCGCTCCTCAAGCCATGCAAGCAGGGCACGAATAGCGTTTTCATCGTACGTAAAGCCCCGTTGCTATAAAATGTACATTCGTAAAGAAACAGTAGCCCCTTCTTCCGCAGACATCTGCGATCCCATCTTCCTGACTGCTCACCTTTCTCAAAGGTGCTTAATATCCCGGGAATACAGCTCTCTGGTCTGCTGTCGGACTCGTTCGGTCAGGGTCTCCACCGGTGCTCTTCATCTGCTTCTACTTCCCTGTTCGGGCGCCATTTGTGGAGACGTAAGGCACGAACCCCGTTTCTGGTGATGAAACAAAATCGTTTATTATCTGATGGTCCAGGGTTGATACAAGCTTTCTGAAGTACCCGCGTGTACGAGCGGCTAATACAGTTGGTTCACTAACACCCCCCACGTGGGTCTCTTCACTTCTTCATTGGTGGATCTCTTGCTCACTGGTTGCCTTGATTGGCTGCTTGCTTCTCGCTTCTCTCTTCCTTCTTATCTTGCCCACAATACTCCCAAAACTTTCCCATCAACATTCCTCAGCTGTCTCAAATCTTTCCCAGGAGCTAGTCCAACTCAGAAATCTTTCACATTTACACCCACACTTAATATTGTTTAACTATGTATATATTGTTGATTGAATTTTCATATAGTTTTGCATCATGGGTGTTCCTCATCAGAGGGGTGTGTAAGGACTAATGTTGGTGCAGTGCCGTACTTGGCATTTTGGTATGCCTTTTGCAGCCCCGATGGCTCTAGACCTGTAGGCTTTGTGCTCCCCTTTCAGGGTAAGACCCAATTTCTTTTTCCTCCCTTGCTAACTAGGTCAATTAAAAATACTGCATATAGATTTTCTGAGTAATTTCTTTATTGCTGAGCTCCAACTAGAGCTCTTTACAGATGTATGTAACCTTGTCTCTTCCATGCTGACTTTTTGTGGCAAATGTTAAAAACCTTGTCAGCTCTCTGCTTCTGCTGTGCCTAAATATTGTATTGTCTTTCACTGTAGCCAGGAGTGGACAGTGATTGAATGTCATCTACTGCTTATTAATATGAATGTTGTCCTTTGTCATCCTGATCATCACTGTCACTTTGTCATTTCAGTTTGTCTTATATTGGCTCACAGTGCTGCTACCTCGTTGTCCTTCATCTCACAGGTAGATTAATGAATTATATAAGTTTAACATACCTGAAGACTAGCCCCAAGGAAAAAAAAAATCAATATCTTAAAATTGCATTTGCGCTCTGCACACCCTGTTGCAAGTGATGCATGCTTTTTAGGGAAGAAGAGTATCTATTTTTTCCTAGACCATGGCTTGTGCTACATTTCTACTTCCCTTTGTGTTCCTTCCATAAGCAAATAGAAGCTACACAATGTCATTGCATTAGTAAGAAAAAGTTTTTGGTCTTCCTTTTAATTGGGTTATTTTGGTGTAGTCAGGAGAATATGGTCTTTCTGAAACATCACCTATTAATTTTTACTCCTATCTTCAGAAAGCTGAGGGACAATACTAATAACCAAAATAATCTCATGTTCCCATTATCTAGAATGAAGATAAATTAGGTTCAAAAGATACAGGGAATTATTCCAGAGCTGAAAAAGCCTGAATTATCTGTTTGAATAATAGAGAGGGCTGGAGAGAGAAAAGTAGGGTTGTTTTTTTTTTTATAAAGCTATCTAACATTGTTGGGTTTTCATAGCATTTGCCATACCATTGGGCATTGCTGGTTGGTTGACAGCCTGATGTTGATTTTTTTTTTTTTTTTTTAATCAGTTCTTAGTTCATATCTGTCAAAACTTCAATATTTTGAGTGTATGCCAGCTGAATACTAGATATATATTTAACCGGGGGTAACAACAGTATGGTATAGACTCTTGGATGCTTGCGCAGTGACACCTGTCTCTGTAGAGTATGCGTGTGTCTTATTGTCATGGGCTGCTCTCCTGGGATGTGGCTGTACTTCTGCTTACAATGAAGGAGCTTAGTTGTCTGCTTGGTCTCTTCTCCAGCTTGCTCAGGCACTCCAAAGAGAACCAAAACCATCAACATACGTTGCAGGGAAATCAAATTCCAGAGGCCTTAATTAAAGAGAAAAAATAGTTTATTAATTAGGTAGACTACAGTAAGAGCTTTCCAGAGAACACCTACTGACTTCCCCACCAGTTTCAGAAAGTAAACTTGTATCCAGAGAATGACCCTATTCTTCAGCTGGAAGCATTAAGTTCTAACGTGAAGAAACAGCCCCCTGAAATGGAGGCAGAGTCATGTGAAGTACACGAGCTCTGAAAAAAACATTACAGCTCAAAGCACTGTGGTAATGTAGTTTTCCCAAATAATGGGAAATCCAGGAAAGCTGTCTTGTAAAAGAGCTGTATAAATGTTATGCTTGCATTAATATATTTATACCATAGGGGGGTTACATATTTTGGGTTTTGGGATTTTTTAATCATTATCACTGGTGGGTTTTGTGAATGTCTGACTGTCTTGGGGAATAAAAGCTAGAAGAAATGCTGATGGCGAGGGAATCTGCTGGAATGTTAATTTCTGTTTTCTTCCCAGAACTGCCTTATAATATGCAGTAATCCATATTCATTCTGCTGAGAAAAGATGCTATCTACTTTTTCTTTGCCTTTCTCACTCTTTTTACTTCAGATGAAGAAATTACTAGACTGCTTTCCTAATTGCTGTCACACAGGAAGGAACTGCCTTTTCTGTCTTTGTTGCGTAAACTGTCGTGCTTTAGCATCTTCTAAACCATCAAGCCATAACTTAATTAAAATTCAGCCTTATTGCTAAATCACCTTAATTTTATTGCTGTACTTTTGTAGTTTGCTACTTTGTTTATTAAACAATGCAATAAAGCAGTGGAATTTCAGAATAGTGTGCAGTAAGTAACCAGGTAAAGTGTAAAATGCAACAATAAAAATAATCAATAGAAAAATAATTAAATTAATATGGATAGCATATATATTTAACTGTCTAAAGTTCATTTTCTTTTGAAATTAAGCATCTGAATAATTCAACAAAGGTTTTGGGGACTATAATGCGTGGGGTTGACTGTGGGTATGCATAGAAATCCAGAGAAAAGGGAAAATAGAAGGATTTTTAAAAAACTATTTACTCTCCATTGAAAACATGAAAAAATCTGTCATCTTCAGCATTGCCTTTGGTTTCTTTGGCAACCTGAGGTGATTTCTGGTTGTTTTAAATCTATTCCTGGGCAGTCAGGGGAATATGCAGGGTGAAATTTCTCTTATTAAAAATATTTTTAGAAGAAACTACATGGCATTTAAAACAAATCACATCAAGCATTGTCAATGTCCTGGCTGTGCCAAGGCTTTGATCAGAGCTGGCAGCGTAAAAGCCAACAGCTCATCCACAAAAGCCGAACTGAGGAGGTGACAATGTTCAGTGTTCACCAAGGCACAAACTTTGAAGAGTTCTATGTTTTAGGTACTTCTCTGACCTCTTGTGAAAGAAGTACTCTTGTTGCAAGGCCCAGTACAATTCATTACGCAAATCAGTCCATTGTTAGATACAAATGTAAAAAAATACAGACTTCTGTGCCTGTGCTATTCATGCAAATATTTGTAAAATTATAACGTGCCTTCAGGTTGTTTTATCTTCAATCTGCCTTGCAGAGGATGTTGCTGTTTGCTGCAGTTCATGTGGGTTTCTGTAGCTGTAGCTACATACCACAAGAGGTGGCCAAGACAGTTGTCACTAATGGTAGCTTTATTATATTACACATGTTGCAATCATATGTGTAGTTTTGGCACACATAAGTGTTTTGCTTAGGTGAATGCATCTCGTAAAAAGCCAGAAGATGATTATAGATCACATGCAAGATAAAACCAAAGCCAAAAATAGTGTATTTTTTAATATATAAACCAGATCTGGTTTATGTACATGCAGGGTCAGGTTGGGATTTTGTACTGTGTTTCCAGAATTAGGGTTACTGGGAAGCAAAGTGTAAGTACCTTGTGGTACTGACTAGAGTCATTGAGGTCTGACAGCTTTTATTAGTCAATCTGATGATTGTCCTGACTAACTTCAGAAATGATGAGAAGTGGCAGCATCTCAGCAACAGGAAAGGCAATCTTGAGAACAACAGAGGGGGCAAAAAGCTCCATGCAAAGAACAAAGAACTTTTTTTTAAAAGTAAGATTTCACTAGAAAAGAGTGTGAATACATCATCCAAAATGCCTGCTTTGAGACCCTCTATGAAACTGCATCAGCCCTTTCTACAAGCGCCTGAAACAAAAGTGTTGCGACTTTCCCTTCTTAAAAAAATAAATATCACTGCACCATTTAGAGAAATTGTAGGTTTACAGGTGAAACTACATGGAGGTGCTGAATTACACGTAATTCACTGCCTCACCTCTATTTCTTTTCAGTACATGATGGGCCAACATGGCTGGATTGCACAGAATGATGCTTTAGTTGCTTCAAGATGCTATTTTGCGCTTCAGTTCTGCAGTTCATCTCTTCAGGGCTGGGATTTTAAAAATCATATTCCAGTTCTGGAGTGTTTTTATGCTGTGTTCAAGTACTCGGCAGTTTGTGCTTCATGATTTTGTAGGTTTTTTCTAAGCATTTTGTTGACCTTGTTAAATCCTCCTCCTGCTGCTGGGGTTTGTTCATTTTATTATTTTCCCCTTTCTAGTGATACCTTTTGATGGTTTGGGTGCTTCTGTTCCCAGGGTTGTCTCTTGTTATGATTGAATGTTTTCACCGAGCCAAATCTCGGCCATGAGTGACCTTACTAGCGGCAGTAGCCATGTAAGGACTTAGAATGTATGTGTCCTTTAAATAAATTGTTGAAGTTCGGGTTTATTTTGCTGCTGTTTTCTATGATTTCATCTTTCTATAATGAGTAAATGTTTATTTTATCTGTAATGATGACGTATTTTGAATGTGGGACCAGATGCTGCCTGCTTGGGAGGGCTTCTGCTTTTTCTCTGAACTCTTATGTTTTCATGTATATATACACGTTATTAAACTGGAAATAGATTCCTGTATTTTGTCAGCTTTCACAACCAGATTATCAGGCAGCCTGTAATGCATATTAAGGAATGGGTTGCCCAGGGAGGTTGTGAATGCTTCATCCCTGGCGGCGTTCAAGGTGGGGTTGGGCATAGCCTTGGATGGCATGGTTTAGTGGGAGGTGTCCCTGCCCATGGCAGGGGGGTTGGAACTCGATGATCTTGAGGTCCTTTCCAACCCTTACTATTCTATGATTCTATGATTCTATGAATACAAAATCCTGAAGTACACACTTAAATGTGCTTCGGTTGACTTTGTTTCAGAAAGCAGACATAAACACCTGTATTAGATGACCTCAATATGCATGAATACTTCTACTGAGGAAAAGAAACTTAGAAAGCTGCAGGGCTTTAAAATTAACTCTCTCTTTTGGTGAGGGAAGCAAACTCATTGCTGAAATGTATTAAACAACTTACTTTCCCTCTGGGAGATGTCTGAAACCTGAGAACTGGTAATTTAGAAATCCCAGCTGTGTTAAACTTAGCTTGGGGAGTAAAGTTGGTTGGTTTAACTTTCAGAGAAGCATAAGGAAAGGCAGTATAGTTCTTTCTTATTTATATGAATTTTATATCCTTTCTTTGTATGAAAACCTTGTTGCGGTTTTGGCTTAGGCCTTCTTTCAGGCTAGCCTAAGCATAAGATATATATTATTCAAGAGAGATGATTCTTTAAATAAAGAATTTGGCAGTACTGTTGTGTGTATAAAAAGTCAGTTTCATTTAGATGATAATGCTGTTTTAATGTCACAAAACGTCAATAGTTTTGAGTTACTTAAAATTCAACGATGAGCATTTTAACAGAATTAAGTTTGCATGGGTGTATGTCTTGTCTAATAAAACCAATACAAGTGAAACTTGAAATATCAAGAAACAAAAATGATGATTCTCCTGTATCAGAACCAGCCAGCACCACTCATAAGTATTGAGTATTTGGGGATAACGGTATAGTACCTATACTGAAGCATTGCCTGAAGTAAGTTGGCAGAGTTGTGGTTGTGATGTATGTATAATCTGCTGGACCAAGTCCTATTGCCTTGCTTCTACCTGCTCAAAAGGAGGTGGTGTGTATGGCCCCATTAGGCCCTATAGCAGATCTGCACTTGGTGGATCTCGTGAGCAGCAAGTATGGTTCTGTGGTAGTTGTCAGTAGTCACATCGCTGCAAGTGTAGCTCTGAGATTTGATTTTGGGTGACTGAAAGTGAACGGTGAGATAGTACCATGTGTTTCAAAGTGAAGAGTTTTAGAAAATGATGACAGGCTTGTAAAATTTGGCATATGCTAAATAATGTTTTTTGTGGAGTAGGATGATGATGTGATATTTTAATCATCACCTTTCAAAAGCCTATGTGTGACTGTGTTAGGGACACTCAGTAGCAGAAGCCTAAACCAGAATTAAGAAAGAGTCTCACTAAACTGGACTTGAATTTGAGTAAATGCAGTGTTTTGGAAGGGATGGAGATCTTCCCTGGCAGCTGTAACTCCATGCTGATGATGCTATTGTTGAATTCTCCAGGATTTTTTGAAAGGAAAAAGTGTTTTTCTACAGAAACTTCCAGGCTTACTGAAGATGTTCTTTGAAGGTGAAAGATATTATGAGAGTCTTTTTTTCTTCTCATGTCCTGGTTTAAGCTTCTCAGCCACGCACAGTTTTGCTCACTCACTCACTCCCCACTCTTTCTTCCCTCCGCTCCTGGAGGGATGGGAAGGAGAATCGAAAGAATGCAACTCCCACAGGTTGAGATAAGAACAGTTTAGTAACTAAAGTATAACACAAATCACTACTGCTACCACCAATAATAATAATGACAAGAGAAAATACAAGGGAAAAGAATACAATTTCTCACCATCCAATATCAAGCCCGACTACGCAGTGCACCCCCACCAGTGCACCCCCCATCGTGCACCCTTACCGGCCGCGAGCCCCCACCGTGCACCCCCACCACCCTTCCGGGTCTCTGCCCTCCGTCTTCTACATCCTGGACATGACGTGCTGTGGTATAGAATAACCTCTTTGGTCAGTCTGGGTCAGGTGTCCTGTCTCTCCTTCCTCCCGGCTTCCCCTCCTCCCTGGCAGAGCATGAGACTCACAAAGTCCTTGGTCAGACCAAAACATCACCAAGCAGTAACTGAAAACACTGGTGTTATCAGCGCTGTTCCCAGGCCCAAAATCAAAAACACAGCGCTGCACCAGCTACCAAGAAGGAGAAAAAATGACTGCTGCTGCTGAACCCAGGACATATCATCACATGCGTTGTTCTAGTTTAAAGTGTTTGGAGCTGCTAACAGGGCGGGTGAGAGAAATCACTATATTGGGACTTAGTGTCCCAATAACTTAGCAGTTTTATTACACCATGGTCACGATAACATTCAAGTACATGAGAAAAGACTGATGCGCTCTATACTGGGTGTCTCAGTCATGCAGCTGGAAAACATGGGCCCTTTTTCTTATATCCAGTTCTCCCTTCTCATTTCATTGAGCTATAACATTTCAAAATGATTAGTGCCTAACAAGTCTTGCATTTCTGGCTGCAAATAGTATTGTGTATATCGGTATGAAGGGCATGTTTTCTTCAGGAAAATATTCTTTAAAACATATCTTCTCATGGATTTGCAAGTGTGGATCCGAGAGCTATTTTCTCATGCAGAGGAGATAGAAATCTCTCCAGATTAGTGCTGTCTGGGGACAACAGAGAGAAACCCACTGTACTGCTGCAGAGAACTTGCTAGTTTGTTGCACTGGTGTGTGCCCATATTTACAGCATTTAGTTCCTTATGCAGTAACTTGTTGAATGTTCATCTGTAAATGGAATATTTTATTTCTTGAACTTGATCAGGCAAATGTTTTTTGACTTAAACCCATTTGTAAGCCTAGTGAGAGCTATGCTGGGGTTTGTTAAGCTTAATATCTCATGTCCCCAGTAGAATACTGTCCTAAAATGTATTTTATTTAGTAGAAGATAGTTACGCTATCTCAGGATAACTCTGATGTTAAAATCCAACCCTCATACAATAGGTCAAATATCAAGGCAATGCTGTGAATTTCAGATTATTTGAAAACATTTTAAGAGGAACAGCCTCTTCATCTCAGTGGTAGGATCTTGGCTGAGGGAAACAAACCGGTTTAAGTAGAACAAGAAGTTTTATATGAACCGAACAGTTCCATTCAGCTGCACATGTGTTTTCCACATCCCCCAGGTCCTGTCAGGGTACAAGAATATTCAATACCCATCTTGCTGTTGCTGTCTTGCTTTTCCTTTGGCTTTTCTAAATCATCATCTCCTGGGAAGTATTTTGAGTGCAGTTTGGTTTTCATAGTTTGAAAGCATTCTTTTTTTGCAATCCCTAAAAGTACAGCCTACTTAATTGGAGCATTTCCATTTCAATTATTCCAGTCAAGTATTTTTGCTATGCATGATCAATATAGAGGAAACTAGAGTAAAATGCTGGATATGCACATTCTTCCCATCTCAAGTGAAACAAAAGTTGTCAAATCACGGGTGCCTTGTATGATTATAACTTTATATACAAACAGTGGTGGAGGATTCTCCATGGGATTATATTTTACAATGTTGAATTCCTATTATGATTTCTTAAAATGGGAATTGAAATTCCATGGAGGAAATGTTAGGGTTCTTATGTATGAAGGCACTAGCAACTGTAATTTTAAGTGTCATTTAACTTTCTCTGGGATGTAATTTCTGCAGAGAAAGAAAACATTTTCCTTAACTGAACTAAATGATGGAAAATGCAAGAAACTTGAGCGTGAACCTAATACTGAAAACGGAAACCTGAAAGTAACAGTCTCACTTTATACAAATGCAATCAATTTGTGTCCTGTGAACAATGTTTTTCTCCTAACAGAAGTTGATTGAATGACAACGAGTTGTGTGTTGCAGATATGTAAGGATACAAGCTGGTGAAAAGAATTATCAGAGAGAAAGTAAGACAACTTGATTCTACAGCTGTCTTCCGTGCCCTGATTCTCCAGAGTCCGCTTAGGAATTTGCTTTGAGGAACAAGGAGGTAAATGTTTCCTGCTTTGTTGCTTCTCAGAATAAAACTCCAGTGTGTTTCTGGTCCTTATCAGATGTGACCTTTTCTTCATTAGTTATTTGTACTTTCATAAATCAAATGCAAAGCACATAGTTGAATTGTGGAAAAAAAAAAGACTATAAGACTGATTATGGCTGGGAAATAACGTGCTACAAATACCAACTCTAAATCTGTTCTCTCTGAACTTGAGAGAGTTGTTAATGTTTTGGCAAATTTGAGAAGCTCAAATTCAAAATTAACAATTTAAAACCAATCTGAATTGAACAGTTCAAGCCCTGAACAGCAGCAAACATCTGTAGCTGATTTTTTAAATATATGAAGCTATAGTTAACATTTTACATGTGCATCATTTTTAATCAATCTTGAAAGCTGCACTTTCAAAACAACTAGAAGGAAGTTTAGCAGGAGGGCCAGGAGACCTCCTTGGATGGATAGGGACCTGCTGAGCAAAATTCGAAGGAAACAAGAGGCTTATAAAAGGTGGAAGCAAGGTCAGGCAGCCTGGGAAGAATACAGGGATGTTGTCCGGGAAGCTAGGGACCAGGTTAGGAAAGCTAAGGCCCACTTAGAATTAAACTTGGCTAGGGATGTTAAGGATAACAGGAAGGGATTTTATAGGTACATTGCCAATAAAAGACAGGTTAGGCACTCCGTGGGCCCTCTCCAGAAGCTGTCGGGAGAACTGGCTACCCTGGATTTGGAGAAGGCTGAGGTTCTTAATGACTTCTTTGCCTCAGTCTTTACCGGCAACTGCTCTGACCACACCACCCAAGTCTTGGAAGGCAGACGCAGGGACGGTGAGGGTGGGGACCCTGGGCCCCCTGTGGGGGAGGATCTTGTTCGGGACCACCTTAGGAACCTGAATGTATACAAGTCCATGGGACCGGATGAAATCCATCCGCGGGTCCTGAAGGAGCTGGCAAATGAAGTTGCTAAGCCACTGTCCATCATATTTGAAAAATCATGGCAGTCAGGTGAAGTTCCCGATGACTGGAAAAAGGGAAATATAACCCCCGTTTTTAAGAAGGGGAAAATGGATGACCCAGGCAACTAACAGACCAGTCAGTCTCACCTCTGTGCCTGGCAAAATCTTGGAGCGGATTATCCTGGAAGGCATGCTAAGGCACATGAAAACCAACAAGGTGCTTGGTGACAGCCAGCATGGCTTCACTAAGGGGAAATCCTGCCTGACCAATCTGGTGACCTTCTATGAAGGGGCTACGGAACTGATGGACAGGGGCAGAGCAGTTGATGTCATCTACCTGGACTTGTGTAAAGCCTTTGACACTGTCTCGCATGACATCCTTCTCTCTAAGTTGGAGAGACATCAATTTGATAGGTGGACCACTCGGTGGATAAAGAACTGGCTGGATGGCCGCACGCAAAGAGTAGTGCTCAGTGGCTCAATGTCCAGCTGGAGACCAGTAACAAGTGGTGTCCCCCAGGGATCGGTGTTGGGACCGGTCTTGTTCAACATCTTTGTGGGTGACATGGACAGTGGGATTGAGTGCGCCCTCAGCAAGTTTGCCGATGACACCAAGCTGTGTGGTTCGGCTGATACATTGGAGGGAAGGAATGCCATCCAGAGGGACCTTGACATGCTTGTAAGGTGGGCTGATGCCAACCTGATGAAGTTTAACCATGCTAAGTGCAAGGTCCTCCACCTGGGTCGGAGCAATGCCAGGCACAGCTACAGATTGGGCGGGGAGGAGATTGAGAGCAGCCCTGCGGAGAAGGACTTGGGGGTGTGGGTTGATGAAAAAATGAACATGAGCCGGCAGTGTGCGCTTGCAGCCCAGAAAGCCAACCGTATCCTGGGCTGCATCAAAAGGAGTGTGACCAGCAGGTCGAGGGAGGTGCTCCTGCCCCTTTACTCTGCTCTCGTGAGACCTCACTTGGAGCATTGTGTGCAGTTCTGGTGTCTTCAACATAAAAAGGACATGGAACTGTTAGAACAAGTGCAGAGGAGGGCCATGAGGATGATCAGGGGACTGGAGCACCTCCCGTGTGAAGATAGGCTGAGAAAATTGGGGCTGTTCAGCCTGGAGAAGAGAAGGCTGCGTGGAGACCTCATGCGTGGAGAGCACAAGGGGTAATGGGTTTAAACTTAAACAGGGGAGGTTTAGATTGGATCTGAGGAAGAAATTCTTTACTGTAAGGGTGGTGAGGCCCTGGAATGGGTTGCCCAAGGAAGTTGTGAATGCTTCATCCCTGGTGGCGTTCAAGGTGGGGTTGGACATAGCCTTGGATGGCATGGTTTAGTGGGAGGTGTCCCTGCCCATGGCAGGGGGGTTGGAACTTGATGATCTTGAGGTCCTTTCCAGCCCTAACTATTCTATGATTCTGTGATTCTATGAAATAAGATACTGAGCTTAAAAGAAAGTGTTTTTCACTGTTTAGTTCTGGAAAGCAATGTTTTAATTAGTTCATTCGTCTTTATTGATTTTTAGACTATTTCTTCTTTACAGTGGTATCTAACATTTGTTTGAAGTGCAATCTTTCCTCTATACTTGCTTAATACTTCTTTTACAGTGCATTTAAATGAAAGTAAGACTGTTGCCTGTGGAAGCACTATGTTACTGTATTAAACAATTGGGCACTTGTACTAACACAGGTGGATATAGTAAAAACAATTTTGGACAAATTAGTGTTGTAACACATGAAGAGAGGTCAGGAGATTAGTGTGAAGTGTCCTGTATTTGGGAACTCCTTTCACTTCGAGCCAGATTTTTGAAGTAATGGGTGAAGTATATTGAAACAGATGCCAGCTAGCTTCTTCCCACAAAAAGTCCTAGGAGAACAAAAATATGAAGAGGAATATTCCCTATCTTCAGTTCTAAGGCCCTTTGTTAGTTCAAGATGATAGTTAAGAGGGGATGAAAGAGTGTATTTCCTGCCAATCCTTTTATTTTTAAGATTTTGCCTTCTGGATGACCCTTCCCTAGATTCAAAATATGTTCTCTGAGGTGATTTCTAGGGTTTATTGCCAGTTAAGCAAACCAACACTCTTAACCTACAAGTGAACTTTAGAATGGTATATCCAAATGTATCCTTATCAAAAATCTTAGCCCTTCATAGAATTTAAGCACAAACTTTAATTTACATTTTAGCAGTATTATTAGAAACTAATTTTATGCACACACTTGATCAGTTGCCTGCTTCCCTCAAGACTCAAAATGGGTTTTCCTGTGAAAAGTCAAAGCAGTGATATGTGATTAGCTCTCCTGAAGAAACTTAGCACAAACAATGTTACGCAAAACTATTTTTGTCTCTAATTTCATGTTGAACGATTATTTTGTATGTTAAATCCTTTTGGAGTCCCCAGATGTGAAGGCAGACTCTCTTTATCAATTGTATTCACAAAATCATAGAATGGTTTGGGTTTGAAGGGACCTTAAAGCTTATCCAGTTCCAACTCCTGGCCACAGACAGAAACACCTTCCACTAGACCAGGTTGCTCCAAGCCCCGTCCAACCTGGCCTTGAACACTGCCAGGGATAGAGCAGCTACAGCTTCTCTGGGCAACCTGTGCCAGTGCCTCACCACCCTCATAGTGAAGAATTTCTTCCTGATATCTAATCTAAATCTGTCCTCTTCCAGTTTAATTCAAGGCAATCAGGTGTTTTTTCCATCCTCCATACAACACTGAAATAAAAGTAAATCAAATAAGAAGACAGAATAGCTTCAGAAATTTTTCTTAGGCACTAAGCAGGTGCCTGTAAAATGCTTACTGCTCTTTCTGCAATAATATTGAAACAGAGAAAGCTTTTGTTTGAAAAGCTCTCAAAGTACGTCAAGAAAATAATGTCAAGGAATTCCTTCGTGGAGTTTACATGCATTATTCTTATTAGCATAATGCAGAGTTGTACACCTGGGGGTTTTCTTATCACTAGAAGAACAGTCTTCAATCTTAGTTGCAAGGCCTTTCCAGTTTGAAGGTGTTCAGAAGGTGTATGTACTTGATCCTGGGCAACCAACTCTAGGTGACCTTGCTTGAGCAGGGAGTTTGGACCAGATGACCTCTGAAGGTCCCTTTAAAATTAAGTCATTTTATGATTCTGTGATAAAGCACACAGCCTACACATGAATAGAATAAATGAAAAAGAACCTCAGTTCTGTGGAAAAAAAAAAGGGGGTTGGTCAGGTATTTGGAAAGAAACTGTGTGATCTTTATTCTTAAAGCAGCCAAAGGTGACGAGATGTTAGCATTTCATGCACAAGTTGAAGTAATACCTCCCCTCTTTGCTGGACAAATGGGCCCTTTCACCTGATACAATTCAGTGCCCAAATACACAAAAATTTATCAGTTACACCTACTGACAGCAGGAAGCCTCTCTCTCTTTAAAGGGAAAAAAAAGAGGAAGGAAAAGGAACCATTTATTGCATCCAGAATGTGAGAGAATTGTGCAAGCATGATGTATAATGGGATACTTTATAGCTAATTATCAAAAAGTTGCTGTTAGAAGGGGATTAAAGCCAACAACTTCTGGATATTTTTCCACTTCCTGTGGATTGAAGCAATTAGTAAAATGTTACTCTCAGCAAATAGTTTCCATCATTATTTCCCACATGTATCCTTTGCAATTGTACAAGTTCTTCCAATGATAAATAAAAATAAATCTTCTTTCTCATTTGGAAAAAAAAGAATAATTTGGAAGTGTTCTACTGATACCAGTATGAGTAATATAATTTTTCATAAAAGCTACATGTTGTTTATGTCCTAATATCCTGATAAAATATTCAAGATTGTTTGGGGCTCTGTGGGACAGCAATAACAGTTTCTACTTTAACAACTGGAATAAAGATCCGGTAGGAATTCGTGAGCTTCTGTAATAAAATAGAGCCATGGTCTGTTCTCTCTGACATGAATCGCTCTAAAACAGTTTGTCAGATAATCTGGCCATAGAAAGAACAGCATAAATTCATCAGCAAAGTGCCTGTATGTACTCTGGAAGATGTAGATTTATCTTAACGTTTTAATGATTTAGTTTTTATTACTGAGGTCATCTTGTGATAAAATGGTTGCTGTGTCCAGAAGTTCAGCTCAGTTAAAGACAGATTCTGTTGCCCTACAAACAGAATATCCAGTAACGTGTACCCCCTGCAATTTAAAATTTAGTCTTAAAAAAATCAAACATTTCATCCTGTGGTGCATTCTGGTTCAAATCAGTCAAGTTGAGGTTAGATTTTGCCTTAAACCTTGCAAATAGTTTCCTTAACAGGACATTATGGTGTACCTTCTTACTCTGTAAATAAACTCTTTGAGCTGATTTTGTCTTCTTTTGCTAATGCGTAGCAATTTTTGTCAACAAGAGAAGCCCAGCTTTCTTTTGGAGAACCGTGTTAGGAGTGTTTTTAGCACTGTATGCTAAAAGATGTGAATATGTGTTTTTGGGATGTTACATGTGTGTCCGTTAGGATGATGTCTTAACTGGGATGAGTAGCATACATACTGTGGGGAATTCATTATGGCCTCGCCAGCCATTGCAGTTTTACCTGTCTCCTGGTTCATTGCATTTGTATGCACATTTGTAAATAGAAATGAAGTTGGCCAATAGAGAATTTTGGTGTTTATGCTGCATTTTCATTCACTTATAATAGCAGAGTAATTGTTTTGTGTGTGGAAAAATATGTATTTTGGCTTGTAAAGTATTTTATAAGGGCAAATAATGCATAGATTAGACCGATATTTATTTAATAATAGCTGTTTGTAGATCCTTACATGGACAGATTTCTGTAAAACTACAGTTTCTTACAGTCTAAAAAAGTATTTTAAAAGCTTTTTTTGCCTTTCAATTGAACATATAATTGCCAGTAGGCAGGGTTTGTTGTTATACATATTTATTTTTGAACAGGAAAGCTGTATTTCTGGTGGAATTTAAATTCTGAAAACTGGAATAGAATGTGGTATGTTGGGTTACATGGATGCCCGATTATTGGGATAGTTTAAAAAGGAAAAGATAGTTTATACAGATGAATTTACGCTGTTTCTTACTGGTCTTGTTTTCTTAAAAATTACTGATGATGATTGTGATTCACATAAGTAATCTATTGAACTCGGTGAAGGTTTCAACATTCAATATTTTATGGTATTTTTTTTTCCATTACAAAAAAGATCTGTAGTATTTTACAGTTACCTGAAGTAAATAATAGAGGATTGCAGAATTTACTTTATTTCTCTTGGTTTCTATCACTTCCATCTAACTTAATGACTCATAATCTGAGGTGCTTCTACATGGTACACGTCTGTATTTGTGTGTATGTGTGTTCATAAGTATTATATTGTGATATTGCTGAAAGAAGTTCCTGGAACCTGGGGACTGTTGTTTTGTGGTAGCAATATGGGAAGGGTGAGCCAATACTTGTGCCCTTCATGAGAACTGACACAATGACTCTGACATAAAAGATGACAGAAGCCAGACAGTTCTAAACGTAAAAATATGTGTGGTGCATTAACTTTATAGTACACAATTTGTTCTGAATTTTCTTACTTCCATGTAATTTTTGGAAAGGTGGGAGGGATCTCAGATGTCACTGTGATTTCTACATTATTAGCTGTTTTCTGAGTTAAGTAACTGTATGGACTATATTAAATACTTCTCTTTCTGTCTATTCCCAAACTATTTATATTTCAAAGATTTTCGGATCTATCATTCTAATAATATGGATTTTCCATCTCCATGGAGAAGTTTATATAATAGACCTTGGTAACTTCTAGAAAATTGTCAGTAATCTCACAGACGATTAGTTACAGTCAAACTTTGTCAGGCTTAAAAACTCGGTTAGGCTTCACATAAATACTAGAAAAATAATATTTGCATGTGACCCTTCTCTTCAGAATCCAAATCTGAGGTTTTGATTTCTCTCTCCTTAGAATGTCAACATTTAAAGAGATGGTTTCTGTTAGTATTTTGGGTGCCTGGTTCAACACAGCCTGTTTACATGGAATAAGTATAGACATTACTGAAGTATAAGATGCAGTGAAATGGTGTCATCTCTCAAAGCCTAATCCAATTCTTAGCTGCCTTATTAATCAGAGACAACATTCCTGAATGCGTTAATCAGTTTTATATACCTGCCAATTATGCTTTTAATATCTGTTAAAGAATTTTCCTATATTTATATATTTTTAATTTTGGAGCTGATGCAATATTTAGAATGCAATTATGTTTTGGTTTGCTGTTCTCTTCTTGCCAATTGCTTGTGTTTTGAAGTCTCTCACTGATTGCTTCTCATTTTTCATTACTGATTGCCCCTTCAGACAGGCAAGCTCCAAGCTAATTAGCAAAGCTTTGTTCATGAATGCTTGTTTCCTCCAAAAACTCTGCAGGAAGGAAACTCATGAACAACCGTACACAATCTGCAGTTTCAGAGGCTATAATGTTAACAGTAATGTGCTGCAACGTTTAAACTGAAATCCGCCACTTGACGAAATTATTAATTCATGCCTAGTGATGGGGAAGTTTATAGCCAAATAATAGCTGAATAGTGTGATGCATTGCTGCAGCTTTATGAGAATCAAAATCTGGCATGCAAGGATGGTGTCAGTGTCTGAACCACCTTTTGAAATTGCTCTGAAATTTTGTAGCTAGGCCCTTAAACTGGGCTATTTTTTTAGTTATCATTTGTGAAGCTTTAACCCTTTTTTGTTTTCTTTGTCCCGCATTGTCCATCTTTTGATTCTGAGTGTGCCACATTGCTGCTTAAACAAATTGTCGCCCATAGTGGTTAGAGGCTGTACTCTTGTCTTTTGTAGAGGTTGAAAATGTCAGTGCCTTTCCCCAAGATCCCCCACCAATGAACGAGATGAGGTCTAGATCTAAGTGTGGCAAGAGGAGGAGTTGGGCTTTCTGAGATGGTAGAGCAACAAAATCTGATACCTCTGGGATGTAAGAAACTCTGTGACATGAAATGTTACTGGTTAGCACTGTGTGCTTCTGATTAAGGGCACTAATTTGGGAGCAGGGATAGGCATTTGTCCCCTTTACCTCCTGTTACATTCATGTCATCTTTTTGCTGTTTGAGGTATCATAGTCCTAGTTCAGTTGGACCATCTCTGACTGGGAGGACCCTACATCTTTAGGGATAGTTTTCAACACTATGGTTGCTCATTGCACCAATTCAGAATTTGTGTTGCTGCGTTAGGATAGAATCTCACTTTCTTTCTGGATAATTTTTAAATTTTTCATATAAAATGACCAATAAACTGCTTAAATTACTGTTGTCCATTTGCAGAAGAAAGTGGTGTCAACATAACTGAAACATGCAATATCCTTCTGGCAGATACTGCTCAGTAGGTCTTCTCTGAAGTCAGGGCATGTCCCTTGGGTGTGCTCATGCTATTACCATATAAAGGAATACATGAAATATAAGATGAATCTAGTCAAAGTCATTCTGTAAAGAAGTCCTTCTAAATGCCTAGATAAAGATTTCTCTGTGTATAAATTTAAATCTTGCCTGGAGTTATCCAGGTGAGGTTATTGGAAGGGGGTCTAGCATATTACCTCTTATACAGTAGATGAAGAATAAATGTTACTGCTGCTTCAAAGCAAGACAACCAGAATATTGATTAAGAGCTGCTTCCTGAAAAGATGTATGTTAATTCTTTGGAAGTGAATGTTTATTCAAGGAAGTTTCTGCAGAGATTGCCCATAAATTTGATGTTACTTTAAGCAATGGGTAGAATACATATTTCCTTGAAAGGAAGTGTATCATGTTGGTCCATTAAAGTATGAGTGTATATTTTGTTAGCTTGTCATGTCATAGCTTAAACTTCCCATGACTAGGCAATGCAGTGTACTTTACAGATGGAAGTACTTCCTAAAATAGATTAAAATTTGTGTGTGTGATGGTTTTGATGAAAATCAACATATGGAATGACAGTTACTAAAATGCAGGTGAAACCTAGTACAAAGAATTAATAAGGGACACGTAATAGAATGGCCATCACTTAATATTTTATGTAGATTCATAAAACATCTTTCAAATTTTGAATCAACAGCTGGTAAAAAATTCAATAGTAATGAGCACATTTGTATGTAAATGACTGTCATTCTATTCTAGGCTACCCATGCTTTATAGTATCTTGCTAGATGTCAGTAAGCATGGTCATGAAAACAAGCCTTTTTGGGAAACTATTCAAAAAATCAATTTAAATGCAAAGTCTTTGCCTTTTAAGTTTTCAAAAGTAAATCATAAGGTGCTGCCAGTTTGAAAGATCTGTCTATTTATATTTAAAATAATAATTCAGTGCATTATCAGGAGCAGAATATCATACAAATGAGGAGTTCTAGGAAAATTCTCACAATACCAGAAGGAAATTCCTTTGCATGCTCTGATTAACTTATCAAAGAAGGTGGTATATCTGCCTACCCAGATGTGAAGACAATATGCAACAGAATCCACATTGTGTGGATGCCTTTATATAATTTAGACTCAATATTCACTTTTTCTTATATCAAGGAATATTTCAAGGTAGAAAGAGTGAATTTGTAATGAGTTTTTACACAGAAACCTTGCCATAGTGAGTTTTCTGTAGTACGAATGGTGCAGAAGCATGCCATGTGCTTTATGTACAATGAACTGCTTGAGTTTTGAATATAACATTCTCAATGAACATCTGTGAGTAAGCCAAAGACCAAGATAGTTTATGCTCAGGCATTCTTAATAGCCAAATACTAGGAATGTAGATCTTGCTTTCCTAAATAGAGAATGTTCACTTAGTTATCTTCCTCAAGTAGAGCATTCTCATCATAGAGGCTTGATGGTGCAAGAACAGGCCTCAAAGTTGTAAATGTACAAAAAGACTTTCTGTCTACTGCATCAGTTCTTTTTTTATTACAGCTACTACTGCAGCTCCCCCAGAAAATAGGATGTCTTGTACTTGGGAAATACCCTCATAGTTTTGGCCATCTTTGAGAATGGTGGGTTCTGGTATGCTTGTGTTTGGACAGCAGTTGTGAGTACTAGCAGAAATAGATTAGTGGAAGGTTGAAAACCAGATAATCAAAACCCAGAAATCTTCCAGAAATAGAAATAAATCAGGTATTGAGTGTGTATGTTAAATCCTGGTAGTAAATAGAACATAATAATCTGTATTAGTGTTTTTCACTTTTAAAGGATGGTCATGAAGATAGACCATTTTTAACTTGGCCTGAAAAGCTGATGGCCTACAGCTTGAGCTTTATGAGTTAAAATATTATTTTCAGGAAATGAAAAATTTGGGGGGTTGTTTGATAATACATTGCTATATACAGAATAATAGTCTTTGAATATTGGTACTTAGCGAAAAAGTGTATTTTCAAATGTTTGGAGGAATTTTGACCTTAATAAAGCTTCAATTCAATTAAGCCCTAAAGGAAAGGATCAGCTTTTTGTCAGGAGCAGAAATTCACAGATACTCACTAACTGTTTCACTGTTTCTTCCTTTTAATAGTACATGTTTAAGTGTTGTTGAATTAGGGACTAAGTGCATAGATATGGGGGATTAGAAGCAGGTATTAACATGAAAACCAGAAAGAAATGTTTTGATTGATAGCTCAGAAGGAAATGCCAAGGATAAATATAAATACTGTTGATTGCAATTGATGTGGGCAAGTGGTAATCAGTTGCTCATCTAAACAAACAAGACTCCATCAGATATTTCAACTCTTCACATTTCCACTTGTCTTTGAGTTGCCTTTCCCAGTCCCACTTACAAACAAATTTTCCACTTATAATGTTGCTAGTGCATTTCTTATGCTGTGGGATACTTAATGAAAAATACGTTTTTTAAAAGAAAAAAAATATATGGACGAAGGGAATGGTTATGATGTGGGGGGAGAGGTATCCTCTTTGCCAACTTTAGAGAAAACTAGGACACTATATTTGAAAGCTGAAGTACTTATTTCTTACACTATATTTTTACAATATCACCATATTATATATACAGTGCTCTTTGGTTTTGTCCTGTCATTCATCTTGCCAAAGAATGGTTTTACTGAGATAATATTTTGCATTTATCAATGCGATATGAATTATCTTGGTGAAACCAGTTGTTTGACAGTAGTTTGCTGTGGGCAGAGTTTGTGTGAACAGTCTTAACCTCCAGGCTGTTAAAGCTGACATAGACTGACTGAAGTGGACTGGGGAATTCAAGGATCATGTCATGAATTAGGATGAAGACTCTATGCCCTGAATGAAGTGGTGAAGCTCTTCATTCTTTATTAGATTATGCATTTACACAGAGCAGTTTGGAGCTGTTTCAATTAATGTGTCAGTGTCCTTGTTAGGTGATTAGGTATTAAGGATGTTTTAAAACACATTTGTCTTTTTTCAGTCTGCCCTTTTAGTTTCCTTGAGGATTGCTTAGACTACTCCACATGTATATTAATAATGAAATCTGAAACATATCATTTTTGGTTTGTGACATAAAGAAATTTTTATACCAAAGGGAAAACTACAGAAATTAGTTTTAGTCTGTGTCTGTTTACATTATAAGCTAAGAAAAACAAGAAAAGCTTTTTCCTCTATGTAAGACCATGTGTGTGGAAAGCAAATATCGAAGTCTGAGAAAAATAAACTGTAGCAAATTTTAGGGAAATATTAAGAAAAGTTGAAATCACCTCTGTTAAACGTAGCTATTTATACATTGAATTCAAGAGTTACATTAATCCAACTTGAGGGGAGGAATAATACTATGGGAACTGAATCTCCAGTTCCATTGAACTCTTTTACTATGAATTTTGAGTAGTTAAAATAAAAATTTATTGCAATTAAGTTTGTAGTTGTGAAGAAAGACGAGATATGAATACACTCAAGTGAATCAGAAGCATCTCATAAATTGGTTGCTTATGGGTAGAGGCATACATTGAAACCAAAAGATGTCATGCAGAGTTATCGAAGAGTGTGAATAGAGCATTTTGTTGTTTTCTGCTTTGTTATTGTATATCCTAAGGATATACAGCTGGAAATTCATCTGAAACTGAGGTGATAAAAGGTAAAGCAACTACGAGAAGTTTCAGACTGACCACAGAAAGCCACACCTTACCCTGTTTACACAGCTTTTTACTAACTCTGAAGTTCAGCAATGTTTAGCAAAAATAAACACCTGATGGAATTTCGGACAGTCGTAAAGAATTAACAGCAAACTCCATTAAATCATACAGTACTTCACTGGAAAGTCTCTTAAGGTTCCTTTGTCAAGGCTAGTTTATAGTCCATCTAGTTTGTTAAAAGGCTTTCAGAGTCATCATGGTCAATTGGATCAGTGTGGCTATTGTAAATGTGCAGTAAGTCAACATTAAAATTCTAGTGAAATTTTAATGCCAAAAATTAAAAGCACAAGTACTGGAATCAGTTCTTAAAACAAAATATTTGAGTCTCTGACCCCATGTTGCCAAGTAGGGACCAATGAATGCAGTATTGTTCTCCTTTCTGTCTCTCCAGCAGATCGGTGTATTCATATCTATTCCTCTGCATGAATAGTCCAGTGCTTTGTAGTAGCGGTGTATTTCTGCATTACAGGTAAATGTAATATTGAATCCTGTTATTTTCTACTGATAAGCAATGTGTTTTGTGTAAAAACTGGCAGGGCAGTAGTCAGGTGCATGGTTGTAATTGGACTGGTTACTGCACTGGTGCTCCTTCCTGAAAGATTTTATTGAGTTTGTGCTCAGTCCTCTGTTTCCTGGCATATTTTTCAGATATTTTTATATTTTTCAGTTTTATGATCGGAAGTGAATGAATGAAGTTGAGGGTGGCACTTGTTTATTCTGAAGGAAGTTAGCTGCTGAGATTTCTGTAAAAGTTACCTATTAAGTGTGGATCAGACTGCTTCTCATTGACATGACATTTAGCAAACCAGTTTATGTGGTTTTCTGTTTTGTTGTGTTCTTTCTTAAGCTTCTGTCGTTCACCTGTTCTGTTCCCCCCTGATCCCATGGAGTCATAGTATGTTTTTTTTGCAGCCTAGTGCACACTTCCTTTCTTTTTTTCCCCAGTTTCTCTTGTTTGCTATCAATTCTCCATCAAATCAGTGAGCATTTTAAACTTGATTCTTTCAGTTGATCGCTTGTTTGCGCCAGTGTCTTTTGGTGCCATATTTACAACCTCAAACTCTTTTAAAGTAGAAAATAACAGTATAAATCAAAACCAAAGGTGGTAAAATATGTGTCTGCTACTTCAAATACACCATCTTTGCACAATGCTGAAATGACGCAAAAGGCTTAAAGAGAATGCGTACGTTCACTTAGCATACAGGTAGATTGCAAAGGAAATGTCAGGACTCCCTCAGGGCTGTAACAGAAAAGAAATTTTATGATGTCTTTTAAAACATAGAGGAGAAATGGATTTAAAATATAAACAGTTCATAAACGGCTGCTTGCATGCAGAATACAGTCAATTAGCTAAAACACAAAGTTAATTTAGAAATATAACTGCCTCTCTTTAAAATGGAATCAGGCATATGGACCTATGTGAAAAAAAAAATGGTATAGGAAATCTGCTTCCTAGAAGTAATTTTTTTCTGGGGCTGGGATGAATTATTAGGAAACTTTCAAATATGAAATAATTTGAAAAAAATGAGGACTATTATGATTTATATCATCTTGAAGTAACAGTGGCACACAACCTTGTTAGCTTCAGAGAAGGAAATTACTGTATTCCTGAAAGTCATCTTCAATGGAGGCTTTTCGTGATGTAAGTGAAAAATAATGACTAGGTCAATTGTAGCAGGAATGGCATTTGCAGATTATAAATAATGACACTGTTCTAAGGAATGAAAAGCAAGCAAACCAACCAAACAAAACCCACCCAAAAAAACCCCCAAACCTCTAAAGAAATCAAAACCAAAAGAACAGCCACCTCTTGAGTAATATATTCTGAAAACAAAACCACAGAAAAAACCAAACCAAAACAAAAAACACCCCCAAAACAATAACAAAAAAATCCAACACAAAACCAAACACAAAGAAGGAATGTATCTTGTTTTGTAGTTTTTCTTATCGCATGCTTGTTGTTAGTATTATTTAGAATAACTATAAGTGAACAAAAGGTGTTTTCATTGAAAACAATGCCCTAAATCCCCTTTACTTCAGTCATAGCAGGATTGAGCATTGTAATTAATGGACACATGTTGTTCTTTCTATTCCACAATAAGATGTTGAAACAGTTACCATCTCTGGGATGGACCCCATTAGGGGTTGCCCATATTTGTTGACTGATGTTTCTGTTTATTTATTTCTGTATTTTAAGGCACAGAAATTACTAAGATCCTCCAGAGTGATTCTTTGTAAACTACAGACTAGTGCCTCAGGCATTCTTAATTATCATTAATGAGGAATTTCTGGATCTTTTTTTAAGGTGAAAAAATTGTAAGAAAGAATGACCAATTTTTAAGGAGTCCTACCATTCCACTAATTTGTGAGCATCTATTCTGGGGTAGAACTGCTGTCAGCAGTTCGAAGAAATAAAATTCTCCTGTTGACTGAAGGTCTCTGCAAACTCAGTTGGATTTTTAGTTGGGTTTAATAGAATTATTTATTTATTTATTCTGTTCTTTTTAACTATGTGCATCTTTCCAAAATAGAGCATTTTCTGGTGCAGTAGGGTAAAGGGTCAGCAACATGACCAGCAGTAGTGCTGTAACAGGGCACCTCCTATGTGTGGAAATCCTCATTGCTCACTATGACGCGACTCACTGTGACATGATATGAATACTGAATGTGAATGTCAGTCACATTCTAGGTAAAGACTAACTAATCACCGTTGTGCTCTTCCTAAGGTTTAAGCTTAACAGTAAGATGGCTGGTAATACTTCATTTTCAGTTGACTTTTTTGAAAACAACTTCTTCAACATTTACTAAGATAGCTGAAACATGAATAAGAAATAACTTCAGTAATGTAGTATCCTTGCATGTTTTGAGAAGCAAATATTTGTATTTGCAAGAAATAACAATCTAACTGATTCTCAACAGGGTGTCATAAGATTTTCAAGCAGAACGGTTTGGGAGTACATTGTTTCAGGCTATTTATTCAAGAAGTGAGAATAGATGAAATTTTCCAATGGGATTGAGAAAGTTGCATAATGATACCATAAGACATTAACTTAGCAGTTGGAAATAACACTTATGAACCACTGGAAGTTAAGTTCTCATGGATTTAATATTTCCTATAGCCTCATAAATCCAATAGAGACATAATCTCTTTATTAAGTCAGAAATTCTGTTTGGTTTTGGAAGCTATCAACAATTCTGCCCTGAAATAAATGAGTTCCTCATGGTAAACAAATTTCTTACTATAGTAGATACTATAGTAAGAGAATCCTCGATGGGTAAACGATCAAATACTAAGTCTGTCCTTGAAATTCAGTATAAAAAGAAACAAATGCTATTTCAGAAGATGTACAAATGCATGTGCTAATTTTATGTGTTAATTGTATGTGTTAATTGTCGATGCCCTGGGAATTTCAGATCTTCATGCAAGTGTTTTTCTTTGTGGCAAAACTTTAGTAATTTATTTTGGCTTTAGTCCTGCAAACAGTGCACAGTCTGTGCCTGTGGTGCATGCTAAAGGGAAACTGGTGGGGGTCTCTGAGGGGGGGGGAATGGGAATCTGTGAGCAAGCAAAACCCCCGGCCTGGTTGATTTGGGCAAGAATATTTCTTGCATTTTCAAGCTCTAATTTATAGGAAAATCTCACTTAATTTGTCTTTTTCTGGGTTTGCTTTGGTGGAACTACATTATAAGAAGTAAAAAGCAGGCAAGGTATTATAATAATCCCCACTGTATGTTAGATAAAAATTCCTGTTTCTCTGTATTTAGTTTAAGACGTAGGCAGGTTTTCCCCAAGGAGGTGCTGGAAAAACACAGCTTATAGAACTGTGTATTGGAAAGCTCATCTTGTGAAGGAAAGGCTTCTGTGGAGATGATAGCTGGTAAGAAATAAGAAATTGAGTAAGGATCAAGAGTAATAAAGGACAGGCCTTTGGGAGCGAAGACAGAAAATGGGAGAAAAGACAGCAGGGACCTTGAGAGGAGAAGGAATGTGGAGTTCAGGAGAGATCATAAGGCAAAGGTACAGATGTAATGCTTTTGGATTTGAATAAAAAAAGCCTTATAAGACCTTTCCCATGACTGGAAAGGCATTTCGTTTTTCACTAGCTTTCCTACGCAGCTTTGTTACCAAGTCTCACCTCACAAATCACTGCCTTTCCCCTGCCTTTTGCGTTGCATGTGAAGCAATTTTGGCATGTGTGAAGTTAGCAACTATTTAAATGAGCCTGGACTTTGTGTGTCAGTATGCTTAAAGTATATTGTGGGGTCATTAAAACATGGTGTGTTTGAGATACTGATCAAGGTTTTATAGTTTGGAAAAAGCAGATACAAAATATAGTTTTTTTTTTTTTTTTTTTTTGCCTTCAGTAGCTTCAAGATCCTTCCATAGCTCAAGTCATGACTGTAATACCTGCAATGGCTGTGATATGGCTGTGATGATGGTAGTAAATAGCTATAGTTTTCTTCATAATCTCACGTGCGTGAAGTGGATGCAGGTGGTCTGGGGTTTACAAGATCTTTCAAGGCTACTCTTGAAGCCAAGAGGTTACTTGGAAACATTCTTTCTCTATAACAACTAAGACACTTGTCACAATGTTTAATGTTTAGCTGATGTTTAGGGAGAAGAAATAATCAGAAATAATATACTTCTGTACCAGTGTGTATGACAGTTTACTTCATCCAGATGATTGCATTTAAAGCTGTCTTTATATTTTGCGTTTGATCAACTAGAACATTTCACATCAAATGTCTTGCTTAAGGAAAAAATTAAATGTCACAGATTTGGGTTGTTCCAAACTAAATATTGTGTCATTTGTAGTGGATGCCAAACAAATGAACAAAAAAGAGGAATTTTGGATGCAGCTTTGGTTATCACAAGTTTTGTAATGAAACTTACTGGCATCAAGAACAAATTGGACCAGCCCTGATACAGTCGTATTTCACCAAGTGAAGCAGTCTTGGTTTGCAGGCTGGAAACTAGTGCCTAATCTATAATCTAGCTAACCTTATGGCAGGCTTTGGTCTTCGTTTTAAGACTTTCAGTGGTCTTGGTTTCTGCCAATGGGATGGAATAGCTTTTGCAATCTAACCGTACTATGCTCTGCTGTAGTCTTGCTACGTCCCAATAGGTCGTTGAATGCTCTATGTGGTAGCTACCACATGCTTTTGCCTAAAGTTCATCTTTTTTCTCCTCCGTACTATCTGCCTCATTACCTGGGCTTACGTAGTTTAAAGTCTTTTAGCTGATGAATTTCACTCCACCAGAATACAAATGGAAATGCTAACAAGGAAAAAACTAATTTGAAAAATGCATTTTTAGGGCCTTCATCTGGTAAATTGAAACTGAGCATAGTGTTTAGTCATGGCTCATAAAGACAAAGTCTGACTAGAGAGCTGTTTATCTTCAGCAAATATAGCAGGCATACACAATCTGAAACAGCTACCCAAGCTTGACAGGAGAAGAGGCTTTTCTACAGCTTCAACACACTGGGAACATTTTCAAATTCCTAAAAATAGTGAGCACAGCAGTAAACGGCGTTTTAAATGAACACATATTTTTATCATTAACACTCAAATAGTATTCAAGGTGTTGTCTTGATCTTCTGAATTCAAGTAACAAAGCTCCCATCCAACTTAAGTAAATTCAGTATCTGGCCATAATTTGTATGTAATCAATAAAAATAAATGGAAAAATATTGCAGTTGCTGTTAGTTTCACTGGAAGGTGGCTTAATTGAGTGCAGGTCATCAAGGAAATTAAACTTTGTTATTTAAGATAATTTTCTGTCAGGAAATGCAACTGCAAGTTTTTAGGAGGGATAAACTTCTGGAGTGGCTGGCTTGTGCAGCATCTGTTAAAATAAATGGCTATTTGGAAGAATAATTACCTAGACATGAGTGAACAAAAAACCTATTTGTGTAACTTAACTAGATTAGATCTTGTCAAAGGTTACCCAAATGAAAACAATTCTCTTTGTTGTACATTCATAATCTGCGTAATATTTTTAACAGTTTTTTGAAATGTGCAGCATCACATGTACCCATATACCAACAGTCAGGTATTCTATAAATCATAACATTAATGTTGTATTATTTTTTTTTCTTGCTTGAATAGAAAATTTTGCTTCCATGAAGCCCTTCAATATGTTTCAGGTAGGACAGGTGGCTGCTTAAATGCTGTTCTAGTGACATGTCAAATCTTAGCTTGACTGAGATCTGTTTGATTGAGTTTTGCATTTGTTTAATCTGGACACTGAAGAGGAAAAACATTAATCCTTATCTGTTCAGCAATAGAAGATTTCCAAACAAGCTTTATTTTAATTCCTACTTTTACTGTTTGGGTCAAATTTTATTACTTTTGGTTCTTTTCCGTATAAACTAGTGTGTTCTGACTTCTTGCTGGCAGCATCCCTTCTTTCCTGAGACATAATTCATGTTTACTGCATGAATCGCTTCCCATGTGGATGTTATAGTGATACAGCAAAGCTATTTGCTTTTTAGGAATTTGAGGAACACTCTTCCATTGAAGAGACTTGGCATTTTGAAGTACCTAATACTTAATTAATATGGTAATATTTTGCTGAAGCCTTAGTTGCATATTAATGAATGAATGGAGCTATATCCAAGCCAGTTAGCTTTATGAAACAGAAGGTACATTTTCTAGAAAATCACCACATTTAAAAACACTTACTATATGAAATCCCCATTAGGTTAGTTATTATTCATGAACATAATCTCTAAAATACAATTAAAACTCAGTCACATGAATTATGAATTTTCTGCAAGAAGCTCTGCTTTCTCAGGGCATTTATTTAGATAATGGTGGTTTGATATTTTTTTTCCTAACCCTGCATTCCTGGGTATGGCTACTAACTCCTAGAATAACATTTATACCTGATCCCGTGCAGATGTCTCAGATGCCCTAGGGCATCTCCAACAGTGACAGACAACAGTGTCCTCCCCATTGTGGAAAAAACCAAGAGATGGGGTTGCAGAATATAAACACCATATTTCCTTTGGAATAGTTTGGTAGTTGCGTTCTCAGGGAAGACTGGGCAGCCGCATTTCAAGAAAGTTGCCAGCCTGAGGTCCTGTCACAGTGAACCTGCGATGCTTGTTCAGTTCAAGGCAACTATGTGGCATTGGGTGGGGAGAAAAACCCTTGATGTTTGCATTTTGATGTTGCTAAATGTATATGGTTTGTTGCGGGAAAAAGTAGTCATTACCCTAAGATGGAACTTAATAGGTTGTAAAGTGAACTCTGTATTTTTCCATTTATATTTTCAGATTGTTATGAATAAAAGTAGAAATGTTTTGAAATTCTTAGATTTAAGAGTCATGTCCTCCCTAGAACAGTCCTGTTTTGACATTTTCCATCATTCCCTGTTTTTCTAAACGGCCCATCTGACTTTTGCGGAGCCTGATGCCTGTGATGTTCAGTCTCTCTGTCTCACTGGAAAGATGTTAGACAAAGGAGAATATACAGTAGCTTTGGAAAAGGTTGGTTATATGAGTTGATAATGTACCCTGTTTAGCCCATTGTTCATAGTAATTGAAAATAGGAGGCTTTGAAAGTTGTAGGTTATATCTAACTTATAATAAGAGTTGGGATGATGATCAGATACAATTCTTTAATAGTCACCATTTCATTGTCAGACATCAGATGTGGAAAAACTTAAGCTGTAGTCTGTAATGGGAACTTCAGGTTGGGCAGGGAGGCAGAGAATGAAGGCACGAAAGTGGTAGTAGACTTTGTATCTCTAATGAAAGCCAGTCTGTTATCCCAAGATGGGCGTTAATGACGCCAACAACAATATCTTTTGTGCTTTGTTTTGTTGGTTTTATTTTGTTTTTTTCTTTAATTTTCTCTTTTTTTTCCTTCTTTTTTGAAACTTGTAAATGGTTTTCTTTAATATTGCAAGTCTCAGTACCTTGTACTTTCAGAAGCCCACGCACATAATAATAAATGTAATGCAGCACCACGAAAATAATTTGTCTCTAAAGTGAAACTGAGCTCTGTGATAAAATTGATTTATTATGAAGTTATTAATCATTGTTAGCTGCAAATTGGTGACAGGTTAGATAACAAAATGCCTAAATGAGCTGAATGTGTAAATTCCATTGGTATCTAAACTTAATGTTTGTAAACCTCTTGCATGCCGCAGATATTGGTATCTTCTGAAATACTAGTACTAGCAGAGCCATGAAAACGTTTTTAATCATTAGTTGCTACAGACCTTGTTGATGGCTGGTGGAATTCACAGCCATGGTCGGAGCAATGCCAGGCACAGCTACAGGTTGGGCGGGGAGGAGATTGAGAGCAGCCCTGCAGAGAAGGACTTGGGGGTGTGGGTTGATGAAAAAATGAACATGAGCCGGCAGTGTGCGCTTGCAGCCCAGAAAGCCAACCGTATTCTGGGCTGCATCAAAAGGAGTGTGACCAGCAGGTCGAGGGAGGTGCTCCTGCCCCTCTACTCTGCTCTCGTGAGACCTCACTTGGAGTATTGTGTGCAGTTCTGGTGTCCTCAACATAAAAAGGGCATAGAACTGTTAGAACAAGTGCAGAGGAGGGCCACGAGGATGATCAGGGGACTGGAGCACCTCTCGTATGAAGATAGGCTGAGAAAGTTGGGGCTGTTCAGCCTGGAGAAGAGAAGGCTGCGTGGAGACCTCCTAGCAGCCTTCCAATACCTGAAGGGGGCCTATAGGGATGCTGGGGAGGGACTCTTCATTAGGGACTGTGGTGAGAGGACAAGGGGTAATGGGTTTAAACTTAAACAGGGGAGGTTTAGATTGGATCTGAGGAAGAAATTCTTTACTGTGAGGGTGGTGGGGCCCTGGAATGGGTTTCCCAAGGAAATTGTGAATGCTTCATCCCTGGCGGCGTTCAAAGTGGGGTTGGACATAGCCTTGGATGGCATGGTTTAGTGGGAGGTGTCCCTGTCCATGGCGGGGGGGTTGGAACTGGATGATCTTGAGGTCCTTTCCAGCCCTTACTATTCTGTGATTCTGTGATTCTGTGGTTCTTGGGTTGGTATTAGAGCCTCTATGTTATTGGCAGCTATGGCTGTGTGGACTCTGCAGTCACCTTAAGGAGGCATTACCCTGGTGGTAAATTGTCTGCTAGTAGCTAGATAATAACTGCTTGCTAAACATCAGCATCAGATTGTCAGTTTGAGTAAATCATCTAGGTACTAATGCTCCCAGACTTGAAGTTGCAAACTGGGGTTACTAAATAGAAAGGCTTTGGAATAAATGGATATGGAGACCAATTGTAATGTAAAGGCTTTAAGGGAATTAGTTTCTTTTTTTAAATGTAGCTATAGTAAATTCTGCATGAGATTAATCCATATTTTGATTTTACACTTGTAAAGGCTCACATGAATCTATTGTCAACCTTAATAGTTTGAACATGCCTTAGTTACAAACCAAGGGACTTAAACCATGGCCTGTTTTATACACCTACTGGACTATCTATGATCTAACCATTGTGATTACACATCAATTGATTGCTTCCATTTGCAAAAGACTATGTGGTAGAATGTAAGTCCAGCTGTTTTGTTTGGGTAGATGTGTCTTTTTGATTTTAAGGTGGATAGGAAATAGGAAAGGATTTAGCTAATTTTCCAGAATTTTGTGGATTAAGGAATCAAGTCTTTTAGTATTCTGTATATACTTGATTACTACAGATGTATTTATAAGTAAAGGGAACAAATTAAACAGGTGGGAAAGCTGGCTATCAAAACATTTGGATTTGCTAAAATTAAAAAAAAAAAAAAAAGAAATACATATTTTGTATATTGTAGAAAAAGCAAGAAATTTTTTTTAAAAATTGAAATTCTGTGAAATGGATGTAATGCTTTTGATTGTCATTAAGGTACTTTTAATGAGGAATACTGTCTTTTACTTCCCTCTTAATTTCTGTTTCTGAAAAGGGGGAATTAAAATATGCATAGAGATGATATAATGGTGGATTCCATTTCTGCAGTGAGTAAACAGCTTATTGGAGGGTAGCTGAGAGCCCCATCTTCATTTGGCTGCAATACTAACATTGGATTTATTTCTGTTTGTTGTAGAACTACACCATTGTAACAACTTTCCTAATATTCTTCTGCTGAAACTTTCCACCTTGTGCCTTGGTATATTTCGGAGGGAGGAAAGGAAAAGGGAGGGAATGACTTTACTTGGGTTCACTGGATGTGACCTTTTTTCTGTTACAAATGCTGCCAATGATGCATTACCCTAGTTCTTTAACTACAGAAAGTTGACACAAGTTCCTTGGCCATTTCAGAGTCACCTGTAATAGCTTTCATGTAGCTGTTTACATAGCACCATAGAGGACATGAGCACAGCTGTGACGGTGACAGTAAGAGAAGTAGAATCCCTCACGGATGGCTCATATAATGTGAAATGACAGCTGGCCACAAGGATGAAAGGAGGAAACCTAAACAGAGCAAGAGGAAAAATGGATAGAAATGAGTACATCTGCACATCACTGAGCAATCACTGGGGAAAGAAGTGAACTGCTGTTTCCTCCCCTTGGTCAGTTAATTCTCTGACCATATATGTATTTATATATGTGTGTGTGTATATATATATATATATTTTACACCCCATCCTCTCCTCTTATTTGTAAGACTCTGTGGCAGGTGCTGACATGCTGCATTAAAGGCACAAGCTCAACAGGTTCAGATTACAATTTGATTGCCATTTCACAACGCAAATACAGTCAGAAGACATCTACGTTGCTGTGTTGGCAGCTGAAGGGTTTTTATGTCTGCTGCACTCCCTGTTTTGCTGGTAGCGTTTGTACTCTCATTTGCCTTCTCCCTCCCTTGTGGATTTCATGGTTGGAAGTAGCACCTGTGGCCACTCTGTGCTCTGACAGCTGCAAGACTCGGACGCCAAGCTCTTGAACATATTTTTTCTGTTGCTGTCATCTGGGTTAGAAGATAGCTTCCAGGCAGACATCTCAGCTGTGTCGGAGTTCATTGCTTGTAGTTGGGCGCCAACGTGTCATTGGGCTGGTTAGCTTCTCACAATTTCATTATATAATATATACATTTGTGGCAAAGAACTCGCTTTTGAGTATGTGTCTTTTTAGGGAGTAAGTTCTGATCTCTTTAACGTATTTAAAGCTCTCTTTATGTCATCATATGCTCTAGACAAGGTTGATAGCTTTTGTGCTCTGCATGTGGTCAAGAACACTCTAGGTCCATAGCAAATTAGGGATGTGCATAGAAATGTCTCATCAGCATATCTTACTTGACTGTTGTTGGAAGTGTTTCAAATCTAATTCAGTGTTTGGAAATGGAGAGTACCTGGAACAAAACATGACTGGCTCAGCTAATATATCACAACAAAGAAGACTGTGAATCACAATCTTGTGTCTTCCCTCTGTTGCTCCAAGAATTGCTGTAAGTTTATGTTTGGTAGCAGTATATGTGTTGATACAGCAGCCTCTGTGCGAAACCAGGTGAGATGCTTTTGCGTGAAGAAAACGGGCGCCATAGGATGAGCAAAATGAAAGAACTTCATTTGTTCCATTTACTCAGCTTCACCCTGGTTTACCTTGAATACATCATGTCTTGATTACAGATTAGTTTCTCTGGAGAAAGGTGTTTCCTCACTCCGTAACTTGTTTCAAACTTTCATTGGTGATTGAACAAAGAATATCAAAGTCAACTATTATGAGTTTGCTCATGGCCCTAGAAGAGAGCATGATTCTATTACATTTGTCCAAAGTAAATTATTTTTCTTCATTCCTTTGTAGCTTTGCTGTTTCTTTTAAATTCATGAGAAAAATTTTGAAAACATGGCTAGCATAGGCTGGTTCCTGAATAATGCTGGATAAGATAGAGCAAATAAATTTTGACTTCATGACATTGTCACTGTCTAATGTGTTGCCACATGACACTATTTTGTGTAACCTTGTGGCTATTCTGGACAGGAAAAAGCTCTTGGTAGCAGCAAGGATTGCTATGTCCTAGGAAATGGTGTTTGATGAGTGTCACTGGAACTAGATATTCAGACAGATGTATAAACTCCATTTCTCAATGGTGGTTGTAGAACTGGAAAACAGAATTAAAGTTTGATCCATTAAAGTCAGATGTGGAGAGCTATTTGGCTGTGAACGGGCATGTGAGCAATCCAGACAATTGCTTGACAATTGTAAGGTAGTGACCCACAGGCATTGAGGCCTCGCCTGAGGGTTACTAAAGTTCGTGTATGTGCAGAAGCCTTGGGAAAAGTTAGCACGGAAAACTACTGAGAGAGATACGCAGAGAAGGAATGTTAACTGTAACCCTGAAACATATGCTGTAATAGTTAACCAATCAGTAAACTGTTGCTAGCACTCGGCTAAGTGAAGTTAACCAACCAAGTGTTATCGAATGTTCTACTGTTCTGAAACTTTCCTATAAAAGGCATGATTGCGCACAATAAATTGTTCAGTGTGGATCACATTGATCTGTGTTTTGTTGTTCCTAAACCCCCGCGAAGAGTGGCGCCCGAACAGGGACCCCTCAGCTCTGCCTCCTGAGAGCTGCTTCGGCGGTGAAGATCAGTGCAGACCTGACGGGTGGGAGGCCGACCGAAAAGCAGCCGGCAGCAGCCCTGCCGAGTAGAGGGAGCACGCGCGTGCCGCAGGAGAAAAAAAAGAAAAAAAAAAAAAAGAGAGTCTCCGCGTAAGAGTCCACTTCGATAAAGGCAAGTGGCGGTCGGGGAGGAGTGGGGGCGGCTCAAACTAAGGAAGAGACAGCTGTCCTTAATTTCCTCTAGTGCATCCTCTCAAGGAGAGGGATTAAATATGAAGAAGATGTACTTAAAGGGCTACTCCAGTGGAGTAAAGAAAAGGGGCTATTTAGTGGGATTGGAACAGCATTTGAAATATCCACATGGGAGATGATAGGCGTACAGCTCTGGGACACTATAACTGATGGGGGGAAGGCAGCGCGTGAGGCCCAAAAATACTCCACACTGTGGAAACTTGTCCAAGAGACTTTGCGGGATATGAAATCAGAAAGAGCTGCAGCTGCTTCGGCAGTTAAAGCCTTATCTCCGGCAATGCCATCCGCAACCCCCAGTGCCCCCCCACCCGGATCCCTGCTTGAGCCTTCCGCCCCCCTCCCCCCTCCCGCCCTCCCTGCCTCCCAATTAATCACAGAGCCCCTGACGAAGGGTTCCAAGAACCCCGATCGGAGTCCCTTCGATCATTATACCGGAGGGAGAACTTACCCGAAAATTGCAAAGACGATTAAGAGGGGTTTTCAAGCCATGCCCAGTAAAGAGAGATCAAAATCTGATATTGCTACTGATCCTGACGATATCGAACCTCCCTGTGAGGTGAAGGCATCCACAGATTACAGGCCTGGTGTGCCAGAATATTCCCTTACCTCCACCCCAAACCGTTCCCCCATTGACTTTAATGTCTCTACCCCAGAAGAAGCAGAAAAAACGAAAGAACTAAATGACTCAACAAAAGAATTATTGCAGGAGGCAAGCAGATATCCCACTGTGTGGAGATTAATCACTGACTCCTTAAAAAATATGCAAGCAGAAGAGCTTTTCCACCCCCATGGAACAAATGCGAAAAAACCAGAACCGATGGATGGGCCAGGGGATACAAATTTGTATCTTCCTTTATCACTTTCGCTGCCCCTGGCCTCCCCCCCCTCCCCGCCCAGAGCCTGATCCTCAAGATCGTCAAGGTTGGGACAAATGGACAGGATTGTTAGATGAGAAAGTACAGACACTTCATGACGGACTTACAAATTTACAGCTGTTCGACACGGCTAAGTCAAAGAATGAGATAGTGGAGCCCAAACCCCCCCGCCACCACCCCCACCCCCCCACCCCTCTGAACCTCCACCAGTTGCTGCCGCGGCTGCGGAGGCTGAGGATGGCGATGAAGGCAATCCTTTTGCCCCAGACCCTGTTAATCCCGAGAAAAAGCCTACTGTCAGATCACCTGAAACCTACAGGAGAAAAATGTTTTAATTGCACTTGATAACACTGAAACTCCAGAACACGTTAATGAGGAGCCTGTGCATTTTCATCAGACTGTTGTTGCTGCTCCTGAGATTCTGATGCCTGATAATTCTGATGCTGACCTGGATAGTCCTTTTGACCCGAGACCTGTTGATCCGGAAAAGAAGCCTGATTTAGATCCCCCAGATCCCCATGATAAATGGGCAGTTATAAAGGGAAAAGTAAGATGGGTGGGGGATGCAGATGTATTGTGTGCTTATAGTCTGTCTGTGATATTCATGTACTAAAAGTTAGCAAATGTAACTACGTCTGTGTTTCTATCGACCCTTGCAGACCTTTATAGATACTGTTGGCCACTTCTCCCGATGTAGGCTGGCCACCTGCATTGGAATGAGTGTGCATTTTGGTCAGTATAAAAGCCCAAGCCTCATGCGATGTGAGGGAGGCAGAGCCTCTGCGGGGACACCTGCTGAGATTGAGCCTGCCACCTTGCACTGCGATGATGCTGCTTGGAGCTGGTTTCCTGATTGTCTTCACAGGGTCATTGCAACTACATTTTGTATGTGGGACCGTGTAGTGGGAGTAATGATTGTCTGCATTTTGTGTTTCACATATTGTAGTTGTGTGGAGTGTGTTTGTGCGATCCCATGAATGTGTGTGTATGTGTGTGTCTGTTGAGGGCAGACAGTGTTCTGTGTATATTTTGTTATTGGGTTAATGTAAAAGTTTTTAATGGGTAGCAGATTAACATTTTGGGCAAGAAAGGGTTAATGCAGAGGTGCTGCTGGCAGCAGGAATTTATGGCTGCTGCTCAGCAGGCTGGCAGCTGTAGCTGCTGCTGGGCAGGCAGGCATTTGTAGCTCCTACCGAGCAGTACTGCTTAGTGTGTTTAAGGTAACCTAGGGGAGAATCCAAGCTTTACCAGTCTCCACCAAAACAGCACCAGGGTGGCAGAGATACGGTGCAGTTTGCTTCTGCACCTGCTTCACATTCCTGTTTCATCAGAATGCCTTTGCTTTACAGAATCATTTTTAGCTTGACTTACTTCTCGAGAACTGATGGCATGGGGGAAGGGATATATTTGTGTTCTACCTACAGGTCCATGGAGGCTGCCTGCAAAGTTTCTCAAGCCTTGTCATGAGCTGGATGGACAAGCGGAAAAACCCAATGCCTTAGCTACAGGAGCTTGAATGTGTGTGCATGTAAAGTACCTCTTATTAGAGGCTGTGATTTTGTGTATAACACCACCTGTACTTACTAGCCAGTTGCTAATAAGAAACTACGCCTTGTATTGTATGGATTTGTCACTTGTAAAAGAGATGTTAGCTCATGCAAATTTGCAGCAGCTGCCAGAAGATGATAAGGCAAAACCCACAGAAGTTAAGCTAACAGGAAGAGGTTATATGTTTGCTTACAGATCAAGGCATTCGGTGGATACCGGCTCGGTGGATACGGCCCTGGCGAAACTCAGCAGAAAGCCTTTCCTCTACAGCAGAAGATGTCAGTGATGATTAAGAACCTGTTAGTGGTTAAGCTGTTAATTTTGCTCTTTGTATATAATTCTGTATCTCTGTTACACGAAATTAATCCTAGAAAAAATTTGTGGGTAACATGGGCCAGTGAGAGTGGGGTGTCGGAATTTTGTCTTGCTATGGCATCAGCCACAGATCCATTTCAAACATGTCTAATAGGAATACCTGGGTATAATGAGAACAGCTTTAAGGCATTTTCGATCAACAACTGCAGTAAGTCGACAAATGCTGCGGATTGCTCAGCAAAATTGATATCTGAATTGAATAGGACACTCCCTTGGGATCCACAAGAATTAAATTTAATGGCATCGCAAGCAATTGGGAATAGCTCACAAAACTGGACACAAACCTGCATAATGTTTGGATGCAAATATGCAGGCTGCCCATATTCAGTCAACTCACCAGATGTTTCGCCCAAAGATAGCACCTATTGGTACGCTAATGGATATTGTGGGATAAATGATACGGCTGGGAAGGCAACAGCCTTTAAGGCATACGGATCTACTCACCGGCCTGGGTCAGTGCCCCTCCTTTGGAATAACAAATCTGCCAAGGCCCTACCACCAGATGTCTTTTTAATCTGTGGGGATAGGGCATGGCAAGGAATACCGAAAGACATTGTTGGAGGGCCATGCTATTTAGGTTCACTGACTATTTTTGCACCAAAGTTTACAGAATTGAGTAATCTTAGTCATATTCTCCACTCTAGATCTAAGTGATCAATAGGACTCACCCCTGATTGTAATGACAATGTTCAATTACTGAGCAGAGCTGCTCTAGTAGCTCTGTCACTATTTGTCCCTGGAGCGGCTGCAGGAAATGCCCTAAGAACAGCAGCCCAGCTAGCTTGTTGGGCAGAAAAGCAGGCTAATGTAACTACTGCCGTTCTCAAAGAATTATTAATGGATCAAAATAGCTTAAGACACTCCCTCCTGCAGAACTGCGCAGCCATTGACTTTTTGCTGTTGGCACAGGGTCATGGCTGTGAGGACTTTGAAGGTATGTGTTGTGTGAATCTGTCCGATCACAGTAAGAGCGTTCACAAACAATTGACCTATCTAAAAGGACACTCACAAAAAATCCAACAAGATGTGAATCCTTTAGATGACTGGCTCCACAACATTTTTTCAGGATGGGGAATAGGGACTTGGATTAAAAATTGGATAATTATTGCTTTGAAGGTTTTAGGCATTATATTACTAATTTTGCTTGCATGCACCATTGTATTTACTATACTGAAGAAATTTGTAAACAGAATGCTAAATCAAATCTGGATTGCTCAAAAACAAGAAGAGGGTATTGTGGAAGCATTCCTTTCAGTTAACGGACATGTGAGCAATCCAGCCTTTGAATGAGAGAACTCCACTGGTAAGAAATTTCTTTGGCTGATCCCTCACTGCCAATAGCATCTTCAACATGCTGCTG
This sequence comes from Amazona ochrocephala, assembly GCA_039720435.1. Taxonomy (NCBI): domain Eukaryota; kingdom Metazoa; phylum Chordata; class Aves; order Psittaciformes; family Psittacidae; genus Amazona; species Amazona ochrocephala. The sequence continues at coordinate 108,227,929 of CM077909.1, forward strand.
CACCCTGTAGTGTACATATTGCTAATATAAATCTGTATGTGCTTTGCCATAGTAGTGACTTGTTACTGAATGAAGCAGGTGAACCTCTGCACTGACAACAAGGTGCCACAACTGACGTTGGCCAAATACCTCCTACCGCAGTCAAGGGCAAGACTGGGTTGGCCTCTGTGTTTGCCACCAAGAAGAACCTTTAGCTCCGCTGCTGGCTGCAACCCAGCAGGCGTTGAGTGGTGGGGACACATGCCATGCCAGACCTTGATGTGAGGGATGGCCTCTCCTGTTATCAGAGAACTATACAGGAGAGAAAGGCAGGCCAAGCAGCCTGTGGTTGGCATATGTTGGAGATACGATCTAGTCCAAATCCTCTGCTCAAATAGGGTCGTCTAAAGCAGGTATTATATATAAAAACACCCAAGGGAAATGTAAGGATTTTCTTCAGTTTGCAAACGTAACTTGTACAAAAAACTTTTAAATTTGTCTAGTTTTGATTCTCTTTCTGCAATACAGCATTTGTGACATCTAACAGATGATTCCTTGCCCAAACCACCAGTTCTATATAAAGACCTACATGATAATGAGTGGAAAGGACCAGAACCATATCAAGTTATAGAATGTAACAAAGGATGTAATGTGACTGCAAGACTAAAGCAAAGTGTGCAAAATGATTCCAGTGTAAGTTTGTTATGCTGTTTTTAATGGCAATACGTATGTGACTATGTTAATACAAGTAGAAGTAAATTCTTTAAAAATATAGTTTTGTAGAATTGTAAGGCTTTAGATATATTAACAGCTCAAGTAGACAGAGTATGTACTTTAATTAATGAATCTTGTTGTAGTTATCTTGATCAGTCTGGAGAGACCTTGAAAGATGTTAAAGAAATTTGGAAGCATGCAAAAGTACTTCATGATGTCTATCAGAACGATAAAATTCCTTGGTTAGATGCCCTTCTTACATCTTGGGACTTTAATGGTTGGCTCACATCTCTGATTAAAGGTATTGGAATGATTTTGGTAGTAATCTTGACCATAGTTATGATTGTACCTTGTATTTTGCAATGTATTCGTGGTATGATTGAAAACCTGGTAAAACAGCTTTGGCTTACTCAAGAAAAGAAAAGGGGGAGATGTGGATGATTTCTTGTTAGAGAATGGACATATGCCTGCTCTGAATGAAAGCAAGTATGTGCAGCTGGCCATGTAGCAGGGGTAACTCCTGGTTACCTCTGTGCAGCCGACCGTGGAAAAGAAGCAACTCCCGGACAGTTAATGAAACAAGAATGCAGGCCTGGAAGATAAGAAGGAGCTAAGATAAGAAGCTTGCTGAATTGGACTGTAAATTTCGCTTGCTTACAAAAACCACACTTTAGGTTCTCACGAGTGCAAAAGTTACAAGTACTCTCAGAATGGGATTGGTTTCAAAAGTTGTTACAGGGTTGGGGTATTAGTAGTTGGCTAGGAGTACTAATCAAACAAGGTTTAACAGTTTCAACGGTATTGATTATTATTGTTTTAATCTTTTGCTGTTTGTGGAAGTGTATTGTCAGTATGCTATTTCGTGCTGTGAATCGGGTCTGGATTGCTCAAAAACAAAAAGGGGGATTTGTGGAGAGCTATTTGGCTGTGAACAGGCATGTGAGCAATCCAGACAATTGCTTGACAATTGTAAGGTAGTGACCCACAGGCACTGAGGCCTCGCCTGAGGGTTACTAAAGTTCGTGTATGTGCAGAAGCCTTGGGAAAAGTTAGCACGGAAAACTACTGAGAGAGATACGCAGAGAAGGAATGTTAACTGTAACCCTGAAACATATGCTGTAATAGTTAACCAATCAGTAAACTGTTGCTAGCACTCGGCTAAGTGAAGTTAACCAACCAAGTGTTATCGAATGTTCTACTGTTCTGAAACTTTCCTATAAAAGGCATGATTGCGCACAATAAATTGTTCAGTGTGGATCACATTGATCTGTGTTTCGTTGTTCCTAAACCCCCGCGAAGGTCAGAAATACCACTAATTTCTTCCCTGCCACAAATCCAGCAAACAATATTCTGTAATTCCCTTTCTATTCAAGAGGGTGTAAGTTGGAAGAAGCAAATGCAGCTATTCTGCATGAGATGCAAAACCATTTGTAGTGAGTTACATTTCCACTTGTAGGCTTATGCTCTGCATTCTGTTCAGCAATCTAATGCTAAAGTTTGCCTACACAGTTCCCAGTTTCAATATGCACATTGTTTTCTTTTGAAGACAATTAATTTATACATTCTTTGTTGTACAGAGCTCTAGGCTTCAGGAAACTTTTTGTGCAGAATGGACACACAAATTAGTGTCATGCAATTTATCGAGGCAAATCATGGAAAATATAGTCTCTTTTTTGTTGTAAGCAAAATGTGCTAGGGGGAGAGATGACCTTCAGAGATAAGGCTGAAATGAAGCAAAAAGACATTCGCTTCCTATTTCGCATTGAGGGATGATTTTTATCAGAAACTTGGTTGCATTTAGAAAGAGAGTTAAAGGACAAGGATGGACCTTCAAACATCCCTTTGTGACTCCAGACATTACCAGGCCAATTATTTTTCTTCTGTTTGTCATATACTAGTCTTTGATGTGAAAGCTCAGAGTGGTCAAGGCACTTAAATACCTCTATGTGTGTAGTCTGCAATAGATGTTTCCGCATGTGTAACTGCAGAAAGTGTTTTTAAAAAGTGAATGTTTTACTATAAAAATATATTTTAAATGATTCATTTTTGTGCATATATAAAAACATATTTTGGTCTATTTTTGCCACAGGCTAACTAAAAAGGCTTTTTTATCTGTCGCTTATATGTGGCTAAGATCCTACTAAGCCACAAACTACTTAAAGACCTGCACACAGTCATTTGTATACAGGGCAAAAATCTTGGCAGCTGTATTGCTGTAAATAGACCAAAGATCTGTTTAACTCAAAGAAGCATTTCCTTCTCGCTGCAAATCACACTGCCATATCAGCTTATGGGTTTACTGGCAGGGCTATGTACCCCTGCAGTTGAGACATTACATAAAACTAAGGCTGAGCAGAAACCACACTGTAGGACTGGTTACAAGGATCAGTATGTTGGCTTTGAACATTGCATGCATTTCTCTGTGTGTGCTTGATACATGTCTGACTTCGTCTTCCTCCAGCCCCTGCAAGGCATATTTCCTCTACCTTGCTGCATTGCTACTGTATTGTTCTGGGAGGTCACAATGTTCTGAATGGTTGAGACAACTGAGGAAAAAAACCAAAAAGACTGTTTCCCAGGAATGACATAGGATGCAAGTCCTGCTGCTTGTAATTAATTTAATTAATAGGAGGTAATTTACCTGCCAGTGCTTCACTCTGCTTGCCATGCACTGGGCAGTATCAAACCCAGAAACCCAGAGGTGCCTTGCTAGGTCTTATTACTTGAAAAAAACCCAAAAAGGTAGAAGGCAAAGCTAAATCTATGTATAACCAGCACATGTAATAATTAGGATGCTTATGTCAGCTGCTGCCTACCAAAAGGCTACTCTCTTCCTCTGAACCCTCACTACTGTAAGGTTGTAGTTAGCATAGCCATCTGTTTAGGTGTGATTTCTTTCAAGACACAAGTATGCCACTGGTTAATTCTTATGGTCAGCATCAGCCTGTACAAAATGTTTGGCAACTTCAGTTTATAGTGTTGGTGCTACAAAAGACTTTAACATATCTCGTGTGTAATTTCAGCAGAGAGGTAAAAATGGATGATGAAGAGCCACCAATTCATCTTGTTGATCAAGATGGGACTCTGCCAATTCGAGTGCTTTATATTGCAAATAGCAGTGTGGCAGCTCATACACAGCTAGCTTTTCTGAGGATTTGGCTGTGTGAATTCTTCTACTGGGTAGGAAAGAGAAAAGATGTAGTAGGACATTAAAAGGATAAATGGCCCTTCTGTGCTTGTTACTACTCATAATGTTTGTGCCGTAGTTTTATGTGGGATTTTAGAAAGTGATCCGCTTTGAAAGAGGCTGATTTTTCTCCTGTGTGCCATATGAAAGTCTTGCTGGTCTAGCTGCTTTCCAGGCTTTGAATTGTTTTGGATTCTCATGACTGCCTAGTTTTTTGAGGGTTAGGGAGGATGCATCCATGGCAAGTAGTATGCTGGCTTCTGTAATATTGGCATTGCTGAAGATAGCTTAAATCTCGTCTGTGAGCCTACATGAGTACCAAAAGGTTGAGGCTGTTAGCAGGTCAGTTATTGCAGGCTTTCCTGGTCTCTGCTCTGCAGCCTAGGCACGCTCAGATCCTAGTCCCCTGTCAGTCACCAAGGGATGTAAATGCCTTTGACGGTCCTGAGCCAGTGCCAAAAGGATCACGTGGCCACAGGAAGAGTTCTTTGAAATTTGTCAGTGACTGGCATGCTAATAATCATAGAATCATAGAATAGTTAGGGTTGGAAAGGACCTTAAGATCATCCAGTTCCAACCCCCCCTGCCATGGGCAGGGACACCTCCCACTAAACCATGCCACCCAAGGCTCTGTCCAACTCCGCCTGGAACACCGCCAGCGATGAAGCATTCACAGCTTTCCTGGGCAACCCATTCCAGTGCTTCACCACCTTTACAGTAAAGAACTTCCTCCTCATATCCAATCTAAACTTCCCCTGTTTAAGTTTGACCCTGTTACCCCTTGTCCTATCACTGCAGTCCCTAATTAAGAGTCTCTCCCCAGCATCCCTATAGGCCCCCTCTTGAGATATTGGAAGGCTGCTAGGAGGTCTCCACGCAGCCTTCTCTTCTCCAGGCTGAACAGCCCCAATTTTCTCAGCCTATCTTCATACAGGAGGTGCTCCAGTCCCCTGATCATCCTCGTGGCCCTCCTCTGCACTTGTTCCAACAGTTCCATGTCCTTTTAATGTTGAGGACACCAGAACTGCACACAATACTCCAAGTGAGGTCTCACAAGAGCAGAGGGGCAGGATCACCTCCCTCGACCTGTTGGTCACGCTGCTTTTGATGCAGCCCAGGATACGGTTGGCTTTCTGGGCTGCAAGCGCACACTGCCGGCTCATAATGCTGAAACACTTCATCATAAAACAATAACCAGAAGCCTTTAAGGTCCACCAAGTTTTCATGGTTTTCCAAAAGTGTCAGGCTGCTCCGTTTTACCTGTTTTGGTCACATATATGCAATTATGATAAAGAAAACATTCTTCTAGAAGTGTCACAGGGTGTCCATGCAGGTTTTTGAATAAGTACTTTCTTACATGCAAAACTTAGGGGCGCCATCCGGCAGTTTTCGTACTCTAAAGAGATGTGCTTAGTGTGACGCTGATATGTGCACAGCTGACGTTTTATACCAGCTGATGCTGTGCAGAGATGTCTTATACCACACTACTATTATTTTTGCCCCTAGCATAAAAGATTTACAGTCAATTTTGATTTTGAAAGGGAGCACATGAACAGGTTTCTTTAAATTATTTTTCTTCTGGTATGATTTTTTGGTGATTTTTCTTTTTCCCCTTCTCCTTGTCCCCAAATCCATCTTATATTTCACAGACGAGGAAACTGTGATGGTGTGTCACACCCAGTTACATTAGTCATATTGGCAGTCATCACTGACACAGCTTAATGCAGTCTGACTGATGTAGTCAGACATGATGTCTCTCACAGTTCTGTGTCACGCTGAGAAATATGAAGAGACACGGGTTTCAGAAAAACACAGTTAAGGGTTGTTTTAGAAAACAAATAATAACCCATGGCATTGTTCACCCGAAACAAGTGGGTTCTTCTGGACAGAACAAGACTAGTGTGCTAAATTGATTTCCTCAGGGTAGATAATGTTTTTTTCAGCCCACTTGAATGAACCACATTCCTAAAAGAGTTAACACAACTTTCTGCAATAGTAATTTCTCTTTTTGTTCCTCATCTAAAGCACAGTGATGTACAGTTCAAATAGTTATTTCGAGTGCCTTCCTTTCTGGGACCTCCTGAACGTGTCTGGTTTCAAGGAGTTGGTCTGAGATATCTCATATTGGGCTCTCAAAGGTTGAGATTAGCTGCATGGGAGTATATTTTAAATGCATGGAAATCTGGAAGGTACTGTATAGCATCAGTGTTATGGCTTCTTTCCATGTTGTGTGTGTTCATTGATGACATTTATGAATGCATTCTTCTGTTCTTACATTTTAGCTGCTGCAGTTGAAATGTCCTGGCTGCAAACAAAGCTGGTGTTCATACTTCTTGACGTATAGTCACAGCAGGGATAATTTTTCCTATCATGAGAGGCAGAATACAGATTTCAAGTGCTCAACTGGACCTGATCGTTTCCCAAGCTTGTTTTATTTTAGTGATCCAAGGTTCAGCTTTAGCTTTTCCGACCTCTAGAGCAGCCTGTACAATCTGAGGTGCACTGAAGTCAGTACCAGACTTCCCAGCTACTTCAGCGGGGCAAGGTCAGATGTATGGAGCGCACTTTAAGTACTGACTGAACTTGAAATTGTTTGGAGAAAGTTGTCCAGCTTGTTAAAGGGGCAACTGGATAACACCACTTGAAGTGTCTCTTAAGGATGTTGAGCCTGTGCAAAACTACCTCATTTTGATCCTCTCAGCAAATGAGAATTGAAATTCCATTGAAATGGAAAAAATACTGACCAGGAACAGTGAGAAACAGTTTGCTATGCTAAAAAAACCCAACACCCCAAACAACACCCCTCCTCCCCCCAAAAAACCCCAAACAAACCTCTAAACAAAAAATGTTTGCTGCTTTTGTTTTATATTTAGCTTTATCTCTTACTGATCTTATTGTTTTAAGCATGCTTCAGTGTGTGTTAGTCAGAACATTTAGGTTGCCTTAGTCTGTACAATGACAAGTACAGTGTGGCCCTAAATCTTGATCTGGGATTCATCAATGTGACTAAGATGAAAATAATAAATATTAATTTGGTTCTGGACTCATAAATTCTATCAGAGGCATCATCAAGCTTTAAAAGCAAAGCTGTAATTATGACAGACCTTTAAATTAATGGTTTAGACATAAACGTGGGTACCAAAACTGTTTTAAAGTATAGAACTTAATCTGTATTTCTGTCTTCCATCTCCAGAGGTATATTTTCATGTGTCTTCTTAAAACTGCATTTCTAACTTGATTATTTTTTCCCCTGAAAGTGAAAATGCATGCAAATAATCTATGCTTAAAGAAAAAAGGAAATCTACAGGAAAACAAATGTATCTCTGTTTGCTTGTCTGTCACTAGCATTTTAATGATCACTTTCCAACTGCTGTCTCTGAAGTTAGATCCATTTCAGCTTCCTCAGCTTAATTTGCATTCACCATTATTTTGCTGTTTTGGGAAGTATTGGCTGAGAAAGCAGTAGAGCAGTTTTTATACAATATCTCTTGAAAATGTAAGAATGTGAGCTGTGTTCCTCAGTACAGGGCCCCACTGATACCTCAGCACAAATATTAAGTCATTATAAAGATGTCATTTCCTGGTGTATACACTATATACTTCTCTTTAATCCTTCTGGAGGGAACTGTTCCATTTGTAATGGTGGTAATATGAAATTGAGCATGTCAAAGCTGATATCTTGATGGTCTCAAGAGTGCTGGTTTGTTGCACATGTGCCTAAAGCAGGACCAGCTTTCAGCCTGGGAAGTGGGACTTTCTACAGTAGGATTTTGTCTTCATTTCAGCCACACTAGTACTCTTTAACCAGTACCACTAATGGTACAATCAGAGGTTATAACTCTGAGAAGTGAGCTGAACTCTTGAAAGAGAAGTTCCTATTTAAAGGTTGGTATCAATAGCAATAGTGAAAAGTAGGGCAATTACAAAGCTTGCATGAAGAACAGTTTGCAAACAGAGCTGTCATTCGTATCAAGTAGCACTTACGTGAGAGGTACCAGTCTGTCATAGTGACTGGCAGCTGGCCAGATGTGGTTTCCTAATTTCACAGCTGTATCTCCTAAATCAGGGTAGCATAGAAGCTGCTAGTCTGGCTATCCACCACCCGCTGAAAATAGGAAGCCAATTTAGTATTCTACTTTGTGCCAGCCAGATAGAGAGGCTGCAGGAAGGGCCACAGTCACAAACACATTTGAATAATTACTGACAGAAGGTAAAGCACTGCTGCTTACAGCAAGCTACATTTGGAGCATATGATGCTGTGATAGAGTAGCTGCTCAACTGGCACTACCCTGAGCATTCTGCATTCTCAGCTACCTAACCCAGGGCACCAGCGTTCTCCCTGGTTCTTAGGTAAACCCTGCAATCTAGATCCACTACGGGCAGTTGTTTATTGTCTTGCCCATGAGAGTCCATTACACTTATTGAAAAGCAAGTGGGCTGTGTTGTTTGACTGGCATCACAATTTAATTATTAAATAATCTTTAGTGCTTAGTCATGTGGCAGGTGAAAAAAGCACTTTTTCCCCCTGATTCATTATGCAGGGGTAGCAGTTGAAATGCTTAACATGCTATGTAATTTAAGGTGAAAATTGATTAGCATGAATAGGCAAGGCACCCCATGGTGTCACTCTTTAGTTAGTTTTCTATGGAGAATTACACTTTCATAGGAAAAACAATCTTTGTGTGTGTGTGTTTTCAAGACATAATAAAGCCAACTGAATTAAAATTAGTAACTGATGTGTCACCATATCATAAGTTTTCTTTCAGCAAGGAGGTGATTGTGCTGTGCCATACGTTCCACTGCCATTAGTGAAGGAAAGGGGGTGGGGGTGGGGGGAAGACTAGCAAAACTTAAGCAAAACAAAGAAACCTCAAACAAATGTTATAATTATTTTCCAGTGCAGGCACTGCAATCTCCTGCTTGGGAAAACTGCTCCTGAAACTGTTCATCCATGCTTTCTGATGAGAGTCTGTGTCAATTTGTGAATATTGAAGAAATCTGTCTCTGCAATGTAATTAGAATGACCTGGATGGAAGTGAGAGTTGTCAGGGGGGGTTTAAATGCTTTCACTCCAGTGCTGTGGGACAGCATCATGGTCATAGACAACATTTTGAGTCTCTAAATTACTGTCATAAGTTACCCAAAGAAAAGAGAGAAACACGAGACTGCTAAAAAGAATAACTAATGAGAGCAGTTGTTTGGTAAATACAGTGACTGAGACAGAAAGCACAGTGGATCCCATTCATATCTTAAAATTATTAAGATGGGGTTGATCAGAAAGTTTAAAAGAATGATCTTTGCATGGCTAACCTTAAATGTGATTGGAGTTAAGCTGTCGTGGTGATTTAATTAGCTAAGTGTCTGGTATTAATGTTGGTTGGAAGAAAATGTATATAATGACAGGATGCACAGGCTTGTTTCATATATATCTGAAATTTTAGGAGATTTTATTCTCCAGTTTTATTATTAAGCTTTATGTAGGAGTTCATGTTCAAGAAGACACCCATAGAAATCCATTCCATCAGAATAGCTGGCTATTGTGTTTACCAGTGTGTTGTCAACAGCATGTGGGAGCACACATGCTGTAATATTGTGCTTTGGGTTATTTGGCATGTTCTGTAAATGAGCATTTGGAAGAGAGAGGATCTGTGATTTGGGGAAAGACTGGGAGAAATAATATCAGTGAGGCTGTTCAGCCTGGAGGAGAGAAGGCTGCGTGGAGACCTCATAGCAGCCTTCCAATACCTGAAGGGGGCCTATAGGGATGCTGGGGAGGGACTCTTCATTAGGGATTGTGGTGAGAGGACAAGGGGTAATGGGTTTAAACTTAAACAGGGGAAGTTTAGATTGGATCTGAGGAAGAAATTCTTTCCTGTGAGGGTGGTGAGGCCCTGGAATGGGTTGCCCAGGGAGGTTGTGGATGCTTCATCCCTGGCGGCATTGGACATAGCCTTGGATGGCATGGTTTAGTGGGAGGTGTCCCTGCCCATGGCAGGGGGGTTGGAACTCGATGATCTTGAGGTCCTTTCCAACCCTAACTATTCTATGATTCTATGATTTTATTCACTATTGCTTCAGCTAGACTCCTTCTCTTAATTTCTGAGTTGAAAATACTAGTGTCAATAGCAGAACCAAGCCTCCTGCCCACACATTTGGCCAAAAAAATTTAGTGCTTCCATGAATAGTTACTGCCTTTATGCTTTTTTCCTTTCCTACAAAAAGCATTACAGTGAAGCTCTTCTATGTACACGTAGCAAGATCAGAGGGGTTGAAGCTTTATCTTAAGCATGTTTGAAGGGTTTTTGAGGGTTTTCTTGTTAATCTGAAATGTTCCTAAAATAGAAAAAGACCTTACTGCAATCAGTTCCTTTTTTTCTCTTTTTTCCCTTGTTAATAGAGAAATCATTTAATTAAAGTGTGGGCTTCTATGATCATTGTTTTACATTTAAAGGCTCAGCCCTCCTTCTTCTGTCCAGTTTGTTCTGATCCATTTGTTGTTTTGGAAGTTTTATGGAATGTGACAGAAAAGGGCTGAATCTATTCTATCATATCTCTTAAGGATCAGAGACATATAGAGCCACCACACAGGAACATGCTGCTTATGGGGAGGCAATGTTATATAATACACAATACCATCAGAGATTTCACTTTTCTTTCTCTGCTCTTGGATAAATCCACAACAGTTTCCTCTGCTAATATTGCTTCAAGATATTGTAGGAGCTTTTCTTTTCCATCATATCTGCTGCAGCTATAATTATGGGCTGTTCCGTCTGCAAGGATATCTTCAGGTATATTTAGCTTTAAACATACCCATAGTCTGTGCTGACTAGCCAGATTGCTTGCACATAAAAATGAATGAATATACTTAAAGTTGTGAAGCTTATTCTCCACAATGCCAAAAAATGACATTTCAGGCTGGTTACTGCATACATTAATGCTTGAGATTGTGTTCAGTGACCTAATAAATAAATAATTACTTAGAAATTACTTGGATTACACACAGGACACCAGAGGTGGCTTTGTTTTGTAGGGGTTTTTTTGTTGTTGTTTGTTTGAAAATTACACACTGCATTTTAATTAAATGTTGAATTTGTTCACTTTTATTGACAAATAATTTGGCTGTTCTTGTTGAAATGAGCACACACCTTACTGCTTGAGCTAAGTACTCAACACCTGCATCTGCTATCTTGAAAGGTTATTTTTCTTTCCTTGGATAAAAACTCCACAGTAGATATATGGTGTTACCAATCTGAAACAGGATAATGTATTCTAAGAAGAGAATATAATGGTATTTTTGGGTGTAAATCATATCATTAATTTCTTTATAGAAATACAATTTCAGTTTATTGTTTTCAGGGACAAGTATTTGTTTGATGGAAGTTTCATAAAAATATCCAGCTTCCTATTAGTAGAAGTGCTACACAGATCGTTGCAAATGAGGCAGGTGAGAGATGCCAACTTCGCCTTGTTTACTTTTCTCACTGACAAGTATTTCTCTGTACAGATAATGTAGAACAACAAGACTCTGTTTTCCTTAGGGGCATAAGTTTTCAAACACTGGAGAGAAAACGTTCTACGAAACAGAAATTAGTTTGGTGTTGCCTCCATAAATTGGTGGGGGAGACACCAGGCAGTTCATAGCGCCTGAAATAGATTTTTTTCTTCTTTTTGTTTTCACTTGACTATGTTTGAAACTAATGGCGGTCCCTTTAAATCTGCTGTCACTTGTGCTACCAGGGAACAGACATGCACTTGTCCTTATTTCATGTGTTTGCCCAGTTATTGACTGCGATGAAGAGGATAGGCAGGCAAAAAGAATTGATTTGTAATGCTTCACATTTTTCTTACAGATGGAGGAGGGACAATTTCAAATTAAAGCGGCTTTTCTTCTGCAGAAAGCAGATATATGTTTGTATTACTTCAAATTTGTATTAGACAATATTTCATCATTTAGAAGCGTCATGCTGCTACACTGAATAATGCAACATGGGCTGACCTACTTTAATGTTGAAACACTGATTCACCTGTCAACATTTTTGAGCAAATGGAAATATTTGCTTTTGCCTTCAAACAGAAGTACAAAACAGAGCACATGTTTGTAGGCATGAGTAAACCTCAGTGGACAAAGATGCATTTTCACTGTATATTGTCATCTCCTAATTTCATCAAGACTACTTTTCAGATAAAGATGGTAGACTGGAGAGCTGTGATCTATAACATAAACAGCCATTACCGTGTTTGGATGTGTCACATTGATGGTTAATACCTACTGCTGGTGTTGCATGAGCCTGTTTGATACATTCTATTTTAAAGGTTAAATGTACATGCATTCTGAAACTTCTGCTTCTATTCAGCTATAAAGGAGCAAGCAATTCAGTTGTTGAGCTAAAGGGCACATCTTTAAGTAGTCTATAAAAGGAGACAACATGTCCAAGCATTTGTTATGTAGGTGTTTTGATAGAGTACTCAATTTCTGTGTTGAAAGAGCTCCCCAAATTTTTATTAGCCATCTGTTTACAGTAGGTGTATACTATTCGTTTTTTTTTCCATTTCACTGCAACTACTACTCTGGCAGCAAGAGCAAGTTGAAAGTGTGGCTTGTCTTTTGGAAGATCTGCTTTCGTTACATATGGTTCTCACTGTTAAAATACAGACCAGTTTCTCAAGCCACCTTAAGGAGCAAACACTTGTCCTGCCGCTCCAGGAAGGAGGCATGCAGACGCATTAACAGTAGTAGTAACAGCATCAGTTATTTGCTAGCTGGAGCACCAACTGTAGATATAAATTTTCAAGTTACTGTACTGGCTGCAACTCCTTGTTAGTTCCATCCATTGCCACCTCACTTTGTAGAAAATGAAATATTCTTTGTAGGTAATTATTTATGTTTACCTTTTACTTGGGGGATATAATAATTAATGACAAATGTTTTCATGCTTTGCTGTTTGAATTGCATGCCATATGTGTTGGCCTAACCTTTGAACAAACAATGTAATTGGTCCTGCTTAAAAAAATATGGTATAAGCTGTTTACAGCAAAGGAAGAGTGGAGGAGAGGAATCCACGTGGTTCCTGAAAGGCAGGTTCAGCTCTTGAGTGTTCTAAGAAATGCTTTGATTCTGTCTGATCACAGGATTTGGTCAAATCACAGCTGGTTTCTCACACACAAGTTAAAATTCATCTCCTGCTTTTCCTTTGTTTTGTTTTGTTTTCAGTTGCTGCTGTCATCTCTTCTGAGACCTGCATTGCCCATCCATGGTGGGATGGGGGCTTCTTCCTTTTCCTTTCAGCCTCTGACTTGGTTGGTTCTTATTCTGAGTAAGGAATGGAGAGGCAGTCCTGCATGAGCTACTCTTGCAGCTGGATGATATTCAAAGGGCTATACTAATATGTTGATATTCAAAAGCTGTGTTCTATCCTGTCAGAAATTAAGCTTGCCCTGTACTGTGCATAGGACCTTAGGTACAAATGGAGAGAAATATCCTTGTTGTGGGAAGGTACTGAGGCAGGATTGATAGCAGCCACATAAGGCAGCTCCAGGACTATGTCCTTTTGAGATTAGACTTTTTGGAATTTCTCTCTTCAGTTTCATCCCATCTTAATGAATGCAGATATACTCAAGGCCATGAAAAAATACAAGTTCATCCTCAATTCCTGCATGTTTATGTACAGATTCTTTAGCTTTTTAGATATTAAAGTAAATAAGAGAAGTTGGTTCTCTCGCAAAGAATGGAAGAAGGAAACTGAAAAGTAGTTATTTTTTCTTCTGTTTCAAACATAGATATTTTAAGATACTCAAGAAAGATTGTGAGATTTTTCTATCACTCTTAATTATTACCCATCTAAAATTCAGCTCAAATAATTGTCATCTCTGCTCCTCTTCCCTCTCTCTTTCTTTTTGACTAACAATTAGAACATTTCTATTTCTGCAGCTTTCAGATATGTAAATTGTGGTATCAAGCATATATTCTGGATTATCTGTCAGAATTAATGGGCAAGTTTACCCACAAGTGTGTTACTTTTCACTGTGTACAAAATAAGCAGGAAAGGCACAGTTTAGTACCAATGGGCTACTGTAGGTATCACATTATTTTGATGTATACCACAGCCTCCTTAATAAGATCATTGCGGGAGTATTTTGCATGTGGTAGGTGTGTAATATGTAGATGATATTTGTAGCTGACAGCAGCCATCACACTGATTCATATAACATTTGTGCTGTAAATTTTCTCTGCGCAGCAGTATCTCTTGCATATCTAAATATTATATTGTGCACATTTTCTCCCGTATTCCAGCAGTACTGTGGGCTAGTTTGTTTTACCCTCTGGAATTGGTTTGCATACAGTGATATTGAGGAAAATGTATTACTCGGTGTGGATGGATGGTGCATTAGGGCTCAGCCTTAGTTCTGGTTTAGATTTAAGGGTATATGACTTTCTCCTTAGCATATTAGAAGGCAGGACCTGAGTTTTGATGGTCAGATCAAATGCAGTGTTCCTAATGTTGTGCTACTGACTGTCCAGCTCAGGCAGCTGCACACATAGGCCATAGTTCAAGTAAAAGAGCTGATGTAAAGTGCTTCAATCTGTGTGGGTGATGAACTGAAAGCAACTTCTAGAACCCTGTCTTTTTTCACCTAACCCTTGGTGCTTTTTGAAAATCAGTCTTTTTAAGAAGTCGCAGCTTGAGCATTTGTCATCTCTTATTGTTGTTGTTATCTAAAATCTTGACCTTGATCTTGATGGACCTAGTATCGCCCTTAGACAGACTTGAATTTGAATAATGTTTTCTCCACAGTGTCATTGAGAGTTTTCAGTTTTTGCATTGATCATCTCCCTGGTTTGCTTTCATTTCTCCTATACAAGGTGAATTGATCTGAACCATGACTTAAACCTGAATAAAAGTTAAATCAATTTCATTTTGCTTTGAAACAGAAATATTGTGGTGAGCTTTTGGTATTTATCATACAATCAGAGGAACACCAAAACAGAGTAATAGAGATTTGTTTTGTACTGCAGTTACGTATCTCCTCCATAAGGCTCTACAAAAATTGTTCCATTGGGTTTCCAGGGGAACTTGAAGTTGGCTCTGCAGCCTCCCAGTCTTCAAACTAACATGACAAACATGGGATTTTGCTCACTGCTGTCTGCAGTGGATGTCACCTTCAAAAAGATCTTGAAAAGTTTTTGGGTCTGTGGTTTTCTCCTCTAAATTCCTAAATATCTGTTAGGATGATGTTTCCCCTCAGTCTCCTCTTAAGAGCCCTGTAGAGTGCCTTTTTTCTCAGAAACTGGGCCCTAGGTTTAATTTTTCTTTAATAGACTACCCCACTCTCACGGCTTTTTTGTGTCTAATGAAATATATAATTTAGTGGTAAAACTGATTAAGTTGAAAATAGCAGGTTTTGTAATGAGGAAGTAGCATAAAAATGATTTGGGACTCAGATACTGATTAGATTTTAAAGGCGAAATCTAACTAACGAGATCTGCCAATTTGATAAGTGATATTTGGATGCAGTCTTAATGAAAACAAGCCCTTTTCTGAGCTAAAGGAATGTGAGGTTAATAGTGTTAATAATAACTTATTTTCAGGATTTTGTTTACCTTGGAGAGTACATTAGTTAAAGTGATGGCACCTGCGTATTCTCTATGCCGATCTTGCCTTTTCAGGCAATTAAATTATGGCCCGAGGAGGCTGAGTGATAAAACACTTATTAACTTCAGAGAGGTTAGAATTTTGCCCTGAAGCTTCATATTAATATGTGATATGTTGCTGGGCAGTGTATATAGAAAGAAGGTAATATGATGAAGAAAGGACTTTGAGAGCTGTTAAAGAGAAACCTGGAAAGAAAAGTGAACTTCCTTTCCTGACATAACACAAGAAAGTTAAGAAACAGTCGTCCTAAACTGGAGGGTATTTTCCATCTTGCTTCTTAAGTTTAGTTCTTGCATTTCTGTGTGCTGTATCAAGCACATATACGATTGAGCAGCCAGTTAGTCTGAAACTTGCTCTGTTTGCAGAATTCATTATTGGATGGCAATTATCAAACTGCCTGGGTACCAAAAGCCTAACTTGTAGTTCCTGAATGTTGGTCTCACTAGGAGGTGCAGGTCAGCAGTCCACTGTCAAGAGATGTTTTCTTCAAAAACTTATTTGAGACTGTTCCTATTTACCTGCCTTGTGCACTGTAACTGAAAAGATGCTGATGAAAAAGATATTTAAGATTTTGTAAATATTCAAGATTCTCCAAAATCTCTCTGGCTTTTGATCAGTGTCTGAAGGTTTAGTAGTGCCCAGCCTGGGTCACGCTTAGAGGCAGCTTGGGAGGTCTCCCATCTGAAATAACTGATGCACACTTTTTCACGTTTATGGCATATGATTGGAAGTTTTCAGAAGAGCAGGCACTTATCTGTGTATCATTTTCACTTTGACTCTGTTGGTCTGTTTTGTCTGGAGGAACAGTTTTGAATTGCTAGTCCTTCCTGAAGAATGCAGTAGGTAATGCTAAATGGGATTTCTGTGGAGGTACCTCTGTTTAATGTTTGATTTATCAGGTGACCCGCCAGGTAGCAGACTTAAGGCTGCTGAGATTTCTACATGATTTCCTTTATGCTATAATATTTGCAAGGCTATTGAGTGTCCAACCTATGACCCCACTTTGTCCTTTAAACTAAGACCTGCAGAAGTACAATAAAATAATGAAGCCAGTTTTATCAGATAGGGACTGTAGAGAAAGCCTTTCTCCTAGGATAGGGCTTCATTTACTTTAATTTTTCAGTCCCAGTTAGTCTGGAACAAGTGTCTAATTGACCCCACTGCCAGGGTGTTAGAATGACAGCTGCTTCCTGAGACATTTTCAGATCTTTAAAAAGATGTAAATAGAAGCAAGAAGATAACTCAACTGCAGAGTCAAAATGAACCCTCTTTTAAATAACAGAAATGTAATATATGTCACTCTTCCTTCAGGAGGACAGTAATCCTGCAGCAGTATCAGCAAACACAGCTCTGTAGTCACCCTGTATTTTAGTTGCCACAGCAACCTGGTCCTTGCAGCTAAGGAAGCAAAACATACTCCAAGAAACCTGGAGGTTTCCAGAACAATAACTCTTCAAATTCAAGTTTTCCCCTGCAAAAGTGTTAATCAAAATTCTTTACAATATATAGTGGAAAACCAAGAAAGTTAATTTAAAAGTAAGACACCTTACCTAGTAAACTGTGAAAGCTGTAAATGAAGAATTGCTGGTTTAAAACTAGAAAGTTAAAAGGGGAATTGTTTACACTGTGGGCTTCAGTTTGGATAGTTTTCTAGACTGTGAACTGACAAAGTGTGTGTGAATACACCTGACAGTTCCTGAGAAGTCCTCCTTTGAGTTACTTGTGGACATAGGGCCATTTTTATCTCTCTCTGCTGTGAACCTACTTTTGTGCCTATAAAAAGGTATCCTCTCTAGCGCTGGCCAAATTGTCCTCTGTCTTGTTTTGAAAGATACTTGAGCTTTGGATAAAAAATACTTAATGTGAAAATAAGTATTTTCTGTAGAGAATAACTGCTTTTCATTATTTCCAAGATGTTTTCAACAATTAGGATTTCTGGGTTAATTTTTTTATTGCTTTGTTTTAATGAAAATGTGGCTTTTCCTGGAGAAAGAACCCATAGTACCCAACAGAACTGCTTTCTGATAACTTACAGGTTTGTTTTTTTAATAAAGTATTATTAAACTTAAAAAAATATTGTATTTGGTGTTTAAATGCACATAGAGGATTTCTTTTCCATCACCCAGGGTGCTGCATGCTATCAGTTAATTTTCAATATGTATATATGAGTCTATTGGCTCTAAGAAAGCCTTAGTATAATAAAAATAAGTTGATAATAAATATGCCTATTTCAAAATATGGGTATTGACAAAATGAACATATTCTACATAAGTACGGGTACAACCATTAATACTTTCTGATACCAAGGTACAAATTATACAGGAGAAATGGTCATGCTGGTAGAAGACTAAGGAAAGCCTGGAGGCAAACAGCTATCATCTTTCTTGATTACTTCTCTAAAAATTGCATTAATCTTTGCATGGGCAGTGAAGTTAAATTTGATCCCCTACTTTCATAAACGGTGTTTTACTTCCTGACTGAGGGCAAGTGATGAAATTGAGGTGTGTAATTATATCTAAGAAGAATTCTATAATTGCACTTGTGATTATACAGTGTCATGTTTGGTGCAAGCTACCACTTCAATCAGTGGTAGTCTATACGTGGCAAATTTATAACCTATGTTGTTATAAATTCTCTAAGTTCTAATCTTCTATTTTTTGAGCACAACCCTTTAAACATAACATTTCTGATGGAGGATAAAAACACAGTGTTGTCCGACTTCATAGTGGATTTAATCTATGTTTGGATTGCGTTTCCTCCCATATAAGATATGATATTTTCTAATAGGTACAAAATGGTTTTCTCTTACCACAAGCAAAAATACATCAAATTTTATTTTAGATTACTTCTTAAATGCTCATACTAAAACTATTGCTCTATTGTTGTTTTTATGGAGAAATAATAGCCAACTCAGCAGCAATCACTTTAATTCCTTCCATTCCCCTGTTCTTGAAATTCTAACTAGTCCAATTAACTGAAAGCTAACTAATGTTATAGCAAAGAATCCACCACTTCTGAGCAAGGTGAGATCTTGTAATTTTTAAATCTGATGAAAAATGCAAGAATGTTGTTATAAAAGTGAGATTTATGAGACTTAATTTGGAGAGAACTATGGTAAAAAACGGATAAAACCTGTAAAATACATAGAGAGCAGCTGAGGGAGAATAACCCTGGCTATGTGATTAAACAGAAATATGAAATAGATGAAGGACTGAAAGGTCAATTGTAGAGAGAAATTACTAGCTCCACTAGCAGTTTCATGTCTTACAGATTGTTGCTCAGGTTAAAATGATATATATTCTATATATGTCTAAACTGACCTCTAGAAAATTGCGTTGGAAATAGACCTGAGTGGAAAAATTGATTAGGGGGTGGTGGTTAAATGGAGGTGTTTGGAGGTTTGAAACAGAAAAAAATCATAAATAATCACTTCAGACTTACAGAATTTGGCCTAAAAATTAATTATAGCATTTGTTAACAGGAGTCGGGGTTAGGTTGCTAAAGGCAACTGTGGTGCAAATATCTTTCAGTCTCTGTTTTCTTTTAGCTTCTCCAGTATTGACTAAAGGTCAGTCCTACAGGCTCAGTAGGGAACAGTCTTGATAAAAGACCCATCGCTTTTTTAATATGGTTTTATGAAAGAGTATCCAGGAAGAAGCAATCTCTACTGGGCATCCACCCAGATGTTATTTCTCTGAATGAAATTTAATTGCTGTTCAATGGCAAGAAAACTATCATCTGGCGAAACAAGCAGGCAATATTTTATATTGTGGAACTGACTGAAAATCAGGGGAGGAAAAGCCAGTATGTACCTGATGTATTCCAGTTGTTACCAGTAGAGCATATGCTACAACTTGACATCCTGGTGAAGACTTCGTGATTTTTTTTTTGCCTGACAAATATGCTTATCTAAGTTAAGATCACCAATGCAGACAGTTCCACATTCTGTTTACTGAGCTCATTTTCGCTATCACTCTGTATACTTCCTGGTGTAGATGAACCCATATACTATTTTTCTCACCAAAATGGGGTGCCGAGTTGTTTTTTTCCTGATCCTTAGCTATGCTGGCTGTTAGATGAAATAGTGAGTGGCTGGTCTGCTTGAAATCAGTGCCAGCTTTAAGACAGTTACTCTTTGCAGTGTCTTGCAGCTGTTCTGAATGTATTTTTCACAGCATGTAAAATATTCTAATGCATAGGCAAAAAAAATTGTATATAATGATGCAAAATTTAAACAAACATTTTTTTCTATATAGAAGGGAATTGCAGAGTAGCCTGATCCACAGTCCCTAGGCTGTTAATAACTACCTTTATTCATATTTCAAGATCTTGCAGCTTAGTTAATCTCTATTGTATAAATATATTAATGCAAGAGAATCCCTTTTCCAAACAATATCTGGCCTCCAAAATTTGTATAAACTGATGTTTTTTAAAGCCCAAGTCCAAATCTATTAATTAATGGACACAGACCATTAATGAAGTTGTAGAGAAGGGCTCTTTGATGTTGCAGCTCCAGTGGTGTAAATCATATTATAATAGATTGACTGGTAGAACATGGCAAAGATGTTATTTTTGTCTTGATATTTTCTTAGTGGGGAAAAAAAACATCTGCTGTGGAATCTTATAGTGCGCTTTGCTTTCACACATTACTTCTTTATTCTTACTAAATATTTGTTATATTTAACAATTTAAAAGCAATTTTTAGTGTGAAAGACAATCCAGAAGTAGAAGTTACTGCAGAATCTGGAGGGTCAGAAATGCCATTAATGCTCTGATTAAACAGTGCTGTTTAATATTGAAGTGATTGTATTAGAACAGTGACTTGCACTTACTTACAGAATGACTGCTTTGAGCACATCTGTTGCATGTTGGAGCTCTGTTGCAATTCCATCTTGGTTTTTCATCTGTCTTCTCCCTTCCAGCTGTATAGCTCTGTCACGCTCTTTGGCTGAGCCTGTGAGAGATGAAGAGAGACTTCCTCCAGCCTTCAGAAAGGGAAGAAGTTTGGAACTAATAATTAGGTGAGTTTGAAAGAAGCAACTGCAGCAGCATTTTCCTATGAATCCCTTTGTCACAGGTATGGCATCTGATTAAAGTCTGGGAAAAATGTAGGTAATGACTAACCAAAAAACCTCCAGTGAATTATTAAACTAATCAATATTTTATTCCTTACAGATGGATTTGTACTTACATTTAAATTTACATTTTTTAAAGTTACTTCTGAATAGTACTTAATATGCAGATTATGTGTATGCATACAGCTGATTACGAGCAAAGCGTATCTGCTCAAAATTTGTTGTAAGTAAACTGGATGGGTCCTGTAGGGTCAATAAGTAAGTTTCTGTACATCAAATGAATGACTGTTCTTTCAGAACCAAAGTTAGTAACTGGAGATTCACTTGCCAGATTTTTTTATCTATATATTTATATATACATAATATTCTATACATTTTATATAATATATAAGGGTTTTTTTTTTACATTCACCAGTGCTTTAGAATTCCTCTTAGCTGACTTCTTAACTACAGGCATATTAAATATTGAGATGAGGAGTGTGAAGGCAGTCAAACTGAAACTCAGATTCAGCACTTTAATTGAACATTCGCAGGAACATTGCTTACACTGTTTGGAAGTCTGCTCATGATTCACTGCTGATAAAGTATGCATATTTTGGCTTTTTTCTAAATTTCAAATACTGTTTTCCGAACAGTGAAGGTACCATAAAAGGGTTGTTTTCTGACCCAGTGTTAGTCAGTTCTACAGTTGACATTTCTTCCAGTCATTCTAGTAATAGCATGTTCACATCTAGGCATTGCCCATCTCTCCTTGGGAGAGAATTCTTCACACATTAGATGTTCTTCTGTCTGTCCACCCCTGCAGTCTGTTTTGAACTGGGACAGCCCTCTCTCATGAGAATCACTGTATGTGCTTGGTGAATAGGCTGCTGTTTGTATTTTACCAGAGAAACAAACATACCAAAACCATATTCATTACTTTCCCTGAAAGGTTCATCAGTGCTGCAGAATGCAGCTGGGTATCTCTGCAAATTGACTTGATGCTGCAGGGAAAATCTTAGTCTGTTTTCCAATTCCTAGGGTTTATTCTTGGGTAACAGGAATATTTGGCATCCTCACTGTACGCAGCTTGTGCAAAACAGATTGTGACAGTGTTTGAGTTATATTTAATTTTATTTTGGAACACATGATTTTACTGAGGAGGAAAAAAACAAAAAAAAAAATAATAAAGACATAGTGAAATAAGTGGAGAAATGAAGTGCTGCAGAGAAGTGTTTTTTCACACCTAGATTTATCTTCTAAAAGTAAAGGAGTTTTCTTCAGGGGAGAATTGAGTACAACTATAATTCCTGTCATTTCTGTAACTTCTTCAAGAGTTGGTATATGGATAGAATAACAGACCTCAAATTACAGGGAGTGTTTCATTCAATAAAACCCATTAACTTATGGTAAAATTGCAGACAGTTATACTCCATGTTGACTTCATTCTTCTCTGCACAGTTTATCTTTCCCTCCTTCAGCTTCATTTTCTACACTGTCTTTGCTGCAAGTGTTTACAAGGGTGGATTTTTGAGGAATAGAGTGAAGGAAACTGAAAGGCCTTTCATTTTCTGGCTAATTGTTAGTGCCTGAAGATATATTTAAGTTCACATAGTTTATCGGAAGTTATGGCTGCCTTGCTACTTCATATTCAAATCAAAGCTACGCTGTACGTATGGTTTGTATTAGCTGTTGCTGTTTCATATTTCAAGTGTGTATTAATCCAGGTAGATGCATAAGCAGAATACACCCATCCAAACAGAGGAACATAAAGAAAAATACATTGTCATTTCTTCATAACCAATTTTGGATAATGCTACTTGCATAACTACTTCACTTAATTTTCTGTCACCTCTTCATAATTACCGGTGGAAAATATTAGCTAATTCTTATTCTTTTTTCTTGTATTCTTTCCCTTCACTTAACACAAAGATGGCTTTTCAGGGTGAAATTAACTTCCTTAGCCTTGTTGCCCAAAGTATCACAAAATGTGGAGGTTCTGAGAAAGAGATGAGCCTTACATTGCTGGTGGAGATGGTTTGTCCCATCTTCTAGCAACATCTGATGTCACAGAAGCATTGGGAAGTTCATGACTCCCCTAGTAAAATGGTCCATGGTAGCAGAAAGACAGAGAAGTGTATACGCACATCAGTTTTGGAGAACTAAAGTTTCCCAAGGTGTACAAGAGTGGAACACTTGCTTTGGTGCTGACTATAGGTGCTGACTACATAGCATACAAAATTTATGCTGCTGTCTTGGCAAGCACCAGTTTTACTGATGTATTTTCCATCCTCCTTTCCTTGCTAAACTTTCACGTCTTGTTAAGTAACATGTTAATGTGGTCAGCTCTGTCAGTCAAAGACTGATTTTATCTAGAGAAAAGATTGCATGTATGCATAGAGTATGTGTTAACAGGAAAAAGAAGTGCTGAAGAAGAATATAAGCCTTCCTAGTGTTGTTGTGAAGCTCAAGGGGAAGCAGAAATATAGGACCTGGAACACAGCCTGGTAGAAAAGGAGGTGAGACTTAAAATAGCAGAAGATGGCATTGAACACTGAGGAGATAAATATGACAGCTACTATACTCCTAAGGCCAGAATGGAAAAACATATAAAACTGGCATGATTCAATGGAGATGTGTATATATTGTGATAAATTTATCAAGCAATATTTTTCTGTCTAACACTATGTGTTGATGCTTTGCAGTATAACCAGTAGGTGTAAAGCAGCTTGACTCTGCTCTATAAAACTCTACATATATTGAGTATCCCAGGCTGAAGCATACTGTCCCATTAGCTTCCACATAAATGGTACCTGGGCCTTTAGTTTATGAACATATTAGAAACACTACAGACAAGAAGGATCAATCACAGTGTTATTTTGCTGTGATCAATAGAAGACCTCCGTGACAATAAGCTGCGAAATGGTTTTCCAGAACAGCTTACATGTCTAAAGAATAAAATACATCCCTACCTGTGGCTGTGTTACTAACAGAGGATTTAATTCAACCCTTATTTTCCCTGTAGAGAGCAGGATGTTGCAGTCCTCTGAACTGACCCTCAGTGTTGTTTACTTCCTCATTAGAGTACTGAGTAAGCTGTGCTTTGATACAATGCACACAATAAGCAGTTATAAATTCCTTTGACAGCCACTGTCTCTGGTTTCTTTAGTGAACAGCATTATTGAGATCCCAATTCTGACTAAGCCTATTGGCTGTAGCTCTTCTGTCTGTTATTATAAGCAATGAATGATAAAGTAACAATGTTACAGAAGAATCGGAAGCCTCCAAATGGGCAAATAGATAATTCTATTAATACTTTTTAAATCTCTTAAGAGATGTCAAATCAGCTATTCAAGTCTTGCCTTGGGGTTTACATTAGGCCTAATGGTTACGTTTCAAGGTGGACATACTATATATCTTTATGTAAGAATATACATACACATATTTTAATCTTAGGAAAACAAACCCTATCAGATTTGCAGAATGTCAGCTTGCACTTCAGGCCAATCTGTGGAGCATCTAGTTCATCAACAGATGTAATTTTAACAGTAGGGTTACACCGTAGTATTCAAAAGGCTGGAAAATTTGAGAAATTACAGAATAATAACTATTACTATGATTATAACAGCGGGGATTTAAAACAAGTTTCTATTTATCTGAGAAAAAGCTGCACCTGGAGCTTTACTCACCAAATAAAACTTTTTCTCTTTATTTTCAATCAGTTTTCAATTTTCTGAAGCATTGTGTATTTTTAATTAACTCTGAATTGTGATTATTCTCCCTGGAGTTCAAGCAGTAAAGGTTAAATGCAGTTGTAGTGATGATTTTGCTCTCTCAAGAGGTGTTTCTAACATAAAAATAAACATTTTTCCTACTTAAAAAAAAATAAAAAATTGAAAATAGAAAACCACACACGCACAGAAAAAAAAAAAAAAAGGCTGTTATTTACCTTGGAAACAGTCGTCTGAAGCTAAAAGTGCTTCACGCTCTTCCAAGTTTTCAGTGAGTGCTTTAATCATTAGGAAGAAAATGAGTACAGAAAAACAAGCTTTTGAAACAAAATTTTATTCCACGCCTCTTTCAAATCCAGTCCCAATTTAATTCTACTTATTTCTTCAGTAGGAAAATGTCCCTCACCAAACACCTGAATTATGAAACAAAACCTCTCACATCATTGTCTCTCACTTTGTGAGTTTTGATTTTCAATGGGTTTGTTTCTTTAGCAGAACTATACTTTAGGAAAAGTTAAATATACATTTAATGACAATTTTGCACAGTGCAGGTTCACTAATATGAGGTATAAGATTTTTTTAATTAAGATATACCAGCCTGTGCAGGACAGAGTATGGTATTATTTTTCCTGGCAATTTGTGAATGACAGACTTTATCTTTTAAATCAATTACAAGTTCTTTGGAATCACATCTCCCTAAAGTTGAGCAGAATATGTTCTGACATAGCAGCCTTCCAGTACCTGAAGGGGGGCTATAGGGGTGCTGGGGAGGGACTCTTCATTAGGGACTGTAGTGATAGGTCAAGGGGTAATAGGTTCAAACTTACACAGGGGAAGTTTAGATTGGATATAAGGAAGAAATTCTTTGCCGTAAGGAGAGTGAAGCACTGGAATGGGCTGCCCAGGGAAGTGGAGAATGCTCCATCCCCAGTGGTGTTCAGCACGGGGTTGGACATAGCCTTGGGTGGCATGGTTTAGTGGGAGGTGTCCCTGCCCATGGCAGGGGGGTTGGAACTAGATGATCTTAAGGTCCTTTCCAACCCTAACTATTCTATGATTCTTTGATTGCTCACATTTTCTCTGATTTATTTACTAATCTCTAAAGAAAAACAGTGAATTTTTTATACAGGTGAAATTTCTGCTAATTTTGGATAATTTTGGCCAAGTGAATGTCATTTCACATCCTTGAACGTCTATCTTAGTATCTCAATACTGGGGAAAAGGCTCTTAAGACCCGCTTCTTTTTTCTGGCTTCCTGGAAATGGACGATTATCTATTCATGATGGTGGACCTGTTTGTGAAACACCAATAGATTTTTGTCTCCATTTGTGTTCATGCCTCATTCTAAGACTCAATGACTGTAGTTACTTAGTTAAGTGAACTTTGCTTAGTTTACTGGATCTCCAGCTTAGGCAAAGTTCTTCATTGATTTGGCAGAAAAAAAAGTAAGGACAGTAATAATCACTAAAAGATATATTTATCAACCATTTTTATTATGCAAGTAGTTGAAATACCTCCATCTTCCTAACAAGAAAATAATTCAGATGGCGAGTGGTCAATAATGATCGGCAACCATTGTATATGAAAATCTGGACTGACATATCTTAAGATCTTATATATCTCCACTGTGGTTATTTCTGTATGACATAATACACTATGCCGTGGGCAATTCACTTTAGATATGCTTAGCTTATAAAACTGGATTGGGATCCAAACCTTTTACATTATTTGTACAACACAAGCTGTGATAAAACACCTTTATATATCCCTCACTTTTGGTTGTACTTATATTTGATGTTGCCATTTCCTGTTGTGTCAAGGTGTAGCTAATAATGCATTTGATCTCCCTGACCAGCATATATTCCAGTATAATATGCTCCCCAAACTCATGATTAAACCAGAAAATGGGGAACTCATGGTTAGTTTACAAGCAGTACTTTGTTTGTACTATACAATCACTTCAATCTTTAATGATTTAATCTATACATTTATAAAATTGAATCATAGTAGAGAGAGTTACTTTAACTGTGCTCTGTAATAACACTGTCACTGAGCTGCTGCTCTAGCAGGCCACTGTTCAAGTAATGAGTGGGGTAGGACTTTAATATAAAGTTAACAGAGTTGGTAACTTGTACTAAATAAGCTACGTGACTTTATTCCATGTATGGAATGGAATATGTTATAGATAACAGTATGACAAATGACTGCCTTGTGATTTCATGCAACATATGTAGGCATAGGTAAGAGATACTGTTTCTTTAACACTGTGAGGTTCACCTCGGAGCAGCAACTTGCACAGAGGGAGCCTCAAATTCTCGACAAGGCCTGCCCAGGAGCCTGCAGCTCAGCGGAGGCGAGCGGCTGACTCAGAGGCGGCGGCGCCAGGAGGACCGGTGGCAGAGCTGACTGGTTAAAAACCTGCCCCAGGAAGCGCGAGCGACCCGGAGTGCGGCGAACAGGGCGTGCTCGAGGCAGTTAGCGCGGGCAGGCGAGCGGGGTGGTGAGCGGGATGGTGAACACTCGCCGTACGGGCAAGGCTCGGTCTGGGAGCTCCGCTCTGGCTGCGCCGGTGGTGGCCAGTGTAGGCACCCAAACGGAGCCGATGGGAAGGGAGGCTGCAGTGCAGGGCTCGGGGTGTAGAGAGCGCCTGCATTGCTATCCTAAGGGAAGGGTGAGCAATGGACAGGGCTGCACTCTGTGCTCCCTGGTGGAGGTCCTCTTGCAGCAGGTGGCTGAACTGCAGGAAGCTGTTACCAGGCTGAAAGATGTCAGGGAAACTGAGGAGGAGCAGCACTGCTTGTTCCGGGACCAGCCTGTTCTGGGGCCTCCAGTGTCTACTGCTGCCCGTGCAGGAAAGGAGGCTGCTAACCCAGGAAGCTGGGAAAAGGTAACAGAAAAAAACAACAAAAAAAGGAGAAAGAGGGCAATTAAAAGCAAGGGGCTTCCTCCTACGTCTGTTGTCCCCACCCAGAACCGCTCTGCTGTCCTGCAGGGGGCTGATGAGCAACAGCGCTCCCACCAGGCGCAACCAGCTGGTGCACTGGTAAAGAAGGTCACTACTGGTGCTGCCAGGAAAAAGCGGCGGGCCGTAGTAGTAGAGGACTCTAATCTGAAAGGCACAGAGGCATCCATCTGCTGGCCTGACCCAGCCTCAAGGGAGGTGTGTTGCCTACCAGGGGCTCGGATCAGGGATGTGGCCGAGAAGCTGCCTGCTCTAGTCGGTCCCACTGACTATTACCCACTCCTGGTCATACATGTGGGTGCTACTGATATAGATAGCAGTAGCCCGGAGACCATAAAGAAGGACTAAAGAGCTCTGGGAGAGGTGGTTAGGGGCTCTGGAGCTCAGATTGTCTTTTCGTCAATTCTCCAGGATACAGGGGAGGACCTTGAAAAGGCTAGGAGGATTGGGCAGGTTAATAAATGGTTAGAAGGGTGGTGCTGTAGTCAGGGGTTTGGGTACCTTGACCATGGGACTCAATATAGTAGGCCAGGTCTACTGGGGGCTGGTGGAACTGGTCTGACAAAGAAGGGGAAGAGTGGATTTGGTAGGAGGCTTACCAGACTGGTCAAGGATGCTTTAAACTAGATGTGTTGGGGGAGGGGGGCATCATTCCATCACAACACACCCTGTCGGTTGGCAGCACCTACAGTAAACGTTCAGAGCAATGTAGAGGTATTCCAGCTGCTCCAGCCAATGAGCCGGCTTCAATTGGATCTCGGCTCAAATGCCTCTACACAAATGCCCGTAGTATGGGGAACAAACAAGAGGAATTAGAGATGTGTGCACATCTACGGGGGTATGATATCATAGTCATCATAGAAACATGGTGGGATGGCACCTATGACTGGAGTGTTGGAATGGAAGGTTACCGGCTCTTTTGGAAAGATAGGCTCAGCAGATGGGGAGGGGGAGTTGCTATTTACGTTAGGGATAGGCTAGAGAGTATGGAACTCTGTCTGGGGACAGGTGAGCAGTCGACACAGAGTTTGTGGGTCAGGGTTAAAGGGAGAACAGCGATGGGTGACATTATTATGGGGATCTGTTACAGACCGCCTGACCAAGGGGACTTGCTCGACGAAGCACTCCATAGGCAGATAGGAGCAGCCTCACGCTAGCAGGCCCTTGTTCTCATGGGAGACTTCAACCACCCTGATATCTGTTGGAGGGATGGTACGGCCTGGCACAAGCAATCCAGAAGGTTCCTCGATTGTGTGGAAGACCACTTCCTTCTGCAAGTAATAGAGGAGCCGACAAGGAGAGGTGCCATGCTTGACCGCGTCCTCACCAACAGGGAAGGGCTGGTTCGGAATGTGACTCTCCAGGGCAGCCTTGATTGCAGCGATCATGAGATGGTTGAGTTTGAGATCCTCAGGACAGTGAGAAGAGCGTGCAGCAAGCTCACTGCCCTGGACTTCAAGAGAGCAGACTTTGGCCTCTTCAGGAACCTGCTCAGTAAGGTTCCATGAGATACAGCCCTAGAGGGCAGGGGGGCCCAAATCTGTTGGTTGATATTCAAGGCTCACCTGCTGCAAGCTCAGGAGCGATGCATCCCAACTAGAAGGAAGTTTAGCAGGAGGGCCAGGAGACCTCCTTGGATGGATAAGGACCTGCTCAGGAAAATTCGAAGGAAAAAAGAGGCTTATAAAAGGTGGAAGCAAGGTCAGGCGGCCTGGGAAGAATACAGGGATGTTGTCCGGGAAGCTAGGGACCAGGTTAGGAAAGCTAAGGCCCACTTAGAATTAAACTTGGCTAGGGATGTTAAGGATAACAGGAAGGGATTTTATAGGTACATTGCCAATAAAAGACACCGTGGGCTCTCTCCAGAAGCTAGCGGGAGAACTGGCTACCCTGGATTTGGAGAAGGCTGAGATTCTTAATGACTTCTTTGCCTCAGTCTTTACGGGCAAATGCTCAGACCACACCACCCAAGTCTTGGAAGGCAGACGCAGGGACGGTGAGGGTGGGGACCCTGGGCCCACTGTGGGGGAGGATCTTGTTCGGGACCACCTTAGGAACCTGAATGTATACAAGTCCATGGGACCGGATGAAATCCATCCGCGGGTCCTGAAGGAGCTGGCAAATGAAGTTGCTAAGCCTCTGTCCATCATATTTGAAAAATCATGGCAGTCAGGTGACGTTCCTGATGACTGGAAAAAGGGAAATATAACCCCCATTTTTAAGAAGGGAAAAATGGATGACCCAGGCAATTACAGACCAGTCAGTCTCACCTCTGTGCCTGGCAAAATCTTGGAGCGGATTATCCTGGAAGGCATGCTAAGGCACATGAAAACCAGCAAGGTGCTTGGTGACAGCCAGCATGGCTTCACTAAGGGGAAATCCTGCCTGACCAATATGGTGACCTTCTATGAAGGCGCTACGGAACTGATGGACAGGGGCAGAGCAGTTGATGTCATCTACCTGGACTTGTGTAAAGCCTTTGACACTGTCTCGCATGACATCCTTCTCTCTAAGTTGGAGAGACATCAATTTGATAGGTGGACCACTCGGTGGATAAAGAACTGGCTGGATGGCCGCACGCAAAGAGTAGTGTTCAGTGGCTCAATGTCCAGCTGGAGACCAGTAACAAGTGGTGTCCCCCAGGGACTGGTGTTGGGACCGGTCTTGTTCAACATCTTTGTGAGTGATATGGACAGTGAGATTGAGTGCGTCCTCAGCAAGTTTGCCAATGACACCAAGCTGTGTGGTTCGGTTGATATGTTGGAGGGAAGGAATGCCATCCAGAGGGACCTTGACACGCTTGTGAGGTGGGCTGATGCCAACCTGATGAAGTTTAACCATGCTAAGTGCAAGGTCCTCCACCTGGGTCGGAGCAATGCCAGGCACAGCTACAGGTTGGGCGGGGAGGAGACTCAGAGCAGCCCTGCGGAGGAGGACTTGGGGGTGTGGGTTGATGAAAAAATGAACATGAGCCGGCAGTGTGCGCTTGCAGCCCAGAAAGCCAACCGTATCCTGGGCTGCATCAAAAGGAGTGTGACCACCAGGTCGAGGGAGGTGCTCCTGCCCCTTTAGTCTGCTCTCGTGAGACCTCACTTGGAGTATTGTGTGCAGTTCTGGCGTCCTCAACATGAAAAGGACATGGAACTGTTAGAACAAGTGCAGAGGAGGGCCACGAGGATGATCAGGGGACTGGAGCACCTCCCGTATGAAGATAGGCTGAGAAAATTGGGGCTGTTCAGTCTGGAGAAGAGAAGGCTGCGTGGAGACCTCCTAGCAGCCTTCCAATACCTGAAGGGGGCCTATAGGGATGCTGGGGAGGGACTCTTCATTAGGGACTGTGGTGATAGGACAAGGGGTAGCAGGTTTAAACTTCAACAGGGGAAGTTTAGATTGGATATGAGGAAGAAATTCTTTACTGTAAGGGTGGTGAGGCCCTGGAATGGGTTGCCCAAGGACGTTGTGAATACTTCATCCCTGACGGCGTTCAAGGTGTGGTTGGACATAGCCTTGGATGGCATGGTTTAGTGGGAGGTGTCCCTGCCCATGGCAGGGGGGTTGGAACTCGATGATCTTGTGGTCCTTTCCAACCCTAACTATTCTATGATTCCATGATTCTATGATTATGACAGTTTAATTTCCTACTAAGTATGAATAATTTTACTGTGAAACAATTTATCAGCAATAATTCAGATGTTGGATCTGAAATCATAGATCTCTCAAATCACAGAATCCTGGAATAGTTAGGTTTGGAAAGGACCTTAAGATCATCGAGTTCCAACCCCCCTGCCATGGGCAGGGACACCTCCCACTAAACCATGCCATCCAAGGCTATGTCAAACTGATTAAACTTAAATCCAGCAGATTTTTACTTTCATTAGTTAAAGGACTCGTTAATATCATACTTTTTCAATAAGTGCCATGTTCCTTACTTTGAAAAGTAAAACAATTCACAGTCAAAATGAGCAAGTCTTTATTGCTAATTTGACTAGGAAAATTTTGAGAAGACACTACTTCTGTCAGTTATCTCTGTGTAATGAAGTGCAGATGATCATGAAGTGAATCTAAAGCTTTAGTTTTCTCAAAAAATAAAGCCACCCCCCCTCCACTCCAATCTCAAGTCCAGAGGTGGAAAGAAAACCCCAACACACCAGTAACTTGTATTTCATATATATTATGGCTCTATCATTTTATTCCTTTGAGAATTTTGGCCCTACTTGTCCTTAAGGAGCATCATGAAGATTAAGATTTTTAACAAATAACTTCAATACCACAGTGATGAGTGCCGTAGAAAAATCTATGACAAAATTGTTACGTCTTCAGCTCACAGTGTGAATTTGTACAGTAAACATCAGAGTGCACAATAAAATTCTGAGTATCTACTCATTAACCTGCTAATGCCTGTGTTTGTTAAACCACAAAGCTTCATCCATAAATAAACAAAAGCTTCATCCATAAATAAATGAGAGCAAGGTTAATGCCAGTGAAGGAACTCTGGTTCTGTTCCTTCTAATTTTTTACCTTCAGTCTCAGATACCAGGGGAAAATGCAAATTAATGTCAATGAAGGCAGCATAACAACAGAAAGGTAGAGCACACTTTGAATCGTCATGTGGATTTGCATGTCAAATTGAAACTCCTGTTAGCAATGCTGTATGTTCCTCTCGCTCTGAAAAATTCTGCTTTCAAAGTGTTTGGAATCCCTCTCTAACAATAAATGTGTTAATATGAGAGCTGTATACTATACCTTCCCTATCTATGTAACCCGTAAACAGTTATCTCAGTGCCATTTGTATTTCTAACCTGTTGATCATCAGAATGCATGATGGCTGCATTTTGAGTTTTGTACAGAAAGAGATTGAGGGAGGAGGAATGTTAATGGACTTAGCTGGAGCTCCTTCGAGGGGCTGTTCACTTTGATCTTTAAAGTGAATTGTCACAACTCGGAGATGATCAGTGGCCATGGCTTAGGGAGCTTCGACTGATCTATGCACAGTCTGCATGCTAATGGCCCTACATGTCAGGATTACCTAATGGTTTTCTTTCACAGCGTTCACAAAGTTAAGGAGATGCTGTGGCATCTAGGTTATACTGGTTTGTGCCTCCTGAAGTTAGCTTTTTGCTATTGCCTTGCACATACTGGTCTTACATTAGAATTGCACTGCCTTTTATCCTACTATTCCCAGAGGCTTGTTGTATTGAGTTGTGCACTGGGTAGCCAAAGGCATTTGGGTGTCAAATACTTTAAATTCAGCTCATTTCTCATTATAGATTCCATTACTTTTATGTTGTCCTTGACATGAATTTGATGCAAAACTTGTGATGTTTTTGTTCAGGATACTTGGTATACTAGGTGTTGATTACATTCTTGTAAATTCAGTGGAGCTGTTAGAAATGTTACTACAAGCAATAGAAAAGCTATTGTCTGGAGCCTAAAATCAAGAATCTGAATGTTTGATGATATGCTGGACAGAATACGTTATAATTCATAGACAATAAGGAGATTTTTCCTGTTCTGAACTATATGGACATTTTTGCCACTTAAAAATAAAATACCATAAAGCCAAAGAGGAAGAACTTTAGCAGCCCTTTTAAGCAAACCACAGCATTTAAATGCCATGTCAAATTTTCCAGAGGGTATGTTTTTTTTTTTCTTATCTCTTTCTACACCTCGCAGTGGGAGGTGAGGAGAAATAACTCTCAATATTTACTGGGGTGCCTTCGCCCATTGCTCAAAATGTTCAACTTCAGATGCTATTTTTGGTTTCACTGATCAGCATATACATGGATAACCAAACTTCTCCTGTACTTCTGGTTATCATAGCAGTAAAATTTTTCAGTAAAGAGAACAGGCTGTATCAGATTATATTTTCTCATAAATTACTAATGAAACCTCCTGAATTATGATTGTTAGTAGGATAGCAAATTAAGATGCAGCATTCTTTTTTTTTCCCTCTATTTTTTTTAACACGTTTCAGGCTTTTATGACACATTTCTTGCAGTTCAGGCTAGCTGTAAGTCTGAAGGATAAATCATCTTGAGTGGAGGAAAAAAACCCCTTTTATTATAATGTATGGAATAAAATCTCTCTTCTAACTCTCACTGAAGTTTTCCTGTATGTTTTTGGAGACCGCTTTGCTCAATGTACAGAACACTGAACGAGCATAAGAGGTTGATTTTACGTACAACTTGCTCTGCCATTTATTCTTTTCATCTGCAGAACAGATTATTGATCTTTCTTTATATACTAAACCTACTGATGACTGTGAAATTCTGTGTATTATTTGTTTCTCATTTTAAATTTTTTTTTTTTTGCCACCAGAATGGAAATTTGTCCTATAAAGGAAACATATTTGTTTCTTCTGTGCAAGTTATTTGGTTACCTTTGACGATTTTTGTCAGCCTTCTTCTCAAATTCTACTGTCATTCCTCATGAAAGGACCAGAATTCCACTTAACTGTCATGACGTGGGATGTGAGCACAACACTGACTTTACTCAGTAGCATTACATTTTCCGAGATTTTTCTCTGCATAATAATAATTCCTAAGCTATTGAACAGGTATGATCATAAGGATATTATTTTAAGACAAGATTACTTTTGGTTTTGGTAGCAGCTGATTCAGAATCAGTCACTGGGTGCATAAAGTGAGAATTGTTTTTTGCGAAGTCAATTACATTTTATTTGTCTAGTTTGAATGTAATTTGCCATTTGATCTCCAATCACTCAGTGTCATGGAGTCTTTCTGCAAGTCTTTTTTGCAGCCAACTTCTGCTTTAGTTCCCCTGAAAAACTTATCATCAGTAGCAAACTTAATCTCTCCACTTTCTTTTCCTGATCATTCTTGAATGTGTTGAGCAGCTGAGGCCCAAGCAAAGATCCCTGTGGGATTCCACTGATGCAGTCTCTTTGCTGAGAAAATAGACCATTTATTGCAGCTCTTTGTTCCCATTCTTTTAGTTAGTTATCCCTGTGAGGACATTATCTTATGTCAACTTAATTTAAGACCCTTTGGTTAGCCGGACCTAGTTGAATACTTCAGGGAGATGGAAGCTGTCTGTGTTAGCCACCTTTTCCCTGTTCTCAATCAGTTTATTTTCAGTGTTTTTTGGTCAGAAAATTCTAGTGGATTGAGGGGTAAGACTGTTAAAAAAAAGAAAAGGAAGAGAAGTCCTGTTGATTCTCTTTTGAAGTGCAGTACTGATTGATAATGAGGTCAGACCAACAGCCTATTTAACTGAAAGTTTGCTTACTTTGGCTTGAATAAGGTTATTTGTGATATTTTGATTCAAGAAACATGCTATCTGTGTTTGGTATTTTTTCCTTTAAATACCTTTCAATGATAGAGGATATACAGGAATTGCTTGGAATAATGAGAAATGGTATTCAAGTGTCTTTTCTGAATTCAACCGCATTTGATTCTGTGTCATCAGTTCTCAAGTGCTACAAGTCTTAGTATCTAGCAGAATGATGAAAATTTCCTCTGGAAACACAGGAGTATGTGCATTCTGGGTCTTAGCACATAACCTCAAACTGTTTGTGGCCGTATTCTGAAGAACATTTTGACCCATACTATTTGAAGTATGGATCAAATCCTAATACTTTAAATATAGGGGGATTAAGACTGGTGTGACATTTGATAAATAGCAGTTCAACCACATAAATATGCCACTTCAGTGTGCAAAGAAAAATGTACTTAGAATCATTTAAAAATGTTTTGAAGACAAATTTGTAGTTTGTAAAGCAATACAATTTGTCACTAATTTTTCTGGTAACTTGTGAAGTAGTAAAAGTTGCCGCACTTTGCTTTCTGGTGTTGGAAATATGTCACAAGAAAATCCTATCTTCTGAACTCTCTGTGTGTGATTATTCCTTGCAGTAACATGGAAACTTACGGATAAGACACCTAATAGACATAATGACCCTTCTCATGTTAGTTTTTAAGGACAAAGGACTGATAATTAAAAAAAAAAAATAAATGCTTTTTGTTGCACCTTGCAGGGAATCATAGAGTCATAGAATCATAGAATACTTAGGGTTGGAAAGGACCTCAAGATCATCGAGTTCCAACCCCCCCGCCATGGGCAGGGACACCTCCCACTAAACTAAACCATGCCATCCAAGGCTATGTCCAACCTCACCTTGAACGCCGCCAGGGATGAAGCATTCACAACTTCCTTGGGAAACCCATTCCAGGGCCTCACCACCCTTACAGTAAAGAATTTCTTCCTCAGATCCAATCTAAACTTCCCCTGTTTAAGTTTAAACCCATTACCCCTTGTCCTCTCACCACAGTCCGTAATGAAGAGTCCCTCCCCAGCATCCCTATAGGCCCCCTTCAGGTATTGGAAGGCTGCTAGGAGGTCTCCACGCAGCCTTCTCTTCTCCAGGCTGAACAGCCCCAATTTTCTCAGCCTATCTTCATATGAGAGGTGCTCCAGTCCCCTGATCATCTTTGTGGCCCTCCTCTGCACTTGTTCTAACAGTTCCATGTCCTTTTTATGTTGAGGACACCAGAACTGCACACAATACTCCAAGTGAGGTCTCATGAGAGCAGAGTAAAGGGGCAGGAGCACCTCCCTCGACCTGGTGGTCACACTCCTTTTGATGCAGCCCAGAATACGGTTGGCTTTCTAGGCTGCAAGCGCACACTGCCGGCTCATGTTCATTTTTTCATCAACCCACACCCCCAAGTCCTTCTCCGCAGGGCTGCTCTCAATCTCCTCCGCGCCCAATCTGTAGCTGTGCCTGGCATTGCTCCGACCCAGGTGGAGGACTTTGCATTTAGCATGGTTAAACTTCATCAGGTTGGCATCAGCCCACCTCACAAGCGTGTCAAGGTCCCTCTGGATGGCATTCCTTCCCTCCAATGTATCAACCGAACCACACAGCTTGGTGTCATCGGCAAACTTGCTGAGGGCGCACTCAATTCCACTGTCCATGTCACCCACAAAGATGTTGAACAAGACCGGTCCCAACACCGATCCCTGGGGGACACCACTCGTTACCGGTCTCCAGCTGGACACTGAGCCACTGAGCACTACTCTTTGCGTGCTGCCATCCAGCCAGTTCTTTATCCACCGAGTGGTCCACCTATCAAATTGATGTCTCTCCAACTTAGAGAGAAGGATGTCATGCGAGACAGTGTCAAAGGCTTTACACAAGTCCAGGTAGATGACATCAACCGCTCTGCCCCTGTCCATCAGTTCCGTAGCGCCTTCATAGAAGGTCACCATATTGGTCAGGCAGGATTTCCCCTTAGTGAAGCCATGCTGGCTGTCACCAAGCACCTTGTTGGTTTTCATGTGCCTTAGCATGCCTTCCAGGATAATCCGCTCCAAGATTTTGCCAGGCACAGAGGTGAAACTGACTGGTCTGTAATTGCCTGGGTCATCCATTTTTCCCTTCTTAAAAATGGGGGTTATATTTCCCTTTTTCCAGTCATCGGAAACTTCACCTGACTG
This sequence comes from Amazona ochrocephala, assembly GCA_039720435.1. Classification (NCBI taxonomy): domain Eukaryota; kingdom Metazoa; phylum Chordata; class Aves; order Psittaciformes; family Psittacidae; genus Amazona; species Amazona ochrocephala. The sequence goes on from CM077909.1 coordinate 108,264,666, forward strand.
CCATGATTTTTCAAATATGATGGACAGTGGCTTAGCAACTTCATTTGCCAGCTCCTTCAGGACCCGTGGATGGATTTCATCCGGTCCCATTGACTTGTATACATTCAGGTTCCTACGGTGGTCCCGAACAAGATCCTCCCCCACAGTGGGCCCAGGGTCCCCACCCTCACCGTCGCCGCGTCTGCCTTCCAAGACTTGGGTGGTGTGGTCAGATCATTTGCCGGTAAAGACTGAGGCAAAGAAGTCATTAAGAACCTCAGCCTTCTCCAAATCCAGGGTAGCCACTTCTCCCGATAGCTTCTGGAGAGGGCCCACGGTGTCCCTAACCTGTCTCTTATTGGCAATGTACCTATAAAATCCCTTCCTGTTATCCTTAACATCCCTAGCCAAGTTTAATTCTAAGTGGGCCTTAGCTTTCCTAACCTGGTCCCTAGCTTCCCGGACAACATCCCTGTATTCTTCCCAGGCTGCCTGTCCTTGCTTCCACCTTTTATAAGCCTCTTTTTTCCTTCAAATTTTGCTCAGCAGCTCCTTATCCATCCAAGGAGGTCTCCTGGCCCTCCTGCTGAACTTCCTTCTAGTTGGGATGCATCGCTCCTGAGCTTGCAGCAGGTGAGCCTTGAATATCAACCAACAGTCTTGGGCCCCCCTGCCCTCTAGGGCTGTATCCCATGGAACCTTACTGAGCAGGTTCCTGAAGAGGCCAAAATCTGCTCTCTTGAAGTCCAGGGCAGTGAGCTTGCTGCACGCCCTTCTCACTGTCCTGAGGATCTCAAACTCAACCATCTCATGATCGCTGCAATCAAGGCTGCCCTGGAGCGTCACATTCCCAACCAGCCCTTCCCTGTTGGTGAGGACGAGGTCAAGCATGGCACCTCTCCTTGTCAGCTCCTCTATTACTTGCAGAAGGAAGTTGTCTTCCACACAATTGAGGAACCTTCTGGATTGTTTGTGCCGGGCCGTACCATCCCTCCAACAGATATCAGGGTGGTTGAAGTCTCCCATGAGAGCAAGGGCCTGCTAGCGTGAGGCTGCTCCTATCTGCCTATGGAGCGCTTCGTCCAGCGAGTCCCCTTGGTCAGGCGGTCTGTAACAGATCCCCACAATAATATCACCCATCACTGTTCTCCCTTTAACCCTGACCCACAAACTCTGTGTCGACTGCTCACCTGTCCCCAGACAGAGTTCCATACTCTCTAGCCTATCCCTAACACAAATAGCAACTCGCCCTCCCCGTCTGCCGGGCCTGTCTTTCCTAAAGAGCCGGTAACCTTCCATTCCAACACACCAGTCATAGGAGCCATCCCACCATGTTTCTGTGATGCCTATGATATCATACCCCCGTAGATGTGCACACATCTCTAATTCCTCTTGTTTGTTCCCCATACTACGGGCATTTGTGTAGAGGCATTTGAGCCGAGATCCAATTGAAGCCGGCTCATTGGCTGGAGCAGCTGGAATATCCCTACATTGCTCCGAACGTTTACTATAGGTGCTACCAACCGACTGGGTGTGTTGGGATGGAATGATGCCCCCCTCCCCCAACACATCTAGTTTAAAGCATCCTTGACCAGCCTGGCAAGCCTCCTACCAAATCCACTCTTCCCCTTCTTTGTCAGACCAGCTCCACCAGCCCCCAGTAGACCTGGCCTACTATATTGAGTCCCATGGTCAAGGTACCCAAACCCCTGACTACAGCACCACCCTTCTAACCATTTATTAACCTGCCCAATCCTCCTAGCCTTTTCAAGGTCCTGCCCTGTATCCTGGAGAATTGACGAAAAGACAATCTGAGCTCCAGAGCCCCTAACCACCTCTCCCAGAGCCCTGTAGTCCTTCTTTATAGTCTCCGGGCTACTGCTATCTATATCAGTAGCACCCACATGTATTACCAGGAGTGGGTAATAGTCAGTGGGACCGACTAGAGCAGGCAGCTTCTCGGCCACATCCCTGATCCGAGCCCCTGGTAGGCAACACACCTTCCTTGAGGCTGGGTCAGGCCAGCAGATGGGTGCCTCTGTGCCTTTCAGATTAGAGGCCCCGACTACTATGGTCCGCCGCTTTTTCCTGGCTGCACCAGTAGTGACCTTCTTTATCAGTGCACTAGCTGGTTGCACCTGGTGGGAGCGCTGTTGCTCATCAGCCCCCTGCAGGACAGCAAAGCGATTCTGGGTGGGGACAACAGACGTAGGAGGAAGCCCCTTGCTTTTAATTACCCTCTTCCTCCTTTTTTTGTTGTTTTTTTCTGTTACCTTTTCCCAGCTTCCTGGGTTAGCAGCCTCCTTTCCTGCATGGGCAACAGTAGACACTCGAGGCCCCGGAACAGTTTGGTCCCGGAGCAAGCAGTGCTGCTCCCCCTCAGCTTCCCTGACGCCTTTCAGCCTGGTAACAGCTTCCTGCAGTTCAGCCACCTGCTGCAGGAGGACCTCCACCAGGGAACGCAGAGTGCAGCCCTGCCCATTGCTCACCCTTCCCTTAGGATACCCCAAGCTCTGCACTACAGCCTCCCTTCCCGTCGGCTCCGTCTGGGTGCCTACACTGGTCACCACCGGCGCAGCCAGAGCAGAGCTCCCAGACCGAGCCTTGCCCGTACGGCGAGTGCTCACCATCCCGCTCACCACCTCGCTCGCCTGCCCGCGCGAACTGCCGCGCCAACTGCTTCGAGCCCGCCCTGTTTGCCCGCCCTGTTTGCCGCGCTCCGGGTCGCTCGCGCTCCCTGGGGCAGGTTTTTAACCAGTCAGGTCTGCCGCCGGTCCTCCTGACACCGCCCCCTCTGAGTCAGCCGCTCGCCTCCGCGGAGCTGCAGGCTCCCGGGCAGGCCTTGTCGAGGACTTGAAGCTCCCTCGGGGCAAGTTGCTGCTCCGAGGTGAAGCTCGTAGTCGCCGAGCCTCCCCCCCCCGATCAGGCGCTGCAGGCCTCCCCTCGCGAGACAGTCACCTCAGCAATGGGCCGGAAAGGGCTGATGATGCCCGGGTTGAATCTGCCGCCGGGCCTCCTGATGTCGCCCCCTCTGAGTCAGCCGCTCGCCTCCGCGGAGCTGCAGGCTCCCAGGCAGGCCTTGTCGAGGACTTGAAGCTCCCTCGGGGCAAGTTGCTGCTCCGAGGTGAAGCTCGTAGTCGCCGAGCCTCCCCCCCCGATCAGGCGCTGCAGGCCTCCCCTCGCGAGACAGTCACCTCAGCAATGGGCCGGAAAGGGCTGATGATGTCCGGGTTGCATCTGCCGCCGGGCCTCCTGACGGCGATGCCTGTGGGGAAAGGAGAGCTGTAGGTGCAGGGCTGGGCAGGCACCAGGCGAGCTCCTGCTGCCACCCACCAAAATGGCTTTCCCCGGGGGCTTTCCACTGAGAGCTTTCAGTGCTTGCCCAGAGAGGGGAGGCCAGGGCATGGCCGAAATCGTGCACACGCTGCTGCCGGCCTAGCCTGGGTGCCACTTGACTCGGGGACGTACCTGGCTTGTCCTTGGTGTCCTGAACACTGGCAGGTGACCCTGCCCGTTCATCCTTGTGCAGTGGTGGTGAGGCAACAGCTGTTCTGGCCTCTCCCTGGTGCTTTTTAGGTGCTCTCCTCACTTGCTGCCTGTCTACAACCTGCACAGCTGTGTCAACTACTGTGACCCACACGGGGGCAGGTGCCTCTGTCTGGGCCTGTACTAGTGTCTGCTGCTCATTCGTACAGGCTTCTGCCACAGGCTCTGCAGCCGCAGAGGTCTCTATGTCCTGAACTGCTGCAGGCCTTATTGGTGCCATTGTCGCATCCACATGGCTTTGGGCCATGTCCTCCTGTTCCAGAGGCTGCTCATCCGTTTCCTGGATGACAGCCAAAGCCTCGCGCAGAATGTCCCTCACTAAGCGACTGGCTAGTTCTTGAGCCAGCTCAGAGGCAGTGGGGCTGGGCAGCTCAAATGCCTTTCTCTGAGCCTCTGCTACGGCCTCCTGCTCATCAAAGCCATGGGAAGCTGGTGCCGGTACTTCCTCCTCTTCTTGTGCTGCAGCAGCGTGAGGTGCATGGTGTTGCTCTTCCTCAGCAGCTCCAGCCAGGGTCGGAGCTGCCGGCTCCATGCCTGTGGAACCAGACAGGGCAGGAGAAACACTTTGCAAGTCTCCATCTGCCTCTCCTGCCACGTCCGTGCCCACGCCGCTGGGGCAGATGGACCTCTCCTCAGAACGCATGAGGGTGGCCTGGGAGAGCTTTGGCACCCAAGTGTTGACATTAACGTCCTGTACGGTTGAAACGTCCTGTTCGCGGACCAAGGCTTTGATCCAGATGTTGCAGTTGGTGACCAGTTCCAGATCATTCAGCTGGGACAGCTCTTCGTCTATCTCCTTTTCCCATTCTCGCTCTTTCTCCTTTTCTTCCTCCTTTACTTCCTCCTTCTCAGTCCCCAGATCCTCCTGTAATCACACAAGTGGGATGCAGGGGATGAGTGTGCTGCATCTCAGCAGCGCAGCAGCTGTCCCCAGGCAGAGGGAGGCTCATCCCCCTGTGCTGTTCCATCCTGTGCTTGGCACTCACCTGCTCCTTCAGAAGCTCTGTTAGAGGGAGCACCACGAATCTCCCTGCCACAGTCAGTGCTGCTGCAGTGAGAGGCGCGTGGTCCTCCTCTTTCACAGCAGTTGGGCAGATGTCTTCTGTTGTGGCCTCTTCCTCATACCTTTTGTCACTGGCATCATTCTCATCCTCCTCTTTCTCCTCCTCCTCCTCCTCCTCCTTGATCGAGATCCCTAGTTGCTCCTGTAATCACACAAGCAGGATGCAGGGGATGAGTGTGCTGCATCTTGGCAGCACAGCGGCTGTCCCCAGGCAGAGGGAGGCTCATGCCCCTGTTCTGTCCCATCCTGTCCTTGGCACTCACCAGCCTGCATATGACTTGATAAATTAATCCCCACATCCGATAGGAGTGCTGCTTGTTTCTATTCTGCTGTAGGAGCACCCTTTCCACAGGGAAGTATGTTGCCCAATGGGCCGTGGGTTGCCTTGCCTTGGCCACCCTGTGCCCGGTGCAGCTTGGCCTTCTCCTGTCGTGCTCCTCCAGAGGATTCAGGAACACCGGCAATGTCTCTTCCCTACACACGTGAAAATCTACGTCTGCCTCCACTGCCTCGACACCCCTCGCGCCAGCCACGTGTGCCTCAGTCACTGGGTGCTGAGAGGACTTAGCCAAGGGAGAAGCGTCTGCATTTCCACTCTCTGCTCCTGGAGCAAGGTGAGGTGTTCCAACTTGTGTCCCAGGGATCTCCGTCAGTACAGCTTCCCCTTGTTCCTCATGTGCTCCTGGGAAGACAGTGGCCCTGCTGTGCTTTCCCTGAGGTACTGCACCCACAGGAGAGTCAGCTCTTGCAGGTGACACTGCCACCTAACAGCTTTTGGCTGATCCCTGATGTTTCACTCGCTGCTGGTTGGTTTTCTGGATCACAGCTACAAATTGGCCCAGAGGCTTCTCATCTTTCCACATGGCTGTCACCTGCGGAACTGGGTCTACTATGGTGCTCTGCAGGGCAGGTGCCTGCTGCCATGCACGTGTTGGTGCCTTCCACTTGTCAAAGTCAGGGGAGGCTTGTGCCGGTGTCACAGGAGGGAGAGGTGCCTGGTGCTTCTGTTTCTGAGCAACTGTGTCCAGACAACCCCTCTTTGGCTGCTCTGAAGTCTTGATTATGGCAGGCAGAGGGGTCAGGCGCTGTGCAACAGGCCTGGAGCGCTCACTGAGGAACTTGCTGTTGAGGCAGGAATTGCTTCCTGCTGCTGGCATTGCCAGCTGGTGCTCTGCCGCTCGCCCAGTGTTCCTCAGTGTGGGCAGAGTGGTGGGGGTCTTGCTGCTGTTGCCTGCCAGGAAGGTGTCTCTTTTCCTTTGTGTCCCTGCAGCCCTGCTTTGTGCCGTGTCCTTCCGTGTCACTGGCTGCTGGCAGGGTCCCTGGCTCCCCATGGTGTCTTTGCGCAGGACTGAGCTTACACTGCTTGTGCTTTGCATGGCAGAGGCAGAGGCAGTGGACCTGTGTGGGGCAGACTGACTGGTCACTGGCCAGGCAAGTGTGCTCCCATAACTGGGGACACGCCACACGTGGGCAGCAGCTGTGTGAAGCTGCTGTTGGCTGGTGCCTGCGCTGCTGACATTCATGATGGTGGCACTGCCAGAAGCTGAAGAGGCTGCTGGTGTCACAGGTGGCAGCCGGCAGCAGCTGATGTCTGCCCTCGCTGAGCGAGGTGGTGACCAGGGTGCCATCGTCACCAGTGGTGGCAGATGGAGTGTCTGTCCCTGTCTCAACTCTCTGGGGCAGGGCAGCACCGCTCGGTGCCGCAGTCTGCCCATCTGTAAAAGAAGCCAAGGAGAGAGGCTGTGTGATAGTGTCCCTTGTGCCCACGTCCCAGCTGGCTGAGCTCGGGCAGTTGGGCTCCCCTACCAGCTCCAGGGCAAGGCTCAGTCCCGCAGGCAGCTGCTACCTGCTCATGGAGCCAGCTGGGGAGAGGGCACACGGCCACTGCCCAGAGCTCTGCTGGCATGCGCGGGCAGCCTGCGGGGCACGGCACGGGGGGCTCAGCTTGCTCCCTCCTGCACCTCCCGCCTGCCTGTCAGCAGCTCCCGGGGTCAGGAAGACGTTTGGCCCCGTCTCCTTGGGGCTCCCTACCTGTGCCTGCTGGATGACGACAGGCCTAAACCTCCCTGGGTAGCGCACCTGTGGCAGCGTGGTCCCATGGTGGGACGACGCCTGGCTCGGGCTGCCCTGCGGCGCTTCCTCGGGCTGCCTGTGGGCCACCTGGAGTCAGGAGGAGGAGGAAGATGAGTGTGATAGAGGCGGCTGCCTTGGCACCGCAGCCCCCACAGTGCCAGCAATGCTGGCCCTGGCACCGAGGCTGCTCTGAGCAGCCCCGTCCCACCATCGGCCTCCCCCTCCTGCCCCAGCCCTCACCTGACGCCTTCTCTGCTCTCTTGGCCTGCCCTCAGCGGGCTGGGAACGGGCGTTCACCTCTTTTCCCACGGGCATCTTCCACGTCCTGGGACGCTGAACTGCCGTGGGCTTCCAGGGGAATTGCTGTCTCCTGAGGGAGGCTGCTCCTCTGGACTGAGGTACTCCAGGGCCCTCGCTCCTTATATACACCACGGTCAACATGACGTTGCACCCTCGTCACAATGGAGGAGCCCCCCCTACATCATAAAGCCCCAGCTGTCACCATGGAAATGCCCAGTCCCCATGGCTGTTCCCAACCAGTCCCAACTGGTGGCTGGCATTTGCATAGCAACCACTGAGGCTTTGTGATGTTGGCACCATTGTGCCCAAGGCCACTTGGCACACAAGGGCTGCTCCAGGCAGTCATAGAGTCAACCTGGTTGGAAAAGACCTTTCAGATCATCAGATCCAACCGCACCTCAGCACTGCCAAGGCCACCACTAACCCATGTCACTGAGGGCCTCGTCTACACAGCGTGTGAGCTCTTCCAGGGACGGTGACTCCACCGTTGCCCTGGACAGCCTGTTTCAGTGCCTGACTACACCTGAAGTGAAGAAATGCTTCCTAATCTCCACCTTACACCTCCCCCGGCACAGCCTGGGGCTGGTTGCTCTTCTTCCATCTCTTGTTCCTTGGGAGAAGAGACTAGGCACCTCGTGGCTCCAGCCTCCTTTCAGGTAGCTGTAGAGCGCAATAAGTTCCCCCCTGAGCTTTCTCTTCTCCAGACTAAATCTCCCCAGGTCCGCCAGCCGTTCCTCATCACACTTGTGCTGAGGCCCTTCACCAGCTCTGTTGCCCTTCTCTGGAGCTGCTCCAACACCTCAATATCTCTGTCGGCGTGACAGCCCCAGGTCTGAACACAGTATTCGAGGGATGGCCGCGCCAGTGCCCGGTACAGGGGGACAATCACTGCCCTGGTTCTGCTGGACACACTACTGCTGATAGAAGTCATGATGCTCCCAAGTGCAGGACCCGGCACTTTTCCTTGTTGGACCTCATGCCACTGATCACAGCCCATCGATGCAGGGCGTCCAGGTCCCTCTGCAGACCTTCCTGCCCTCCAGCAGATCAACATTCCCACCCAACCTGGTGTCATCCGCAAACTTACTGAGGTTGCACTCAATCCCCTCATCCAGGTCATCAGTGATCTGGTTCTGTGATTCTAGGAGTCTAATTAAGATATTAAGCAACACTGGCCCCAACACCAAGTCCTAGGGTGCACCACTAGTGACCAGATGGCAACTAGATGTGATAGCCTTCACCGCCGCTCCAGGGGCTCCATCCAGCCAGTTTCCAAGCCAGGGAACAATACACCTCTGCTGGGCATGAGCTCCGGCAGCACATGGCTGAGATGTGGGAGACAGACAAGGGACTAAGAGACATCAGGGAAGCTGAGAGGGAGCTGAGCTGCTGGCTCCAAGCCCAAAATGTGCAGGAACCACAAGCGCCCCCTCTCACACAAACAGAAAGGAAAGAGGGCATTAATCCAGCCGGCTGGGAACTTGCTACCACCAAAAAACACAGACAGAGGAGGAAGAGGACAAATAAAAGCAAGGGGTTTCTGTGAGAGAAACAGTGTTGTTTTCGCATAATTGGGGATGGGGCTTTGCAATATTAAGGCTTTGTAATATTAGAGCTTGAAGATCAATATTAAGGCTTTTCAATATTAAGATTTTTCAATGTTGGGGCTGGGGCTTAGTTACTAAAGGAACGAAACAAAGGGTTTGGGATACCATAACTTAGAAAGACACACTCTATGGTTAAAGACAATGTCCTCTCTGGACAAAAGATACACCCTGTGGTTAAAAAGAGTACTATCTTTGTAAAGCTTATAAAACTAAGCAGGTGGAGGTTGATTAAGCATAAGCCAGGGTACCACATGCCTGGCAGAGAGTTATGAAATCGAACCATAAAAGGAGATAAATAAAATAGAGCAAGGGGTGTAAACAGGAGTGGGACAGTTGGCATGTAGATTATACACGTCGGATAGGCTGCAAACCTTGGAGTAGCCAACCAATGGGGAAACAAGGGAGGGAACCTGTGGACGGGATAAGAAATAAATATCATAGTTCTAATTTTGCCCTGTGTGCCTACTTGCCAGGACACCCGTATTTGCAAAAACATTAATAAGTTGCTGCTTCGCTGCTGTGTCTACCCTGAGCTTAAGCTTTTATCTAGAGACCAGTTCTCACAGGAGCATGTAAAGTGTCAGGTCTTCTCTAGAAAACCACCCTTCCAAATAGAAATTGATAGGCTTGGTCTCGCTGACAGGCTGGCGGCGGTTTGTGTTCACAGGCCTTTGGCTCCTGCCTGAAACACTGCCAGCTTCTCACTGCATTGTTCCAGTGCTTGCGTGTGCAAAAGGAGCAAAAGACTTGCAGTCTCTTGTCTCTTATCTCTGGCCTCAGCAACACCAACCCTCACTCCTTATTCCTCCCATCCTTTTTACACCCCTCTCATTCCAGTCACCGGGCTGCAGCACGCACTGGGTTTCAAAAGCCAGCTGACACGGGAACCACTGCATCACACACTGTTTGATCCCATGAGGTTGCACTTTTCCTACACGGGCAGCACGTGCTGCCAAGAGCCAAGAGGACTGCAAGCTCAGCAGCTGGGAAGTGCTCAAGGAAAGAGGTCGCTCCGCAGGCTTCTCTGCTACTGACACAAGGGAAAACAAGCAGGCAGAGGCAAGCACTGGAGGGAAAGGGATCTGGTTTATTGGCCCAAAAAGAGTCCACAGCGAGTGCAGGCTGCAGCACGATGTCCTCAGTGCAGCTCCCTCGGGCCTGGAGCTGGCAGCGGGGCACTACTCCCCTACTCGTGGGCTGAGGCAGGAGAAGCGGAAAGCCCTGCGCAGAGCCTTCAGCGCCCTCCTGAAGCGGGATGGTCGTTGCTTTTGGACTGCTCCTGTGTCCGGGAGGGCGGCGATGCCTGTGGGGAAAGGAGAGCTGTAGGTGCAGGGCTGGGCAGGCACCGGGCGAGCTCCTGCTGCCACCCGCCAAAAAGGGCTTTGCCCGGGGGCTTTCCACTGAGAGCTTTCAGTGCTTGCCCAGAGAGGGGAGGCCAGGGCATGGCCGAAATCGTGCACACGCTGCTGCCGGCCTAGCCTGGGTGCCACTTGACTCGGGGACGTACCTGGCTTGTCCTTGGTGTCCTGAACACTGGCAGGTGACCCTGCCCGTTCATCCTTGTGCAATGGTGGTGAGGCAGCAGCTGTGCTGGCCTCTCCCTGGTGCTTTTTAGGTGCTCTCCTCACTTGCTGCCTGTCTACAACCTGCCCAGCTGTGTCAACTACTGTGACCCACTCGGGGGCAGGTGCCTCTGTCTGGGCCTGTACTAGTGTCTGCTGCTCATTCATACAGGCTTCTGCCACAGGCTCTGCAGCCGCAGAGGTCTCTATGTCCTGAACTGCTGCAGGCCTTATTGGTGCCATTGTTGCATCCACATGGCTTTGGGCCATGTCCTCCTGTTCCAGAGGCTGCTCATCCGTTTCCTGGATGAATGACAGCCAAAGCCTCGCGCAGAATGTCCCTCACTAAGCGACCGGCTAGTTCTTGAGCCAGCTCAGAGGGAGTGGGGCTGGGCAGCTCAAATGCCTTTCTCTGAGCCTCTGCTACGGCCTCCTGCTCATCAAAGCCATGGGAAGCTGGTGCCGGTACTTCCTCCTCTTCTTGTGCTGCAGCAGCGTGAGGTGCATGGTGTTGCTCTTCCTCAGCAGCTCCAGCCAGGGTCGGAGCTGCCGGCTCCATGCCTGTGGAACCAGACAGGGCAGGAGAAACACTTTGCAAGTCTCCATCTGCCTCTCCTGCCACGTCCGTGCCCACGCCGCTGGGGCAGATGGACCTCTCCTCAGAACGCATGAGGGTGGCCTGGGAGAGCTTTGGCACCCAAGTGTTGACATTAACGTCCTGTACGGTTGAAACGTCCTGTTCGCGGACCAAGGCTTTGATCCAGATGTTGCAGTTGGTGACCAGTTCCAGATCATTCAGCTGGGACAGCTCTTCGTCTATCTCCTTTTCCCATTCTCGCTCTTTCTCCTTTTCTTCCTCCTTTACTTCCTCCTTCTCAGTCCCCAGATCCTCCTGTAATCACGCAAGTGGGATGCAGGGGATGAGTGTGCTGCATCTCAGCAGCGCAGCAGCTGTCCCCAGGCAGAGGGAGGCTCATCCCCCTGTGCTGTTCCATCCTGTGCTTGGCACTCACCTGCTCCTTCGGAAGCTCTGTTAGAGGGTACACCACGAATCTCCCTGCCACAGTCAGTGCTGCTGCAGTGAGAGGCGCGTGGTCCTCCTCTTTCACAGCAGTTGGGCAGATGTCTTCTGTTGTGGCCTCTTCCTTGTACCTTTTGTCACTGGCATCATTCTCATCCTCCTCTTTCTCCTCCTCCTCCTTGATCGAGATCCCCAGTTTCTCCTGTAATCACACAAGCAGGATGCAGGGGATGAGTGTGCTGCATCTTGGCAGCACAGCGGCTGTCCCCAGGCAGAGGGAGGCTCATGCCCCTGTTCTGTCCCATCCTGTCCTTGGCACTCACCAGCCTGCATATGACTTGATAAATTAATCCCCACATCCGATAGGAGTGCTGCTTGTTTCTATTCTGCTGTAGGAGCACCCTTTCCACAGGGAAGTTTGCTGCCCAATGGGCCGTGGGTTGCCTTGCCTTGGCCACCCTGTGCCCGGTGCAGCTTGGCCTTCTCCTGTCGTGCTCCTCCAGAGGATTCAGGAACACCGGCAATGTCTCTTCCCTACACACGTGAAAATCTACGTCTGCCTCCACTGCCTCGACACCCCTGGTGCCAGCCACGTGTGCCTCAGTCACTGGGTGCTGAGAGGACTTAGCCAAGGGAGAAGCGTCTGCATTTCCACTCTCTGCTCCTGGAGCAAGGTGAGGTGTTCCAACTTGTGTCCCAGGGATCTCCGTCAGTACAGCTTCCCCTTGTTCCTCATGTGCTCCTGGGAAGACAGTGGCCCTGCTGTGCTTTCCCTGAGGTACTGCACCCACAGGAGAGTCAGCTCTTGCAGGTGACACTGCCACCTGACAGCTTTTGGCTGATCCCTGATGTTTCACTCGCTGCTGGTTGGTTTTCTGGATCACAGCTACAAATTGGCCCAGAGGCTTCTCATCTTTCCACATGGCTGTCACCTGCGGAACTGGGTCTACTATGGTGCTCTGCAGGGCAGGTGCCTGCTGCCATGCACGTGTTGGTGCCTTCCACTTGTCAAAGTCAGGGGAGGCTTGTGCCGGTGTCACAGGAGGGAGAGGTGCCTGGTGCTTCTGTTTCTGAGCAACTGTGTCCAGACAACCCCTCTTTGGCTGCTCTGAAGTCTTGATTATGGCAGGCAGAGGGGTCAGGCGCTGTGCAACAGGCCTGGAGCGCTCACTGAGGAACTTGCTGTTGAGGCAGGAATTGCTTCCTGCTGCTGGCATTGCCAGCTGGTGCTCTGCCGCTCGCCCAGTGTTCCTCAGTGTGGGCAGAGTGGTGGGGGTCTTGCTGCTGTTGCCTGCCAGGAAGGTGTCTCTTTTCCTTTGTGTCGCTGCAGCCCTGCTTTGTGCCGTGTCCTTCCGTGTCACTGGCTGCTGGCAGGGTCCCTGGCTCCCCATGGTGTCTTTGCGCAGGACTGAGCTTACACTGCTTGTGCTTTGCATGGCAGAGGCAGAGGCAGTGGACCTGTGTGGGGCAGACTGACTGGTCACTGGCCAGGCAAGTGTGCTCCCATAACTGGGGACACGCCACACGTGGGCAGCAGCTGTGTGAAGCTGCTGTTGGCTGGTGCCTGCGCTGCTGACATTCATGATGGTGGCACTGCCAGAAGCTGAAGAGGCTGCTGGTGTCACAGGTGGCAGCCGGCAGCAGCTGATGTCTGCCCTCGCTGAGCGAGGTGGTGACCAGGGTGCCATCGTCACCAGTGGTGGCAGATGGAGTGTCTGTCCCTGTCTCAACTCTCTGGGGCAGGGCAGCACCGCTCGGTGCCGCAGTCTGCCCATCTGTAAAAGAAGCCAAGGAGAGAGGCTGTGTGATAGTGTCCCTTGTGCCCACGTCCCAGCTGGCTGAGCTCGGGCAGTTGGGCTCCCCTACCAGCTCCAGGGCAAGGCTCAGTCCCGCAGGCAGCTGCTACCTGCTCATGGAGCCAGCTGGGGAGAGGGCACACGGCCACTGCCCAGAGCTCTGCTGGCATGCGCGGGCAGCCTGCGGGGCACGGCACGGGGGGCTCAGCTTGCTCCCTCCTGCACCTCCCGCCTGCCTGTCAGCAGCTCCCGGGGTCAGGAAGACGTTTGGCCCCGTCTCCTTGGGGCTCCCTACCTGTGCCTGCTGGATGACGACAGGCCTAAACCTCCCTGGGTAGCGCACCTGTGGCAGCGTGGTCCCATGGTGGGACGACGCCTGGCTCGGGCTGCCCTGCGGCGCTTCCTCGGGCTGCCTGTGGGCCACCTGGAGTCAGGAGGAGGAGGAAGATGAGTGTGATAGAGGCGGCTGCCTTGGCACCGCAGCCCCCACAGTGCCAGCAATGCTGGCCCTGGCACCGAGGCTGCTCTGAGCAGCCCCGTCCCACCATCGGCCTCCCCCTCCTGCCCCAGCCCTCACCTGACGCCTTCTCTGCTCTCTTGGCCTGCCCTCAGCGGGCTGGGAACGGGCGTTCACCTCTTTTCCCACGGGCATCTTCCACGTCCTGGGACGCTGAACTGCCGTGGGCTTCCAGGGGAATTGCTGTCTCCTGAGGGAGGCTGCTCCTCTGGACTGAGGTACTCCAGGGCCCTCGCTCCTTATATACACCACGGTCAACATGACGTTGCACCCTCGTCACAATGGAGGAGCCCCCCCTACATCATAAAGCCCCAGCTGTCACCATGGAAATGCCCAGTCCCCATGGCTGTTCCCAACCAGTCCCAACTGGTGGCTGGCATTTGCATAGCAACCACTGAGGCTTTGTGATGTTGGCACCATTGTGCCCAAGGCCACTTGGCACACAAGGGCTGCTCCAGGCAGTCATAGAGTCAACCTGGTTGGAAAAGACCTTTCAGATCATCAGATCCAACCGCACCTCAGCACTGCCAAGGCCACCACTAACCCATGTCACTGAGGGCCTCGTCTACACAGCGTGTGAGCTCTTCCAGGGACGGTGACTCCACCGTTGCCCTGGACAGCCTGTTTCAGTGCCTGACTACACCTGAAGTGAAGAAATGCTTCCTAATCTCCACCTTACACCTCCCCCGGCACAGCCTGGGGCTGGTTGCTCTTCTTCCATCTCTTGTTCCTTGGGAGAAGAGACTAGGCACCTCGTGGCTCCAGCCTCCTTTCAGGTAGCTGTAGAGCGCAATAAGTTCCCCCCTGAGCTTTCTCTTCTCCAGACTAAATCTCCCCAGGTCCGCCAGCCGTTCCTCATCACACTTGTGCTGAGGCCCTTCACCAGCTCTGTTGCCCTTCTCTGGAGCTGCTCCAACACCTCAATATCTCTGTCGGCGTGACAGCCCCAGGTCTGAACACAGTATTCGAGGGATGGCCGCGCCAGTGCCCGGTACAGGGGGACAATCACTGCCCTGGTTCTGCTGGACACACTACTGCTGATAGAAGTCATGATGCTCCCAAGTGCAGGACCCGGCACTTTTCCTTGTTGGACCTCATGCCACTGATCACAGCCCATCGATGCAGGGCGTCCAGGTCCCTCTGCAGACCTTCCTGCCCTCCAGCAGATCAACATTCCCACCCAACCTGGTGTCATCCGCAAACTTACTGAGGTTGCACTCAATCCCCTCATCCAGGTCATCAGTGATCTGGTTCTGTGATTCTAGGAGTCTAATTAAGATATTAAGCAACACTGGCCCCAACACCAAGTCCTAGGGTGCACCACTAGTGACCAGATGGCAACTAGATGTGATAGCCTTCACCGCCGCTCCAGGGGCTCCATCCAGCCAGTTTCCAAGCCAGGGAACAATACACCTCTGCTGGGCATGAGCTCCGGCAGCACATGGCTGAGATGTGGGAGACAGACAAGGGACTAAGAGACATCAGGGAAGCTGAGAGGGAGCTGAGCTGCTGGCTCCAAGCCCAAAATGTGCAGGAACCACAAGCGCCCCCTCTCACACAAACAGAAAGGAAAGAGGGCATTAATCCAGCCGGCTGGGAACTTGCTACCACCAAAAAACACAGACAGAGGAGGAAGAGGACAAATAAAAGCAAGGGGTTTCTGTGAGAGAAACAGTGTTGTTTTCGCATAATTGGGGATGGGGCTTTGCAATATTAAGGCTTTGTAATATTAGAGCTTGAAGATCAATATTAAGGCTTTTCAATATTAAGATTTTTCAATGTTGGGGCTGGGGCTTAGTTACTAAAGGAACGAAACAAAGGGTTTGGGATACCATAACTTAGAAAGACACACTCTATGGTTAAAGACAATGTCCTCTCTGGACAAAAGATACACCCTGTGGTTAAAAAGAGTACTATCTTTGTAAAGCTTATAAAACTAAGCAGGTGGAGGTTGATTAAGCATAAGCCAGGGTACCACATGCCTGGCAGAGAGTTATGAAATCGAACCATAAAAGGAGATAAATAAAATAGAGCAAGGGGTGTAAACAGGAGTGGGACAGTTGGCATGTAGATTATACACGTCGGATAGGCTGCAAACCTTGGAGTAGCCAACCAATGGGGAAACAAGGGAGGGAACCTGTGGACGGGATAAGAAATAAATATCATAGTTCTAATTTTGCCCTGTGTGCCTACTTGCCAGGACACCCGTATTTGCAAAAACATTAATAAGTTGCTGCTTCGCTGCTGTGTCTACCCTGAGCTTAAGCTTTTATCTAGAGACCAGTTCTCACAGGAGCATGTAAAGTGTCAGGTCTTCTCTAGAAAACCACCCTTCCAAATAGAAATTGATAGGCTTGGTCTCGCTGACAGGCTGGCGGCGGTTTGTGTTCACAGGCCTTTGGCTCCTGCCTGAAACACTGCCAGCTTCTCACTGCATTGTTCCAGTGCTTGCGTGTGCAAAAGGAGCAAAAGACTTGCAGTCTCTTGTCTCTTATCTCTGGCCTCAGCAACACCAACCCTCACTCCTTATTCCTCCCATCCTTTTTACACCCCTCTCATTCCAGTCACCGGGCTGCAGCACGCACTGGGTTTCAAAAGCCAGCTGACATGGGAACCACTGCATCACACACTGTTTGATCCCATGAGGTTGCACTTTTCCTACACGGGCAGCACGTGCTGCCAAGAGCCAAGAGGACTGCAAGCTCAGCAGCTGGGAAGTGCTCAAGGAAAGAGGTCGCTCCGCAGGCTTCTCTGCTACTGACACAAGGGAAAACAAGCAGGCAGAGGCAAGCACTGGAGGGAAAGGGATCTGGTTTATTGGCCCAAAAAGAGTCCACAGCGAGTGCAGGCTGCAGCACGATGTCCTCAGTGCAGCTCCCTCGGGCCTGGAGCTGGCAGCGGGGCACTACTCCCCTACTCGTGGGCTGAGGCAGGAGAAGCGGAAAGCCCTGCGCAGAGCCTTCAGCGCCCTCCTGAAGCGGGATGGTCGTTGCTTTTGGACTGCTCCTGTGTCCGGGAGGGCGGCGATGCCTGTGGGGAAAGGAGAGCTGTAGGTGCAGGGCTGGGCAGGCACCGGGCGAGCTCCTGCTGCCACCCGCCAAAAAGGGCTTTGCCCGGGGGCTTTCCACTGAGAGCTTTCAGTGCTTGCCCAGAGAGGGGAGGCCAGGGCATGGCCGAAATCGTGCACACGCTGCTGCCGGCCTAGCCTGGGTGCCACTTGACTCGGGGACGTACCTGGCTTGTCCTTGGTGTCCTGAACACTGGCAGGTGACCCTGCCCGTTCATCCTTGTGCAATGGTGGTGAGGCAGCAGCTGTGCTGGCCTCTCCCTGGTGCTTTTTAGGTGCTCTCCTCACTTGCTGCCTGTCTACAACCTGCCCAGCTGTGTCAACTACTGTGACCCACTCGGGGGCAGGTGCCTCTGTCTGGGCCTGTACTAGTGTCTGCTGCTCATTCATACAGGCTTCTGCCACAGGCTCTGCAGCCGCAGAGGTCTCTATGTCCTGAACTGCTGCAGGCCTTATTGGTGCCATTGTTGCATCCACATGGCTTTGGGCCATGTCCTCCTGTTCCAGAGGCTGCTCATCCGTTTCCTGGATGAATGACAGCCAAAGCCTCGCGCAGAATGTCCCTCACTAAGCGACCGGCTAGTTCTTGAGCCAGCTCAGAGGGAGTGGGGCTGGGCAGCTCAAATGCCTTTCTCTGAGCCTCTGCTACGGCCTCCTGCTCATCAAAGCCATGGGAAGCTGGTGCCGGTACTTCCTCCTCTTCTTGTGCTGCAGCAGCGTGAGGTGCATGGTGTTGCTCTTCCTCAGCAGCTCCAGCCAGGGTCGGAGCTGCCGGCTCCATGCCTGTGGAACCAGACAGGGCAGGAGAAACACTTTGCAAGTCTCCATCTGCCTCTCCTGCCACGTCCGTGCCCACGCCGCTGGGGCAGATGGACCTCTCCTCAGAACGCATGAGGGTGGCCTGGGAGAGCTTTGGCACCCAAGTGTTGACATTAACGTCCTGTACGGTTGAAACGTCCTGTTCGCGGACCAAGGCTTTGATCCAGATGTTGCAGTTGGTGACCAGTTCCAGATCATTCAGCTGGGACAGCTCTTCGTCTATCTCCTTTTCCCATTCTCGCTCTTTCTCCTTTTCTTCCTCCTTTACTTCCTCCTTCTCAGTCCCCAGATCCTCCTGTAATCACGCAAGTGGGATGCAGGGGATGAGTGTGCTGCATCTCAGCAGCGCAGCAGCTGTCCCCAGGCAGAGGGAGGCTCATCCCCCTGTGCTGTTCCATCCTGTGCTTGGCACTCACCTGCTCCTTCGGAAGCTCTGTTAGAGGGTACACCACGAATCTCCCTGCCACAGTCAGTGCTGCTGCAGTGAGAGGCGCGTGGTCCTCCTCTTTCACAGCAGTTGGGCAGATGTCTTCTGTTGTGGCCTCTTCCTTGTACCTTTTGTCACTGGCATCATTCTCATCCTCCTCTTTCTCCTCCTCCTCCTTGATCGAGATCCCCAGTTTCTCCTGTAATCACACAAGCAGGATGCAGGGGATGAGTGTGCTGCATCTTGGCAGCACAGCGGCTGTCCCCAGGCAGAGGGAGGCTCATGCCCCTGTTCTGTCCCATCCTGTCCTTGGCACTCACCAGCCTGCATATGACTTGATAAATTAATCCCCACATCCGATAGGAGTGCTGCTTGTTTCTATTCTGCTGTAGGAGCACCCTTTCCACAGGGAAGTTTGCTGCCCAATGGGCCGTGGGTTGCCTTGCCTTGGCCACCCTGTGCCCGGTGCAGCTTGGCCTTCTCCTGTCGTGCTCCTCCAGAGGATTCAGGAACACCGGCAATGTCTCTTCCCTACACACGTGAAAATCTACGTCTGCCTCCACTGCCTCGACACCCCTGGTGCCAGCCACGTGTGCCTCAGTCACTGGGTGCTGAGAGGACTTAGCCAAGGGAGAAGCGTCTGCATTTCCACTCTCTGCTCCTGGAGCAAGGTGAGGTGTTCCAACTTGTGTCCCAGGGATCTCCGTCAGTACAGCTTCCCCTTGTTCCTCATGTGCTCCTGGGAAGACAGTGGCCCTGCTGTGCTTTCCCTGAGGTACTGCACCCACAGGAGAGTCAGCTCTTGCAGGTGACACTGCCACCTGACAGCTTTTGGCTGATCCCTGATGTTTCACTCGCTGCTGGTTGGTTTTCTGGATCACAGCTACAAATTGGCCCAGAGGCTTCTCATCTTTCCACATGGCTGTCACCTGCGGAACTGGGTCTACTATGGTGCTCTGCAGGGCAGGTGCCTGCTGCCATGCACGTGTTGGTGCCTTCCACTTGTCAAAGTCAGGGGAGGCTTGTGCCGGTGTCACAGGAGGGAGAGGTGCCTGGTGCTTCTGTTTCTGAGCAACTGTGTCCAGACAACCCCTCTTTGGCTGCTCTGAAGTCTTGATTATGGCAGGCAGAGGGGTCAGGCGCTGTGCAACAGGCCTGGAGCGCTCACTGAGGAACTTGCTGTTGAGGCAGGAATTGCTTCCTGCTGCTGGCATTGCCAGCTGGTGCTCTGCCGCTCGCCCAGTGTTCCTCAGTGTGGGCAGAGTGGTGGGGGTCTTGCTGCTGTTGCCTGCCAGGAAGGTGTCTCTTTTCCTTTGTGTCGCTGCAGCCCTGCTTTGTGCCGTGTCCTTCCGTGTCACTGGCTGCTGGCAGGGTCCCTGGCTCCCCATGGTGTCTTTGCGCAGGACTGAGCTTACACTGCTTGTGCTTTGCATGGCAGAGGCAGAGGCAGTGGACCTGTGTGGGGCAGACTGACTGGTCACTGGCCAGGCAAGTGTGCTCCCATAACTGGGGACACGCCACACGTGGGCAGCAGCTGTGTGAAGCTGCTGTTGGCTGGTGCCTGCGCTGCTGACATTCATGATGGTGGCACTGCCAGAAGCTGAAGAGGCTGCTGGTGTCACAGGTGGCAGCCGGCAGCAGCTGATGTCTGCCCTCGCTGAGCGAGGTGGTGACCAGGGTGCCATCGTCACCAGTGGTGGCAGATGGAGTGTCTGTCCCTGTCTCAACTCTCTGGGGCAGGGCAGCACCGCTCGGTGCCGCAGTCTGCCCATCTGTAAAAGAAGCCAAGGAGAGAGGCTGTGTGATAGTGTCCCTTGTGCCCACGTCCCAGCTGGCTGAGCTCGGGCAGTTGGGCTCCCCTACCAGCTCCAGGGCAAGGCTCAGTCCCGCAGGCAGCTGCTACCTGCTCATGGAGCCAGCTGGGGAGAGGGCACACGGCCACTGCCCAGAGCTCTGCTGGCATGCGCGGGCAGCCTGCGGGGCACGGCACGGGGGGCTCAGCTTGCTCCCTCCTGCACCTCCCGCCTGCCTGTCAGCAGCTCCCGGGGTCAGGAAGACGTTTGGCCCCGTCTCCTTGGGGCTCCCTACCTGTGCCTGCTGGATGACGACAGGCCTAAACCTCCCTGGGTAGCGCACCTGTGGCAGCGTGGTCCCATGGTGGGACGACGCCTGGCTCGGGCTGCCCTGCGGCGCTTCCTCGGGCTGCCTGTGGGCCACCTGGAGTCAGGAGGAGGAGGAAGATGAGTGTGATAGAGGCGGCTGCCTTGGCACCGCAGCCCCCACAGTGCCAGCAATGCTGGCCCTGGCACCGAGGCTGCTCTGAGCAGCCCCGTCCCACCATCGGCCTCCCCCTCCTGCCCCAGCCCTCACCTGACGCCTTCTCTGCTCTCTTGGCCTGCCCTCAGCGGGCTGGGAACGGGCGTTCACCTCTTTTCCCACGGGCATCTTCCACGTCCTGGGACGCTGAACTGCCGTGGGCTTCCAGGGGAATTGCTGTCTCCTGAGGGAGGCTGCTCCTCTGGACTGAGGTACTCCAGGGCCCTCGCTCCTTATATACACCACGGTCAACATGACGTTGCACCCTCGTCACAATGGAGGAGCCCCCCCTACATCATAAAGCCCCAGCTGTCACCATGGAAATGCCCAGTCCCCATGGCTGTTCCCAACCAGTCCCAACTGGTGGCTGGCATTTGCATAGCAACCACTGAGGCTTTGTGATGTTGGCACCATTGTGCCCAAGGCCACTTGGCACACAAGGGCTGCTCCAGGCAGTCATAGAGTCAACCTGGTTGGAAAAGACCTTTCAGATCATCAGATCCAACCGCACCTCAGCACTGCCAAGGCCACCACTAACCCATGTCACTGAGGGCCTCGTCTACACAGCGTGTGAGCTCTTCCAGGGACGGTGACTCCACCGTTGCCCTGGACAGCCTGTTTCAGTGCCTGACTACACCTGAAGTGAAGAAATGCTTCCTAATCTCCACCTTACACCTCCCCCGGCACAGCCTGGGGCTGGTTGCTCTTCTTCCATCTCTTGTTCCTTGGGAGAAGAGACTAGGCACCTCGTGGCTCCAGCCTCCTTTCAGGTAGCTGTAGAGCGCAATAAGTTCCCCCCTGAGCTTTCTCTTCTCCAGACTAAATCTCCCCAGGTCCGCCAGCCGTTCCTCATCACACTTGTGCTGAGGCCCTTCACCAGCTCTGTTGCCCTTCTCTGGAGCTGCTCCAACACCTCAATATCTCTGTCGGCGTGACAGCCCCAGGTCTGAACACAGTATTCGAGGGATGGCCGCGCCAGTGCCCGGTACAGGGGGACAATCACTGCCCTGGTTCTGCTGGACACACTACTGCTGATAGAAGTCATGATGCTCCCAAGTGCAGGACCCGGCACTTTTCCTTGTTGGACCTCATGCCACTGATCACAGCCCATCGATGCAGGGCGTCCAGGTCCCTCTGCAGACCTTCCTGCCCTCCAGCAGATCAACATTCCCACCCAACCTGGTGTCATCCGCAAACTTACTGAGGTTGCACTCAATCCCCTCATCCAGGTCATCAGTGATCTGGTTCTGTGATTCTAGGAGTCTAATTAAGATATTAAGCAACACTGGCCCCAACACCAAGTCCTAGGGTGCACCACTAGTGACCAGATGGCAACTAGATGTGATAGCCTTCACCGCCGCTCCAGGGGCTCCATCCAGCCAGTTTCCAAGCCAGGGAACAATACACCTCTGCTGGGCATGAGCTCCGGCAGCACATGGCTGAGATGTGGGAGACAGACAAGGGACTAAGAGACATCAGGGAAGCTGAGAGGGAGCTGAGCTGCTGGCTCCAAGCCCAAAATGTGCAGGAACCACAAGCGCCCCCTCTCACACAAACAGAAAGGAAAGAGGGCATTAATCCAGCCGGCTGGGAACTTGCTACCACCAAAAAACACAGACAGAGGAGGAAGAGGACAAATAAAAGCAAGGGGTTTCTGTGAGAGAAACAGTGTTGTTTTCGCATAATTGGGGATGGGGCTTTGCAATATTAAGGCTTTGTAATATTAGAGCTTGAAGATCAATATTAAGGCTTTTCAATATTAAGATTTTTCAATGTTGGGGCTGGGGCTTAGTTACTAAAGGAACGAAACAAAGGGTTTGGGATACCATAACTTAGAAAGACACACTCTATGGTTAAAGACAATGTCCTCTCTGGACAAAAGATACACCCTGTGGTTAAAAAGAGTACTATCTTTGTAAAGCTTATAAAACTAAGCAGGTGGAGGTTGATTAAGCATAAGCCAGGGTACCACATGCCTGGCAGAGAGTTATGAAATCGAACCATAAAAGGAGATAAATAAAATAGAGCAAGGGGTGTAAACAGGAGTGGGACAGTTGGCATGTAGATTATACACGTCGGATAGGCTGCAAACCTTGGAGTAGCCAACCAATGGGGAAACAAGGGAGGGAACCTGTGGACGGGATAAGAAATAAATATCATAGTTCTAATTTTGCCCTGTGTGCCTACTTGCCAGGACACCCGTATTTGCAAAAACATTAATAAGTTGCTGCTTCGCTGCTGTGTCTACCCTGAGCTTAAGCTTTTATCTAGAGACCAGTTCTCACAGGAGCATGTAAAGTGTCAGGTCTTCTCTAGAAAACCACCCTTCCAAATAGAAATTGATAGGCTTGGTCTCGCTGACAGGCTGGCGGCGGTTTGTGTTCACAGGCCTTTGGCTCCTGCCTGAAACACTGCCAGCTTCTCACTGCATTGTTCCAGTGCTTGCGTGTGCAAAAGGAGCAAAAGACTTGCAGTCTCTTGTCTCTTATCTCTGGCCTCAGCAACACCAACCCTCACTCCTTATTCCTCCCATCCTTTTTACACCCCTCTCATTCCAGTCACCGGGCTGCAGCACGCACTGGGTTTCAAAAGCCAGCTGACATGGGAACCACTGCATCACACACTGTTTGATCCCATGAGGTTGCACTTTTCCTACACGGGCAGCACGTGCTGCCAAGAGCCAAGAGGACTGCAAGCTCAGCAGCTGGGAAGTGCTCAAGGAAAGAGGTCGCTCCGCAGGCTTCTCTGCTACTGACACAAGGGAAAACAAGCAGGCAGAGGCAAGCACTGGAGGGAAAGGGATCTGGTTTATTGGCCCAAAAAGAGTCCACAGCGAGTGCAGGCTGCAGCACGATGTCCTCAGTGCAGCTCCCTCGGGCCTGGAGCTGGCAGCGGGGCACTACTCCCCTACTCGTGGGCTGAGGCAGGAGAAGCGGAAAGCCCTGCGCAGAGCCTTCAGCGCCCTCCTGAAGCGGGATGGTCGTTGCTTTTGGACTGCTCCTGTGTCCGGGAGGGCGGCGATGCCTGTGGGGAAAGGAGAGCTGTAGGTGCAGGGCTGGGCAGGCACCGGGCGAGCTCCTGCTGCCACCCGCCAAAAAGGGCTTTGCCCGGGGGCTTTCCACTGAGAGCTTTCAGTGCTTGCCCAGAGAGGGGAGGCCAGGGCATGGCCGAAATCGTGCACACGCTGCTGCCGGCCTAGCCTGGGTGCCACTTGACTCGGGGACGTACCTGGCTTGTCCTTGGTGTCCTGAACACTGGCAGGTGACCCTGCCCGTTCATCCTTGTGCAATGGTGGTGAGGCAGCAGCTGTGCTGGCCTCTCCCTGGTGCTTTTTAGGTGCTCTCCTCACTTGCTGCCTGTCTACAACCTGCCCAGCTGTGTCAACTACTGTGACCCACTCGGGGGCAGGTGCCTCTGTCTGGGCCTGTACTAGTGTCTGCTGCTCATTCATACAGGCTTCTGCCACAGGCTCTGCAGCCGCAGAGGTCTCTATGTCCTGAACTGCTGCAGGCCTTATTGGTGCCATTGTTGCATCCACATGGCTTTGGGCCATGTCCTCCTGTTCCAGAGGCTGCTCATCCGTTTCCTGGATGACAGCCAAAGCCTCGCGCAGAATGTCCCTCACTAAGCGACTGGCTAGTTCTTGAGCCAGCTCAGAGGCAGTGGGGCTGGGCAGCTCAAATGCCTTTCTCTGAGCCTCTGCTACGGCCTCCTGCTCATCAAAGCCATGGGAAGCTGGTGCCGGTACTTCCTCCTCTTCTTGTGCTGCAGCAGCGTGAGGTGCATGGTGTTGCTCTTCCTCAGCAGCTCCAGCCAGGGTCGGAGCTGCCGGCTCCATGCCTGTGGAACCAGACAGGGCAGGAGAAACACTTTGCAAGTCTCCATCTGCCTCTCCTGCCACGTCCGTGCCCACGCCGCTGGGGCAGATGGACCTCTCCTCAGAACGCATGAGGGTGGCCTGGGAGAGCTTTGGCACCCAAGTGTTGACATTAACGTCCTGTACGGTTGAAACGTCCTGTTCGCGGACCAAGGCTTTGATCCAGATGTTGCAGTTGGTGACCAGTTCCAGATCATTCAGCTGGGACAGCTCTTGGTCTATCTCCTTTTCCCATTCTCGCTCTTTCTCCTTTTCTTCCTCCTTTACTTCCTCCTTCTCAGTCCCCAGATCCTCCTGTAATCACACAAGTGGGATGCAGGGGATCATAGAATCATAGAAGAGTAAGGGTTAGAAAGGACCTCAAGATCATCGAGTTCCAACCCCCCCGCCATGGGCAGGGACACCTCCCACTAAACCATGCCATCCAAGGCTATGTCCAACCCCACCTTGAAAGCCGCCAGGGATGAAGCATTCACAACTTCCCTGGGCAACCCATTCCAGGGCCCCACCACCTTCACAGTAAAGAATTTCTTCCTCAGATCCAATCTAAACCTCCCCTGTTTAAGTTTAAACCCATTACCCCTTGTCCTCTCACCACAGTCCGTAATGAAGAGTCCCTCCCCAGCATCCCTATAGGCCCCCTTCAGGTATTGGAAGGCTGCTAGGAGGTCTCCACGCAGCCTTCTCTTCTCCAGGCTGAACAGCCCCAATTTTCTCAGCCTATCTTCATATGAGAGGTGCTCCAGTCCCCTGATCATCTTTGTGGCCCTCCTCTGCACTTGTTCTAACAGTTCCATGTCCTTTTTATGTTGAGGACACCAGAACTGCACACAATACTCCAAGTGAGGTCTCACAAGAGCAGAGTAAAGGGGCAGGAGCACCTCCCTCGACCTGCTGGTCACACTCCTTTTGATGCAGCCCAGAATACAGTTGGCCTTCTGGGCTGCAAGCGCACACTGCCAGCTCATGTTCATTTTTTCATCAACCCACACCCCCAAGTCCTTCTCCGCAGGGCTGCTCTGAATCTCCTCCCCGCCCAATCTGTAGCTGTGCCTGGCATTGCTCCAACCCAGGTGGAGGACTTTGCATTTAGCATGGTTAAACTTCATCAGGTTGGCATCAGCCCACCTCACAAGCGTGTCAAGGTCCCTCTGGATGGCATTCCTTCCCTCCAATGTATCAACCGAACCACACAGCTTGGTGTCATTGGCAAACTTGCTGAGGGCGCACTCAATTCCACTGTCCATGTCACCCACAAAGATGTTGAACAAGACCGGTCCCAACACCGATCCCTGGGGGACACCACTCGTTACCGGTCTCCAGCTGGACACTGAGCCACTGAGCACTACTCTTTGCGTGCGGCCATCCAGCCAGTTCTTTATCCACCGAGTGGTCCACCTATCAAATTGATGTCTCTCCAAATTAGAGAGAAGGATGTCATGCGAGACAGTGTCAAAGGCTTTACACAAGTCCAGGTAGATGACATCAACCGCTCTGCCCCTGTCCATCAGTTCCGTAGCCCCTTCATAGAAGGTCACCATATTGGTCAGGCAGGATTTCCCCTTAGTGAAGCCATGCTGGCTGTCACCAAGCACCTTGTTGGTTTTCATGTGCCTTAGCATGCCTTCCAGGATAATCCGCTCCAAGATTTTGCCAGGCACAGAGGTGAAACTGACTGGTCTGTAATTGCCTGGGTCATCCATTTTTCCCTTCTTAAAAATGGGGGTTATATTTCCCTTTTTCCAGTCATCGGAAACTTCACCTGACTGCCATGATTTTTCAAATATGATGGACAGTGGCTTAGCAACTTCATTTGCCAGCTCCTTCAGGACCCGTGGATGGATTTCATCCGGTCCCATTGACTTGTATACATTCAGGTTCCTACGGTGGTCCCGAACAAGATCCTCCCCCACAGTGGGCCCAGGGTCCCCACCCTCACCGTCGCCGCGTCTGCCTTCCAAGACTTGGGTGGTGTGGTCAGATCATTTGCCGGTAAAGACTGAGGCAAAGAAGTCATTAAGAACCTCAGCCTTCTCCAAATCCAGGGTAGCCACTTCTCCCGATAGCTTCTGGAGAGGGCCCACGGTGTCCCTAACCTGTCTCTTATTGGCAATGTACCTATAAAATCCCTTCCTGTTATCCTTAACATCCCTAGCCAAGTTTAATTCTAAGTGGGCCTTAGCTTTCCTAACCTGGTCCCTAGCTTCCCGGACAACATCCCTGTATTCTTCCCAGGCTGCCTGTCCTTGCTTCCACCTTTTATAAGCCTCTTTTTTCCTTCAAATTTTGCTCAGCAGCTCCTTATCCATCCAAGGAGGTCTCCTGGCCCTCCTGCTGAACTTCCTTCTAGTTGGGATGCATCGCTCCTGAGCTTGCAGCAGGTGAGCCTTGAATATCAACCAACAGTCTTGGGCCCCCCTGCCCTCTAGGGCTGTATCCCATGGAACCTTACTGAGCAGGTTCCTGAAGAGGCCAAAATCTGCTCTCTTGAAGTCCAGGGCAGTGAGCTTGCTGCACGCCCTTCTCACTGTCCTGAGGATCTCAAACTCAACCATCTCATGATCGCTGCAATCAAGGCTGCCCTGGAGCGTCACATTCCCAACCAGCCCTTCCCTGTTGGTGAGGACGAGGTCAAGTATGGCACCTCTCCTTGTCAGCTCCTCTATTACTTGCAGAAGGAAGTTGTCTTCCACACAATTGAGGAACCTTCTGGATTGTTTGTGCCGGGCCGTACCATCCCTCCAACAGATATCAGGGTGGTTGAAGTCTCCCATGAGAGCAAGGGCCTGCTAGCGTGAGGCTGCTCCTATCTGCCTATGGAGCGCTTCGTCCAGCGAGTCCCCTTGGTCAGGCGGTCTGTAACAGATCCCCACGATAATATCACCCATCACTGTTCTCCCTTTAACCCTGACCCACAAACTCTGTGTCGACTGCTCACCTGTCCCCAGACAGAGTTCCATACTCTCTAGCCTATCCCTAACACAAATAGCAACTCGCCCTCCCCGTCTGCCGGGCCTGTCTTTCCTAAAGAGCCGGTAACCTTCCATTCCAACACACCAGTCATAGGAGCCATCCCACCATGTTTCTGTGATGCCTATGATATCATACCCCCGTAGATGTGCACACATCTCTAATTCCTCTTGTTTGTTCCCCATACTACGGGCATTTGTGTAGAGGCATTTGAGCCGAGATCCAATTGAAGCCGGCTCATTGGCTGGAGCAGCTGGAATATCCCTACATTGCTCCGAACGTTTACTATAGGTGCTACCAACCGACTGGGTGTGTTGGGATGGAATGATGCCCCCCTCCCCCAACACATCTAGTTTAAAGCATCCTTGACCAGCCTGGCAAGCCTCCTACCAAATCCACTCTTCCCCTTCTTTGTCAGACCAGCTCCACCAGCCCCCAGTAGACCTGGCCTACTATATTGAGTCCCATGGTCAAGGTACCCAAACCCCTGACTACAGCACCACCCTTCTAACCATTTATTAACCTGCCCAATCCTCCTAGCCTTTTCAAGGTCCTGCCCTGTATCCTGGAGAATTGACGAAAAGACAATCTGAGCTCCAGAGCCCCTAACCACCTCTCCCAGAGCCCTGTAGTCCTTCTTTATAGTCTCCGGGCTACTGCTGTCTATATCAGTAGCACCCACATGTATTATCAGGAGTGGGTAATAGTCAGTGGGACCGACTAGAGCAGGCAGCTTCTCGGCCACATCCCTGATCCGAGCCCCTGGTAGGCAACACACCTCCCTTGAGGCTGGGTCAGGCCGGCAGATGGGTGCCTCTGTGCCTTTCAGATTAGAGGCCCCGACTACTATGGTCCGCCGCTTTTTCCTGGCAGCACCAGTAGTGACCTGCTTTACCAGTGCACTAGCTGGTTGCGCCTGGTGGGAGCGCTGTTGCTCATCAGCCCCCTGCAGGATAGCAGAGCGCTGTTGCTCATCAGCCCCCTGCAGGACAGCAAAGCGATTCTGGATGGGGACAACAGACGTAGGAGGAAGCCCCTTGCTTTTAATTACCCTCTTCCTCCTTTTTTTGTTGTTTTTTTCTGTTACCTTTTCCCAGCTTCCTGGGTTAGCAGCCTCCTTTCCTGCATGGGCAACAGTAGACACTCGAGGCCCCGGAACAGTTTGGTCCCGGAGCAAGCAGTGCTGCTCCCCCTCAGCTTCCCTGACGCCTTTCAGCCTGGTAACAGCTTCCTGCAGTTCAGCCACCTGCTGCAGGAGGACCTCCACCAGGGAACGCAGAGTGCAGCCCTGCCCATTGCTCACCCTTCCCTTAGGATACCCCGAGCTCTGCACTACAGCCTCCTTTCCCGTCGGCTCCGTCTGGGTGCCTACACTGGTCACCACCGGCGCAGCCAGAGCAGAGCTCCCAGACCGAGCCTTGCCCGTACGGCGAGTGTTCACCATCCCGCTCACCACCTCGCTCGCCTGCCCGCGCGAACTGCCGCGCCAACTGCTTCGAGCCCGCCCTGTTCGCCGCGCTCCGGGTCGCTCGCGCTCCCTGGGGCAGGTTTTTAACCAGTCAGGTCTGCCGCCGGTCCTCCTGACACCGCCCCCTCTGAGTCAGCCGCTCGCCTCCGCGGAGCTGCAGGCTCCCGGGCAGGCCTTGTCGAGGACTTGGAGCTCCCTCGGGGCAAGTTGCTGCTCCGAGGTGAAGCTCGTAGTCGCCGAGCCTCCCCCCCCCGATCAGGCGCTGCAGGCCTCCCCTCGCGAGACAGTCACCTCAGCAATGGGCCGGAAAGGGCTGATGATGTTCGGGTTGCATCTGCCGCCGGGCCTCCTGATGGCGATGCCTGTGGGGAAAGGAGAGCTGTAGGTGCAGGGCTGGGCAGGCACCAGGCGAGCTCCTGCTGCCACCCACCAAAATGGCTTTCCCCGGGGGCTTTCCACTGAGAGCTTTCAGTGCTTGCCCAGAGAGGGGAGGCCAGGGCATGGCCGAAATCGTGCACACGCTGCTGCCGGCCTAGCCTGGGTGCCACTTGACTCGGGGACGTACCTGGCTTGTCCTTGGTGTCCTGAACACTGGCAGGTGACCCTGCCCGTTCATCCTTGTGCAATGGTGGTGAGGCAACAGCTGTGCTGGCCTCTCCCTGGTGCTTTTTAGGTGCTCTCCTCACTTGCTGCCTGTCTACAACCTGCACAGCTGTGTCAACTACTGTGACCCACTCGGGGGCAGGTGCCTCTGTCTGGGCCTGTACTAGTGTCTGCTGCTCATTCGTACAGGCTTCTGCTACAGGCTCTGCAGCCACAGAGGTCTCTATGTCCTGAACTGCTGCAGGCCTTATTGGTGCCATTGTCGCATCCACATGGCTTTGGGCCATGTCCTCCTGTTCCAGAGGCTGCTCATCCGTTTCCTGGATGACAGCCAAAGCCTCGCGCAGAATGTCCCTCACTAAGCGACTGGCTAGTTCTTGAGCCAGCTCAGAGGCAGTGGGGCTGGGCAGCTCAAATGCCTTTCTCTGAGCCTCTGCTACGGCCTCCTGCTCATCAAAGCCATGGGAAGCTGGTGCCAGTACTTCCTCCTCTTCTTGTGCTGCAGCAGCGTGAGGTGCATGGTGTTGCTCTTCCTCAGCAGCTCCAGCCAGGGTCGGAGCTGCCGGCTCCATGCCTGTGGAACCAGACAGGGCAGGAGAAACATTTTGCAAGTCTCCATCTGCCTCTCCTGCCACGTCCGTGCCCACGCCGCTGGGGCAGATGGACCTCTCCTCAGAACGCATGAGGGTGGCCTGGGAGAGCTTTGGCACCCAAGTGTTGACATTAACGTCCTGTACGGTTGAAACGTCCTGTTCGCGGACCAAGGCTTTGATCCAGATGTTGCAGTTGGTGACCAGTTCCAGATCATTCAGCTGGGACAGCTCTTGGTCTATCTCCTTTTCCCATTCTCGCTCTTTCTCCTTTTCTTCCTCCTTTACTTCCTCCTTCTCAGTCCCCAGATCCTCCTGTAATCACACAAGTGGGATGCAGGGGATGAGTGTGCTGCATCTCAGCAGCGCAGCAGCTGTCCCCAGGCAGAGGGAGGCTCATCCCCCTGTGCTGTTCCATCCTGTGCTTGGCACTCACCTGCTCCTTCAGAAGCTCTGTTAGAGGGAGCACCACGAATCTCCCTGCCACAGTCAGTGCTGCTGCAGTGAGAGGCACGTGGTCCTCCTCTTTCGCAGCAGTTGGGCAGATGTCTTCTGTTGTGGCCTCTTCCTTGTACCTTTTGTCACTGGCATCATTCTCATCCTCCTCTTTCTCCTCCTCCTCCTTGATCGAGATCCCCAGTTTCTCCTGTAATCACACAAGCAGGATGCAGGGGATGAGTGTGCTGCATCTTGGCAGCACAGCGGCTGTCCCCAGGCAGAGGGAGGCTCATGCCCCTGTTCTGTCCCATCCTGTCCTTGGCACTCACCAGCCTGCATATGACTTGATAAATTAATCCCCACATCCGATAGGAGTGCTGCTTGTTTCTATTCTGCTGTAGGAGCACCCTTTCCACAGGGAAGTTTGCTGCCCAATGGGCCGTGGGTTGCCTTGCCTTGGCCACCCTGTGCCCGGTGCAGCTTGGCCTTCTCCTGTCGTGCTCCTCCAGAGGATTCAGGAACACCGGCAATGTCTCTTCCCTACACACGTGAAAATCTACGTCTGCCTCCACTGCCTCGACACCCCTGGTGCCAGCCACGTGTGCCTCAGTCACTGGGTGCTGAGAGGACTTAGCCAAGGGAGAAGCGTCTGCATTTCCACTCTCTGCTCCTGGAGCAAGGTGAGGTGTTCCAACTTGTGTCCCAGGGATCTCCGTCAGTACAGCTTCCCCTTGTTCCTCATGTGCTCCTGGGAAGACAGTGGCCCTGCTGTGCTTTCCCTGAGGTACTGCACCCACAGGAGAGTCAGCTCTTGCAGGTGACACTGCCACCTGACAGCTTTTGGCTGATCCCTGATGTTTCACTCGCTGCTGGTTGGTTTTCTGGATCACAGCTACAAATTGGCCCAGAGGCTTCTCATCTTTCCACATGGCTGTCACCTGCGGAACTGGGTCTACTATGGTGCTCTGCAGGGCAGGTGCCTGCTGCCATGCACGTGTTGGTGCCTTCCACTTGTCAAAGTCAGGGGAGGCTTGTGCCGGTGTCACAGGAGGGAGAGGTGCCTGGTGCTTCTGTTTCTGAGCAACTGTGTCCAGACAACCCCTCTTTGGCTGCTCTGAAGTCTTGATTATGGCAGGCAGAGGGGTCAGGCGCTGTGCAACAGGCCTGGAGCGCTCACTGAGGAACTTGCTGTTGAGGCAGGAATTGCTTCCTGCTGCTGGCATTGCCAGCTGGTGCTCTGCCGCTCACCCAGTGTTCCTCAGTGTGGGCAGAGTGGTGGGGGTCTTGCTGCTGTTGCCTGCCAGGAAGGTGTCTCTTTTCCTTTGTGTCCCTGCAGCCCTGCTTTGTGCCGTGTCCTTCCGTGTCACTGGCTGCTGGCAGGGTCCCTGGCTCCCCATGGTGTCTTTGCGCAGGACTGAGCTTACACTGCTTGTGCTTTGCATGGCAGAGGCAGAGGCAGTGGACCTGTGTGGGGCAGACTGACTGGTCACTGGCCAGGCAAGTGTGCTCCCATAACTGGGGACACGCCACACGTGGGCAGCAGCTGTGTGAAGCTGCTGTTGGCTGGTGCCTGCGCTGCTGACATTCATGATGGTGGCACTGCCAGAAGCTGAAGAGGCTGCTGGTGTCACAGGTGGCAGCCGGCAGCAGCTGATGTCTGCCCTCGCTGAGCGAGGTGGTGACCAGGGTGCCATCGTCACCAGTGGTGGCAGATGGAGTGTCTGTCCCTGTCTCAACTCTCTGGGGCAGGGCAGCACCGCTCGGTGCCGCAGTCTGCCCATCTGTAAAAGAAGCCAAGGAGAGAGGCTGTGTGATAGTGTCCCTTGTGCCCACGTCCCAGCTGGCTGAGCTCGGGCAGTTGGGCTCCCCTACCAGCTCCAGGGCAAGGCTCAGTCCCGCAGGCAGCTGCTACCTGCTCATGGAGCCAGCTGGGGAGAGGGCACACGGCCACTGCCCAGAGCTCTGCTGGCATGCGCGGGCAGCCTGCGGGGCACGGCACGGGGGGCTCAGCTTGCTCCCTCCTGCACCTCCCGCCTGCCTGTCAGCAGCTCCCGGGGTCAGGAAGACGTTTGGCCCCGTCTCCTTGGGGCTCCCTACCTGTGCCTGCTGGATGACGACAGGCCTAAACCTCCCTGGGTAGCGCACCTGTGGCAGCGTGGTCCCATGGTGGGACGACGCCTGGCTCGGGCTGCCCTGCGGCGCTTCCTCGGGCTGCCTGTGGGCCACCTGGAGTCAGGAGGAGGAGGAAGATGAGTGTGATAGAGGCGGCTGCCTTGGCACCGCAGCCCCCACAGTGCCAGCAATGCTGGCCCTGGCACCGAGGCTGCTCTGAGCAGCCCCGTCCCACCATCGGCCTCCCCCTCCTGCCCCAGCCCTCACCTGACGCCTTCTCTGCTCTCTTGGCCTGCCCTCAGCGGGCTGGGAACGGGCGTTCACCTCTTTTCCCACGGGCATCTTCCACGTCCTGGGACGCTGAACTGCCGTGGGCTTCCAGGGGAATTGCTGTCTCCTGAGGGAGGCTGCTCCTCTGGACTGAGGTACTCCAGGGCCCTCGCTCCTTATATACACCACGGTCAACATGACGTTGCACCCTCGTCACAATGGAGGAGCCCCCCCTACATCATAAAGCCCCAGCTGTCACCATGGAAATGCCCAGTCCCCATGGCTGTTCCCAACCAGTCCCAACTGGTGGCTGGCATTTGCATAGCAACCACTGAGGCTTTGTGATGTTGGCACCATTGTGCCCAAGGCCACTTGGCACACAAGGGCTGCTCCAGGCAGTCATAGAGTCAACCTGGTTGGAAAAGACCTTTCAGATCATCAGATCCAACCGCACCTCAGCACTGCCAAGGCCACCACTAACCCATGTCACTGAGGGCCTCGTCTACACAGCGTGTGAGCTCTTCCAGGGACGGTGACTCCACCGTTGCCCTGGACAGCCTGTTTCAGTGCCTGACTACACCTGAAGTGAAGAAATGCTTCCTAATCTCCACCTTACACCTCCCCCGGCACAGCCTGGGGCTGGTTGCTCTTCTTCCATCTCTTGTTCCTTGGGAGAAGAGACTAGGCACCTCGTGGCTCCAGCCTCCTTTCAGGTAGCTGTAGAGCGCAATAAGTTCCCCCCTGAGCTTTCTCTTCTCCAGACTAAATCTCCCCAGGTCCGCCAGCCGTTCCTCATCACACTTGTGCTGAGGCCCTTCACCAGCTCTGTTGCCCTTCTCTGGAGCTGCTCCAACACCTCAATATCTCTGTCGGCGTGACAGCCCCAGGTCTGAACACAGTATTCGAGGGATGGCCGCGCCAGTGCCCGGTACAGGGGGACAATCACTGCCCTGGTTCTGCTGGACACACTACTGCTGATAGAAGTCATGATGCTCCCAAGTGCAGGACCCGGCACTTTTCCTTGTTGGACCTCATGCCACTGATCACAGCCCATCGATGCAGGGTGTCCAGGTCCCTCTGCAGACCTTCCTGCCCTCCAGCAGATCAACATTCCCACCCAACCTGGTGTCATCCGCAAACTTACTGAGGTTGCACTCAATCCCCTCATCCAGGTCATCAGTGATCTGGTTCTGTGATTCTAGGAGTCTAATTAAGATATTAAGCAACACTGGCCCCAACACCAAGTCCTAGGGTGCACCACTAGTGACCAGATGGCAACTAGATGTGATAGCCTTCACCGCCGCTCCAGGGGCTCCATCCAGCCAGTTTCCAAGCCAGGGAACAATACACCTCTGCTGGGCATGAGCTCCGGCAGCACATGGCTGAGATGTGGGAGACAGACAAGGGACTAAGAGACATCAGGGAAGCTGAGAGGGAGCTGAGCTGCTGGCTCCAAGCCCAAAATGTGCAGGAACCACAAGCGCCCCCTCTCACAAACAGAAAGGAAAGAGGGCATTAATCCAGCCGGCTGGGAACTTGCTACCACCAAAAAACACAGACAGAGGAGGAAGAGGACAAATAAAAGCAAGGGGTTTCTGTGAGAGAAACAGTGTTGTTTTCGCATAATTGGGGATGGGGCTTGGCAATGTTAAGGCTTTGTAATATTAGATCTTTAAGATCAATATTAAGGCTTTTCAATATTAAGATTTTTCAATGTTGGGGCTGGGGCTTAGTTACTAAGGGAACAAAACAAAGGTTTTAGATACCATAACTTAGAAAGACACACTCTGTGGTTAAAGACAGTGCCCTCTCTGGACAAAAGATACACCCTGTGGTTAAAAAGAATGCTGTCTTTGTACAACCTATAAAACTGAGCAGGTGGAGGTTGGTTAAACATAAGCCAGGGTGCCACATGTCTGGCAGAGAGTTATGAAAGCAAACCATAAAAGGAGATAAATAAGAGGAAGGGGCATACAAAACGGAGTAAGGGGAGATGTAAACAGAGGTGGGACATTTGGCATGTAGATTATAGACGTGATAGGCTGCAAACCTTGGAGTAGCCAACCAATGGGGAAACAAGGGAGGGAACTTGTGGATGGGATAAGAAATAAATATCATA
Organism: Amazona ochrocephala; assembly: GCA_039720435.1. Taxonomy (NCBI): domain Eukaryota; kingdom Metazoa; phylum Chordata; class Aves; order Psittaciformes; family Psittacidae; genus Amazona; species Amazona ochrocephala. The sequence goes on from CM077909.1 coordinate 108,299,206, forward strand.
GTTCTAATTTTGCCCTATGTGCCTACTTGCCAGGACACCCCTATTTGCAAAAACATTAATAAGTTGCTGCTTCGCTGCTGTGTCTACCCTGAGCTTAAGCTTTTATCTAGAGACCAGTTCTCACAGGAACATGCAAAGTGTCAGGTCTTCTCTAGAAAACCACCCTTCCAAATAGAAATTGATAGGCATGGCCTCGCTGACAAGCTGGCAGTGGTTTGCGTTTGTGGAATAATTTGGAAATGTGGAATTAAACTTGTATTTGAAATGGAGCATTGTCCACACATAAGAGAAAAACGGACTTTCAGGGCCTCTCGGGACAAGATGCAGCCACACCTGGTATGCCAGGAATGTGCACTCCACAGCAGTTCCTGTGGCAATACAGATGGAGGATGGAGCAGGGTGGAGATCTTGCAGCTTCTCTCTGTATTAAAAATGGGAACTAGGTGGTACAAGAAAGTGATAAGCTGCATACTTGCTACCCTGAGCCGGCAGCCTGTCATCTTTTGACAGAATGCCGTCCTCTGTGTGAACTTTGCTTCATTATAATGTCATTAGAATGCATTTACATGCTAAAATACACTCCCATCTCCAATGCGACCCCCCAGCAAAATGAGACCACCCCCCTCTGAGCATGCGCTCTGAATTTTTGTTGCCATATACCTTTAAAGCAAAGCGAGAGAGATTTGCACCAATAACAATATGTATGACTAGTCACTCAAGCTCCACCTTGAAGGTGAAAATAATATAAAATGACCCAAGAGAGAGGGGGATATCAGAGAATGATACATCATGGACAAGTCAAGGAAGATAACATCAACCGACTCCTGGGACCGGTCGACGGGCTGGACCCCTCTTCCCCCCCCATAAGGACGCCTGTGGGTAAGACTTGCACTGTATTCCGTGCTTCCCTGGGAAAACTTAGAATCTCTATAGAGTTACTTTTTACTCTTACCTTTATATTTTAGAGCTATGTTGTGTTAACTTTATCAAGCGCTTGTATCCATCTAACTACTATTCACACATGCTTTTGCACACAGTATTTATCACTGGCAATCCATAAGAACCTGTATCTGTTGCCTCAATAAACTCAATTAATAAACCACACTGTTTCGGTAGCCAATCGCCACTATCAGTAAATCTGGACCAGTAGAGGTTCGATATAAGCCAACGTGGCCGGATTGGTACTTGTAGCTGATTGGACTGGGTAGTGTGGTGCACTATGTGTAAATGCGGATCAGTAGAGGTTCAATAAAAGCGAACACGGTCGGACTGGTAGTTGCGTATTGGAGCCGTTCCCTGTCCTTCCTCTAATAAAGCAAGGGGGTTGTTTTTCCCCTCTTTTAATGCAACAGTGTTCACAGGCCTTATCTCCTGCCTGGACTGATTTCTTTGTGCTGAAAGTTGCTCCATCACTTGGAGCTTTTTAAAAAGGTCTTGAAACCCAGCTGGTCATTGACCTGCTGGTCACTGCCTCAGACGTCCAGGTGATGCTGAGCGCCAGTTGCATGTTTGTTGAGCTGAGCTGAGCTGAGCTGAGCTGAGCTGAGCTGAGCTGGGCTGGGCTGAGCTGAGCTAAGCTGAGCTGAAAGGACCACTTTTTCTGAATGGGGAAACATGGGAAGGATGTGCATGCCTTTGACTGTACAGCTCTTCCAGTGACGCGCAATAGGAGCCAGGCAGCAAGGAGCTGGCTTTGCATTTGCATTTCCGTGAGCGGCTAAAAACACCTTTTCTGATAGTTGTCACTTTCTCTTTGAGCTGAAAGCTGCTGATCCTGATCACGGGTGTGCCTTAAGGGAGACCTCTTGGGGATGGGAAAGGGCCATTGATGCCAGTGCAATAAAAGTGCTTTAAAGGGGTCTTGTTTCCTGCTGATACCTCAGCTCTCTTCTCTCACACTTGGTCAAAGTTTATGACGCTGGATTTAATAGAGGATGTCTGGAAGGAAAAGGAAGGAAGCTCTACCAGAGGAGAAGGAAGTCACTGTCAGAGACGTGCAGCAAGTGATGGCCATGTCCAGAGATGGGATGAATTCCTTCCTTTCTGCTTCTGGCAGTATTAATAAAGTGCAGATCTGAGACTGGTTTTGACCGATTTAAGGCTAAAGTGTTTTTCTGAGCATAGGTGCTAATGCAGGAGTGGTTGAATCTGGCCTTGGAGCATAAGAAGAGACGATACCCACTTGGACTCAGGAGGGTAACTAAGGAAAAAGGATTTCCCTGTGCCTGTAACTGGTATCTACCTCATGAACGTTAGCAGGTCATGGCTCTTCTGCCTGTCCATAGGAGAGGACAATGGCTCTTCAGTGTTTGGGGTTCTGCTCCTCTTGGCATTAGCAAAGGTCACTACTAGCAAAGTGTCAAGATGCTTCCGTATTCATGGCAATGCATGGGAGCTGAGCACTGCCCCGGACCAGTGCTCGTGCTACGAAGAAGAAGAAAAATGACTGCTACTGCTGAACCCAGGTCACTTGTGTTGATGCAAGTGCCTGAACCGGTCCTAACCTGATGGGGGCTGATGTCTGGGGGTGGAAAGAACCCACTTCTCCATGTTGTCAACTTGGGCCATGTAATAGATAAACCTTTGCTCTTCAAAGCACAACGTGACGGGCATTGTGCAGCTTGTGATAAATGTGAAGAGATAATTTGCTGATAAATTGTAAATGATTAATTTGCCAGTTAAGCAAGGCATGTAAGTTAAGCTTGATTAGCATTGTGCTATAACAAGACTGTGATTCGTGTTAAAAGTGATAGTTTGTTACAAAACATGGTGAGGAAAATTATGAAGTAAGAAACCATTAGTAATTAACTATACGAAACCCTGAGTTACTATATCCACATTGCTAAGGCAACGTTAATAAAAGTCACTATTTGTAACTCCATTGAATATAAGCAAGTATTTAGAACATGGGATTAAAATACTTCTAGTTTAACTTAGACAACAAAGTGAGTCTTTGAAGTAGAAATAGCTCTTTTACAATGTTACAAGGCTGTGAAGTGATTATGGCCCTTTTTACAATGCTTGTGTTGTAATTCTGTGTTGTGATAATGAGATTTAGTAGTTCCCCTAAAAACAGTGTCTCCTGTAAATCTGATAACTTTGTGTACTCCCCATCCCGCGTCTGTCTTGTTTATCACTTGTTTGATGTGCTAATGATACTTAGTAGTTTCCCTAAAAACAGTGTCTCCCGTAAGTCCGCTAACTTTGTGTGCTCCTCATCCACACATCTAGCTTGCTTATCAGTTGTTTGACAACCACGCTCCCTAAGTCCGCTAACTTTGTGCACTCCTCATCCACACATCTAGCTTGCTTATCAGTTGTTTGACAACCACACTGCTCTAAATTTTAGCCAACTGTCAGAAACTTGCAGACATAGCTGATATTTAATTAATTGTGATGATTGAGGCATTCAACTTGCTAAAGGTGAAAAGCGCAGCCTGAAAAAGACCACTTACTACATCTTGAAGACCCCTGCCCACAAGAGGAAGATTTCTTACTTTATCTTGAAGACCCCGGCCCACAATTATCAAAAGGCAGTGCGCAAGCGCCAAAAAAGGAGGGAACTTATGATAATGAGTACCTGAACTAATTGTAATATCCCCACTTGTGTAATAAATACCTGCTCGCTTAATCCCCTGGGGTGCGTGTTGGCAGAGCGGAGACCCTCCACGCACCCAGCGCTGTTTTGTCTGCTGACCGCGTGCTCACAATAAAACTTCATATTATCACCCTTAATTGGCTCAGGGTGTCATTAACAGGCCATGTGTGAGTGCTCCAGGCTGAGGTTGGGACTGGGAGGGGAGGACGCGATATAAATATCTGAAGGAACTCAGCGTGAGAACAGTGTAGAAAAATGGAAAGATAAAACTGAACCATTGCTTCAATGAGACTTTAATCTCTTAGAGAGTTTGGGTTTGTCCTCTAATGTCCTTCATCTGTGGCAATGGCCTCATCCTGAAGTGGGGCAGCCTTCCAGGTGCTTGGCCATATGGGATTTTTATTTTAAATGCCCATGAGTTCAAGCAGAATGAGGCCCTGGTCACCTCTTTGCTGCTTCTCTTAAGCCTCTTGTCTGTCTAGAAATATGTAGCAGGGTCAGTATTGCTGTAGACAACAGTTCCTTGGCTCTTCACAGCAGCAGTGTCACAGCCTGATGCACTTCAGCTGGGAGACAACCTTAAATTAGTTGAGCACTGAACTCTTCCAGAGAGATTTTGTTCTTTATCTAGTATTAAGTATTCAGTAGCCATTAAATAGCAGGAGCCATCTCGACTCAGGAGCCTGCAAGGAAATGCTGTGCTCTTTACTGGGGGCTGTAGTCCAAAGGTAAGACAACTCAATAGGAAGATCAAACCTCTGAGGTCTGCTGCTCTGTCTTTGTTCTGTACAGGGGTAAGGTAAATAAGTAAGTTCTCTACGACCTAGCTTCCAGCTTTACCACAAGACCAGGTTCTGAAGAAGAACCTTCTCCATAAAGCGAAAGCTTGAACAGTGCAGTGCTGTAAACCTGAAAAGCTTTATCAGGGGGTAGAGAGAAGCCTGTTGGTGTAGAGTTGTCTGTGACACACATGTGGCAAAGAGTGGTTTGTGCTCTGAGAACGAGCTGCTGAAAAGCTTCCTCTTTGCCAGTGGTGTTTCCTCTATTTTGTTGTGGTTGGGCCACTTGTGGATGTTCTTCTTACAAAAGCCACGAAACAAGGGCTGTGAGGAATGGAGTTTTCCTTTGCCACCTCCCACCTCATCCTCATCAAATCCAAGGAGATTGAAGGTAAATATCAGCACTTGCAGCACATAAGACTTCCTCTGAGCCCTGTTTACTTATGCAGAGTGTTGGAGGTGAAGAAGACAACTCCTGCAGGCTGGGAGCTGCTGCTCATTCCTAGCACGAAACCAGTCCACAGTCAGGCTCAGTTTGAATAAATCACCATAACATTTTATTCAACTACACTATCAAAATCACATTGATGGCAGGGAGAAGATTGCTATCAGTGCATATTTCCTCTACTAAGACTGCATTCAGAGCATCCAGCACCTGCTGAGGAAAAGGACACTGGAACAGAATCCTTCATAATCAAAATGCATAGAAAACTCTGGCTGGAAGAGGGAACACTTTAAGTGAGACCAAGCAGAGAGAGCTGTTGTTAAAAAACTCCCTTTTAACTGGTATTTAGCTTTCTATCTGAGTTAAGATGCTGCTGGACAAGAGGTTTTAAATAGCAGCCCCTGTTCCTGCAACTGCCTGTTCACAAACCCACACAAATATTGTGTACTGCTCTTTCACTTGTGAATGGTGACACACATTGACCGCAACAGCTTGAGGTGCTACTACAGTTTTAAAACCCTGCTTTGTCTTCTAGAACAAACAATAAAAAGGAGCAGAAACACCATGAACACATTCTACGCAGAAGTAAAAAAAAAAAAATCAAACCAAAAAACAGTTGAGTTTCAGACAGTCAAGAGAACATGAGGATGAGTTTGAAAGGCCACTTCTAACACCTCTATAACTAGTTCTAGTGTCTCCAATCTGCTGCTGCTGTTGTGAACAACACAGCAACAGCTCCAAGCTGCACCTTGAACCCCCAGCAGCCTGCTGAAGTCAGCACCCTGAAGAGCTGGCCCCAGAGGGCTGCAGTGGAGGTTTAAAAGAGATAAGGCTATTTTCAGTCTTCCTGTGAAGACTCGCATTGCATTAACATTTAGAGCAGCGGAAACACAGCAAAGGAGTTGTCTGTTCCACTGATGTGAGGTCCGACTCTTGGCAGGTGACAGGGTGAGGTCAGTCTGTGTCAAGAGGAGAGGTGCTATACACCAATCTGCAGTGTGATGGGTCTCTGGAGTTCCACGGCATGCCCAGCCAGCTGCGGGTGTAGGCTGTCAGTAGCACCCATCCTTCCAGGAATCGTCCTCCATGGTTGTGCTGACTGTAGAAACCTGGGTTGAGAGACAAACAAGAAAAGGTCACTAACAAAGAGCAGCATGAAGGGGGAAGATCCCAGAAATCTGCTGAGCACAGGGAATGCTTGTTTGAGGCTTCACATCTATTGATGCTAACATCTGCAGGCCTTCAGCAGACTGCTGCACCCTCACGGGTGCCAGAGGAACAGACACAGCAGCACCAACTGCAGGCAGTGCAGGGACTTAAGTGACATTTATCCTGCTCTGCTCTTAACACTGGTGTAGATTTTCCCTGTGACTGAGTCCAGGAGAAATATTTTCCCTGCAAATACGACTGAATACCTGAAAAATAACCAGGTTTTGTCATGTATTACTGCAAAGTAAGACACTGTTTTTAAATTAATATTCAGATGGGAGGTTTTAAATAGATACATTTCAATTGAAGGCTACAGTGAGACATTAAAAACCAACAAGCACTTACTGTGTATTAGCCTGACACCAAATCAACTTCATTTCCCTCTATCATAAAAATTCATGCTACAACTGTATCAAAAAGAGCTGTAAAAACCCAGCTTTTGGCAATTTATCACACAGAGAAGCACAGCAGATGCCTCAGGATGATGGGATGAGCACATGCTTTGCTCCAGTGCACAAAGCAGTCGTGCTGGTACGTATTAACATGTCTTAGAGGCCTTATTCTTTAAAAGGATTTAATATGTTCTAACTAAAGAGCTGCTGCTTTAGGCTATCTACAAATTTCAGGTATCCACAGGAAGAAAAAAACCCACAGCAACCTTGTTCATCAGTAGCAAAGTTAAGAAGCACCAAAGTAGGTCATCTAGGAAGATTATTACATGAACAATGCAGAGTTTATTGGACCTTTGGAAGAGATTTTCCCCTTCCCACCAAATAAGTATGTGCCATAATGTTCATTTCTTATAGAAAGAAGTTTGATCCTGTGGCTTTTCACTTTGTTGGATAATCAGCTTGGTTTTAATAACACGCTTTTTTAAGCAGATGGAACACTGAAATACTGAGTGGTTTGGTCACTGCTAACGTGGTAAAAAGGGGCATCTCACCCAGAAGCTCATGAGTCCCAGCCAGGCAGTTCTCAAAGACATTCATGCAGAGGGACTGCACTCCTGTATCATCCATCTCCCAGCTAAGTACTACTCTTTCTTTTAAGGGCTCCCCAACCACAACCCCACATCTACAGTTAGTAGCTATGACCCAACTCTATACCCATGTCATGTTTTAAGACTGAAGATGAACATAACTTTTTAATCAAGTGGTTTAATCTGCAAACCAAAAGGCGCATGTTCAAGTCTGTGAGGTTGGAGCCTCACGCTTACCTCCTGGGATGCTGGCGTTGGCTTGTTCTTGGGCACCGAGAACCCCACAACAGACGCACGGGCTTTGACAGGTGAGGTTTTCACCACAGTGACCATGTTACTGCTTCTGGTAGCGCCAATGCTGCTGTAAGAGCCTATGTGGAGCTGTGAAGATGCCTGTGGCTTTCAAACTCTACTGACAGGACCTGTGTCGCTGCAGGTTTTCACTGGCTGCCTGGGTGTGAAGAGAGAGTTTGAGCATGACTCTGTCTTCATCAGCTGTCGCACTGTCAAGGGAGACTGCCCAGCGCTGGAGGAATACCTGAGCTTATTGGAAGCCAGACGTAGGAACAGAGCAATAAAAGAAAGAATAACCCAGGTGGCAAAGATAGTTTACAAACAATTCAGGATACCAAGCCTCCTAGGTTGTCATTAGGGTTGCTACACAGACAGAAGGGAACTAACTGCAGGGGTGCACATAGAGGACCTCCACACTGACCTGCTGCCCGCAGCTGGATTCTCGGAATTTGGCTGCTTGGCACCTCCAGATCCGACTCCAAGCTCTAACTACTCCTAATGGACTCCAAGAAGTGGAGGCTGGTCCTGGCAAGGTTGGGCATGCTGTGCATCACCTTCTCTGAAACCAAGCGCAAATTGTCTGTTGCTGCTCCTGATAGCAATGGGGATGTGTAACGTGCTACGCCCTGTCTTGAAAAATGTACATGCTTAAAAGTAGACAAGTACCATAGAACACCAGGTTGGAAGGGACCTCAAGGATCATCTGGTCCAGCTGTTAACTGCTTGAGTGTAACTAATCCCAGAATCCCAGACTGGTTTGGGTTGAAGGGACTTGAAGACTCATCTGGTTCCAAGCCCCTTCCACGGGTAGGGACACCTTCCACTAGAGCAGCTTGCTCCAAGCCCCGTCCGACCTGGCCTTGAACACTGCCAGGACGGGGCAGCCACAGCTTCTCTGGGCACCCTGTGCCAGCGCCTCAGCACCCTCAAGGCAAGAACTTCTGCCTTAGCGTTCATCTCAATCTCCCCTCGCAGGTTAAAGCCATTCCCCCTCGGTCTGTCCCTACAGGCCCTTGTCCAAAGCCCCTCTCCAGGTTTCCTGGAGCCCCTTTAGGCACTGGAGCTGCTCTGAGGTCTCCCCTGAAGGAGCCTTCTCTTCTCCTGGCTGTACAAGCCCAGCTCTCTCAGCCTGGCTCTAGAGCAGAGCTGCTCCAGCCCTCTCATTCTTGTACCAAGCTAAAGTTTAGCACCCTCCCTGCTCACAGAGCTCAGTGCAGGTGAAGCACAGAATCAGACTCTACAGCTCAAGGAGAGTTATAAAGCGGGCATGTTTATTATGGCGTCAGGTGCAAGGGGGATCATTCCTCCTAACTTGCACACCAAGGGGTTAAGCAAGCAGATATTTATTACACACAAACATGCATATTCATTAGGTTCCTGAGAAAGCCGAAGGGATATTGCAATCAGTTTAGGTACTCATTATCATAAGTCTCCTCCCTTTTGGAGCTTGCGCACTGCCCTCCGATGGTTGCGGGCAGGGGTCTTCAAGATGAAGTAAGCAGTCTTCCTCAGGGTGCACTTTTCACCTTTGGCACCGTTGGATGCCCCAGTAATCACAAAATTAGCTGAAACCAGCCGTAACTGCAAGTTTCAGAGAGCTGGCAAAGATTTAGAGCAGTGTGGCCTTCATACAAAATTTATTGCAGGCAGAACAGGATAGGCAGACAAGGAGTACCCGAAGCTAGCAGATGTTCGGGAGTCACTGCCTCCAAACCAACTGATAAGTTAGAACAATGGTAAGAAAGAGTTCACTCATTAGAAGGATGAAAAGAAATAATTCACTCTTGTTAGTAAGACTGCTAAATTCTGTTATCACACCACAGACTTACAACACAAACCTTTTTCTCTTAGACCTAAGTTAAATTAAGAGTGGTTTTACCCTATGTTTTCCTGGCACTTGTTTTCCTTCTGTCAGGGAGAAGGAAAGTGAAATACGGGAAATGCTCTAGAGAAAAAAAAAAAAAAACATGTAGGTAGGAAGTGCACTCTGGAACAGTTTAAATATTTCTATCAGACATCACCAAATATTCAATGTTTTTTGCCTGAGAGCATCTTCTCATCTTATGCTTATTTGGTTAATCAGCGTTAGGCCTGCAAAAAGCCTGTGGGATTTCAGATGGTCCTCACTTGTCCTTCATCATCAAAGATAACTACAGTTTCATACCAGGTCTTTAGCTCATTACATTTGTATAACTCTGATGGTTCTTGACCATCAGAGGCTGGAATCAGTGATGCTGATGCGAGTGGGTTTTAGTTGTTTGGGTTTTTCCTTTGGAGCAGGAGGAGAAGCAGGTCTCTTGACAGCCTGATTTGTCAGAGAATGTTCTCAAGTCCTTATAGGAGATATCCAGGCTTGCTAGACATGCTGCAGTCTGAGGTTTAATTTTTTGTACTGTTTGTTCAAGAAAAGGAAGCCAGGAGGACAATGAGCAAGAGTGGCCGAGATGGCTCCCTGCTCATCCCACTGGCCAGGGTAATGGTGCTTTGTCTTTAAGAAAGCTCTCTCAGAGGCTCAAGACGAGTATTATTTCTGTCCTATCTACCTCTGAACTGAAATGGGATTTCACCAGAGGAGGGAAACTTGCTGGTGGAAATGCTTTCCTTGTAGAGCTTGGTGGTTTCATTACTGGAGCTGCATACAGACAGACCACAGCTGCTTTGGGAAAGCATCTTGAGCTAACAGCACCCTACTGACGTCTTTCACAAATTTGCTGATGTGCTCCTTCGTTCTCCAGGCCTGGTGCTTGAGGCTTCCTCAAAGTGCAGTTCAATTCAAAAGAAGTGGTAACATTAAAAAAGAAAAAAAGGAGAAGAAAAGCAGATGACACCCATGTCAAAGCCAGAGTTGTGACATTTTATCTTCCCCACAGTGCCACTAAGGTACAACAAGGGCATATGGAAAGTGTCATTTCAAAGTCACAATAAAATTTTTAAGTCATACAGAAAAATATTCATGTTATCTGGCATCCAAACTGCTGTCATGACCCCATCAGATATCAAGGGAGAATAACGTGGCACTGGTTTGATGACCTTCTGTCTTGCTACTCCTCTCAACGAGCCTTCTCAGTTCCTGTGGGTTCAGTTGCAGTGGTCGGGACTTGACTGCTTGTAATGACATCCGTTTTAAATGAAATAAAAGGAGAAACAGCACAGTGTTACTTTTCAGGGAGAAAAAAAAAAAATGTATCACAGAATAATATTGTTGTGTTTTATGTTTCCCACATTAGGAATCAGAATTTTATTGCAGCCAGGTTTTGTACAGCAAAGTCCTTGCTATAAGGCAAGGTGATGCAATCGCTCCTTGGCCACTTTTTCAGTTTGGTTTAAATTGTTTATATTCAGTGTGGGTTTTCTGGCGGCGAGGGTTGTATGGGCATATTTTCCCTAAATTTAATTTCAGCAGATGGTTGTCAGATTGTGAGGGTCAGCCGTTGTCCCTAGGGGAATTATTGCAGAGCCCACTCTTCAACCTCAAGACTAGTTGGAGAGTAAAAGAAGAGATTAAACGAACAAACCCCGTACAGTGGAATAATGCTCTCGTAAAGATAGTGGAGGAATTTCCATTCTGGATGGGCTGCAATGGCAGATGCTGGGGCATATTCTGTGGTTATTCTTTGGTGTTTCATTTAACCTGTAGTCCGATTGCTTAACATTGACGCCAGAAAGGGTATTGGCTGCTGTGTGCTTAGTGTGCTGTGAACCACAGCTCCCTCTCTCCATGGTGGACAATGATGGAAAGGATGAGCTTTGTTGTTGCCTGTGACAATGCTGAACACTGGCAGCTGAGTGGAAATGTTCTAATTAGTCTACCTGGACCTTTTCCTTCTGTTAGTGTTTTGGATGTTAACTGTTGCATTTTGGAGTTACACAGACCAAATAACCTCGTCAGTTTAATATTCTTCACCAAATTGACTGCATTGTCTTTTGCTGCCTGAAATGCTACCAGGGAGGGTTTTTAAATCCAAATTTTTGAAGCTACCCAGCAAATGGATTCCCAGTGTGTTCAGCTTGGGTGATGTGTGTTCTTCCACTGGGTATTTTCTGAAGCATTTTCTTCTATGGCCACTTCAGGTGGTTAATTTCATAATTCCTTATGCTGTGTTCATTACTAGTGCATCTAAGTGTCTTGCCATTTGAGTGCTTTATTCATTCACTTTTCCATTGGGGGTCTTAATTATGGTGAAAACCTGGGTAGAAAGGATTCATCTGGTCTATCAACAGAGTAATGCAAAGATACTATGCAGAAACAGCACTACCGAAATCAAAGGCAGGAAGTGGTAGAAGTTGTTTTTTTTATTTAATTTGTGCTCAACGAATGCTATAATCCTAGATGAAGCTCAGCCTTTGCTTAAAACTGATGAGTACAGGATTTAGCTTCCATACACTAGAAGAAAATGGCAGCTCTGTCAAAAAGCCCAAGTCTGTCAGAACCCCAAACCAAGGTTTTCATTTGATGTTGTAGGCAGAGATGCAGGTGGTAAGGAGATGAGGGAATGCCATGGAAACTGACCCAGGAAGGAGCTGCCAGCCAAGAATGTGGCTGAATGGGCACAGACAGCCCAGTGCTGCTGAGCCTAGGATCTGGCTAAAAGGAGCTGGGAGGTGTAAGCAGAAGCCCAGCAACTGGCCCCCTGTTCAGGTTCTCTGTATCTCAGAAAGGGGCTATTCAGGAAAGGGGACTTTGTAAACAAAGTACCTGGCAGTTTCTCTCCCAGTTTTGAACCAATGCCTGTCTGTAGAGTTACTAAGCTTAAATAGCCAAACAGTGTTTTGTTTTTTTTATTGTGGAAGAATTCAGCAGCAGCGCTCATTGTACAGCGGGCTCTGTGGAGGTCACTGAATTCTCCTTTAAGCATGTACCACATAGAACCAGGTGGAAGATAAATACAAAACCTATCTGTCTCCTGGTGTGCATTTGTACTTGTTTTACAAAGGAGAAACAACCTTCTACTAGATTAGCAGGGGAGTAGCTATAGCTATACACCAGTTGTGTGTAAGGCCTCTTTCCTCATGGTGAGGTACAAGTGCTCAGTTTAATCAATATCTAGTCGCTGTTTCATAGGAAAAGTAAGCTAGATGTAATATAACCTTTTCTGTTGTTCTCTCAAAACTTGAAGTATGGTGAAGTCTTGGTGTGAGTTTTCTTATTTTTGGAGAAATAGATTTTTCAAGACAAATAATATGAATACATTATGCTGTATAATTTTAGTCCTTAACCAATAATGTAATGAACAGTGAAGGGCACTGAGACAAGGAGGCACCAAATGCAATCAGTTCTGGGTAAGGCTGGGTTTGGTGGCTTTGTAATGGAAAATAACTGGTACTTGAAGGTAGCTGACATAGGTTTGGGTCCTTCAGACCTTAGTACAAAAAGTGTGGGAAAAACAACAGGAAAACAGGAGGTGGGGATGGGCACACTTAAACTGGCTGATGGGTGGAGGGACAGGACGATTGCTATGTTAATGAACCCATTAAGTTGGTGTCAACATCTACTGGGGAGTATCCGGACTAGCAAATGTCCAGGATGGGAGCAGTTAAACTAACCGGTAAGGAGAAGGACAGGATGATTGCTATGTCTGCAATGTTAATTTAGCTGGTGCTTCAAAGATTGCCAGCAGTTATGAAGATGTTGGAAGTAGTAAACGACTCTCAAAGACCACCACCACATTTTTATATGTATGTATGCCCAAATGACTACATAAGGATGGCCTGTGTGGCAATACGGGGACGGGACACACGTTAGGAGGAGCTATCCCCCGTGTCTCCCGGCACTGCAATAAAGAATACCTGCTTGTCAACTTAAAACTTTGTTGGCGGGTTGCTCCTGGAGCTTTCTCCAAATCAGCACTGAGGGAAGTCTGGAGTTTGGCATCCTCAGACTTGAATAGGAAAAACATTCTGCTGCGCCAAGAGGGACAGCAAATGACAGGCCCCTAATATTTGGTAAGACCAAGGCTGATCATGCCTTCTCATGTTCCTCAACAGACAGTATAGTTGTTAGACTTTGAGGCTTATCTCAGTCACAGCTGGCTAATATCTACCACACCTTTTGGAAGCAAATAATCTGCTTTTCTATGAAATGGTTAAAATGCTTCATAGGAATGCAGACTGAAGCACCCTCTGGCTTGGTTTCCTAATACTTAGGGATTTGGGGGATTCTGCCTTGTTCTAGGCTAAATCTAAACCAGAGGGGGAAAGGAAAGTCCTGTGGTCCTGACATCGACTCTCTGGTAGTAATCAGCAGTTCATACTCCTTGTACATGCTGCCTATTAAAGCAGTCTTGAAAGCAAAGAGCAGACAGGCAAAGCAGGACAGCGCATCTTCTGTATGCCAGTCCACAAGCTTGGCAAAACCTTGTGGCAGACTTCTCAGTGCCGGAGTTGCTTTCTGTGCTGGGGGTTGCAACTCATGCTCTTCAGCTGTGGCACTAACTATTAAGGTGAGTTAGTTTTAAAAAAGGAGCATCTGGCATTCTACCCTCGAAATGCTTCCCAAAATGGCCTTCAGCTACAGTTTCTGCCACTTGCACTGCATTGCAGAGAGGTGGCTCAGTCTGCAAAGTGCTGCAGAGGTTTGGCTGAGGGTCCAAAACTAGGCATGAAAAAGTACGTTTCAGTTTCTGTGGCTTTCCTCCTTGGCCTCAGAGGATTCAAATATCTGGTCAGTCTGAAGTCTTAAAGACGAGTTAGTTGAAGAAAATACAGTTCAAGGAGGGATTTGTCTGATGCCTGGAGTGAAAGGCACAGATAACTGTCACATGCCCAATGCATTTTCACTAGCTTGTGAATACGCTCTGCCATGACTTTCAGTAAGAAAAGCTTTTTGATGGTGAAATCTTTGCTCTTGAATTATTAAAACTATTTCTTAATGAGAAAATATTCCAGCATCCCACTTAAGCATGACTTTTCTGGTTTTACCCTTATATATACAAATTGAAAACCTGAATAAAAGCAAAACAGATATAATTCTGTATTTTGCTACAGAGTATTTCATTTCAGCAAAACCAAAGCAGTGTGGTCCCAGCATCTGACTAAGAATTAAAGGACAATATAGAACTTCTTAATTCTGTTTTTTACTCCATGCCTAGGCCTTCAGTTCTTTGTGTTTGTCTTTTTCCCATCCGTATGGAAAGGTAAAATGCCTATTCTAATTCAGAAGCACTCGAAAATCCACAGAGAAGTGCTGCAGAATCTCTCTCTAAAGGACAGCTGGTTACCTTACTGTATCCCAGCTGTCAAACAGCAGTTTGTTGAGCTTATCTGCACAAATCAGAAAAATTAGCCATTAGAAAATGTTTAAAATGATAATTTATTTGTGCTAGGTATAAAGCGTGCTGAGACTTCCCTATGGTGATAGCACTTTTCAAAGTGGTAACTTCTGCTTAATATTGGTTGTAATGAGGAAATTGGATTTTTCACCTTCATAACATGATGTTACATGATGTAATATGATAGCACAGGATAAAACATACTATGTTATATGATATGATAGGAGATACCCTATGAGATGAGGAGGGTGAAATGAAATGAAAGGAAATAACATCAAATGGACATGAAATGGTAACTAAAAGAAATAGAAATGAAACTAAAACAAACATAATCAAATTATATGTTATGGTATGATATGGTATGACACAGTATGGTATTGTCATGGTGTGGAATAATTAGGAAATATGGGATACTTAGGAATTAAACTTATATTTGAAATATAGCATTGTCCACACATAAGGGAAAAACGGACTTTCAAGGCCTCTCAGGGCGAGATGCAGCCGCACCTGGTATGCCAGTAATGTGCACTCCACCGCAGTTCCTGTGGCAACACGGACGAAGGGTGGAGCTAGGTGAAGATCTCACAGTTACGCTTTGTCCTAACTTCAGCACAAAGACGGGAACAAGATGGTACAAGAAACTGATAAGCTGTGTAACTGGCAACACTGACCGGAACGAGATGGTGCAAGAAGCTGATAAGCTGCGTGGTAGAGTGAGGTAGAGACCTTGCAAAAGCCGATAAGCTGCACACTTCCTACCCTGGGCCAGCAGCCTGTCATCTTTTGACAGAATGCCTTCCTCAGTGTGGACTTTGCTTCATTATAACGTCATTATAATGCATTTACACACCCATCTCCAATGCGACCCCCCTCCAAAATGAGATCACCCCTCTCTGAGTAATAATAATGATACGTATGACTAGAGTCACTCAAGCTCCACCTTAAAGATAAAAAATAATATAAAAAGACCCAAGAAAGAGGGGGATATTGGGGAGGATACCATCGTGGAGGAGTCAAGGAAAATAACATCAACCGACTCCTGGGACCGGTCGACGGGCTGGACCTCTCTTCCCCCCCCATAGGGACGCCTGTGGGTAAGACTTGCACTGTATTCGGTGCTTCCCTGGGGAAACTTAGAATCTCTATAGAGTTACTTTTACTGTCATCTGTATATTTTATAGCTATGCTGTGTTAACTTTATCAAGCGCTTGTATTCATGTAATCATTATTCGCACGTGCTTTTGCAGACAGTCTCTATCACCAGCAATCCATAAGAACCTGTATGTGTTGTTCCAATAAACTCAATCAATTAACCACACTGTTTCGATAGCCAATCGTCACTATTGGTAAATCCAGACCATTAGAGGTCCGATATAAGCGAACGCGGTCGGATTAGGATCCGGACCTATAGAGGTTCGTTATAAGCGGACGCGGTCGGATTGGTGGCTGTAGCTGATTGAACTGGACAGTGTGGTGCACTATCAGGAAATCCAGACGATTAGAGGTCCGATGTAAGCGAATGCAGTCGGATTAGTACCCGGACCAATAGAGGTTCGATGTAAGCGGACGCGGTCGGACTGGTAGTTGCAGCTGATTGGACTGGACAGTGTGGTACACTATTGGTGAATCCGGATCAGTAAGGTTCGAAATAGCGAATGCGGCCAGACTGGTAGTTGCATATTGGAGCCATTTCCTGTCCTTCCTCTAATAAAGCAAGGGGTTTGTTTACCACTATCAGTGAACCCGGATCAGTAAGGTTCGAAATAGCGAATGCAGCCAGACTGGTAGTTACATATTGGAGAACAAAACAAGGGGTTTATTTTCCCCCTTTTAATGTAACATTAAATTGGCATAGTTGGCAGGATGGCCATGGATAAACTGCTGCAAAAATATGATTGTGCCCCTTCCCCAGCTGGGAAGGAGTGGGCCCAAAAGTTTTGGAAGGATGAAGAGAAAGTGGTAGAACGTAAGAGAAAGTGGTAGAACGTAAGAGAAAGTCGTAGAACGTAAGAGAAAGTGGTAGAACGTATTGAGCGGTGTTGGGGTTTACAGAAGCGTAAAGAGGAAGAAGTGAGATGCGTGAGGATGCAGATGGATGCAGATGGATTGCATGCTTTCCTGGTGGTATATGTGCCGGATCGAGACCCGAGGTGGGAAGGTCTCTCGTATGCTCTTATCAAAAGATATTAAGCAAATGGCAACAGACCATAGATTTGGAACCCCATATATAACTCATTTTATATAGTCTCTCTGTAATATTTATGTACTAGAGGTTTGTATATATAAGTATGTCCGTGTTTCTACCGACCCTTGCAGACCTTTATAGAAACTACTCGCCACTTCTTCTGATGTAGGCTGGCCACCTGCACCAGAATGAGTGTGCATTTTGGTCAGTACAAAAGCACAAGCCTCATGCAATGTGGGGGAGGCAGAGCCTCCATGGGGACGCCCGCTGAGATTCAGCCTGCCACCCTGCACTGCGATGATGCTGCTCGGAGCTGGTTTCCTGATTGTCTTCACAGGGTCGTTGCACCACGTTCTGTACATGGGACCGCGTAGTGGGAGTAATGATTGCCTGGATTTTGTGTTTTAAATATTGTATTTGTATGGAGTGTGCTTATGGGATCCCATGAATGTGTGTGTATGTGTGTGTCTGTTGAGGGCAGACAGTGTTTTGTGTATTTTTTGTTGTTGGGTTCATGTAAAAGTTTTCAACGTGTAGCAGATTAACATTTTGGGCAAGAAAGGGTTAATAGAAAAGTGGTGCTGCTCAGCAGGCTGGCAGCTGTAGCTGCTGTTGAACAGGCAGATATTTATGGCTGCTGCCGAGCAGGCCAAGGACTGTAGCTGTGTAAAGCAGGGTGAGCAACTTTGAAAAAAAAAAAAAAAAGGTATAAAACACCTCTCAATCCACTAAAGCATTGGAGCAGTTCGTAGAGACACCACAAACAAAGCCTAAAGAAGCCTGTAACACGCTGGACACAGGGGAGGAGTCCTGCTTAGTGTGTTTAAGGTAACCTAGGGGAGAATCCAAGATTTAAAATATGAACTGCTAACTGAAAAAGTGAGAGGGGTAGCACAACCACAAGCTTTACCAGCCTCCACCCAAACAGCATCAGGGTGGCAGAGAAAGAGAAAAAATGGTTAATGATACAGCAAACTCGTTGACTGTTAACACTGTGCAGTTTGCTTCTGCAGCTGCTTCACATTCCTTTTATCAGAATGCCTCCACTTTAAGAAATCACTGTAACCTGTCTTACTTCTCAAGAACTGATAACCTTGGGGAGAGGGTATGTTTGTGTCCTCCTACCTACAGGTCCATGGTGGCTGCCTGCAAAGTTTGTCAAGCCTCACCATGAGCTGGACAGACGAGTGGAAAAACCTGATGCCTCAGCTATAAGAGCTGACCGTGAATACCCCAAGCAGAATGAGATAGAGGAAGAGAAAAAGAAATGATTGCAAAACATCACTTGAGGGCAACTGAAAAGTAACAGCTTAAATATGTGTGCTTGCAAAATAACTGTTAGTACAGACTGTGATTTTGTGTATAAAACCATCTGCACTTACAAGCCAGTTGCTAACAAGAAACTACACCTTGTATTGTATGGATTTGTCACTTCTAAGACAGATATTAGAGCATGGAAATTTGCAGCAACTGCTAGAAAATGTTAAGGCAAAAGCTAGAAAGATTCTAATACAATGATAGTGTTATAAAAAGCACGCGAAGAGGGTAAGAGAACTCCACTGGTAAGAAATTTCTTTGGCTGGTCCCTCACTGCCACTGGCATTTTCAACATGCTACTACACCTGGTAGTATACATACCACAAATGTAAATCTGTACATGCTTTGCCATAATAATGATTTGGATAAAGCAGGTGAAATTCTGCATTGACAATGAAGTTAAATCTGTCACAAACAGCCATACCCTTACCTTCATCTAAAATTACCAATATTTGGCAATACCCGTGTCGTGGTTTAAACTTCATAAACCTATACAGCCGCTCTCTCATTCACTCCCCACTCTTTCTTCCCTCCGCTCCTGGAGGGATGGGAAGGAGAATCGAAAGAATCCAACTCCCACAGGTTGAGATAAGAACAGTTTAGTAACTAAAGTATAACACAAACCACTACTGCTACCACCAATAATAATAATGACAAGAGAAAATACAAGGGAAAAGAATACAAATTCTCACTATCCAATATCAAGCCCGACCATGCAGTGCACCCCCACCGTGCACCCTCACCACCCTTCTGGGTCTCTGCTCTCCGTTTTTGCATCCTGGACATGATGTGCTGTGGTATGGAACAATCTCTTTGGTTAGTCTGAGTCAGGTCCCCTGTCTCTCCTTCCTCCCGGCTTCCCCCCTTCCCTGGCAGAGCATGAGACTCAGCAAGTCCTTGGCCAGCCTAAACATCACCAAGCAGTAACTGAAAACATTGGTGTTATCAGTGCTGTTCCCAGGCCCAAAATCAAAAACACAGCGCTGCACTAGCTACCAAGAAGGAGAAAAAAAAATGACTGCTGCTGCTGAATTCATGACAACCTGTTGCCTGCAGCAACACTTACAGGGGTTGACGGGGTGGTAATGGAATTGGAAAAGAGGGATATCATTAAACAAATTCACTCACCTTATAATTCCCCGGTGTGGCCTATAAAGAAACCCACTGGACAATGGCATTTCACAGTAAATTATCAACAGTTAAACACCAATACTACACCTCTAACTGCAGCAGTCCCTAATATTGCCGAAATTGATGTTAAGGATATGTTTTCATGATTTTCCTCCTTGTGAGGACAACCGGTGCTGGTAAAAATGCCTCAAGTACCCATGGTACTAATTACTCCTAAAAATCCCTATGCATGGGAAACCAAAGACTGTTCAGGAAAAGTACACCAGATTAATACCTGGTGGATTTCACATTCCTTTTAACCCCGTCGGTCAAAAGGCCGAGCATGTTTTCTCTTTTATGTTTGCAGGAATTCTAGATGAACTGCACGTGGACAGACGGACTGGCTTACATTGAACTTGAGTGCATCCAAGAAATCATGTCACTCATCCTAGCCGTAATAATGATAGTATTCTTTACATTCGTAATCATTTGCCAACCTAAGTTTAAAAAAAAAAAATGGTAAACTGCAGAATTGATTCAATATTATGTTTCTACAGACCTGCAGTGGCTCTGGTCTGAGACTCATACAAAATATACCGGGAGCATGGGATTAAACACGGGAAATGTAGAATTAGATTCTAACAAAGACTTAAATCTGTCAACTGTGATGATACATGGGACAAGAAATAAAAGTAGGACATAGAGTTATAAATGGATCCACCCACGAACGAATAAGTCAGATCTCCGTAACCAAAATAGAAATAACAAATAAAAATCTGTACTGTGGAGAGATGGGATTGTTGGTCCAACTAGTCTTTGTGACCTGCCTCTGGGCATAACACAACGTAGGGCTGTACTTTGCCTTATGTCATTAAAAATAACCCATCATACTCCTTCGAACGTGTGGAACAATCGATGCAAATTAACATCTTTGCAATTTAACCCATATGGCCACCATTCCTGGATACATTGTATGCAGGATGGTTAATGGACAAACCTTCACCCCCTTAAGACGATCAAAGAGAGATGTAACTGGTATCCTAGGAACAGGGTTAGGAGTCTTAAATAACATAGACGCTGAAATTCCAGCCAACAAACTTGCCACAATAACTTTACAATCTTCTCTTTTGGCTCTGGGAAATCACCAATGGTTTTTATCGAATATATTACCTCAATGGGAAGAAATGAGTGAAAAAGACCACCAGCTAATCATAAATATGCTTGATGTTGCCCAAAACAATGTTTCTCTGGCTCTCAGCTGTATCCAAGCCCAGCTATGGATACAATCAATAACCGCCGCAATTATAAGGGAAGGTGAAACAGGTACCTTACCCACTGAAATTCGGAAAGTGGTCTGGGATAATGTAATTAAATTTGAGAAGAAATTCCAATCTTGGTGGCAACTGGTTAATTTCACCTATGATCCCATTGAGAGTAAAGTCACTGCTTTTGTCCTAACGATAAGCAATGCTTCAGTACAAAACATATACCCAATCATTGCGCTGGGATTGAATCACCACGGGACCGTGCTCTATCCAATTGAACATAGAGTATGGGCACAATATAGCAATAAATGACAAATTGTTGACGTTGACGCGTGCATCATGCGAAACCAACAAGGATTCATTTGTGAAAGTAATACCATAAAAGCACAAGACATTTGTCTTGACACATTTTGAAATACATCCCAATGAAAATCCTGAAACCGTGCTTGTATATAATGGAAAAGGATGTACTTGCATGAGAACTCTTTGTAATTCCATACTAATAGATAATGTTACTCTGGATCTCACTAATCACTCAAACCCTTGTATTTGCAATTTTATTAACATCATTGGATGTGATATTAATTACTCAGCTCCTGTCACTTCTCAGCAATTGTTGCAATCAAGATATACACTACTCAATGACTTGCTATTTACTCCTATTGGATTGAACCTCACCTTGGTGAGGAAGCTGCTACACCATGAAGATTTGAAACAGTTGCTGACCCAGGCCAAGGAGAAAGGTCAAAGGACTTTGATTGCTGTCCACCACGATACAGAAGAAGTCCATCAGGTGTTAGAAAGAGTCCAGAAAGATGCAGAACATAAATGGTGGGACGCTCTCTTTGGATGGTCACCAACTGCCACAGGAGTTTTAAATAGGATGCTTCACCCTGTTGGGATTTTGCTAAAACTCACTGTATTAGGTTTTGCTTTAACAATCGCTTTGTATGTTAGACTTTGGATCATGTTAAAACGCTTAACTAATTTGGTATCCCCGCAAGATGTATATATACTTAGCAACCCTCACTCAAAAAGTGTATGGGACATTCCAAATTCCTCTTAAAAAATGTGAAGCTTGAGTGACTATAGTCACGGAGTGGATTATGTGGAATAACTAGGAAATATGGGATAATTAGGAATTAAACTTATATTTGAAATATAGCATTGTCCACACATAAGGGAAAAACGGACTTTCAAGGCCTCTCAGGGCGAGATGCAGCAGCACCTGGTATGCCAGTAATGTGCACTCCACCGCAGTTCCCGTGGCAACACGGACGAAGGGTGGAGCTAGGTGAAGATCTCACAGTTACGCTTTGTCCTAACTTCAGCAAAAAGACAGGAACAAGATGGTACAAGAAACTGATAAGCTGTGTAACTGGCAACACTGACCGGAACGAGATGGTGCAAGAAGCTGATAAGCTGCGTGGTAGAGTGAGGTAGAGACCTTGCAAAAGCCGATAAGCTGCACACTTCCTACCCTGGGCCAGCAGCCTGTCATCTTTTGACAGAATGCCTTCCTCAGTGTGGACTTTGCTTCATTATAACGTCATTATAATGCATTTACACACCCATCTCCAATGCGACCCCCCTCCAAAATGAGATCACCCCTCTCTGAGTAATAATAATGGTACGTATGACTAGAGTCACTCAAGCTCCACCTTAAAGATAAAAAATAATATAAAAAGACCCAAGAAAGAGGGGGATATTGGGGAGGATACCATCGTGGAGGAGTCAAGGAAAATAACATCAACCGACTCCTGGGACCGGTCGACGGGCTGGACCTCTCTTCCCCCCCCATAGGGACGCCTGTGGGTAAGACTTGCACTGTATTCGGTGCTTCCCTGGGGAAACTTAGAATCTCTATAGAGTTACTTTTACTGTCATCTGTATATTTTATAGCTATGCTGTGTTAACTTTATCAAGCGCTTGTATTCATGTAATCATTATTCGCACGTGCTTTTGCAGACAGTCTCTATCACGGGCAATCCATCAGAACCTGTATTTGTTGTTTCAATAAACTCAATCAATTAACCACACTGTTTCGATAGCCAATCGTCACTATTGGTAAATCCAGACCATTAGAGGTCCGATATAAGCGAACGCGGTCGGATTAGGATCCGGACCTATAGAGGTTCGATATAAGCGGACGCGGTCGGATTGGTGGCTGTAGCTGATTGAACTGGACAGTGTGGTGCACTATCAGGAAATCCAGATAATTAGAGGTCCGATATAAGCGAATGCGGTCAGATTAGTACCCGGACCAATAGAGGTTCGATGTAAGCGGACGCGGTCGGACTGGTAGTTGCAGCTGATTGGACTGGACAGTGTGGTACATTATTGGTGAATCCAGATCAGTAAGATTTGAAATAGCGAACGCGGCCAGACTGGTAGTTGCATATTGGAGCCATTTCCTGTCCTTCCTCTAATAAAGCAAGGGGTTTGTTTACCACTATCAGTGAACCCGGATCAGTAAGGTTCGAAATAGCGAACGCGGCCAGACCTGTAGTTACATATTGGAGAACAAAACAAGGGGTTTATTTTCCCCCTTTTAACGTAACACATGGGTTCAGCAGTAGCAGTCATTTTTCTCCTTCTTAGTAGCTGGTGCAGCGCTGTGTTTTCAACTTTCGACCTGGGAACAGCACAGATAACACCGATGTTTATAGTTATGGCTTAGAATGCTTGGTCTGACCAAGGACTTTCTGAGTCTCATGCTCTGCCAGGGAGGAGGGGAAGCCGGGAGGAAGCAGAGACAGGACACCTGACCCAAACTGACCAAAGAGGTTATTCCATACCACAGCATATCATGCCCAGGATGTAAAAACGGAGAGAAGAGACCCGGAAGAGTTCAGTTCACGACTCGGTCGTTGGGTGGTGAGCAGTCGCATCCTCTTCCCTTGTATTTCCCTGGTCATTATTATTACTGGTGGTAGCAGCAGTGATTTGTGTTACACCTCAGTTACGGGACTGTTCTTATCTCAACCCGTGGGAGTTACATTCTTTTGATTTTCCTCCACCTCCCCCCCCCCCCCGGAGTGGGGGGGAAGAAAGAGGGGGGAGTGAGTGAGCGGGCTGCGTGATTTACAGCTTAAACCACGACATTTATCATGGCTGACAATAAAATTATGAAAACATTCAATTACAATCAGTGGTAATTCATTATTTTTTGATTCGGCATTATGCACGCATTAATACCATACATTTAATTAAATAAGAGAAGGGATCATTTTTCTATTGATATTTAGACATTTGGATTCATCAGTTTTATATAAAATCCTTGATATCGAGGTGGGAAGTTTTAAACCACAATTCCAAAAAAACATCTACTGAAATGTCAGAAATAAATTGAATACAAGTGTCAAGTACTAGCGCATCTAGAAAAATGTGGGCACTAAGAATGACATACTAATTCCAGTCTCTTCTTTTTCTGACATCAGTGGCCTACATTTGTTAATATAGTTGTGCTTACTCTTTCCCAGGGAAACCAAGGAATTAAACACTAACGTAACAAAATATTAATAATGTTTTTTCTTCCATTTTAAGCCTTTCTTCAGAATTAGTAATATTAGTGGTATGTATGCTCATGATACAAACTCAAAGATCACCAGGGTAAGTTAAGAGATTCACTCTGGGCCCTAAGTAATTTCTTTGTTAAGGACTAGGAGAATATCAGCGTCACTAGGGCTCAAGTCAGACTGGAATTCAGAAAAAAAGGTGTTTCATTTCATTATGATGAGGGTGCATTGCAATTACATCTTTCAGTTACTTTTTTCATTCTTCATTTTGGGCCCACAGTTCCCTCTGACCCTTGTAAATCAACGTTCACATTTATCCCTCCCATTTATTTTAGTGAAGATCCAAGTTCTTCACTAAAACCTGGCATTTTCTCCTTCTACAATCTACTCACATTGGACATACCTGTTATCAAGTCTATAGAAAAATTCCTTTACGCTAAAAAAATAAATAAATCCTCAGGACTCTTTACGTGGTAATATCTACGGAATTCTTTTTTCTCTTGTCCTGCCTCATATTTGGCTACAGTAGACCAGGATAAAACACAAACATCCTTATTGAGCTTTCCTGGTTTTTTGAAACAAAATTATTATTTTTAATTAATTCCCTACTGTGTCACTTAAAAAGCTGTCATTATTTTTCATCATTGTTGCCTCCTAGTCAGTCGCGTCACCCATCGTTTTCTCTATAGGATCCTTGTAAAGCCAACAGCCACATTTATGCCAGCTGGCAATAAGTGATTTCCAAAATGCTGTTGACTGGCCCTGTCTGGAATAACTTGGGCTTTCCTCTCTTCTCCCATGTCTCAGAAAAGAGCTCTTCCGCATTTCACTCCAATAGGGTGTATGTGATGATGATAACAACAAAAACAAACAAATACATCAAAACCATTGCTTGACATTTTGCCATACAAACACAGACAATTTTTTGTATAGGACTGAGGAACAATACACCAGCATTTCTACAGATGAACGTGTGAAAAAAACGGAGTGTTTTGCATACCAGACTAAAAAGAACAAAAATATTGAAACTTTAATTTTAAATATACTCTAAAATAATTATTTCGGCCACAGGGAGGCTTACTGGTTTCTACATATTCAAGCTGCTTACTGCTGGACTCTGTTCAAATAAACCGTCTGGATACTTTACAACTGACAAGATATTACTGTGTGATTCTTAGGCCTTGGTAACTTTGCCTTGTCTTTAATAAAATTCCAGAGAAATAATAATATCCATTGATACAGTTGATTTGTATATGCTTAGTTGAACTGAACAGCTGCCTGGTATTAATTCTCAAACCTTGCGCATTTTCTGAGTTTGAGAGCAGTTCTTCTCTCCATGGAGAGTCACCTCTCAAGGGTACTGTTTTTACTACAGCCTTTATGATTTCATATTGCTTCATGCCACTCCAACTTGCTGGGTGTTGATGCGCAAGGCTTCCTCTGGCCTTGCAAAAAATCACTTTTATTTAGAAATATGTTCAGCTTATGGAAGACATTAAAGTCAAAAAGGAAAAAGAATTCTCGTGGTGGAATTTGATTGTCACATTAATCTCAAAGCAAAAAATGTCTTTAAAAGGGCAGTGTTTGGATCTGATTTATTAAACTTCCTAATAGCAGTTACATCCACAAGATTAAATGCCAAAAGTTTCTCTTTGAAGTCAGTTATTTGTTACTTCTATCATTGCCAGTATATAAAAATCTCGGATGAGTTCAGGACTCGACTGTACTAAACACTTTTCTGATGTAAAAAGCCCTGCCCCACAGAACTTCCAATCCCAGAATGGTGTGTCAAGCAGTTTACGAAATATGAGCATTCTTATTGAAAGGTATTCACTTAAGCCTAGCTTACTTGAAAATTCTGAGTTGGTTTTGGCACCTAGGCTAGGGGAGCAAAGCAAGTGGCTAGTCATCCTGGAATGCACATATAATCAATGGACTGGTTCCTACAGAGTGTAATTTAGTTAGTGTAATTGGAACAAATATAGCATTTCATTTCCCCTCATCTAAAATGGGATTATTCATAATGTAAAAATATTAAACTTTGCAGAGAGGGTGCCTAAATAAGCGAGCTTAACAAAAGGAAGAAGAAGGCATACAAAGCAGTGCGATCATGGAAATAGTTGGAATGCTCTGTTGGTATTGCTTGTTTGGTATCCCCTTGAAAAGTTTTGTTCATACTTTTGTGCTTGCTTTGCTTACTGAACACTTTAGGAGGAAGTTAAAAAAAGAGGGGAGTGAAGAAGTTAGAGGACGAGGAAATAAGAAAAGATAAAGACTGAAAAGAGTGGAAACAAACAAGAAAAAATGATGTTGATACAAAGGAAAAGAAGGAGAAGGCTGGGAAAAGAGATGTCATGTAAGCACACTAGGAGAAGGTAAGCATATCACCACTCTAGCCAGGTGTGTATCTATCAGATTAAACTCCTTTATGAAATTTATATGACCATCTTTGGAGTCCAGTTGTTCAGGGAAAAGGGAATGCATGAAGCTTAGCAGTTCTTTTGTCAACTGACCTGCTTCACGTGAAGGAGGCACAGGATCTGTCTAGTTCCCAAGGCTGCTGGATTTTACTTGTGTGCAGCTGAATGAGGTACCATATGGTGCTTCTGAAGGCTGCCTTGCAGTCAAGCGTGAGGAGAGGACTGATGCCATTGTACCTAAAACACAATTGATGCCACACTTGAATCTGGAAATTACATGCAATTACACGCAAGACATCCCGAGAACAGACTTTCCCTCCTGTGACCTATCACCAACTTCCACATCTCTCGGTCTCCCTCGCCCTACCTGCACAGCACACACTCCCCTCACGGACTGACTGGCTGGCTTAGTTTCCTTTAGACCTGATGTGCTGCCATGGCCTGCACCGTCTCCTCACACAAGAGAATAATCACGGATTGCTGGTCCACAGTGAAGATGCGCAAAGCCGGGTGCATTATTTACCTCACGGAGAATCGCGCTGCTAAACCTCCCCCACACTGCCCATCTCTCCCGATTTCTTTCAGCTGTGTCAGGGCACAGGTGCTTTAACACCCAGCAATGTACCGGAGCGCAGCGACCGCTGAACCCATTAGGGACAGAGCGCCGGCACCCGGACCTGCGGCGGGTCAGCCGCAGCCTCGCCCTCCTCTCCCTCAGAGTGCCGGCGCTGAGCCGCGGGATCCTCTCAGGGCCCCGGAAGAGCGCGCTGAAACTTTCCCAGCCCGCGGCGCGGGGGGAGCTGTGGCGGCCCGGCCGCGCTCACCTTCCTCTCCCACCGCCCCCAGCCCGGCCCGGCCGCCTCCCGCCCCACGGCCCAGGTGCTGCGACGGGCGCTGCCCCGCTTCGCCGCCCGCAGCCACTCGCTGGGGCCGCCCTGGAGGCCGCTGTCACTCTCCCCCCCCCCCCCCCCCCCCCCCCGGCGGCGCTGGGGAGGGGTCCGGGCGCGCATCCCTCTGCTTAGGTGAGGGATGGAGAAGGGAGGCGAGAGAGGTGAGCTATGTGCAGCAGGAGCTGGATGCTAAAACCAGCGCCTGTCAGAGCCATTCAGGAGGGGTTTTATCTTCTTTATAATGGAATTGATGCCCTTGCGTGCCTTAGCAAAACAGACATCTCGAAGGGATGCCTCTGAATGAAAGCAACAACTTCTAGGACTATATTCTTTCCTCCTAATACCTCAAAGAAAGCAGGAAAAGGAAACGGCAAGCAGGCATAATTAGGTAAGCATTACCCATTAGGAAGGGGATGGAGCTATCAAGTCGATTTCCATTTCCTTCTTACTTTGCATGCCTGATTTCTCCTCCTCTCCAGGAGGTGGTGTGTGAAGTAGGTCTCTCCTTAGCTTGGGGAAGTAAATAATCAGAACATGATGCGCTCTCCAGCGCTTCCCAAAGCTTTCCAAATCTGGACTAAGCTCAGGAGTTTGCAACATCTTCACAGGTCTGAGCTTTCCAGCAACCACAAGGCCTCACAGGGACTTAATTTCCACCTTTGCACTGGGGAAGCAAGGGGAGGTGGGCAGCAGGGCTTGTATATTCTCAGAGTGACTGCTTGTACATATTTCTCTCTGTTTTACCTGTTTCTGCATGGAAAGAAGAGAACTTCTTGTCTGCTGGTTGCTTCCCGGCGTAAACTGGGCGTCTGCAGTGTGAAACTTCTGCTGCACAGGGAAATACAGTAGGGATGAGCCCTTCCAAATCATCATCTGACCCACACCTACCTGAATCCCTGTCCCTGGAAGCGTTAACAAACTCACGTAGAGTTTGTTAGAGGCGGCCGCTGCGTGTGGGGGGGCGGGCGCGCGGCTCTGTTTTGAGTAGCGGAGCAAAGCGCGGGGCTGGGCGTGGCTGTCTCCGCGCCGCCCGTCCTCGCCGCAACTTCCAGCGGCGGCACGGGGGGCTCGGCAGATTTGTTCCGGGCGGACCCGCTGTACTCCAGCCCCGCGGAGTCTCCGCGCCTCACCAACAGCCTCGTCAACAGTTTCCTCTCCGCCGGCAGCGGCGGGGCCGGCGCAGGCGGCGGAGGCAACGAGTATAAGATGATCGACCTGCACGGGGTGAAGGCCTCGTTCCTCGTGGAGGGGCAGGAGCTGATCTGCTTGCTGCAGGTCTTTGATCCCTTCCTCAAGCACCTGGTGGGAGGGCTGCACACGGTCTACACCAAGCTGAAGCGGCTGCATATATTGCCCGTGGTGTGCACGGTGGAGCAGGTCCGCATCCTGCGGGGGTTGGGGGCCATCCAGGCCGGCGTCAACCGCTGCAAGCTCATCACCCGGAAGGGCTTCGAGCCTTCGTACAACGACTGCACCAACGCGAGGTGAGCAGCCGAATTTCGCGCTTCCTCAGGCCGCTGGGGGCCGGCGGCCCGGGGGGAGCCGTGCCCGTGGCGGGGGTAACGGGTCCCGTGTCTCCGCTCCCCGGGGCTCCTGCGGCGGGAGGTGGGGGAGTGCCCTCCGAGCGCTGCGCGCTGCGGGCCGGGGCGCGGGGCCGGGGTCGGCGGTGCCGGCCGGGCGGTGACCCCGCGGCAGTACCGACGTGTACTGCGGGATCCCCGCATCCCCCGGGACCGCCGGGCAGCGGAGCCGTTCCGCGCGCCCGTCTGCAAACGTTTCCCTTAGCAGCGAGAGCGGAGTTCCCGTTTGCGCTGCGCACAAATAACAAAAGTTTCATCCATGTTTTTTTTCCGCTGGAACTCTCGGTTCTCCTCAGGATCCCTCGGCCCCCGGGAGGGTGGGCGCGGGCTGCGGCTGGCGACTCCCGGCCGGTGCCCGCGGGAGAGGCGGGCGGCGGCTGGCAAACTGTTGCCGATTACCGAGGCGGAATGACGGTGCGTCACGCAGTTGAGAGTGCTGGTGCGGCCGCAGCCGCTGTCCTGGCGAGCCCGGAGCGGGAGGTATTCCTGGGAGATCCCTGCTGGGTCCTTCGTACTTGGGGTTGCAGTCCTTATAGCTGCTGCCTTTAGAAATGATAATGATCTAATAAAAACCCTCTCGGAGCTCAACAGAAACACCAAGTGCGGTGGGGTCGGATGCGAGGCAGGGTGTATGGCAATGACATGCGTAGTTCAGCAGTTCGTGCGGTACCTCCTTAAAAACATTTGCATTTCAGTGTGCTCCTGGTTTCAGCCTGGCAGGAAACTTTTCGTTATCAAGGTGGTTTCGCAGAGCTTTGAGCCCGGTGTCAGCCGTGCAGCATGCAGGTATTTGTTAATTTTGGTTTTCGTGTCACTGCTTCTGGCTGCTCAGCACCGAACGTTTTGGGTGGGGTGTTTTTAATAACACCTTCAGCGCGCGCTGATTTGGGGCCTGATCCTGTTCTTGCCGCTGGGAGCTCAGGCGGGAGCAGACCGGACGTCCTTTCGTGACTAGCAGTATTTGTTTCGTTTCGAATCATTTTATGTTACAGGTGACACTCGAGGGAAGCTTGCACTCAATTCCTAGGCATGTTTATTTGAAATACCTGCGTTTTCCCGTGCTCGCGTTGTGTTTCTGTGGCACCTTCTCCCGCTGCCTGTTTCAGTGTCGTGCACCTCTGTGGCATCATAACCACTGCCTTGTTAAAATGACAGTGTTAAAAGTAAGGTCTGAGGCTAATGCATTTAAATAAAATTAATGTAGGATTACTAGGGGACACACTTAGCATGTAGATGCTTCTCTGAAATATTCCTGAAACCCGACTGGCATGAAGGTTGCCCATTAAAGAAATAAGTCTTTTTAGTTTCTGTGACTGTGCTGAAGTTTTTCTTTGGGGAAATAGGAGATTTTACTTGATGATCCAGCCTTTAGATGCAGTCTGATTTCTTCTGTCTTTCAACCAATGATTTAAAATCCAGAAAGGCTGGCTGTTAAATATTCAAAGCTTGTCTTTCATAGACTTAAGGCATGATAGGATAACAGAATAAGTAATGCAAAGAGCAGTTGAGAGGGGAGGCCAGAGGAACTGTGTGTGAGGAGCTGAGCAGTGCTCTGAGAGTGGGTCTGAAAGGAGCAGTCAGTGGAAGGAGCACTTGGGCAAAGGCTGAAGATCTGGCAAGGGCATCCAGTAGGTCAAAACCAAGTCTCAGTGGATTCAAAGCTCTCAAGTGAGCGCATTCAGCACGTGTGTAACCTGCCTAGTCACAAAAACACTATGTGCTTTTTTACCTGTTCAGGAGCACCAGATTCTCTTACATTCCCTAAAATGTTTCTTGTTTATTGAAACATCACTCAGTCATGGTTTATATCTCTTTAAATGCAGCTGGTTCGAATAACCTGCTGATTTTGTGTTCACAGTTTCAGGTGTAATGCATGGTGTTATCAGCACACATGAAACTTCTCTCAGGTGTCATAACTTAATGTTAGTTGTATTCCATCATGCTAATTGAATGCTTAATATGTCATTTTATTTACAGTTTTTTTTCCTTGCCTGATTGGTACTGGTGGGAGAGAATGTTGGCTAAACCTAGCTAAATACATGAGTGAGCTAATTTTTGTTCACTGTGAGGTGACCTAAGAACCACTGCAGTGCATCTTGCCAAGCAGATAAATCACAGTACCACTGTTACGGCTATACATACAATATTTAGGGTCTGTACCTGGGAAGTTAAGTCTTGGAAAATATCTTTTAGAAGCAAACCCTTGGATGTGTATTGTTCTGCTGCGTGACTCAAGCATTACTTCCAACTGAGAATGTTGTACATTGCTTTTTTAGTGTGTGTGTGTATATATATTAATTTATATTTATATATGTATTTGCATACTGCAGAAGGTAAACTCGAGCTGCCAGAAAAAGCAGTAAGAAATGCTACCTAGCATTGTTTTCAATGTTAGTTCACTTCTGAAAGTCAACATCTGTTATGTTAGTGTACACTTTCTTATGTTTCTGTTGCAGTGTTAACTCTCAATTACATGTAGTTGAAAAAGAAGACAAGTTCTACTGCTTTTGCTGTGTTGAGTTTATGAGCTTTGTGGACAAGCTCAACTAAGAGCTGCAGAGAAATACTATACCTGCAAGTGAATGTTTTTTGTTTGTCCTGTGTATGTAACACCTGTAAACAGAATGTTCCTAACTTTGATTATCGTTAGAAATCATCATCTAACCTAATCTGGAAGCAAGGTTTGTAAAATGAAACTAACTGTTCATTTCATTACAAGCAGTAGCATTAAGTGAAGAGTGAGTACAATGTATTTAGACAGTTTAATTACTAATTTGCAGTACCTTAGAAGACTACTTAAATTATGGACACATGCTTGATTTTAGTAGTAAAGCACAACAATTACTTAAAGCAGAAAACTATAATGAGGTATTACTTAAAACTGAAATTTAAAACCATAGTGAGAACATTTTTATGATGGTAAATGTGGCAATCCTTAAAATAAGGATTTCCTGAAATCCTTAAGGTTCTGGTTCTGCCACGGTTCCACTGCAGAATTTCATCTGCCATGAGGTCAAAAGGACAAAGCAATCTCCAGCTTTGCACAGGATCCAAAGCCTTCACGTTCATTCCATCTGCTCCGTGTTAGAATCATTACACCATAGAATACTCAGGGTTGGAAAGGACCTTAAGATCATCCAGTTCCACCCCCCCTGCCGTGGGCAGGGACACCTCCCATTAAACCATGCCACCCAGGGCTATGTCCAACCTGGCCTTGAACACCGCCAGCGATGGGGCATTCACAACTTCCCTGGGCAACCCATTCCAGTGCCTCACCACCCTTACAGTAAAGAATTTCTTCCTTATATCCAATCAAAACTTCCCCTGTTTAAGTTTGAACACGTTACCCCTTGTCCTCTCACTGCAGTCCCTCATGAAGAGTCCCTCTTTCATATTATTTTTCTTCTCTCTATTGCATCTCCATCTCTACGTGCATAGAGTTCCTCTGCTTGGATCTGGTTGTGACTGTAACAAATGGGAACCTAGCTGAGAGTTGATTCCCTGTCATGACTGAGAGACATAACATGGTACAGTTTTGTCACAGTGTATTGGGCACAGTCCATATGTGTATGCTCATGGTGACTGTCTGTCGGAAAGAGGCAGGAAACCATGAGAATGTGGCTGTTCTATGAGCTTTCCACTTGGGCGTGCCAGGATGCCTGGCCAGCGCTCTCGGTGCAGCCAACACTGAGATGATGAGAAACTGCATGGCCCCATGAATAAACAGTGACAGCTGGCATAAAGCCCGTTGTGTTTCTAAGGGTATAAAAGCAGTAGCCTCTTGTAGCCAAATCCGCCTATGGGTGAATGCACCACATAGAAACTTTCCCAATTGCCTGAGACTCCCGGCATCGGCTGCAGTGGGGCTTCCCAGCTGAAGTGTGGGCCTGGAGGACAGTTTGGTGGTGACTGGTGATGTGTTTCTTCTTAATCTCTGCTCTCTCTATGCAGTATGGATTTGATGCATTGCTAATTGTCCTCCATACTTTACTTATCTACATATACACAATTTGTTTTATTGTACTTACTTACTGTATAGAAATATCTACCGGTTCACTTTACTGTGCTTGTTTGCTTTAGTGTGCTTGTTTAATCCACTGTGCATGTTACACAGCTAGTGTGTGATCGTTTTGTTGAGTACCCTGCCTGTCAGCAGAGCACTAGTGTACCCAGCACCCTCCCTGCCTCTCTTACAGGCGCCAGGTCCTGCTGCATTCCCCAGGGTGGAACTGGACATCTACAAAAAAGGGGCTCCCATGTACACGATGGAAGCAAAAGCAGCCTTGGAGGAGACAAAAGAGTGAACCCAGGGCCAGCAGATTACCGCCCAGGAAAGGTAAGGCAGCCTGCCCACCTCTCCTCCTCTGCTTTACAGCTACCAGCCTTTGAGCACGTCCACCTTCTGTTGGGGCTTCTGAGAACACATGACCACCTTAGTGGAGTGACTAGGCACAGGACAGCAGGCCTGCCCCCCTGCCTCGGCACAAGGCTGAGCAGAGGGAGGCCAAGGAACACATCTTTGCCTCTCTACTGTCTCAGCTATTGAAAACTGACATGCGCTCACACATCACGAGCTGTTCAGAAGGCATAAGCAGATCCTGGATCAGATCTTTCTCACGCACTGGGGATCAACTGGCAGAGCAGGGGCATCCACCATTGTCTGGCTGGGGCTAGAAGGGCTCTGGACTTGGAGCCAATTCCAGTGCCAGCTCAGCTCCAGCCATGAGCTTGCTCTGCCACATGGTGTGGGCATGTCACTCCAGTTTGCATCAGAGACTGGTCTTTCCTTGGAGTGACCGTCTAAAACCCCTCAAGGGATGTATTTTATCTGCCTCTTAGCCCCGTCTCTCTTGCCTTTACCACTAGCAGTGTCCTAATAACACTAGCGGTTTCAAGCATGCCACTGGGACAGGGCGACTTTAGCTAAAGGTGCTGTCATGGTTTAAGCCCAGCTGGTAATTCAGAACCACACTCACTCACTCTCTTCCCCCCGGCCCCGGCTCCTGGAGGGATGGGGATGAGAAGGGAAAGAATGTAACTCCCATGGGCTGAGATAAGAGCAGTCCAGTAACTAAGGTATAACACAAACCACTGCCGCTAGCACCAATAATGATAAGGGGAATTACAAGGGGAGAGAATACAATTGCTCACCACCCACCGACTGATACCCAGCCGGGCCTGAGCAGCAATCTGGGCCTCGCGGGTGACTCCCCCCAGTTTCCCCTGGGGCGGCTGGGGGATCTGTGCCCCCGTGCGGGATGGAGGGATGTGGGCAGGGGGAAGGAAGGGCAGCGCAAGGGATGTGACCACAGCGGGTCGCAAAAGGACCCGCTGCGATTCTGCCGCCAAGGGCAGGAGGCGCAGGGCGTCCAGTGCAATTACTGTAAATATTTCAAATCCTTTGTTTCAACTGAGGAAAACCATTACACTCGATCTTAGCACAGGTCTTGAAGTAGAGTCTCTGGATGGAGGTGTGTAGAGCTATCTGAAGTTATCTTGTTTGATAGATAAAGTTAAAAGTTTAGCTGAATTTTCATAGCAAATTGTACAATATATTGAATAGTTACATTAGGTAACCATAAGGAAACTATTTTTGTGAGCTTTTGAATGTATTATCTGAATATAAGAATTATTCATCGATTTTCTCTATTTCCTTTATATGTTTTTCATAAATAATGTTTCGGTTCCATCTTCAGTGTTCCATATTTAAGGCACTGTTACAGAGTACAGTCTGCTGTATTCAGTTCATTTTGTCCAATTTTTCACGTCCAGCCTAGAAAATTCAAAGCCAGAGCTCTGACACATCAATCACACAATCAGCTAAATTAGGCTACTCCAGTTGGTTTAACTGGCAACTTTCAAGCATGAAAAACAAAGCAGCAAGGTTTTAATGGTTTCAAGTCTCCAAAGTGGATCATAATACAAAATGTATTGCTCATCAGCTGGCATAGAAGGCAAGGAATGCCATATGCTTTCAGTCTCATTTGTGTTGTTTATCTTTAATACTAAACCCTAATGCAATACACTTTCTATTACCCTGCCATGTCAATCTTTTTTATGCATAAGGGGGTCAGGAAAAGAAGACAATATTGGTTTCAGTAGTCGCAAGCCAATGCAGGCTCTACTAATTCCAGGACAGCTGAGAGCTATGGAGTAGTAAATTACTTTTTTCATGCATGAATTAGAAAGCACATAGTTAACAGTACAGTCAAAATACTTGTTTGCATGGCTAGCTATATGCTTGAAGTTAATGTTTAGAAAATTTGAAAAGAAACCAGCAATAGCTCAACCATACATATGAGCAACTCAAGTTTCAAAGTATCAATGCAATAGTTAAGTCCAGCATATGTAACAATAGGTTAACTAGTAGCTGGAGAAGGGAGTTCCTGCTAGAGGGCACTGCAGCCATAGACTTAGAATACTTTTGCACTTGCAACGGGAGAGGAGTGACAATGCTTTGGTGACAGTGAGACCCTCACTACAAAGCAAGAAGTCAGTGCTTATGAAAAGCCAGACTCCACCTGATCCTACTCAGTGGTTCCCATATCCTTAGCAGGTTGGTGTTTTCTTTACTCACGCTCAGTACGTACACATACAAATATCTGTGCGGAGAAAGCAGCAATTAGCTTTAAACTGTAAAAGGCAAAATATTTTATTCCAAACAGATTATGGATTAATAACACTAATCTCATCTTTGAAGTTAAAGATGAAGACACAAACACATTCACCTAACTTTCTGAGGATCAATTTTCCCTTACATTATCCTGTTGGTCATCAGCTTCCTCTTCTTTATGAGATGGTGGAGGTTACTTCTTGATGACAAGTGTTTTTCTAAGTCTGTATGCTACAGTTACCTTATAGAAGGTGTTAAGATTGCTGCTTTGCTACTTTTACCTTTTACTGTCTGTGTAGATTTTGAAGGACTATTTTTGATTCTGTTGCAATCTCTTTTAGTCCTCTATCTTCCTCTGGACCTGAACTACCCATTGTGAACAAGAAAGATGCTGCAATATGACATGAAAAGAGCTTAGAGAGGGCAGTTTGCCAGCTGGCCACTGTCCTGAAAACTCACTGGGAGAACGACAGAAGGCAGCAAGCTGAATGGTTAGAAAGAGTCATGGAGGAAGACAGAAAATGCAGCTTAATAGAGATGCTGCAGAAACTAAAGCAGGAAACAGAACAAACTGAATAAATCTGATGATCACCAGGAAAATGGTCTCCTAAAACTGTACTCAAACTCCAGACCTAGGAAATCAATCTTGAATCACAAAACCAGTAAATGTCTGGTAAGGAAATTGGAAGAGACTGTTGAGCACATCAAGGTCTGTGTGTTTGAATGATGGAAAACTGGCAGATACAGAATCATAGAATGGTTAGGGTTGGAAAGGACCTTAAGATCATCTAGTTCCAACTGCAACTGAATTAGGAGAAAAAGAGTTAAAAAGAAAAGCAGATTTTGCTGAAGAGGAGCACATTAATTATCTTCTAGAGAGAATTAAGTACCTGCAGTCTTAAAACACTTTGAACACAGCTGCAAGGGGACAAGGCCAGAGAAGCAACTGCTTTGTTCTCAGTTAAAACATAAAATAAAACTAAACAAACGCACAAAAATACCCAAAAAAACCAAAAACACACCCACAAAACAAGCAAACAAAAAACCCCACAAACCCAGGGCACCAGGCATTTTCTGAATGGTCTGTTTTAGTTTAGAAAAAGCAAAAAAAAATAGAAATTAAAATGCAAATAAAATACAAATCCTAGCCCTCCTTATGTATCTGTGAAGTATGCATCAGCTGAATAATTATAGTTGTCAAGTATGCTTTAATATTTTCTACCTAAAATGAAGACCACAGTCTAAAACATTATTCTTGGTAAGAGGACACATTTGCAGACAAAGAGGACTTTCAAAGAGCTTGCTACAGTTGTCCCAGAGAGTTAGAGCTACCTAGTAAAAAAATCTTGGCTTTGATGATAGGCACTAGTCTTACTCTTGGAGGCTATGACAGCATTTCGTGCACGTTTTACAATCTTCTCTACTGCATTAAGATCACTACCTAAGAAAGATTTCACTACAGGTAAATGTGCTAAGACATAGATTAAAGTTTTGTTAACCAGATTAATGTATTTCAGAGTCATCCTTGCAGGGAAAGCCTATGTTAATTGTAGATAAAAATATTTATATAATTTTAAAATTAAATTTCAAATAGTGAAGCAGGAATAAAATTCTTTCTAGAAAGTTATTTTATTCTTAATCTTAAAGTGACAATACTAAATCTTGCCCAGCTGAGAAGCCTTAAAGATTTTGTGTTGCTTTAAAAAAGTCCAATACCAAAAACTAAAGTTCACTTTTTGAGAAAATATTTAATTCTTGGTGTAAAATCTTCGCAGCTGTAGAATTTATCAAGATCCTTGGCAAATATTTAATAATTGTCTTCACTTTAGAATTTGCTTATGGTCTGAATTTATGTAAATTCAACTTCTGCCTAAGGGGCCATATCATCCAAGAACCACAGAACAGCTGAGGTCTGAATTGACCTCTGGAGATCACCTACTCCATCTTGTCAGCTAAAGCAGGTTACCCAGGACTGAATCCCATTAGGTTTTCAATTTCACCAAGGACTGTGACTCAATAATTTTTCAGGGCAACTTGTGCCAGTGACGGACCCCCATCATAGGGGGGAGGAAGACCATAAATGAAAAAGTATCTTTTTTTTTTTTAATGGAATTTCCCATATTCCACTTTGTGACAGCAAACTCTTCTCCTGTCACTGAGTACCACTGTGAAGAGCCTGCCTCCAGACGTTATTGTCTCCCGTTCAGTAAGTAAACACATTGATTAGATGCTACTGAGCCTCTCCCACTCCAGGTTAACCAGCCCCAGCTCTCAGCCTCTTCTAGTGTGCTCTACTCCTGTAGTTATCTTTCTGGCCTTTTGCTGTTCCTGTCCAGTATGTCCATGTCTCTCTCGAACTGGGGAGCCCAGAAGTGGAGATGATGCTCCAGTTGTAGTCTCACCAGTGTGTTCATATAGTGCATATATATGTGTTTATATACCAGAACAAAAAGGTCAAGAATGTTTTATCCAGTGTTGTCCATAGAGGTTCACCTAAGCTTGCTCTCTTCTGCATTTATCTAAGGCAGTTACAAAAAGAGCTTTTGTCTCTTAAACTCTTGACAGCTCAGCTGAGCTGAAGATTTTTGTTGTCTGTTGCTTTTAGATGGCGCATTTAATCTCCATTTCTTCTCTAAAACCATTTTTTTAATATCTTTAAAGGATGAGTTTCTGTTATTCCTGAATTCTGCTTTGCTGCCTGGCTTCAAGAGCTGTATTCTCTGAGGAGAGATTTTTAGCCCTGGATGGGCACAGGCATTGTCTCTACTGTTGTGGCAATAAATAGAAGCACTAGCAGGTGCTTGTTTGGCATTTGTTTGGCCTTTAAAACAAGAGCCAAGAGGGATCAGCATCCCTAGAATTTTAAAATTCCCAAATCTTCTAGCTCTTTGATAATCTGCAATTCTAGTGTGCCCAAAGTTTCAATCCTGACACCTTTCTGGAAAAGAAGCTGGATAAAGAATTCATACGCTTCCAAGGCCATTCTCTGCTTTGCAAACCTATCCTCATTTTTATAAATAACCACATATTTATAAAAGACTAAGCATTCAGGAGCCATCTGTTCTTCAGTCTGCTCCTTGCCACTTTGGTGTCATGGACCAAACAAAGTAGCCATCCTGAATACAGGGGCTTTATCAGACTTGGATGTATACAACCAGTTACCACCTCACCTGAACTGCCTTGGCAGTTTGAAATGCAAATAGTTGCTAGAAATAGAAACCAATACAGTTTCTAGGAGTAGAAACAAATACAGTTTCAGAATTCTTTTCTCCAGAGAAGTGAA
Source organism: Amazona ochrocephala (assembly GCA_039720435.1). NCBI lineage: Eukaryota > Metazoa > Chordata > Aves > Psittaciformes > Psittacidae > Amazona > Amazona ochrocephala. Next base: position 108,337,959 of record CM077909.1, read on the forward strand.
AGAAAAAAGCTTGACATTAAAGATCTTCTTTAATTCAAATTTTGATTGTATATTGCCGTGAGTCTGTGTCTGAGTGACCTGGATATCACTGTGAGCAAATTCTCAAGAGGAAGCCAGAGCAAGCTTTGGGAATGTCCTTCTTTATAGTATCAAAGTACTGGGAGTAAAAGTAAAATTATATCTACGTTTTCACTGATGCAGTTTCCAATTTCTGTAAACCCCCAGGTGTTGAAGGTTACTATTACTCTCATGAAAGTCCATTCCTCCTGCTGGTTTTGATTTTTCTGACTCACAGAAGGTGTATTTATGTCCACCCAAATTAAGTAACAGAAGAACCCTCCCTAGTATTGCCATCATTTTCTCATTTGCCGATCTTTTGGACTAATTTCTCAGGATAGGTTAGACCACCCCAGCCACCACTGTTCTCGGATATGTGCAGTCAGAGAATGAATATGGACAATTCTTAAAAATTTTAGAATTATCTTCTTCCCAGAAGAACCCTCTGGCTTTGTTGGAGTTTTTTAATACTACTCATTAGTTCCCTGGGGTTCTTCTGCTTATTAACCCAGTGCTTTTGAACATGGAATGGATACTTTTGCCAAAAACGTTTTGTCATCTTGCAAAGCAAGATCTAAGGAAACTGAGAGAAAACGCCTTTTTATTTCCCCAGTATGAGACACTTTCTGTTTGTTTGCTTATGCAACCTAACCTTTCCTTCCTAAGAGCTGTGGCAACCATGGGAGAGAAAAGTGAATCTCTCATGAGAAGTTAATAGAAACAAGATTTATTTTCAGTCACAGCAGAACTGGGAATTTCTAGCATCCTTTGATGCTTCTGCAGAGTGGCTGGCTCACTTACAGGACCTCTGCACATTTTACATACTAGCTACCAAGAAAAGGTCTTCTGACTGTTTGTACTTTTGTTTATGTTAGATCTCGTTAGCCAGACAAAAACATCTTTTGAAGTTAGAAGCCTGGAAACCGTAAGACCACTCCAGCTTTCAGTGCCCCTTTGGATCCTGTGCTTTAGCACTGCAGCTCTCAGCACCGAGCCAGCTTTCCAACAGTACACTAGAGAGCATAAAGAGGATCCTTTTTTTTTCCATTAAAGTCACTAACTACTCCTGTTCAACAGTTTTCTGGACAGCAACTATGAAACTCTTTATGAGGCTTTGCAATTTACAGTGTCTGATACATCAATTTCAGCTGTTGTTTCCTGATGTTACTGCCTTACATCCCTCTCTTTCTTTTCAGGGATTTCAATTTGCTTTACTAGCAGAAAAAAATGTACTGAAGAGATAAAATATATTATTATGCCACCATATAAATACGCGATGAGCCTGCATCTTGAATGTTGCATGCGGCTCTGGTCCCCACAGCTCAGTAAAATTATAAAAAAATTTAAAAAAAAAAAAAAAAAAAAAAAGAAATAGTAGATATGCTGATGAATGATGCAGAACTGTTCCAAGCAAGAAACCAATTAAACAGACTAGTATTCCTCAGCTTAGCAACAGATGCACAAGCTGTGTTTGCTATATGTACACTCACAACACCGTATTCCCTTTCTAAACCAGGGCTTCTAGTATAGCACAGTACCTATTTAAAAATTATATCTAACAAATTCTACATGACATTTCCTTGAGGGACATGAATGCCATACAAACCTCTGAAAACATTTCTAATTAAAAGCAAAAACTTGGCCCTTTGCATTCAAGATCTCATATTAATTGGAACGTACCATTAGTCATACAATCAATTCATTTAATATTCATTTCACTTTACTGTGGGTCTTATAGAATCTCTTAGCTTTCTGACATCCTTCTATTCTCATCAGTTCATCTCTCTAATGAAGTCACTTAGGATTTCTTTGTACAGGGTTTAAAGCAAGAAAATCAACCTTTGTCCTGGCTCAGTACACAGTGTTCTAGTGAGAGCTAAGAATTCACTGAATGTTAATGACACTTATAATCTACTGTGTTGTCCTCTGAGTAGTGAAAAAAAAAATGACCTTCAAATGAGTACAGTCCCTAGGTTGTTCTATTTTACATTTCCATCAATGTATATATTACTTTGCACACAAAGAGTTGTGAAAATTAAAAAGTATTTACTAAGAAAGATATGAGTAGCCTGGAGGTAAAAACATACAATGAGTTAGAAAAAGTGGTACATGAACAGATCTAGTTTAATGGATCTATCATCTTGTCATTTGTCATCTTTCTCCGAGCTCATTAACAAAGATTCCAGCAAAGTGCAAATGTCTGAAATAATTTTAATGGGAATTGACGAAGCTTAAGAGAGATTGTTCTAATTGCTTTGAAATAGGGCTAAGTTATAACATTGCATGTCTGCCTATTTTGGAGGAATAAAGTGGTAGCTTCATATAACATCTAAATAAAGCAATCTACATAAAACATCATTACTATTCTCAGAAGGAAGGGATTTTCATCATAAATACCTTGAAATCAGTGCAGAAAGCTGGCCATTTACTAAATACAGCATTACCAGTTTACAAATACAGCTGCTGACTCAAATAGAACAGGTGGTAATAAACAAACCCATCTGCTATCATACGCCACAGGTAAAATTCACTTATGTTTGAGTCTGGGAATTATTACAATCAGTAGAAACATTTTTAAAGATGGGGGGTTTCCCCTTGTAACACAATATTTCATTTATAAAATGTAACCTTTCATGAGACCAAAACAGAGGTCAAGTCAACAAGACGACTATTTGATGCTGAAAGATCCTGAGTGGATAACATAAGTCATCTAAACACAAACCTTTCCAGTTTCTACCTAAGCAAAGATGTGAGCCTGTTAAGAACAGCATTCATTTAATTCTTGAAGATTTCATTCATGCCATACAAATGAGATGAATCCTTTAAGATTCAGAATCATTACAAGTTCTCTGTCTTTCATGCCTACAAACTTGCGGCTATGAACCCACTTAATTTCTACACCATCCCCCACCAGAGGCAGCAATGAATAACACAAGATAATTATAATACTCTCTTCAGTCAGTCTTTGTTATTTTAACTATATGGAGACTGGTGGTTTTGACATTATAAGCATGAAATACAAATTTTACTATAAAGAGACCTGTCTTCCCCTTCATGGTTACATACAGCCACAGGCATGGGCATTTAGTCTAATTTTTCAAACAAAAGTATTCATTAGAGACTGCAGTGATAGGACAAGAAGTAATGAGTTTAAACTGAAACAAGTTCAGGTTAGATATGAGGAAGAAGTTCTTTACTGTGGACATTCTTACACTGGCACCAAATCTTAAATAACCTGAAAATTCTTCAGTAATTACTGGCTTAAAACATACCAAATGCTTCATGTTATACTACACGAGTCCTTCACATAATTATCATTAAAATGTAGTTAGGAAAATGCATGCAACTACTTCAGAAAAATTCCTTGGTGTTGCAGTGCCTCTCTGACATAGACGTAACTTTATATGAAGGCTTTGCAAATCTATATACTTAATTTAAGCCTATTCAACATTTTCCAGCATCCAACTACCTGCTACTTCCTTAATCTCACAAGTGCTTTTTTTTCTTAAAATCAGACTGGACACTAACCAATTGCATGTATGGATCTGACTTCTGCAGAATTCCTTACTCTCCTGTTTGTGTTATCATCTATCAGATTCAATCTTTCTACCAAATCCTTCAGACACAGCTGAGAATGTCCAACGTGAATATTAAAGGAACTGCAGGATCTGACTGCAGTAGCTCAACAAGTATTATTATGCCAGATTATTAGTAAAGGAACTGTACATGGGACAGGACACAGAACTTCAGGCATACCACAGAACAGACCAGGCATAGTAATGATGACACCTAGACACCAATTTTATGAGAAACTGGTAGTTTGAAAATTCAAAGAATAGTAAGTTATTTATTCTGTCCCCTAATGTAAGAAAAATCTGTGATTCAATTCTAGGCAAATTTAGTCTATAAAATATGTTTCTATATATCTAGAGAACAGTCATCATCTTGAACTCTTCAAAGCTAGGTATCTCCTGTAGTGATTGTATCACTACAAAGGTGATAACCCTTTGTATTCTTTTTGATTTATACCTAGTTATTCTGAGAGAAATATTTGAATTATTTAAACTCAATAAGCTGCTGGCTATGACACAGATGGAGTCAAGATTTTCCCACAGTTTAAGTATCTGCTTTGTCTCAGCTGATATCAAGACGACCCATTTTTCTTCTGGTTTCCTCTCCAATGATTCTTTGGGCAATACCTCAGCCTTTTCAGTGAAGACCATCTCACCAACAAAGCTTACTGAAAGAATGCCAACACCAACCAAAGAAGCACAACACAAAAATGTAAAAGCCGTCTGTGTGACGCACAGGTTTTTAGGGACACTTCCACTTAGTTGAAATTCAGTTGATACACAAAGCAAGCTGAATGACTCTCTGAAGTCATTCACAAAGATATATAAAGCAAGCTGAAATACATGAAGTCAAGAAATTAACATTCACACAAAAGGTAAGGAATTATTACTGTGTTCTCAAAAACCTAATTGCATTCATCAGATTTGGTTTAGTCCTCTGCAGAAGAATGGCATGTATAGTAGGTAAAAATCAAGTTGATAAAGGAAATTAATAGAATGTTTGGGAAACAACCACAGCCTTTCAGGGCTATGCATTTTGAGCACAGGTAGACGAAAATGACATGCTCTGACCTTAAATGTAACACTATTCTTTACAGATTAGGTTATTTGTGTTAGACTTGTCAATCAAATATGGCATGAATATATTTCAGCAGCAGTGACATTTGATTAAAAATTAATGCAGTCTATTTTTTTCTTAAAGTCTCGATACATTTAGATGGACCACTATGTGTAAAGTTGTGATACTGCTTCTTAATTGTTCATCATTTTATTGCAGGAAAACCCACTCTTACTTTGCTTTTAACAGAGGGGGAGTTAAAATCAGCCCTTTGATATTAACATGTTCAAATCACAAGGCAGTTTTTCAGGTTCCTTTTACATGATGAATCCTGACTGCAAGCACTGAGAAACATTATACTTAATACTCTGAAAAAAAAAAAAAAAATCCTAAAATACTTGCATTACATGTTACAAGAAACTAATGCTTAGGAACTTCAACAATCCAGATCTGCCTAACTGGACTTCTGCCTAATGCAGCTTAAAAACCCAGGTTGTCTGTCAAAAACTGGGAGATAGACTGAATTATTTTGTCACTGTGAATGGGGTAAAGGTCTACCAAACACAGTCATTATCAGGACAGCTCCTAATTATTATTGCTTTTATATAGAAAATGATGCACTGCTCTGAAAACACTTATTTAGCAACTGCTCTTTAAATACTAGGTAAATTGTCAAAATATCAGAAATATATGGGTTTTATTTATTTGCCATTGCTTAGAAAAATTAAGTTGTAACTAAGGTAATTCTATCTCTTCACCACAATAAGAAAGCTCTAGAGCTTTGAGTCCTAATTTTCATATTTTCTCCAATATCTAAAAGGAACAGTTTCAAAGGTGCAAATAGAGCTGAAGGTATTTTATCCCAAATTGCATTCTGTGATCTGATCCCAGCTAGATAGGTCTATCTAACTGTGTCCATATTTCAGATGAAGTATTTGATGATTAAACGATACCAACAGCACTCAATATTATCTGCAGCTCCAAACTAGGAAAACTGGATTTAAAAATCTTTTGTTATTTATGCCTCTTTAAAGTAATTTCAACAATTATGATATTTTTTTAACATAGCCTTCAGAGCACAAAGAAAAAACATTTCCAATTGTTCTTTTATAGGACATTTTTAATAGCAGTATGTAATTATTTTACTGTATTTAAAATGTTATATATATATGTAGTGTGCATATTAGGCAATTTGCGTGTATCATCTTCACATATGCAATCAAATTTGTTTGAACCTGCATAACCAGTTTTCACTCTCTCCTGAAGTCACCAATTTGAAAGACTGCTTTTCTTCATTCCTCATGGTTAAATAAAATTGTGGAAATAATAATTTTCATTCCAAGATTCTGACCGAAATTAGAGATATCTAGTGCTTTTTAATTTTTCAACGCAACATATAGCCTACCTCTCAAATTACAGCTAAATTTTATGTCTACAGTACTCCACCATTTTGATCTTCAAAATCTAACCTACCTTTTCTGTCTTTATCAATTTTAAGAAGTTAGAGCGGTTTTAGAGATATTACACACAAGCTTATGCAGCATCCCAAAAGCAGTGTTGAAAATGAGCTTTAATTCCCAGGAAACAATTTTTTCTGCGCTTAGGAAAAAGTGGAAATATCCCCAGAAACCCATTTTAGAGTTGACTGCATCCTTTCTTCTGTCCAGAAGAAGACAAGTGTTTTTAGGAGCAGACAGCTATTTGGCTAATATTGTAGTACAGAGAGAAGAGTTAGCCTACTGTTGTGGTTTAAGCCCAGTCAGCCACGTAGCTCACTTGCTCACTCCCCCCCTTTTCCTCCCCCTACTCCCTGAGGGATGGGGAAGAGAATCAAAAGAATGTAACTCCCACAGGTTAAGATAAGAACAGTCCAGTACCTAAGGTATAACACAAACCACTGCTGCTACCACCTATAATAATAATGACAAGGGAAACAACAAAGGAAGAGAATACAGCCGCTCACCACCTGCCGACCAATACCCAGCCCGACCCAAGCAGTGATCTAACCCTTCCGGGTAACTGCCCCCAGTTTTTACATCCTGGGCATGACCTGCTGTGGCATGGGATACCTCTTTGGTCAGTTTGGGTCAGGTGTTCTGTCTCTGCTTCCTCCCGGCTTCACCTCTGCCCTGGCAGAGCATGAGACTCAGAAAGTCCTTGGTCAGAGTAAACATTACTGAGCAGCAACTGAAAACATCAGTGTTATCAGCGCTGTTCCCAGGCTGAAAGTCAAAAACACAGCACTGCACCAGCTACTAAGGAGAAAAGTGACTGCTACTGCTGAACCCAGGACACCTACTATGCCATTTCACGACTGATACTTTAACCTGTACTAGGTTTCCTACATGAACACTGTTACAAATAATTTTGGCCTTTGATTTCATTATTTTGTGTGTCACTGAACACAATGGATGGCACTGCTTTTTCATGAGGACTATATGAAGACCTGCTCTGAAGCCCTGTTCCTATACAAGATCATGTTTCATAGAATTGTAGAATAGATTGGGCTGTAAATGACTTTAAGATCATGTAGTAGACCAGCTCCCCTGCCATGCACAGGGACACCTCACACTAGACCATATCACCCAGGACTCTGTCCAGCCTGGCCTTGAACACTGACTGTTTTCAATTGCTCATGGCAGCATTGCATCTCAGTGCTGTAAGCTAGTGCTTTCCAGGCACAGGGACGCTTTTGAAGATGTGTGGACAGCAAGGCCAAGACGAGGGGAATGGGTGCTCCCTGCAGAACCATGTACCTGGCCCTGGGCTGGACCCAAGCATTGCTTGTCTGATACCAGCAGACACCAGGAGTTGACGGCCAAGGCTTTAACACCCTTCTCTACCACAGGTCCACGTAAAACATGTCTTACTGCTTTGTTAACAGTTACTTGAGCAGTTGCAGCAGCAGAGATGTGAGGTGCCTGAATGATTCCTACCATGGCAGAGAGCCTCGAGATGCAACACACTGTGCTGGGAGCGCTGGTGCTGCTGCGTGGCCGCAAGGACGCACTGAGGGAGCTGAGGGGCTGCCCCAGGCCGGACGCAGCCGGTTCCCGCTGGTTCCAGCAGCCCCACACCGGGCAACGCTGAGCCCCTCATCGGGGTGGGGGAGCCTCAGAAATGCGAGTTATGGGAAGGGCAGTGCAGTGCTGGGAGTGAGGAGAGAAGTGTGAGGACACCAAGGGTTGAGCATGAGGAGGGAGAAGGTGCTCCAGAGTTGGCAGAGAAGCTTGGAAGTGGGGAGGAGTGGGGGATAGGAAGGCGTTTGAGGTTTTTTCTTTCTAACCAGCCAAATATATTTTAATTAGTAATAAATTAAATTAATTTTATTCAAGGCAAATCCTCTTTGCCCATGGCAGCAACTGAGAAGCAATCACTCTGTCTTTACCTCAGCCCATTAGCTTTTTCACTTTAATTTCTTCCCTGTCCTTTGAGGAGAGGAAGTGAGCAAGCCTCTGGGTGGAAGCCTGGCAGTTGGTTAACCCACCGCACACTGAAGACAGTGTCACACTAAAGGTTTTCTATAGTGGCAAGCTCACTAGCAGAAACATCAACTCACATTCCCTTAGACTGCGTAATGTCCAGAAAAAATTTAGACAAACCAAAAACCAAAAAAACTAGTTCCTTAAAATGGCAATAAAGAAGAAGAGACCCCAAATCTTTCAGGCATGCTGACCAAAATTAATTATGGAGAACCAGGTTAGCAAAAGAAATGGAAATATGTTAATTCTCTTAACCCACTAACGTGCCTAGTCCTGTAATCCATGTTAAAGTCATTCCTTTAGTAAAAATGAAAGAGGTAGATATAATTTGGAAAGATCAAGTGTCATATTGGTAAGAAGTCAAATACGCACAATACAGTTTCAGATCGCCTTCTGTATTAGAGCCACAAGCTAATCCAATGTTGGTGGCTGTGCATGCGGCATTCACCTCACTAACTCCCTTATTAACACCCAGCAGTAACAGCAACTTTTGCCTATCCTCAGCCTATTCTTCTTGAATTGTCCGTCTCCCAATCAGTAGTCACTGAAGATTTCTTTTTGCTTGTCTGCTTTGTTTCATCCACCTCACATACAGTAGCGTAATTAAGCTAAATCAGGAGGCACATTATTTTTTTAAATCACTGACAAACAAAAAGCTTCCGTGTACTGGAACAGTAAATGACCTTATGCGGAGCCTCACAGCACTGAGCACGTATCAGGGACAGCTCAGATGTCACTCAGATGGCACTGTATTGTGCCATGCAAACACAGCCTTAACTCAAGTGGATGATACGGTTCTCAAAGCCTGAACCTAACATGCATGATTGTTCACAGTTCCCACTGAAGTAACAAATCCAGTCACTCACTTAAGCTCTGAAGCTTAAACTGATCACACACACTCCTGATCCTTGGTGGCCCTGACACCAGCACTAGGCAGAACCTAAAATTCATGGGTTTTCACAGCACTCTTATGCTAACGGCAAAAAGACAGATCCTAGCTCTGTTACAGCATGCTCAGAGGTATGGCAGCCTCCCAGTATCTGAAGGGGGCCTATAGGGATGCTGGGGAGGGACTCTTCATTAGGGACTGTAGTGATAGGACAAGGGGTAATGGGTTCAAACTGAAACGGGAAGTTTAGACTGGATATGAGGAAGAAATTATTTACTGTAAGGGTGGCGAGGCCCTGGAATGGATTGCCCAGGAAAGTTGTGAATGCTTCATCCCTGGCGGCGTTCAAGGTGGGGTTGGACATAGCCTTGGATGGCATGGTTTAGTGTGAAGTGTCCCTGCCCATGGCAGGGGGGTTGGAACTAGATGATCTTAAGGTCCTTTCCAACCCTAACTATTCTATGATTCTATGTCTGGGAAGTTGTGGAGAGCTATTTGGCTGTGAACGGGCATGTGAGCAATCCAGACAATTGCTTGACAATTGTAAGGTAGTGACCCACAGGCATTGAGGCCTCGCCTGAGGGTTACTAAAGTTCGTGTATGTGCAGAAGCCTTGGGAAAAGTTAGCACGGAAAACTACTGAGAGAGATACGCAGAGAAGGAATGTTAACTGTAACCTTGAAACATATGCTGTAATAGTTAACCAATCAGGAGCTCAGCTTTGCAATATGTATGAGGCTCATTATCTAGTGTATTTAACCAGGTGTCTTTGCTAATAAAGTTGGAAGTTTGCTGACAACTATATGGTGTACGCTTTTCCCATATGGTGACCAAACTTTCCTTCGCCAACAAATGGTGACCCCGACGTGATCCTAAGGAACCCCCGACGGATCTAAGAAATAGCGGAAAAACGCTTAACGGGAAGACGTTGCATATAGGGCACCATGGTTGAGCGAAGACAAGGGTCGAGTCCTGTTTGCAGCCCAGGACGGTGCAAACGCCGAAACATAAGGGGCAGGGAGCACCCCCAGGATCGTAATCGGCGGTCTGGGTCGTACGTGCCACCGAAGCCTATGAAGAGCTGCAAAATAGCGCGCGCTGACGTCTATAAACAAGGATAGGCAAGTGGCATATGATTTATTTACAAGGTTTCTAGAAAAGCGTAATCTCAGGGATATTAATTTAAAAAAGGAGGTTCCAGAGCTGTTAGCTTATGGGTATGCAAAAGGACTATTTGTTAATCCTCATACAGTGCATGATTTAAATGAGTGGCGTAAATTTGGGGATGTGTTGGGGGAGGCTGCATTAGAAGATGATAAGACAGCAAAGAAACTGGGAAAGGTGTGGCGAATGGTGTATAATGCACTGTTGCAGCATGCAGCCGAGAGGAAAGCGGCAGAAAAAGCGACTGAGACACATAGGAGAAATAGGGATTATGGACAAACAGGACCACCAGAAGGTGAGCCCCTTGCACCTGCTGTGACTAGTATTAGGATTCCTCGCGTGCGGGAAATGCAAGAAGAAGAGAAAGTAGAAGAAGTGGAGCCCACTGCCCCTCCGATTGAGGAGGAGGAACGGGGTAGTAGTCCGGGTATAATGGAAAGAGCCGCCAGCACAGCACTTGATAACACTGAAACTTCAAAACACATTAATGAGGAGCCTGTGCATTTTCATCAGACTGCTGTTGCTGCTCCTGAAGTTCTGACGCCTGGTAATTCTGATGCTGACCTGGATAGTCCTTTTGACCCAAGACCTGTTGATCCGGAAAAGAAGCCTGATTTAGATCCCCCAGATCCTCATGATAAATGGACAGTTATAAAGGGAAAAGTAAGATGAGTGGGGGATGCAGATGTATTGTGTGCTTATAGTCTCTCTGTGATATTCATGTACTAAAAGCTAGCAAATGTAACTACGTCTGTGTTTCTATCGACCCTTGCAGACCTGTATAGATACTGTTGGCCACTTCTCCCGATGTAGGCTGGCCACCTGCATTGGAATGAGTGTGCATTTTGATCAGTACAAAAGCCCAAGCCTCATGCGATGTGAGGGAGGCAGAGCCTCTGCGGGGACGCCCGCTGAGATTGAGTCTGCCACCTTGCACTGCGATGATGCTGCTCGGAGCTGGCTTCCTGATTGTCTTCACAGGGTCATTGCACCACGTTCTGTACGTGGGACCATGTAGTGAAAATAATGATTGTCTGCATTTTGTGTTTCACATATTGTAGTTGTGGAGCGTGTTTGTGGGATCCCATGAATGTGTGTGTATGTGTGTGTCTGTTGAGGGCAGACAGTGTTCTGTGTATTTTTTGTTATTGGGTTAATGTAAAAGTTTTTAATGGGTAGCAGATTAACATTTTGGGCAAGAAAGGGTTAATAGAAAAGTGGTGCTCCCTGCAGAGATTTATGGTTGCTGCTCAGCAGGCTGGCAGCTGTAGCTGCTGCTGGGCAGGCAGGCCTTTGTAGCTGCTGCTGAGCAGTCCTGCTTAGTGTGTTTAAAGTAACCTAGGGAAGAATCCAAGTTTTACCAACCTCCACCCAAACAGCATCAGGGTGGCAGAGGAAGAGAAAAAATGGTTAATGACACTGCAAACTCGTTGACTGTTAACTGTGCAGTTTGCTTCTGCAGCTGCTTCACATCCCTTTTTATCGGAATGCCTCCGTTTTAAGAAATCACTGTAACTTGTCTTACTTCTCAAGAACTGATAACCTTGGGGAGAGGGTATGTTTGTGTCCTTCTACCTACAGGTCCGTAGTGGCTGCTTGCAAAATTTCTGAAGCCTTGTCACGAGCTGAACAAACGAGCGGAAAAACCCAATACCTTAGCTACAGGAGCTTGAATATATGTGCATGTAAAGTAGCTCTTGTTAGAGGCTGTGATTTTGTGTATAACACCACCTGTACTTACTAGCCAGTTGCTAATAAGAAACTACGCCTTGTATTGTATGGATTTGTCACTTGTAAAACAGATGTTAGAGTATGCAAATTTGCAGCAGCTGCTAGAAAATGCTAAGGCAAAAACCAGAAAGATTCTAATACAATGATAGTGGTATAAAGCAGGTAATGGAACGAATTAAGAGGGTGGAAGAACACCACTGGTGGAAAATTTTCCTTGGCTGGTCCCTCACTGCCACTAGCATCTTCAACATGCTGCTGCACCCTGTAGTGTATATACTGCTAATGTAAATCTGTATGTGCTTTGCCATAGTAGTGACTTGTTACTGAATGAAGCAGGTGAACCTCTGCACTGACAACAAGGTGCCACGACTGACGTTGGCCAAATACCTCCTACCACAGTCAAGGGCAAGACTGGGTTGGCCTCTGTGTTTGCCACCAAGAAGAACCTTTCGCTCCGCTGCTGGCTGCAACCCAGCAGGCGTTGAGTGGTGGGGACACATGCCATGCCAGACCTTGATGTGAGGGATGGCCTCTCCTGTTATCAGAGAACTATATAGGAGAGAAAGGTAGGCCAAGCAGCCTGTGGTTGGCATATATTGGAGATATGATCTATCCTCTGCTCAAATAGGGTCGTCTAAAGCAGGTATTATACATGAAAACACCTAAGGGAAATGTAAGGATTTTCTTCAAACAGTTTGCAAAGCGCAATTTGTACAAAAGCTTTTAAATTTGTCTAGTTTTGATTCTTTTTCTGCAATACAGCATTTGTGACATCTAACAGATGATTCCTTGCCCAAACCACCAGTTCTATATAAAAACCTACATGATAATGAGTGGAAAGGACCAGAACCATATCAAGTTATAGAATGTAACAAAAGAGGTAATGTGACTGCAAGACTAAAGCAAAGTGTGCAAAATGATTCCAGTGTAAGTTTGTTATGCTGTTTTCAATGGTAATACATATGTGACTATGTTAATACAAGTAGAAGTAAATTCTTTAAAAATATAGTTTTGTAGAATTGTAAGGCTTTAGATATATTAACAGCTCAAGTAGACAGAGTATGTACTTTAATTAATGAATCTTGTTGTAGTTATCTTGATCAGTCTGGAAAGACCTTGAAAGATGTTAAAGAAATTTGGAAGCATGAGAAAGTACTTCATGATGTCTATCAGAACGATAAAATTCCTTGATTAGATGCCCTTCTTACATCTTGGGACTTTAATGGTTGGCTCACATCTCTGATTAAAGGTACTGGAATGATTTGGTAGTAATCTTGACCATAGTTATGATTGTACCTTGTATTTTGCAATGTATTCGTGGTATAATTGAAAACCTGGTAAAACAGTTTTGGCGGAGATGTGGATGATTTCTTGTTAGAGAATGGACATATGCCTGCTCTGAATGAAAGCAAGTATGTGCAGCTGGCCATGTAGCAGGGGTAACTCCTGGTTACCTCTGTGCAGCCGACCGTGGAAAAGAAGCAACTCCCGGACAGTTAATGAAACAAGAATGCAGGCCTGGAAGATAAAAAGGAGCTGAGATAAGAAGCTTGCTGAATTGGACTGTAAATTTCACTTGCTTACAAAAAACACACTTTAGGTTCTCACGAGTGCAAAAATTACAAGTACTCTCAGAATGAGATTGATTTCAAAAATTGTTACAGATTTGGAGTATTAATAGTTGTCTAGGAGTAGTAATCAAACAAGGTTTAACAGTTTTAATGGTATTGATTATTATTGTTTAAATCTTTTGTTGTTTATGGAAGTGTATTGTCAGTATGCTATTTCGTGCTGTAAATCGAGTCTGGATTGCTCAAAAACAAAAAGGGGGATTTGTGGAGAGCTATTTGGCTGTGAACGGGCATGTGAGCAATCCAGACAACTGCTTGACAATTGTAAGGTAGTGACCCACAGGCACTGAGGCCTCGCCTGGGGGTTACTAAAGTTCGTGTACGTGCAGAAGCCTTGGGAAAAGTTAGCACGGAAAACTACTGAGAGAGATACGCAGAGAAGGAATGTTAACTGTAACCTTGAAACATATGCTGTAATAGTTAACCAATCAGGAGCTCAGCTTTGCAATATGTATGAGGCTCATTATCTAGTGTATTTAACCAGGTGTCTTTGCTAATAAAGTTGGAAGTTTGCTGACAACTATATGGTGTACGCTTTTCCCATATGGTGACCAAACTTTCCTTCGCCAACAGGAAGTTGGATCCTTGCCTCTGTTCCTGTATGAGTAAGGCTCAGTTTGCTCCCAGGCAGGAGTGGAGACTGGTGGGAGGGGGTTTGCTGTCTGTGGGTGCTTTCTCACCGTGGTCCACACAATCCCAGCAGCTCTGCAGAGGTTCATTTTTTCCCCAAAGCTCACATCTTTTCTGAGCTTTCAGTTTATTTGCAAAACTCATTGAAACCAAGTAAAGGAGGTCCCCGCTCCTTCCCGAGTCTTCCCACAGAGCCCATGCTGCCTGTCTTCTTGCACTCCTCAATTACCAGAGCCTGTCTCCTGACCACCATATCATCTCTCCTGTAAAAGAGCAAGCGCTATGCTTGATTTGTGAGGGGACTTGGGATCCTTGTCTCAAGTGACAGCGTTGCCTCCACGAGCTGATGAAGACCCTTTTCCAACCCAGCCATGTGGGCCAGACGTGAAGGATGATGACCACATGGATCCTTTACTAGACTTGCTTTCTGGGGTTCATCCAGCTATGAGGTAAATGACTGTAAATGCACTGTCCTCTCTGAGCCCATGTAAATCTCATATCCTCTTGTTTAGTGGAGCTATTTCAGTTTCAGGCTTTTTAGCACTGATCCAAGAAAGCAGTCTCTCAAAATTATCATCTTTTATTTATATACCCCCAAAGGTTTTAATACTCTACTAACCCACTATGTTAGGCAAGGTCTTTGGCCAGGAACTAATCAACTTAGTGTCACTCCAGAGTCTTCCGCATGATTGTAAAGACGTTTCTTAAGCTGGAAACTGCTGGAACTTTAAATTTTCCCTGTGCTGAAAGGGCATAGGAAACACGGAAGTGTGGCTGTCTGTTTGGGGCTGGGCACGAGAGCTGTGGAGGAGGATGTCTCATATGCTTCACTATGTTCTGTTTCCTTCAAAACTGCAGCCTAAGACCATCTGAGCTCTCAGGGCTGTCATCAGGTTGGCTCAGGACACATTTCCTGGTTGCTTTATGATGGCACCATGGCAGATATGGTGCTTGCCCATGTCAAGGCAAGAACCATGTCTGCCATGGACCTTGGCTGCATAAGGGTTCAGCAGTGGAGGTGGGTTATACACACATGAATGTGGCTGCTGTCTTCCGTGCCCCAGCTGTGGGCTGTGCAGCACCCAGCAATACTGCATTGTGGGTCAGAATGAATTTGAATGTCTCCTTCCACTCCTGGTGGCCAGCAGCAGCCCTCTGTGCTGGTACCAATGTTGTCATCTCCCTTTGCCAGCTTTCTTCAGAGGCTAATTGCATCTTGTTGACAAAGCAGTTTAAACTGAGTTTTGGAGTGGCTCAATCACTTATTGCTGACTTTAAACCAATAGGTACCATGTTCTAGGCAACATATAAATGGGATGGAAATGGACTCTGCTGCTCTGATGTTATTGAGCTATCTGTCTTCTCCTTGCTTGGCTAGGTTTGAGGGGACACTGAACTAAATGTTTCCTGCACATGTGGAGAAGGAGGGATGTTCAGTCATGGCTGGTAATGTGTACAAGTGCCCTGGCTATAGCCAGCTCTTCTCTGAAAGAGATGAGAACCCAGAACAGGTAACATGCAATGCAGTGGCAAAGTGGCAGATCTGTCCCAGCCAGGCCAGTGGCCTTTCTGTGCCACAAGTGGACAAGTGAGCTTGGTCTCTGAGCCCAACACTCGTGGCTCATGTGGCACCTGCTGCACCAAGCAGTGGTGTCCAGGACTCTATGGTGAGGTTTAGCTGCTCCAACAGGGTGCTGCAACAAAGGGAGGCCAAGTCCTGTCAGAACACACAGTGCCATCGCCTGCCTCATCCTGTCCACCTTCTTCCTACGCCAGCACCAGCCTTTGTCCTTAGCAGCAATGCTCCAGCTGTGTTTGCAAGTGTTGTCTCACTGTCAGATGTGCTTCCAGAATATTGGTCTCGCTCCTCTGAAGATCAAGACAGCATGCTCTTTAAACCTTTACTCTGTGCAGCCAGCTTTCCTGTGTAAAATGATTTCACTTAGAATCATAGAATCATAAAATCATAGAATAGTCAGGGTTGGAAAGGCCCTTAAGATCATACAGTTCCAGCTCCCCTGACATGGGTAGGGACACCTCACACTAAACCATGCCAGCCAAGGCTCTGTCCAGCCCGGCCTTGAACACCGCCAGCGATGGAGCATTCGCAACTTCCCTGGGCAACCCATTCCAGTGCCTCACCACCCTTACAGTAAAGAACTTCTTCCTCATATCCAATCTAAACTTCCCCTGTTTCAGTTTGAACCCGTTACCCCTTGTCCTATCACTACAGTCCCTCATGAAGAGTCCCTCCCCAGCATTATTATAGGCTCCCTTCAGCTGTTCTTCCTGTTCTCTGCAAGTCTCCCTGTTTTCTGCAAGTCTCCAGGGCCAAGTTAACAGGTTCAGAATATCCACAGATTTCTATAAGTGGGAAGGGTCCAGAACTGTGCGAGGGAGTCCTGGCATCCAGCCATCTCTTTGTAGATAGAGAAACCTGTCTGTGCCTGGGTTTGTACCCAGGTACCCCAGTCTGTTCTCTCCAGCACTTGATCCCCACAGAGCCCAGTGGGAGAACCTGCCCAGCACCCAGGAGGACGCATCATGGCCAGTGCCTCTGGAAGCTGGGGCCTTCATACCAACCCCAGCATCTGCGAGCTCAGCTGCCTGGTCATTCCCATCAACTCCTTTGGAGGTGGGAAGGTGCCTTGTGCTGAGGTCTGGCAGAACTCATGGTGTCAATGGGACAGGGCAGCCAGGAGCTCATCCAGGTCCCACTACCCCTCTGTTTCACATAGGAGTTTACCTGTGAAGCTTCTCCACCAGCTTCCCACACCAGTGGGGGAGCTGCTTTTGACAGGTATGACCAACACACTAATCACCCTTTTTTGAGAGAGCTGTTAGTAGCCACGTTATTCCAAACCCCCTTCTTTCCATTAAAATAGACATGGTTCTGTCTGCTCCATGTTCTGTGGATTCCATAGCTGTTGCTGGGCTTCCAAGATGAGGCCCACCAAGAGGGATTGAGCTAACTTCATCCCAATGGGATTTCAGCCTTTTTGAATTTATTCTGGTTTGTGATGGATAAGTGGAAATAGGGTGGGTAACGACTCTTTCATCAGACCTTGGTTCATTCCTCTATTCAGGTCCTTGAGTGAGGAGCGGAGGTTCAAGAGCTCTATAAATAATTTGTAGGGTTGATCTGCAGCTTAATTAATTCATGTTTGTAAAACACTCTGGGATCTTTAAGAAGTGTTATTTAATACCCGAGTTTTGCTGTCAGCAGTGTTAGCACAGCCACATTTATGAACACTTGGTAGAACTAATATGCCAAGGGGCAGAACTTCTCAAAAGCACTCAGGTGGCATTTTCAGAATAGACTTTCATAAAGATATACAGTAAAACCTTCAAAAGTGCCTAAAACTCCCTGTGAGTTTTGGCCTCTAAATCACTTAGTGGCACATAGGAAAAGGTGCATTTGTTGTTGAGGGCAAGCTGGGCACAGGGTCTCTACCATCTATCAGGCCCTTGTGTCAAGGGCACACAGAATCGTAGGATCATAGAATGGTTTGGGTTGGAAAGGACCTTAAGATCACTCAGTTCCAACCTCCTGCCATGGGCAGGGACACCTCACACAGGGGATACAGAGGTCCCTCTGCTTGTGCCAAGTACAGTGGGAGTCCTTGTGTCTTTGCCCTGGTGATTTGGGTCCTGGAGACCTCCTTAGCCGCATAGGCTGAAGTCCCTGGGGACAGAGACATCTCTTTGCCCCAAGACAGTGAGTTGTATTTATTTCCATGAGGTATGACCCTGATGGAGGTTTTCCGTGCCTATTGCTGTTGTTTCTACATTGTGTGAGTCCTCTGGGAACACACAACCAACTGCTAAGCACCCACCTCCCTGAGCAGCCAGCCCTGCTTGAGCAGAAAGCTCATGGCAACAGCTATTGTCCTGTGTGAGGAAACCTAGAGAAAGGTAAACTAGGTTGAGTCCTTCTGCTCCGAGCTGGGACAGGAATGCTTGCAGTATTTTAAGATGCAGCAGTAGGAACAAGCGGCTCTCTGCTGTTGTCCAAACCTCTTTTGGACTCCAAGTGCTCTGTTGAAATTGCAGTGGTTGTCAGGCAGGAATTGTTTAACTAATAAAGTATTGTTCCTAATTTATAACGACCTTGTGGTTGAGTTCACCCGAGGGAAGCATTGCTGCGAGAAGAATCAGTTTGGGGCAGAGATGTTTAATTAGTAAGCCTTCCGGGTTTCATTCGGGGGTTGGAAGAAATTAAAGCATTTTGTCATCACAGTCAGAAGAACGTAGCTGCTCGTGGGCTTTGGTTTGTTGTTAAAAAACTGCTGAAATAGCCTGGCACAACCCCTGTCAATGCCAAAAGTAAGCCGTAAAGAAAAGTGTGAGGAGCTTTTAGAAGTGCTGGGAGACCACAGCCGAGTGGGAGAAGGAAAGAAAGCAGGTCAGAGAAAGGTTACAGTACGTTTGCTGAGGCTAAGGCAATTTCTTGGCCGGTACCCAGGCTGACAGCCAGGGAGGCAGACAGCTTCTTGGCCTGATGCTTGTATCGGATATTTATCTTGGGCTATCCAGGATGATTATCTCAAGTTTCTGTGCCTGCTACTGGTTTCTTCACCTGCGAGCCACCTCTTTCTTGTCCCTTGGGGACAATTGAATTCCTTCCTAGGCAGTATATCCAGGCTGACAGGGTCTAGCGGGGTATGAGAGGCTTGGGAAGAGGAGCACGGCTGCACAGCCATTGCAGGATGCACTGTCAGGGCCATGCACAGCTCAGGAGCTGTAGGCACACACCTGTGAGTCCAGCACATGGTTCCTGTGAGCAACTTGTGGTTTGGGGACAAGTGAGGTGCATGAGGCAGCTCTGAGCCTTCCTGCATGCATGTGGGGCTCCCTCTGTGCCTTATCACACCAGCCAGTGTCACCTCTGGACTCCCTGTGCCGCCCTGCCTATTGGCAGCCCTGATGGGTTTGCCCTTGGCATTGAGTTTTATTCTCTGCAGCACTTTGGATCTTTGACCATAGCTGATGGCAGGGTCTGGAAGGACCAGTCAGGATTTGAGGGACTATGATGGACAGTGGGAGGGTGTTGGGGTTTTCAGGAGGTGAAGGAGAGAGAGGAATTTGGGGAAGATTGGTGGAAGAGTGTGAAGTTTTAGGGGGACAGTAGGAGAGTGGCTGAAATCTCTTATTGAGCCCGATTTTTTTTTTTTATTCCTTTTTTCTTGTATTCTTTCCCTTCACTTAACACAAAGATGGCTTTTCAGGGTGAAATTAACTTCCTTAGCCTTGTTGTCCAAAGTATCACAAAATGTGGAGGTTCTGAGAAAGAGATGAGCCTTACATTGCTGGTGGAGATGGTTTGTCCCATCTTCTAGCAACATCTGATGTCACAGAAGCATTGGGAAGTTCATGACTCCCCTAGTAAAATGGTCCATGGTAGCAGAAAGACAGAGAAGTGTATACGCACATCAGTTTTGGAGAACTAAAGTTTCCCAAGGTGTACAAGAGTGGAACACTTGCTTTGGTGCTGACTATAGGTGCTGACTACATAGCATACAAAATTTATGCTGCTGTCTTGGCAAGCACCAGTTTTACTGATGTATTTTCTGTCCTCCTTTCCTTGCTAAACTTTCACGTCTTGTTAAGTAACATGTTAATGTGTTCAGCTCTGTCAGTCAAAGACTGATTTTATCTAGAGAAAAGACTGCATGTATGCATAGAGTATGTGTCAACAGGAAAAAGAAGTGCTGAAGAAGAATATAGGCCCTCCTAGTGTTGTTGTGAAGCTCAAGGGGAAGCAGAAATATAGGACCTGGAACACAGCCTGGTAGAAAAGGAGGTGTAACTTCCCCCAGCAGCTGCAGCCCCTATCAGAGATCCCCAAACCTCCCACCCAGGGCCAAGAGCCATGAGGGACCAGGCAGAGGCACTTTGCTTCCAGGTTTTATTGACTAGGAGGATCTGTGCTCCTCCACAGACAGGCACCACTCCGAGTCCCACCAGTAAGACTGGAATGGTAAGGAGGGTAAGACCTTTAGTGGTGGTTAAGAGCATGCTGTGGAGGCAGAAGACACAGTGAAAGAAACAGAGAGAACAGCACCGCCTGTGTGATGAGGCCACAAGATTAGGACAGGGGCATCCCAACAGGCAAAACCAGTCCCTAAGTGGGGACAAGCAATGACAAGGCTCTGGAGAAGCTGGAAATCAGAGGGCTCACAAGTGACACAAGTTGCCAGGCCTCAGCTCTCCCCATCCCCAGCTCATTCCTCTTCCTGCCTTCATCAAGCACAGCAAGAGCTGGCTCTCCTGCTCCCCATCATGGCATCTCCTCGGCCCTCTGCTTGTAGTGCACCTCAGGGAGGCTCCTCAGGTGCTCGGCCGCCTGTGGGACACAGCACAGGCGACAAGCAGTGGCAGGTCTTGGGGATGGCCCTGTCACAGGAACACCTATTCCCCACAATCCCCCCTGAGCTGCGCTCACCTGCTCCGGGGTGAGATCCCGCTGTGCCTGCGCCAGCATCTCATAGCCCACCATGAACTTGCGGACTGTGGCAGAGCGGAGCAGAGGTGGGTAGTAGTGGGCATGGAGCTGCCAGTGCCTGCAGTCCTCCTCCAGGTAGGATCCTGTGGGGGCTCCTGGCAGGGGTGCAGCCATTCCATGAGCCCCATGGATAAGCCCCATGGATAAGAGGATTGTGGGGGTCCCCAACCATGTCACTCACCATGCCAGCCCATGGAGTAGGGGAAGGAGACTTCAAAGAGGTTGTCGTACTTGATAAGCAGCCTCTTCATGATGGAGGCCAGGCCTGCAAAGGAGTGCTGGGGAATCACAACCCAAGCTGGCCAGCCCCCTCCAAGGTCAGACAGCACACCAGGCTGGAGGAGTCAACCTCAGCACCCCTTGCCATGGTGGACATTGGTGATAAGAGAAAGGGATGTTGTCCGGGAAGCTAGGGACCAGGTTAGGAAAGCTAAGGCCCACTTAGAATTAAACTTGGCTAGGGATGTTAAGGATAACAGGAAGGGATTTTATAGGTACATTGCTGATAAGAGACAGGTTAGGGACACCGTGGGCCCTCTCCAGAAGCTATCGGGAGAATTGGCTACCCTGGATTTGGAGAAGGCTGAGGTTCTTAATGACTTCTTTGCCTCAGTCTTTACGGGCAAATGCTCTGACCACACCACCCAAGTCTTGGAAGGCAGATGCGGGGACGGTGAGGGTGGGGACCCTGGGCCCGCTGTGGGGGAGGATCTTGTTCGGGACCACCTTAGGAACCTGAATGTATACAAGTCCATGGGACCGGATGAAATCCATCCAAGGGTCCTGAAGGAGCTGGCAAATGAAGTTGCTAAGCCACTGTCCATCATATTTGAAAAATCATGGCAGTCAGGTGAAGTTCCCGATGACTGGAAAAAGGGAAATATAACCCCCATTTTTAAGAAGGGGAAAATGGATGAGCCGGGGAATTACAGACCAGTCAGTCTCACCTCTGTGCCTGGCAAAATCTTGGAGCGGATTATCCTGGAAGCCATGCTAAGGCACATGAAAACCAACAAGGTTGTTGGTGACAGCCAGCATGGCTTCACTAAGGGGAAATCCTGCCTAACCAATCTGGTGACCTTTTATGAAGGGGCTACGGAACTGATGGACAGGGGCAGAGCAGTTGATGTCATCTACCTGGACTTGTGTAAAGCCTTTGACACTGTCTCCCATGACATCCTTCTCTCTAAGTTGGAGAGACATCAATTTGATAGGTGGACCACTGGGTGGATAAAGAACTGGCTGGATGGCCGCACGCAAAGAGTAGTGCTCAGTGGCTCAGTGTCCAGCTGGAGATCAGTAACGAGTGGTGTCCCCCAGGGATCGGTGTTGGGACCGGTCTTGTTCAACATCTTTGTGGGTGACATGGACAGTGGGATTGAGTGCGCCCTCAGCAAGTTTGCCGATGACACCAAGCTGTGTGGTTCGGTTGATACATTGGAGGGAAGGAATGCCATCCAGAGGGACCTTGACACGCTTGTGAGGTGGGCTGATGCCAACCTGATGAAGTTCAACCATGCTAAGTGCAAAGTCCTCCACCTGGGTCGGAGCAATGCCAGGCACAGCTACAGGTTGGGCGGGGAGGAGATTGAGAGCAGCCCTGCGGAGAAGGACTTGGGGGTGTGGGTTGATGAAAAAATGAACATGAGCCGGCAGTGTGCGCTTGCAGCCCAGAAGGCCAACCGTATCCTGGGCTGCATCAAAAGGAGTGTGACCAGCAGGTCGAGGGAGGTGATCCTGCCCCTCTACTCTGCTCTCGGGAGACCTCACTTGGAGTATTGTGTGCAGTTCTGGTGTCCTCAACATAAAAAGGACATGGAACTGTTAGAACAAGTCCAGAGGAGGGCCACGAAGATGATCAGGGGACTGGAGCACCTCTCGTATGAAGATAGGCTGAGAAAATTGGGGTTGTTCAGCCTGGAGAAGAGAAGGCTGCGTGGAGACCTCATAGCAGCCTTCCAATACCTCAAGGGGGCCTATAGGGATGCTGGGGAGGGACTCTTCATTAGGGACTGTGGTGAGAGGACAAGGGGTAATGGGTTTAAACTTAAACAGGGGAGGTTTAGATTGGATCTGAGGAAGAAGTTCTATACTGTGAGGGTGGTGGGGCCCTGGAATGGGTTGCCCAGGGAAGTTGTGAATGCTTCATCCCTGGCGGCGTTCAAGGTGGGGTTGGACATAGCCTTGGATGGCATGGTTTAGTGGGAGGTGTCCCTGCCCATGGCGGGGGGGTTGGAACTCGATGATCTTGAGGTCCTTTCCAGCCCTTACTATTCTGTGATTCTGTGATTCTGTGGGATGCACTTGGCAGTTCCTCCCCTCTCCACCCATGCAAACAACCTAAGCAACATGGTGGGAGTCCCCATTCCTCATCAGCCATTGCCTCAAAAGTATGAAGCACCATGTGCTTCATCACCCCAAGCAGGAAACTAGTCCCTCCACCAGTACTAGCTGCACCTGGACACCCAGCTCTTATCCTAGCAAGATGGGGATGCCAGTTCTGCCCCCAAGGCAAGCCCAGCAGCTAAAGGGTACATGGATCCACAATGCTACCACAGAGCTGCCTCCTAATGAAGGCCAATCCCAAACGACATGGGAGAGGGGATAAGAACCACTCACTGTCCCTCTCGCCCTCGTGGAGCTCCTGGAGGCGGCAGACATGGCGACGTGGCAGCAGCAGGGTCTGGTAGGGCCAGGTAGCCCAGTACGGCACCACCACCAGCCAGTCCCTGTTCTCCACCACCAGCCGCTCCTGCAGGACACAGTGCTCCATGGGGACACATGCAGCCCCAAAGTCTCAGGGATGGGCACTCCCAGGGTCCCACTCCAGCACGTATCCAGCTCCCAGGGAAGGGATACAGACAACAGGCACATCCTCACCTTCCGATGAGCCTCCTGCTCAGCGTACTCCAGCAGCATGGGCACACCGTGCTGGCTCAGGTGCTGCTGCTGGGTCCGGTCCTCCAGGCGCGCCTCATTCGGGAGGAAGCTGCTGGCCCACACCTAGGGGGTACATTGCGGCACAGGTTACATGCACCCTGCATTTACAGGGGCGCCCCAGACATGCTGTCCATCTGCAGGTCCGTGCTGCCACCAGGTGGACAGTCTGACATGTGGTACCACAACGGACAGTCACAAGGATGGAAGGTGACAGGACAGGTATGAGGGTATCCTTCTGCAGAAGGCTCTGGGACCAGCGTAAGGGGATTCCCATTCCCATCCTGTCCTTTGGTTTATTGTAGGGTGGCCTGCAGGGCCTCACAGTAAAGGCAGGTCAGGGTGGGACAGCCTCACCTGGCAGTGGGGGTGGGGGTTGGAGCACCCCATCATCGTTCCCTTGTTCTCGAAGATCTGTGGAAGAAGAGGTGCAGCCAGGTCCCAGCTCCAGGGTCCGCAGTGTTCCCGCACACCAGGAGAGCATCCCAAAGGAGAGCAAAGCCTCACACCCGTCCGAAAAAGGTCCAAAGGGGCACAAGGCAGGGATAGGGATGGTCCCAACTCAAATACCGCCAAAATACCCATTGCTGGCCCCCTGCCTCCACCCAAGCCCCCCAGGGCAGGGAGAGAAGGGCAGGTCCCACCAGCCCCGGACCTGCACCCAGGGGTAGGAGGCACCCAGGTCTGCCGCCAGCTCTGCCCATGCATCGATGACAGCCCGGATCTCTGCCAGGGACATGAGAGGCAGCGTCAGGTCCGACCAGGGGTGGAAGCACATCACCTTGCTGCAGAGGAAACACACACGGATGGGACTGGGGGCATCTCTGGGGGACCCCCACAGTCCCGTCGGGTGCAGTGAAACCAGGGACAGGGATGAGACCCCCAAAATGCAGGTGTGTGCAGAACAGGCAGCGTAAGTAGGGGAACAGGCTCAGTACAGCTTCATCCCGTTGATCCTGGCTGACATCATGGACCAGACCCCCCAGAGCCATGGATGTACTTACCACACCCCCCGGGCTGCAGCAGCTCGAAACAGGGGATGATCACTGTCACCTGGGGAAGGACAGAGTGGGAAAGGAGAGGATGCTGAAGGAGCACCCATGCCCCTACAGGCCACCCCACAGCCCCCCAAGGATCTCAGCCTGGGGGTCCCCATCAACCTGCTCTCCCCCTAGAATTTACCAGGCTCTGGAGCATCAGGCTGTAGGGCCGGGAAGTCATTTGGGAACACAAAGGTGCCCTCGTACTGGGGGTTCACCTGCCAGGGCAAGACATGGGATTAGAGGGGGGCACGGCAGTGGGGGGAGCCCGGATGCCTGGGTCCTTGGTGGTACCTCGCCATTGGCCCGCGTCGCCCCGGGGCAGAGAGGGTTGTTGGGGTCCCAGCGGGGCACATCCTCGGGTGACGGCTTCTCCAGCTGCCCCTGCCAGGGCCGCTTCACGCGGTGGGCTGATACAAGCACCCAGTCATCCCGCAGGGGGTTGTAACGAGCGTGCTGGTGCTCTGCGGGGAGACACCAGTGGGCAGTCAGGGAGGGAGAAACACAGGGTACAGACCCCACACCCTGCCCCCCCAGCAAGCGGGTCTGCATCTCGCCTTATGCCCCCGTCAGCTTCACCCCTTCCTCCCTCTCTCAGTCCGGGGGGTTCCCCGCTGCCACCCTCGTGCAGGGAGGGCCCCGCAGCCCCGCCTCCCGGGTATGCGCTGGGAGCGAGGAGCGCCAGCCCCGGCCGTACCGCTGGCACAGAAGCGGCCGCTCCCCTTCCCTTCCTCCCCCGACGGCGACGGCTCCATCCCACAACGCTCCCGGAAGCACCGACGGCACCACCGCCCCTTCTCTCCGCCCCACCGCGCCGGCGCAGGGCCGCTGGTGGCGGGCCATGGCGTGCCGGCGGTGGGGGCGGTGCCGGTGCCCGTCCCGCTGCCGGCGGGGCGGGGCGGAGCGGAGCGGGGTGGGCAGCATGGTGGTGGCGGGGCGGCGGGCGCTGCGGGCCGGGCTGGCGCTGGGCGCGCTGGCGATGGTGCTGCAGGGGCTGCGGGGCTGGTTGGCCTCCAAGCGGTACGAGTTCACCCCCGCCGAGATCGCACAGCTCGCACGGCACCACGCGGGTACGCGCCGCCCCTCGGACGGGGCCCATCGGCCGTGGAAGGAGTGACGGGAAGTGGGACCGCGCGGGGATGGGAGCGGAGAGCGGCACCGGGAGTGCGGGGGAATGTGGCGGCGCTGGGGAAGGGAGCTGTAGGGGGGACGGGGATCGAGGAGGTTCCGGTGCAGGGGGGCTGGAATCATGGCGGGGATGGGACCGGGGTCAGAGAGGGGCCGGGAGGCTGAGACTTTGGCAGCAGCATGGGTATTGGGAAGGAATCAGTACCGGGGAACAGGGACAGAGAGTGGGGTGGGGGAATAGGACTGGAGGCTCGCAGCATCACCCCTCCCGGCTAGGGCGGGATCGCGGGTAAAGCGACTCTCGGTGCTGGGGCAGGTCAGGGGCAGGACCGATCCCCAGCTAGGAGGGGAGGGCTGGCCCCATAGGACGCAAGGTGTACAGTGGCAGTGGTGTGGCAGTGTGTCACCGGGGCAGGGCCACTGTCACACTGGGTTCCTGGTGTTGCCCAGCACCTGAGGGGGGGCATCGGACTGGAGCACTTTGTACTGCATGTCCTCCATCACCACCTAGGGAGCAGCCACTGGGGATGAGGATTGGAGAGAGGAGATGTCTTCCCTAGGCAGACCCCTCTAAGGATGTGTTGGGACCCTTTGGCTGTGGAGCGGATTGAGGGGGGGTGATGGTAGATCTCTGTGCCAGGGACTCATGGTGACCTCGGGTGCTGCAGGGCTGGACCATGAGCTGGCTTTCTCAAAGATCATCGTGGAGCTACGGAAGAAGCACCCAGGCCACATCCTGCCAGACGAGGACTTGCAGTGGGTGTTTGTGAACGCGGGTGGGTGGATGGGCTCCATGTGTCTCCTGCACGCCTCGCTCACTGAGTATGTGCTGCTCTTCGGGACGGCTGTTGACACCGGGGGCCACTCAGGTAAGCAGAGGGACAGGGCTGGTGGGCAGGGAGTTTCTCTGAGCTCTCTCCACTTACACAGATACATCTGCCTTGGCTGTGGTGTATCCAGTGCATGGAGCCCACTGGTCCTTTTATAGGGTGCAGGATGATGTGAAATACTCTTTGCATGGAGACCATCCCCCATCGTGTCCTGCAGCATGTGCAGGTCCCTGTGCATGCCATGCCGGCTAGCCAGCACTTTCCGCATCCAGCTGGCAAGCAGTGGCAGGCATTGCATCTCCCAGCACTTCAGCAGGGGGGAAATGCCAAACACTGGAAGTGGTGGGGCTTAAGGACAGCAAACAGCCTGGACTGGTGATATGTGACCAGTCAGGCAGCCTGGGTACCAGACCATCTGTGCTTCTCACTGAGTCAAGGCCCTGGGCATCCTTCTCCCTGGAGGGCTGCTCTGTGATTCAGCCCTGGGCTCTGAAGCTGTCCCAGGCATGGATGCACTGAGCCAGTGCTGTCTGTCCTCCTACAGGTCGGTACTGGGCAGATATCTCTGACACCGTCATCTCGGGGACCTTTCGGCAGTGGAAGGAGGGGACCACCAGAAGTGAGATCTACTATCCAGGTGAGCACAGCAGCCCTCTGGGCAGCATCCACATCCTGGGGCACAGCAACTCCACTGTCACTGAGCCTCTTCCTTCCAGCTGGCATAAGCCAAGAGCTCAGGATGGGGCAGTTTGTGTCCCCAGAGGTGCATCCCAGCATCTCAGTGGGTGCCAGTAAGAGAGAAGTGAGCAAGACAGGGGAGAGGTTGGAGTGCTCAGCCCTGCAGGTCCCGGTCCCAGACATCTTCTCTTTGGGCATGATGCAGGGGAGCCACTGAGAGCCATGCTGGTTTTGTTTGTTGGCAGGGGACACCATCGTGCACGAGGCAGGAGAGGCCACGTCGGTGCAGTGGAGCGCAGGCACCTGGATGGTGGAGTACGGCAGGGGCTTCATCCCCTCCACGCTTGCCTTCGCCCTGGCTGACACCCTCTTCAGCACTCAGGACTTCGTCACCCTCTTCTACACCCTGCGTGTCTTCGCCAAGGGCCTGCTCCTGGAAGCCAGTGCCTTCTTCAGCACCATGGGCTGCTGAGCCCGGCTGCCAGGGCACCGTGCTGTGCACACCTGGCTCCTCTCCTCCCAACCTTCCTCTCCTCCTCCTCTTCCTCCCTGAGCCCAGGCTCTAGCAGAGGCAGCAGGAGACCCCCCCTGTGCCTTCCCTACATTGCTCTGTTGTTTCCTGTGGGCCAGCTGGGTGCCAGGACAGAGAGACTGTGGTGGTCAGAGCAATACAGACCGCCAGTTCTCTTCACTACCTGCCTCTTCCCCTCCTTTCAGTTGGAGCTGTGTCCTGCTTTTCCATCCCTCGCAGCTGAAGTGGCCTTGTGGAATACAAAACACCCCTGTGTGCCCTCGGCAGGCAGCGGGAGAGGGGCTGGAGCTGGCTGTTGCCAGGTTCCACAAGGTTGCTGCTCCTGAGGCATCAGGAGGAGGATGCCACCCTCAGGGCAGGGTGCACTGGGTGATCCGGAGCACCCCTTGTAAAGGTCAGCTGAGAAGTTCCCATCTCCCTGGCAGTCTGCCAGGGCTGCGGGCAGCACAGGATGCTGTGTCCAGCTGGCAGCATCCCCCATGGCTCCGTCCCTGCTGACGTAGGTTGGGAGCACGCAGTGTCACTCTGGCACGGGGCAGGATCTGCACTGAGACCCTTCAGCAGTGGGGGGATGCCCAGCCTCTGTGCTGGAGGTCCCTCCTGGGCTTCTGTGTGTTACCTGTCCCAGGGGATAGCCAGAGCTGGAAGGGGGTCCCCTTCCCATAGTCCCCTCCCTGCAGTCCCCCTCCAAGGTGGAAAGCCACCGTCTGTCGCCTTAATGGAGAGCCCATTCTGTGTGGCCTCTGGGCTATGCACTTACCTGGTGTTTGCATGTGCCCAAATCTCTGTCGTTGCTCAGGATAGGATTTTGCCCCCCAAAATGCTTTCCCTGTCTGTGAGACCCTCTCTGGGGACAGCCACCCCTATTGGCTGCTGTTGTGGGGTCCCAGCCAAGGGAATGCTGCAGTCCTTGACCGAGCCTGACTGCAGACCCTGATTGCAGCCCTGCAGCCAGACCCGTGTGGGTTCACTGCTTGGTGGAGGGTTTTCACCTCCATGCTATTGCCAAACACGTGTGTGTCTCTGGCCACCAGTCCTGTAGCATGTCACTCTTCCTGCTCCCCTGACTGTCCCTGTCCTGCTGACTTGCAGCCCTGCACATGGGCTATGTTTAATTTGCCACCCGGAGAGAGGTACCTGTAATAAAACTGTTCATCCCAATTCCTTGGGTCCCTGAGAGAGTCTATGGAGCGTGCTGAGTCCCTGCCATGGGGAATGGCAGCCAGCTCCCAGCTCAGCAGGGGTCCTGCTGGGTGTGCCTTGGAAAGCCATGAGCATCCCACCTGGGGTCTTGGGAGCTGGGGGTATGGTGTTGGGCAGGATCAGCCCCATCTCTGCTCCCAGAGACTGGCAGGAGGTGGTGCTGTTACTCCTTTCTCCACTGAAATTGCTGGGGATCAAAAGCCTGCAATGTTGCCAGGCCCCTGCTCCCATGGGGGAGCCAAGAGTAGGGGGGATCCATACTGCTCCAGTACTGGGCATGTGGCCCTAGGGGTGGATGGAGCCACATCTGGCGGGTTGGTGGTTCCAAGAGGTATACATAGACACGTACACAGGTTCACCACCCCCCTGCATGAGAGGTGCATGTGAGGAAAACACAGGGTATATAGGCTATGTGTGTGTGCACACATGTAGACAGATCATACTTGCATGTGTGTGTGTAGGTGCAAGCAGGATGATTTTGTGTGTGTATGTGTATTGGGCATGCATAGGTGTGTGTATGCATACAGGAAGAACAGGCAGTGACTGCACATATGTGTACACAGGTAGAAGAATTAGGCATCTGTCCATACGGTCAGAGCAATTGCACATGTGTGAGTGCTCAGGCACATGTGTGTGGGACAATTGTGTATGCACGTGTGTGGGCAGAACAGTCATGTGCATGCACGTGTGCACATGGAGGTGATACGAGTGCACACATGTATGGACAGAGCCCACAGAGTACAGACCATAAGGACATAAGTATGTGTGCATGTGTCCCCATGAGCAGACCACATGTGTGCACACGTGCGTGTGGGCAGGCTCTATGTGCACACGTGTGTTCCCATGGGCTGCAAGGACACCTGGCCCCATGCCATGCCCATTCCCTGGGATTTAGCAGGGCACTGTCGAGGAACATGAGCAATCCTGCGCTGGCCCACACGGGAAGGAGCTAACTCAGCAGCTCATATCAATACTGCTCCACTTACAGCGAAGGCCACGTAATGAAAATCCGATGGGCACGCTGGTGGGAGTAAATAAGTATGCCATTAAAATGAGAAAATCAAAGGTCTGGACAGGTCTTTTCTCTTGCCCATTGATTTCTTTTATTACGGAAATATTGCTGCTAAATAACATTAGTGTGAACAATCTCAGCAGTGTTTTCTGTAGCACCCGTGTCAATAAGTCCATCACGGGCGGGGGATCCCCCCCAGCCTGGCTGCAAGGCCAGCTGTCCAGGCAAAGGGCTTCTCCAGGGATACCTCACCATCCGCAGCTAAGCTGGGATGTGAACAGCAGAGAAACCAGCTGGCATGGGGTGGCAAGTGCCACTGGGATAGAGCTGGGCTAGAATGCAGGAGTCCCAGCTGCTTTGCTGCAGCAGGAGGGGTTGTCCCCCTCCCAGCACCAAGCAGGGACAGTGCCAGGTAACCAAAGGTCCTAAAAAGCATCCTTTCCCTTCAGGGTGCGTGTTTGCAGCTTGTAAAAGATCATGTAAGACAGCCCAGTAACTAGCAGAGAGATGTGTCTTTAACACAGCAGGCTTTTGCTGTCTCTGCCCCTTTCTCCCCATTCCATCTCATCCATGCTGGGCTGACCCAGCTTCCTGCTGTTGACACAGGTACCCAGCACCCTCCAAGATGCCCACAGATGGCAGGAGCATCCCTGCTGGACTATAGGATGTGACCCAGATGATGGGAGATATGCACCCTTTGGCACCCAGGCATGACCCCAGGGCACCTCAGAGTACACCAACCGCTGCAGATGACTGGAGATGGGTAGAGATATGGCCACAGGCATCTGCACCATGGGTCCAGCTCTGTGCCAGCCCCAGATGAAGTGACCATGAGTGGCATCTCCCTGGAGCCATCACCAGGACAAATGCACGTCACTGCCCACCAAACACTTTCCTCCTGCAGCTCACTCTATCTTACTGTCCCTCCTCATGCAGTGGGTATTGATCAGCCCGCAGGATCCATCTCCCGATTCCTCCTGCGGTATCTCTCTGCTCTTTGTACCTCTCACTCTGCTTCACTGTCTACCATGCCTGTCTATACCTCCAGTATCTATCTGTGCCATCTCCACCACAGCCATCGATAGCTATTTGGGGGATTTCTCTTTCTTTCCAGCCAGGAGCATCGGCAGACCACAGCAGTGCAAAGATGCTGAGCAGAGAGTGGAGAGAACACGGTCTTGCTTGCTGCCCCAGGCAGAGCCTGAGCATGAACACACTTCATGGCACATGTCCAGAGCCACTGTTGTCACTCTGGAGGCTTTAGGGAGAAAGCAAATCGTGCTGGTCCAGCAGGGGCAGGTCCCTTGGTGGCCATGCCCAGGGCAATGGGACAGACTGCACCCTATGCAGACCCCACTGCTGTCACTACCCAGCCTAGCCACATCTTCCACATTGGTCCAAGCACCCCAACCCCTCTGCCTTGGACAAGGAAAGATCCCCTTGATGCCTGGGTTCCTGCTGGGCCATGGAGAAGTCCCATCACCATCACCACACCTGACTCAACCTGCTCACCCTTCAGCCGCAGCTCCCTCCTCACCCCATTGTGCAGGGGATGGGGCACAGCAGAGGATGCCAGCACCCTGAGGTGCAACACGGCAACACTGGAGCCATGTGTGATGGGATCCTGTGGGAAAATCCTGGGGAGCCAGGGAGCAGCTGGTCCTCTGAGACAGGGCCAGGTCCTTATCTTCCCAGGGGTAACTCAGCAGGAACGTTGTCCAGCCACCAAAACACATGCTCAGAGGGGCTGGCAAGCACTGGGAAGTCCCTAGCCCTGCCTAAGCGAGATGGGCCAGTGTGAGCTACAGCTGCCCAGCAGCGAAATGGGATGGCTGACAGCTAATTTATCTCCTGCGCAAAGATAAACAGTGCCTGGGGGCCCCGCGGGGCCGGGAGCTGCACTGAGTCCCGGGAAAGGGGCTCATTTTTCCACAGGAGCCTCTCTGGCGAGGATGCTGCTCCACGCCCGGTGCTGCTGCATTGCCATGAGCTCAAGGAGCCCCGGGAGTCACCAGCACCATGGCAGGATGAGGGGCAGTTTCTCCACACATCCTCAAAAGCCATGACTTTTCCCCGCAGAAGAGTACAGTGAATGGGGCAGAGGCTCATCCCAGGCTGTGGAGCCCAAGAGCAAAGCCAGCTCCTGCTGCAGCTGCGGCCAGTGGCTGTTTCCACAGGGTGCTCCAAGGAAAAGGAGAGACTTGGCTCACACCATCTGCCCCTGCAGCTTGCAGGTGGTCCGGAGGGGACACAGCCAGCAGCTCTTGGCACCCAAAGCCTCCACCACCCCATGCCACTAACACCCAGCACAGCAGCGTGAGGTCTTGGTGACAAGCTGATGATGGGAAAGGGCTAAAGCTACTGTCCCTTGTGTCCCAGTGTTGCAGGATGATGATGATGCTCATCCACAGGGATCTATGCAAGTCCTGCAGCTGCACTGGCATAAAAAGCCCAGGGAAGAACAAGCACCTCCTTTACCTTCTGCCAAAGTTGGCTGCATAGAAAAAGGGGTCAGGAAAAAACTGGGAGGCAGGCAGGTGGAGAGGGAGTGCGGGCACATCACGGGGATGTGACTGTGGCTAAAGCCTTGTGCTTCCCCACTGACTCTGGCCTTCCTGGAGCAGTAAGGTGCTGTGAGTGCATCAGCAGTCAGGCTGCTGCATGCTCATCCCAGCTTACACCCTCGTTTGATCTCTGGAGGCATGCTTGATGGCACCTGGTGCCTCAGTTCACCCCTCTGCAAGGGCAAGGCAGCCGCACTTGGCACCTCCAGTGCCAGAGGAGATGCATGACCTCATCCTGCCCATGCCAGGTAGGGGCCAGGGCTCTGGAACCCTGGTTTTTTTGCAGTTTGACCCCAACCAGGGTACAGGCACACACAGCACCCCTCAGGAGGACCCCTCGGAAGCCCCAGCATGGGATACGCTGCCGTGATCTCTCTAGGTACACGTACAGCACTTATTCCTACACAGCTCTCTTTGTACACATACAAGCACTTATTGCTGTCCCCAACACCATGCATACACCCACACGCACACACTGCACACGTTCAGCCCCTCTGACAATGCACATGGCTGTACAGATCATAGAATTATAGAATCAACTAGATTGGAAAAGACCTTTAAGATCATGAAGCCCAACTGTCACCTCAGCACTGCCAAGTCCACCACTAAACCATGTCACCGAGGGCCTCACCTACACAGTTTGTGAGCACTTCCAGGGACGGTGACTCCAGCACTGCCCTGGGCAGCCTGCTCCAACACCTGAGCACCCTCTCGGCAAAGAAATTGTTCCTAATATCCAGTCTAAACCTCCGTGGCACAGCTTCAGGCTGTTACCTTTTGTCCTATCACTTGTTACTCGGGAAAAGTGACCATGGAGCAGCCCTCTGGGGTGAAGGATGCCTTCATAGGTGCTTGGACAAATGCACAGCATGTACAGATACACAGGCAGCGCACGCTCCTGGTGCATGTGCACAGGCTCCCCTGCAGACACACAAGCATTACGTTCACCTCTCCCAGTGCACAAGGACACATGCAAGCTCAGACAGTCCACACACATACATGTGGTGGATGCTGGGCTGCCCGATGTGCACACATTTGCCTGCGCAAGCACATACTGACTCCAGAAACATACACACTGAAGAGATGCGCTATCTTCTCCCAGCACTCACAGGTATCCACACATAGAAAACCCCGCTGTGTATGCGTGCAATAGGTGCAGTTCTTACATACACATCTACAGACCCCTTACACATCCCCCTACGCTCTCCCCTCTCCCCATACATACATGTATACACCCTTGGACACCCCGCACACCTCCCTATGCTCTCCACTCTCCCAATACACACATATATTCACCTCTGAACACCCCACTACGAACTCCCCTCGCATACACACACCGCTTCCACCCAACCCCCTGCACCCCCGGCCCCATCCCCTCCCGCGGCCCCGGTCAGGGCTGCCCGACCCGGCTCTCTGCAGACCGGTCCCGAGGCGATCCTGCGGGGCTGCCGCAGGCCCGGCCCTCCCCGGGTGACTCCCTTGACGTGCGCCAGCAAATGGGAGCGGGGAGGGGTGTTGCTGCCTGCCTGCCACTTGTTGCAAAAGAGAGCAAAAAAAAAAACAAAAAAAAAAAAAAACAGGGGAAGGGGAAAAAAAAAAAAAAGGGAAGAAAGAGAGAAAGAAAGAAAAGAGGAAAAAATCCCACCCACCCTCATCTGCTGCGGAATAAAAGAAATATCGGCGGGCGCGGCGCCATGTGAGCGGCTGGCCGGGACCGGGCGGAGCAGCCGGCCGTGCCCCCCGGGACGGCGGGGCGAGCCCCTGGCGGCGCTCGGAGCCGGCAGCATGGTGGAAAACCCCAGCCTGGCGGCCAAACCCGCCCTGGTGAGGGACGGGACGCAGCGGAGGGGCCCCGGTAGCGCAGGGGTGCGAGGTGGGAGCGGGGTGGGGGCATCCCCGGTTGGACGGGGAGCGGGGTCCCCGGT
Source organism: Amazona ochrocephala (assembly GCA_039720435.1). Taxonomy (NCBI): domain Eukaryota; kingdom Metazoa; phylum Chordata; class Aves; order Psittaciformes; family Psittacidae; genus Amazona; species Amazona ochrocephala. The sequence continues at coordinate 108,372,526 of CM077909.1, forward strand.
GGGAGAAGGAGGAGGGTCCCGGGAGGAGAGGGCACCGAGGGAAGAATCTCCTGTGGGAGCGGGACGGCGTTCCCGGAGGGGCCGGGGCGGCGCGGGCTCGACAGCAGACAGTTCCCGGTGGGACCGTCGGGGCGGAGGTCTCCGGTGGGAGCGAGGAGGGGGTCCCCGGTAAGACGCGGTCCCCGGTGGAACCGTGGCAGGAAGTACCAGCAGGACACGGGTTCCCATGCGGAACGCGGAGGGGGGCTTCCCGCAAGACAGCGACGGGAGTCCCGCGTCGGAACTATTCCCGGTGGGAGCGGGGAGGGTGTCCCCCGGCGGAGCGGGGATGGGGACTCGGAGGGCCGGGTCCCCAGTAGGGCAGGGTGCCGGGCGGTCCCGGAGGGACGGGCAGCCCCTCTGGCGGCCGGTACTGAGCCCGGTGCGGCGGCGGCTCCGCCGCCAACTTTTGGGCAGGGCCCCCGGGAGCGTGGGGGAAGAGAGGATGGAGTGGGGGGTGCTTCCTCCCTTCCCTCCTCCTCCGGCGGCGGCGGCAGCGGCAGCGCTGAGGCCGTGCCCTGTGCCCGCAGGCGGCCGCCCCACCGCGGGGGCCGGGGCCGGCGGGGGGGGCTGCGCTTGGCGGCGGTGATGGAGAGCCTTCAGCGGCAGCAGGCGGCTCGCCTGGCCCGCGGCCCCGACGGCGCTCCCCGACGGCCTCCCGCCGAGCCCGGTCCGGGGCCCGGGCCGCTGCCCGCCACCCCTCGCCGCCGCCCGGCCCCCGACCCGCGCAGGCCGCTCGCCGCCGCTGGGGAGGAGGAGGAGGAAGAGGAGGAGGAAGAAGAGGAGGAGGAGGAAGAAGGGGAGCCCCGGGAGCCTCCGCCTCCCCCACACCACGAGTGGACCTACGAGGAGCAGTTCAAGCAGGTAAGAGGCATCCCTCATCCTGGTATTGGCTGCTCCAGGCAGGCATCCCCGGTGTCCCCCACAAACTCGGGGTTCACCCCTCCCTGAATGGATGCTGCTTATACCCCCTATTACCCCCTGTTTGTGTCCCACCGTAAATGTGCAACCCCACTGTCCCAAGACTCATCCCAGTCCCACCCCAGGCATCTGTACCCCCAGACATTATGCCACCCTAAATGTGAACCACCCAGTCTCCCTCCACAGCCCCCAAACCTCATCCCAGGCAAGTACAGCCAGTGCAACCCAGCACCCCTGTCCCAGAGCCCTTTCTGTCCCAAATGGGAACCCCCATAATACTCCTCATTGCCCCTGTCCCGGAGCCCTGCCCCACTCCAACAGGCATCTTCATGTGCTCTCCATCTCCCTTCCATCGTCTCCTCCATCTCTCCCATGCTTCATGTCCTCCATCTCTTTGGTGTCCCCTGTGCCTGTCCCCATGCCCCACAGCATGGTGGCGTGCCCAGCATCCAGCCACCTGGTGCCCTGTGGCCACCCTGACCCATGCGGTCTCCATCCCTAGTGCTTTCTGTAATGGGTAAGACAGTGTGTCCCCTGTCCATGGAGGTTTTTCAGGGACAAACAAGGGCAAAGGCTCTAGTGCATGGTTACCCCAAGCAGCTGGCGAGCCAATGAGCCGAGCTTCCTTGTGTCTCTGTGAGGACCAGGGCATATTACAGATTGTCAGTGTGGCTCATTGATTTCCTGTATTGGCTGGAGGGAGCCATGTGTCGACCCTGTCACCTCACTCCTGGTGGGCATAGGGAAGACTCCCGTGCCATGGAGATCTGGTGCAGGGAAAACTGGGGTCTTGCATATAGGGTGAAGGAAAGGCCTGTCTGTATTTAATATGTGAGTATCGCATCTGTGCTTCCCTGGTTTGCATTCAGCGGGTGCTTCTCTGTACATGGTGTGAGTGTGGACAGCACAGCACCAGGTCGTGTTTGCACTTCCCGTGTGCTCAGCTTGGCTGTGGGGGTAAGAGAGGAGTGACAGAGATGTCCCTGTGCAGCTGGCTTGTGGCTTTTTAGGATGGCACTGCTCAGGGGACAGTGAGGTGAGGGGACTTCCTGGCTCATCCACAGTGTTTCTGGCAGGAAGGGATCAAGGCAGCAGCGGGGACCCGATTTTCGGGGGGTGCTCCGGGGCCATGCCGCTGTCTATTGTGTTATTCGGAGGAGCCAGGGCTCATCCCGATGTGCTGCGAGGCAGCAGGCAGGGGTGCAGGCAGGGCCCAGGCAGCATGTGCCCTGCAGCTGCGCTCGAGGTAAGCTGCTGCCCCGCAATCAACCCGGGGAGGTGGGGGGGGTGTGAGCCGCACAGCCCCGGTATCTTGTCCGGGAAGTGCTGCGTTACGCCCCGCCGCGCCGAGAAAGGCGGACTGTCCGGTTCCCGGGTCAGCCCGGAGGTGGGAAGCGGCTCCTCCCTCCCCGGCTTTACGAGGGGAAAGCATCCCCGGCATTTCTCGTCCCTAAGCCTCACGCCCTGGCCCTGGCTGGGGCTGCCCTGGCTCCCCATGCGGGGCAGGAGCGAAGCCGGCAGTGCGGTGTGAATACCAGGAGGTGAATAGCAGGGGATAAATCCTGCCACCACTTCCCCGAGTGAGAGCTGGCTGCTTAATTGCTTGCTCTACTTTTTCTCCAACCCTGGTTGGAAAAGTGATGTATCCGTACTCCACAGACCCACACTGTGGGTTTCTTACATGGTGGCATATCCCAGGTGACAGTGGGATGTGCCTTGTGTTCAATACTCTAGGGACAAGGGGCCAGATTGCCTCTGAATGGCTTATATGGGATGGGACAGAGAGAGGGGAGAGCAGTTTCTAGAACCAGCCCTTCCTTGCCTTTGCATGGGGCTGCCTTGTCTGGGGTGGCAGTTTGGATCAGGCTCCAGTGCTGGCTTGCCTTGGGGTCTGCAGGGTGTCTATCACTCCTACTTCTGCCCTGTGATCATCTGGGAGGGGACATACCCCTGCCTGGGAGGAACGTGTCTCCTCTGGCTTCCCTCAGGCTGCAGGGCTGTGCCTTGCCCAGCCTGGGGAACAGGTTCTCTGCTCTCCGCAGGGGCTGTGTTGGGAGGGTGTCCATGCTCAGCCTTCTCAGGGTCTGTGATGTGTGGGACACGGAGGGCAGTGCTTGCCTGCTCACGAGCCGACTGGGCATTGACAGTGTGGGCATGGGGCTGTGTTTCCCAAGGGGACACCCTGGATGGCACTGCTGGCATCACCTGGGATGGGTCTGGGGTCTGTCATCTCCTGGGGGGCAACAGTTAAGTGAATGGGGACCATCAAATCCAGGCTGGTTTGCAGAGGTTGGGTTCTCCACAGCCAGGAGGGGGCTCTGATAGGGATAGGGTGGGAGGTTGGTGCAGGACCAGCTGCTCAGGGTTTTACACGAAGCACGGTGGTGCTAAAAATGGGAGCAGAGGATAAGGTCGCAGCGCAGAAACCCATTGAGGGTTAATAGACAAACACTGCTTCAACCCAGAAGAGCATTTTGGGGAAATATCCCTTGTGTTTGTCCTCGTGTTATACATTTCCTGTGGTGCCGGTTTGGGGGGACTGGCAAGACCTTTGCTCTGATCTGGGAGGGCTGCTCTGACATTACGGTGTTGTGAGACCCCCTCACCCCTGCCTCTTGCATCAGCCCCAGGTGCCGGGCTATGTACACTTGATAAGAACATATGGGTAGAGCCCTGGGCAAAGGTCCAGGAGGTCTCCTGCACTTGGTCCTGCAAGGCAGACCGGGTCCCAGGACCGATTGGGGCTTGACTGTGCACTACCCATGAATCCTCCTTCCATGGGGATGTGGATGCCACCACATTACAAAGCTGCGGTGCTGCATCATCTTTGACTTGGAGGGCACCAGGAAGAGCCTGGCATTGCTGGTGCCAGCTCAGCCCCATGTATTCGGGTTTCACCACTGGAAAGCATGCACATACATAGGGATGCGTGCCCTGATTTCCTCCAAGTGATGGGAGAGCAGCACCAAGGGCTTCCCTCTATTCCCTGGCTTCCATCTCTATTCCCAGAGGTAGCACTGCGGGAAGGCTCAGGACAGGAGGGTCTTGGACATCTAGGTTTGTGTCCATCTTTCTGGCAGCAGAGTGTTTGCTGGCAGGAGGGTGCCATCTCTGACAGGGTCCCTCCAGCACATCAGGCCCATCTGGTTGCAGTTGAGGTTCATCAGTAACCCCCTGGAGCTTCTTCCTCCCTGCCTGGGAGCAGCTGGGGGGGGGTGAGCCCCAGCCAGCCCTTTGTGTCCTCTCAGGTGTCTGGTAGCCTAGTGTTTAATTCAGGAATGCAGTGGTTTGCCACCATCTTCTGCCTGCCCTGGTGTGGCTGTTCCTCCTCTTGCCGTGGTGCTGTTCCTGCCCCTTTTGTCCCTGATGCTGGCAGTCATCTCTTGCACTCACTCACCCTTTATACATGTTTAGTGAGGTTCATTGGCTATGCCTCTCAAAGGCTGGAGGAAAGTGCTTTGAGTTGGCTGCAGCCCTGCTTGTTCCACAGACCTCAGCCCTATGCCTTGGGGCCATCCCAAAATGGGGTGGCAGGGTGTGCGTTCCACACCATCCTGCCTCTGTCCCCATTCCTTTCTCCTGTAGCTCCGTCCCTGCCTGCAGGGAATGGAGGCAGCTCAGGACGGGGATCCTGGGAGAGGGAGGTGGTCTCCCTGCCCCAGACCTCCTGGATCAGTGCATCTTCAACCCAGCTGCAGCAGTTAACAAGCGAACGGCTCCCAGAGCTAAATTAGAGGGTCTCTGGTTACAGCGCAGAGCTGGGGGGATGATGGATGTGGTGTTTGCTCTTGTCTATGTCTCCCTGGTGGTTTCTCACCAGCAAACGTGCAGGCAGAGCTCTGGGACCACCTGCATCGGGGCGGTGGTGGTGATGGCAAGGGTCAGTGTGCTAATCCCCAGCAGCAGCAGCTCCAGCAGCCCAGTACGAGTGCAGGGGCACGAGGCAGGAGCTGCTGGTGTATGGCTGGGTGTGCATATGGAGGTGTCCTCTGTGCATGTGCATATGGAAAAACAGCGTATATGTGTGTGCATGTAGGGGTGTGTATGGTGTATATGGTGTGCCCATGCATATCTGAACATACCCGTGTGTATGTACAGGGATACATGCAGTGTCTCAGTGTGTATGGGCACTCCTGTATGTGTATGGAACAGTGTCTCCACATGTGGACCCGTGGGTGTTTGAGGCAGGGTTTGGGGGCTGATCCCCCCTCCAAGACCATCCCTATGTACCCTGCCCGAGCCCACAGCACTGACCAGCCCCCAGGGCTCTTCCCAGCAACACTGCAGCCCAGGGGGATGCAGAGTTCCTCAGTGGCTGCTGCAACACCAGCCCCCAAATGTTCTCAATCCTGAGCTCTTGGGACCTCCAAATAGGAGGTGTAAAAACTGATCAGAGTGGGAGAGGAGCATTGCAGAAGCTCCCACCCTGGCTCCCTCCCAGCTACTAGCCCGGAATCGGATGTGAGGAACCTGGGGAGATGCACCCCTTCACCGACTTTGCCTCTGCTAATCCACTGATTGCATTAATACTGGAGGTAAATTCCCTGTTCCATCAGCACTGTAGTGGGGACATGGGATCTGGCCCTGGGGGTTGGGATCTGGTCCCACAGCAGTGCCCATGGACTTTTGCAGATTCATGGGGGTGTGGGATCAAGCTCAGCTGTGTGCGGGGTACGTGTGCATAGTGGTGCATGAGTGTGCAACAGGGAGAGAGTGTATAGGGAATGCATTAGCATGCACAGGGGTGAGTGTATGCGTGGAAGGTGTGTTCAGGGGCTGTATGAGTGTGCAAAGGTTGCCCAGGGGGAATGCATAGGGGATGTGTGAGCATGTACATGGTGATTTGTGCACAGGAGGAACATATATAGGGGATGTGTGAGCATGCGCAGGAGGTGTGTATGTGTGCACAGAGAGTGTATAGGGGAACATGTGAGTGCACAGGGTGCGGGGGGTGTGTGTAAAAGGTGTGTGTGGGTGCACATGTTGTGGGAATGTGCACAGGGAAAATGTGTGTATGCAGGAGAAGTGTGTAAGTGGTACATAAGTGTGCACAGGGGCTCTCTGAAGAGAGAAAGCTCATCTGGGCCTGTGTGGGGTGCCGGTGCTCAGGGTGTCCCCTGTCTTTGGTCACCCTGGGATGGATTGAGGAAGGACAAGGAGGAAGAGGCAGGGATGGAGAGGAAAGCTAGGATGGAGGGGGAGGCAGTGGCATGGCAAACACCATGGGTCAGTGAGGTTAAGCCGAACAAATCCCCTCATTGACTCCCTGCCTGCTCAGCCATGAACGAGTAACAAGGGGCCGATCACGGGGGAGACACACTCACTGGGAGGCAGGACCCTCCCTTCCCCGTGCCACAGCCCTCAGACACACCGATGTAGGCTGGATGGTGCCTGTGGTGGCACCATGCAGCATGTTTCCTTGGCTCCAATCCTTAGGGGAGCAATGCTGGTGCCCCGTGCCTCAGTTTGCCCTCCTGCAAAGTGTGTTGAGGAGAAGGTTAAGGAGCCTGCGAGCCCCTCCTTCACCCCGGGGCCAGGCTGTAGGTAGGGGGACTGCTGTCCCAAGGCCAACGCTGCCATCAAACAGTCCTCAACCTTGAGCGAAGCCGGGTTAATGTTTGCAGCAGGCAGGTCTCCCAGCAGCGGCAATGCCCACTGCAGAGGGGAAGGGGGGTTTTAATGACCTGCTGGATCCGCCACATTATCAGTGCCGATTAAACCTGCTGCTCTATAAAGCGCCGTTAAATATTAAGCATGATGAAAGGCTTCAAGCGGGAGCCGCGGCACTGGGAGAGGGCTCCGGATGGAGGGGTCCAGCCACAGCAGTGGGATTGACCGTTGAGGCTGGGGATGTTGGGGTGAGCAAGCACCCCTGGACCCATCAGGGCTGTGGGGTGGCAAGCAGCCCCCTTCCCCAGGAGCTGGCAGCACCTTCGAATGCAGCCGGTGTCCCAGCAAAGCCGTCCCATAACCATTAACTTATTAACGACTTGTGGCGGAGGCAAGTGGTGGCTCACAAGGTCAGGGGGTGGTTTGTGCCTGGCGGGGAGTGAACTGCCCCCCAGCTCTAGCACTGGGGAGAGGAGGGAGGACATCCACAAACCCTCAGCTCCTTTGTGTGCATCCTGTGACTGGGGAAGCTCTGACTGTGGACACTGTTGAGGTCCCTGCACCCCAGCATGCACAAGGCTCTGCATCCGTGGGGGTGGCCAGTTCCTGTGATTGTAAGCATTAAGGGTAAACTGAGGCATGGATGGCTTTCCGGTCTCCCTCTGTGTCCAGCCTTCAGGTTGGACAGAGCCTTGGTGACATGGTCGAGTGTGAGGTGTCCCTGCTCATGGCAGGGAGTTTTAAGGTCCTTTCCAACCCTGGCCATTCCATGATTCTATGATTCTATGCTATCAGGACACAGAGGACACCCCAGCGTTTGGCTATGCACCATCTCCCTGGGGTAGGAGCCAGGGACCCCAGCTCAGAGGTGACAGAGGTGCTCAGGAGGGGTGCAAGGACCCTAAACCAGTCAGCCAGTCGTGGCGTGCGGCTGTACCCCAGGGGGCTGGTGGGGTGTGTGTGGGGATGAGCATTACCTGAGCTCCCTGCGTGAACGGCAGCCAGATGGACAAATTAGCAGCACGCTAATCAATGTGGTGCATATTAAGTGGCTCAGGTTGGGTTGGGGGGGATGCGAAGCAGGGGAGAGCCAAGGGGGGTCTGGGGTCGATACAGCTCGTATTAAGTGGATTAAATCCTGGCTGCCAATCTGAGCCTGTGCTGCCAGCGGGAGGTGGCAGCTGAGCAGGGTCTGCAGGGGGTCCTGCTGCTGTTGCTACCCTTGGTGGCAGGGTGCTGAGGGGCCAGGGGGACAAGGCAGATCGGAGATGCTTGGGGGTGGCTTATCACCTCGCTGCATCCTTCCTCTAAGGGGTCCGCTGGGCTAAGGGGTCCCAGCTCTGTGAGAGGCATCTCCTGGGTGAGTGAGAGGTGCTAATGATGTTATTTAATCTCAGTGAGGAGGAGGGGCAGGCACAAGGTCTATTTGTATCCTTTAATAAAGCTTGTTCGACCCACTGACCTTTAACCTGCTTGACAAGCCCCGTTATCCCCATCCCGTAAGGAATAAAGATGTCGCCATGGCAATGGGATGATGGAAGGGTGCAGGTTCCCTGGACCTGGATATGGGTATGGGTATGAGAACATCCGACTCTGGCCCTGCACCAGCACCCAAGCGGTGGTGTTGGGTGGAAGTAGGGTAGTGCTGGGGGTGCTGTGTTTTTTGGGGGTGTGAAGCACTATGGTGGGGGTCCCCGAGGTCGGCAGAGCAGGGCTGTGGTGCGCATCGGTGGGATATTGATCCCACGGCTTGACAGTTTAATACTTCTGTTTATAGAGGAATATAGTTACATCGATGGCGTTAAATGAGTTACTAATTATATCAATACAAACATGATTAAAAGGGTCCTTGCTCATAGGTCACCACAAGCAGGAGCCACTGCTCGTGTTGCACAACTGCCCTGGGGCAAGGCCTGCCAGACTGCTCTGAGGTGCAGGGGGGGCTCTGGGGTGCTGCATGTCCCTGCAGGGTTTGGGGTGTCTGTCACAGGAGGTTTGCCTGTCTGGGGTTGTGCATGCCCATCCAGGGTTGTGCATGCCTATCTAAAGTTGTGCATGCATGTGTGGGGTTGTACGGGCCCGTCTGCAGTTGTGGTTGTCTGTATAGGGTTTTGCACATGTGTATGGCATTATGAGTACCCAGCTGGGGTTGTGAATGCTCATCTAGGGTAGTGCATGTCCATCCAAGGTTTGCATGCACATCTGGGGTGCATGCCCATGGAGGGCTGTGCATGCACATCTGGTGTTGCGGATGCTTGTGCAGAGTTGTGTGCACCTCTGAAAGTCTTTGTATGCTCACCCATGCTTGTGCCTGCCCACCTGGGGTTGTACATGCCCATAGGAGGCTGTGAACAGTCATATTCCTGTGCAGGGATTTGTACCTGTGCAGGTTGTGTGCACATATGCAGGGTTGTGCACACTCATGTGTTGCTCTGTGCACCCATGCGGGGCTGTACATGCTTATGCAGGGTTGTACATGCCCATGCAAACCTGTGTGTGACGCTGGGCAGTTGTGATGTGCCTCTTAGATGGGGAGTACCCAAGTCAGGCAGGAAGGGACCACGGTGCTCACCCTGTGTGAGGAGGAACAGGGTGAGTGGCGGGGCCCAGGCCCCTGGGCAAGGGATGGAGTTGGCTTCTTCCACGGGGTTGGGGCTGTCTGGGGGTCTCTCCTGGCCTGATGGCTTAGCAGACCACTACCTATGCCACCACCCGTGTGCCACTTCTGCAAAGTGATGCCTAGATCCCATAGGCAGTCTTAACTGGGACCCAGCCCACCCATCATCAGCAAGAATTCCACCAAACCACCTCCTCTCCCACCTGAGCATCCCCAAATCCAGTGGGATGCCCAGTGCATCTCCGGCACACCAAAGGCTGCTGGCTGCTCCCTGCTATTCAGCTCTGCTCTCGTCTCCACTTAAAAGCCGACCTTTGCTCCCCGTTTGGTGTAATGTGTCTTTGCATCCCAGTGCTCTGCAGATAAAAGGTTAGAGGTTAATAAATGGTGTAAAAATAGATTCCAGTGCTTGGAAATCACACATTTTGGGGATTGGAGGCAGTGGCAGTGCAGATGGGATCCTGACTTCTGTGGTGAGAGGAGAAACACAAGTGGCACTTCGATGTAGGAGCCCACTGGCTGGGTTGAAGTCAGTGACTTCTCCCTGCTATGGGATAGGCAGTGATTACTGGTTTGGGGTGTTTGCTACTGCTTTGACAAGCCAGGAGATTGCAGGGATGGAAACAGGGGTAGCATGGAGCCTTGGGTGTAAGAGCCCTGCTGCAGGCAAGGAGATGCATGCAAAGCCTGGCTCACACAGCCTCCCTGGGGCAGAAATCAAAGCAGCCCCCCTGGAGCTCTGCTCCCAGCCTGACCTAGTTACCTTAATCGATGGCTTGAGGAGTTCCAGGGAAAGGGCAGGTGGTGAGGAGAGGGCACAGAGCAGGGCAGGGAGCACCACGGTGGAGGGGAGGCACAGGATGATGACACTCAGAGGTCAGGGCATCCTGAGAGCACCCTGCTACAAGGAGGGGACACAGATGAGTAGCACCCAGAGGATAAGGAAGGACCAGGGATGGAGTGGCTCGGAGCCAGGCAGTGAGCACCCATGGATCTGGTGGGAGACTGGCATTAGACGAGGTTAGGGACAGGCATTTAACACCTATCCCCATGGGTTAGATGAGGGTCTGTGTTAGATGTGTCTGTCTAGAGATGGGAACTGTGGGGTGTTTGTAGGAGCATCCCTGCATCTCTGTGTCCCCCAGGTCCCCCAGGTTCCTGCATCCTCACCTCCCTACATTCCTATGTCCCTGCATCCCCACATCCTTGCATTCATGTTTCCCCACCACGTCCCTGGCATCCCCCCCATCCTCACATCCCCACGTCCTTATAACCTGACATCCCCACAGCAAGGCTCCCTTTATCTATCCAGTGAATGATGTGCTGTGTGGAGGGGAGGGGGTTGCTCCTGCTCTATTGGTTTTTAACGGCCTTTCTCAGCACAATTGTTTTTTAAACGACTCAATTTTGTGCCTGACTTTGTTTTCCAGCTTGCATTTCTTTGTATACGTTTTGGAAATCCATTCTGGACTGCTGAGTTTTGTTTCTTTTCAATGGCTTTAAATTCTTGCCGGGCTTGCTGGGAGGAATTGGTGTCTATAGCACCTTCGATTGGTGCTAATTTTTCCTTCATGTGCTCTGACTTTTACTGCTGGGCCATCGATCTGGCGGGCTTCAATTTATCATGGTCACCTAGGCACTGTGCAGGAATCAGGCGAGCCCTGGCTTCTGCACGGAACCAGCGCTTCATGTCCCTGGTGTAGGGTCTTCACTTGCCTCTGTGGTGTCGTCCGTTAGCTCAGCCTTGGGGTCCGTGTCCTTGTGTCGGGACCCACATCCATCCAATGCACACAAGTATCCTCACAGCTGAATGTGTGCATCTGTGTAACCATGCACACTCGGTAGCTTGCACACTCGTCAGCAGACCCACAGAGTTGCTGGGACACACGAGCACCAGTGTTGGTGCTGCACTCACCACTTCGTGCTTGTGCCCTGGCACACAGCGCACACACATCTGGCTTTGCACACACACACACTGTGGAAAGTCTGTGTGCTTTGTGGGGATGTGTCGCTGCCACGCTCACACCCTGGTCCCTGTTCACAGTTGAGGAAGATGGGATTGGGGTCCCCATGCCCCGGTGAAGGAGGAGGATTTGGCAGCATGGCCCTTTGCAGAGGCACCTATTGCTGTCCTTGTCCATCGATCAGGCCCCATCTCAGGGTGACACAGCTCGGGCTGTGCTAATCATGTTGTCAATAGCCCTGTCACCCCCATTTAGTGTGGCAGCCTTTAGTGCTGGCAGCTCCCTCACTGGCACCCCACGGCATGGTCCTGCCAGCTCACCCTGGGATGGGACCAGCATCTCCGCTGTGCAGGTGCACTGTATCCTTACGATGAGGGTGCTGATCCCGTGTGGGACATGGTGAGCACAAGCACTGGGCAGTGCCAGCAGGATGCTGAGCCAGAGCAGGGCTGAGTGTCCAGATCCCAGGGACCTGCCTGGGATTTGCTGCTGTCCTGTCTACACTGGCATCATCTTCCCAGGGTGAAAACAGCCATCCTTCCACCTAGGGAAGTGAGGGCAGGGGAAACTGAGGCACAGATGCAGCATCTCTGCAGCAACGGTGCAAAATAGTCAGTGGTGTGTGGGCTGCCCATGCCAGGCACAGGGAGAACACAGTGCTGCCAGCATGCAGGGCACACTAGGGTATCCTGTCCGTGACAAGGGATTGCCTCTTATTGCTGGCAGAGGAGGCTGGTGGGGCCAGGGGTGATGCCTGGTCCTGGTACCAGCAGTACTGACTGCTGTCTTTCCTGCCCCCAGCTCTATGAACTGGATGAGGACCCGAAGCGCAAGGAGTTCCTGGATGACCTCTTCAGCTTCATGCAGAAGAGAGGTAAAGGTGGGTGGCAGGGGTGGGCACCACTGGCACCCCTGCCTTGGCTGCCTTGGGGGGCTCACAGTGCTCTGAGCTGCTCCCAGTCTCTGCGAGCAAACCCCCCCCCCCCCCCCCCCCCCCCAGGTCCTGCAGTGCCTCCCATCCCCACCTACACATGCACATGTGTAAGCTCACACTGAGCAGATTTGACCCAATTTCTATAGGCAGTACCCACCATGGGGTGCCTGCTGGCCAAAGATGCTCCCCTGGGCCCCCCTGGCTGGGGATGGTGGCAATGCCAATGCAGATGGCTGTTAGCAATGCCCATTAGCAATGCCCTGCAGGGATACCTATTGGCAATGCCCAGCATCATACCCCTTGGTGACAACCATTAGCAGCACCCATTGAGGTGGGCTGGAGATGAGGATGGGGATGTGGATACCACCTCATGCGTGTTCCCCCAAGTCCCCCTGGTCCTAGTGCAGGGCTGTGGGGAGCAAGTGGGAGCATCAGCGTCACCTCATCCTCCTCAGCATCCATCAGACGCTAATGATGCCCATTAGCAGGACATTTTAGTGCTGCCTGCTGGGGATGCCCTTGGCAGTGCCCATTGGTGATGCCCATCAGCAGTGCCCAATGAGGATGCTCATCATCAGTATCCTTAGGGATGCCCACAAAGCTGCACTGCAGGAGTGCAGGCAGCGTTCCTGGCAGCGCCGGGCACCTAGGGGTTAAGGGCTCACAAGCCAGCCCTGCCGCATTGGAAATCTTTGCTATCGGCACGGGGGGCCGAGCTGGCTCCTGGGGACTCGATAAATGCTTTAACCTTCGCCCTCCCCGTCCGGGCCTGTGACAATTAAAAGTTGCCGAGCGCGGGCGTGTGGCCAGCTGTATTAATTAGAGCCTTTTGCTGGTGTGTGGATTAATGAACATGCCGCTCAATAGCCAGTAAACCCCAGGCAGAGGTTAATGCCGGGCTAATTAACGGGGGATGGCTGAGGGGGGGGTGGGGGGGGCAGAAGCAGCGGGGCTGCCTGTGTGTGGGACAAGGGTGAGCTGAAAGGGGCTGTTGTCCCCAGTCAGTGCCCATGGGGAGGGTGGTGAGGACATCTGCCCACGTAGGGGGGCAGCAGTGGTCAACTTGTGGGTGAAGCAGAGACCCCACAAACTCGTTTCACTCAGGGCTGTGCTGAGGTGGCTGACGCTGCCATGGGGCTTACCCTGGAGCTGGGATGGAGGCGAGGATGAGGATATGGGTACTGCCCCATAAGTGCCTCCCAAGTCCCTCTGGCCATAATGCAGGGGTTTGGGGAGCAAGTGGGAGCATCAGCACTGCCTCAGCCCCCCCCCAACATCCGTCAGACACAAGATTCATGGGCTGTTCTGTGGCTTCATTATCTCTCTCTCCAGAGCTAATTAACTCCCTCACCACTGGGGCCAGGGCTAATTAAGCAAGTGCATGGTGATACGGGGAGGAGGGAGGAAGCCCGGTGCCTCCCTGCTCCTCATCCCTGTGTGTCCGGCTGTCCTGCTCCTGCTCATCTGTCCTGCATCTCCTCCAAATGGGTGACTTCCCCTGCCCAGGAGGGCAGGCAAGTGTGAATGCATGTGTTGGAGTGCTGGATTTTACAGCCAGGTAGCAAAGAGAAAAGGGACAGAGGGCAGCAGGGCAGGAACAGCATCACAGGAATCATCAGGAGTTGGATGAGAAGCAGCACCCATGATACCAGCATAGATGCTTGCAGAAGCACCCAGGGGTGCATGGGAAGGCAGCTGCCATCCCCAGACTGCGTCCCAAAGATGTCGGTGGGACAGTGGGGATGATGGCTACAGGGTGAGCCCTGGTGAAAGGAGCCATGTTCCCCTGATGTCTGACAGGGCAGTTTTGGCATTGGTGTTTGTCAGAGGGGTGGAAAGTCAGTGGGGCTGAAAAATGAGTTGGGGACAGCCCTGATGAGTGGGGACTTCATGGCTCAAAGCAGGGACACCCGGCACCGGTGGCACATGGGGGCGATGGTATCACCCCATCAGACATGGGGTACAGACTGTGGAGCACCTCATCCCCATGCCCCAGCCCCTGTGGTACTCCAGAAATGGCCAACTGGGAAACCTAGGGAATAATTCTGCATTTGCTCAGCAAGGGTCCGCCATCTCCTTGCCAAGCTGAGGGCCCTGCTGATAACACGGGGCCATTAATCAATCAAAGAATTAATTGCAGCGCCACAATGGCCGCATCACCTCCCTGAGCTTTTGTACCGCTCACCCTGGCCAGGGCTGGGGCCATCACTCTGAGGGGATGCAGACAGGTCCCTTTGTCAGTGGGATGGGCGCCGGCTGCCCGCCCTGCACAGCACTGAGATTAATGGTGAGCTCCTTTGGATAGTCACCATGGATGGGGATGGGGGAAGAAGGAAGAAATCCATCAATTGGAGTGAGACCCAGCACACTCGTTGGCATATTGGGGTGATGGGGAGCCCTCAAATCGAGCCTCCATGAGGTGATGGGGCTGATGCAAGAAGCCCCCAGGCAGGGCTGGCAAGGGACTGCTGGCAGGTATCAGGTCAGTATCTCTGCCTTTTTCCCAGAGGGATAAACTCCTCTCCCCCTTCCCGAGCAGGCGAACAACAGAGACACACACACACAAAAAAATAAGTTAAATGAACTCAGTAAAGGAATAAAAAGAGCTCATTTTTCAGGCTTATGTGAAGAAGCCGAGCCAATATCGGGGCCATAAATTAGGGATGCTGGAGGATGGCGGTGAGTGACGGCTTCGTTTGAGGGGCGAAGCGCAACCGTGACAGCCTCCCCCAGCCAAATGGATGGCTTTCCGATATCGCCTGAGCCCGGACACCCCGCAGGAGGAATAAATATGGGGTGGGATGGGACAGGATGGGATGTGATGCTTATCCTTCCTCTACCCTACCGCAGCCCTCAGCCGCTGCCTGGACCATTGCCTGAGGTGCAGTGGGGCAGAGTAAGGCTATAAGACTGTTTAGGGGTGCTGGGAAAGTGGGGAGTGAGGAAGGTGTAACCAGACCTGGTGGCTATGTGGACCATTTTGGTCCATGCTAGGCTCACAGAGCCCTGGTAACCTCATGTCCCTTTGCCCCATGGCCTCAGGGAGGGGGGTGATGTTGAGGGACCAGGGATCATGATCTCTACTGAGGGCATTTGAAGGGGATTTGGGGTCAGGTCTCTTAAGGCAGGGTACTGAAGACCTTTAAGCAGTCAGGGAGGCTTTTGGGGAAGGATCTGTAGGTGGGGACCTCCTATGGACTGTTAGGGAAGTCCCTCTCAATTGGGCTTGGAGAGGATTTTTAAGAGAGAAACCCCCCTATAGAGACATTACAGGATGAGTCCCTCCAGAAGGGTAGGGGGACAGTCCCTCTTCAGAGATCCTTTATAAAGTTTGATGGGGTCTCTCTTTATGCGGCTCTGAAAGGGGTACAGAGAGAGTCCTTCTAGGATGTTCTGAGAGGTTTTTTAGGGATATGCTCTATTGGGAGCTCTAGGAGTTGTAGAGGATGACTCTCTCTAGGGGGCTCTGGAAGAGGCTCTTTACCCATCCCACACTTTCCAGATGAGAGTGTACCCATCCCCACCAGCAGCTTCATCAATAGGGACCCTGTGCCAGCATGCTGGGGTCTGCCCTGCTCATGGGCATGGTGCTGCTCTCCATGCTTATGGGTTCTCACCCTTATATGTGTCTCCCCTTGTGGGGCAGCTGATACCCACATTAGCAGTGGGGACAAGGTGGGGACCATGTCCCCAGGGAGTATGGGGCCCTGCAGGCTCACCCAGCACCCTTTTCTCTCTTCTATGTGCGTCTGTAAGGGACGCCTGTGAACCGCATCCCCATCATGGCCAAGCAAGTGCTGGACCTGTACACACTGTACCAGCTGGTGACGGACAAGGGTGGCCTGGTCGAAGTCATCAACAAGAAGATCTGGCGGGAGATCACCAAGGGCCTCAACCTACCTACCTCCATCACCAGCGCTGCCTTCACCCTCCGCACGCAGTGAGCACCCACCCAGGGACACCCACTGGCTCAGATGTCCCAGAGCCCCAAATGGGGTCCTTCGTGGGGTGTCCCAAAAGGGGAGGGAGGGCTCTGACCCTTCACAGGTGCCATCACCACCATGGTCCCTCCTCACCCCAGGGCTGGCTGGGAGGCGCATGGTGTGGATCTCATCCTGGCTCTCTCCCCATGCAGATACATGAAGTACCTGTATCCCTATGAATGTGAGAAGCGAGCGCTCAGCTCTCCAGGTGAGCTCCAAGCTGCCATCGACAGCAACCGTCGAGAGGGACGGAGGCAGACTTTCGGCACAGCACTCTTCAACTACTCTCCAGTCAGCACCCCAACCCTGCTGGGCTCCCCAAAATTGCCTCTGCCAGCTCTTAGCATCTCCACACACAGCTGTGGCCAGCTTGGCCAACTGCATGCTGTTAAGAAAGGTAGGTGAGGAGCACATATTCCCCCTGGCCCATCTCTGTCTCCAGGGATGGACACAACTCCAGCAGCAGGGATGTTCCCTGTCTGCTCTTGCTCTTATTGCTTGTGGAAAATAGGGATAGTTTTGTTCTCTTAGTCCCTTTCTGGGACTGAGAAGGGTTTATATTTCTCCTGTCTTTAGAGAAGAACCAAGCCCAGAGTGGTGGCGTGCTTGCCCCATGCTAAAGGGATGGAGGTGGCACCAGTGGGGATGGTGAATGGGGTGGATGTGGGGGACACGCTGAGGTCTCTCGGTCATTGCAGAGGATGGCATGTTGGCAGCAGCAGTGCCAGGGCGCATCGCTATCCCGGTGGGACTGGCCGGCCACCATCTTGCAGCGGCCCAAGCAGCAGCTGCCTCACAGGCAGTGGTGCTGGAGCAGCTACGGGAGAAGCTGGAGACGGGGGAGCCTCCGGAGAAGAAGGTGGCCCTGACGGTGGAGGAGCAGCAGCGGCTGGTGCAGCACGCGCTGCAGCACAACCTCCTGGCCGTGGCTTCCCAGTTCCCCATGAACATCAAGATCTCCAGCAGAGGTAATGAGGTGCAACACCTCACCTTGGGTCACCCCATCCCCTGGCACCCGTGCGGGGAGCAGCAGCGGCTGAAGGGGAGCATGGATGCCTGGAGAGGCCAGGGCCCCACTTCTTTCTCTTGGGCAGGTTCTTGTTTCTGTTTCTCTTAACACTCATATTGGTATTTCCTTTCCCCAGATGACAGACAGGAGACCGCATTGAACCTGTCCACCAACGGCATTAGCAGTATCAACATGTCAATAGAAATAAATGGAGTTGTCTACACAGGTAAATAGAAGGGCCGCTTGGCCTGTGTAATTGCGGCTGGGAAATCCAATAACTTATAGCCACTGCCTGGCCAGCAAGTCCTTCCTTCAATCTGATGTCTTTACTATAAAATCCATTGTAATGAAGTGGCGGGGCCTGGGGAGAGGGGGCAGGAGAAGGAGGGGGTCGGCGAGGATGGAAATTGGCCCCCAGCAGGGGCTAGCAATGGAGGGTGAAAATGGGGAATGGATGGATGGATGGATGGATGGATGGATGGATGGATGGATGGATGGATGAACGGACAGATGTACTTGGCTGATAAAGTACAAAAAGGCACCCCCACCATGGGATCCTGCAGGCAGAGCTTGGATTTGGGGTCACCAAATGCTGGTTTGCCCAGAGAGTGACTGGGTGCAGGGGTTGGCCGGTTCCAGAGCATGGTGTTGGGTGCAGGGGAGGATGTTGGGGATGTTTTGCCTGCACAGAGGCTTCGAGGTAGCATTGTGCACCTACCTGGCTAGGCAGTTTCTCCCATACCACCCAGCTCCCTGCCTGCCCAGCTGAGGTACCCCCAACTAAAATCTATGGCTTTTCCATCACGACTTAAGTATTTAATGGTCTGGAAAGGTCAGAGGCTCATCAGCACGTGGGGCTGCCAGCCAGATGGCTCTGAGACACCCCACAGGCTGCCCCATGTGGGTGGGGGTGGCTGGGCTGGGGTGCACACCAAAGGTGATGGGGGGAATGGAGCCCCCAGGGATGCTGGGGACCAGGAGAGCAGGGTCTCCAACCCATGGCTTGCCCTAACCCCCTTACTCTTGCTCTCCAGGCGTCCTGTTTGCCCGCCGGCCCCCAGCACCCCCGGCACCCGGTGGAGGGAGCACCCAGAGCCGGCCGAACCCCAGGCCTGCCCCGAACCCACTGCTCCCAGCCCCCTCGCACAACCACACTCCTACCAGCACCTCGCCATAAGGAGAGATCCCCCCACCCAGCTGGGGGTCCCCAGAGCCTCGGGGGGCTGAACGGTTGGACCCAGCTGGGACACCAAAGTGGGATGGGGGACCCAGAGGTGCCTCTTGCTGCAATGCTGAGCTGTGTCCGTGCAAGGCTGTGAGACCCACATGGTCCCTTTTGTCCCTTATCCCCATGATTGTGGTCCCTCCCATGTGCATGCCCTTGGACATACACATCTTCCTTCCCTGGTGCTGCCCCCAGGTAACCCACCCCATACAGCTCCTGCCTGCCCTGCTGCCTGGGGGAACCCTGGGCCCCGCATGCTGCATCCTCTACACACTGCAGCCCCTGTGCCCACATCACTGCATGCAGCTGCAGTCTCTGTACACGTCTTAACGGGTACACTGCATCCTCCATGCTGCCACACTTAATGCATCTCTTACATACTGTCTCTGTTACACACATCTCTATGCATACTGTGTTCCTTATACGCACTCTTGATGCACACACTGCATCACTTGCACGCTTTATTCCTTACAGTCATTGCCAGTGCGCACACTGCATCCCGTATACGCACCCTTGGTGCCCACATTACCTCATCCGTGCACACCCTCAGTGCAAACACCGCATCCCCTATACACTGTATCCCCTATACACTGTATCCCCAATACATTGCATCACCTATACACTGCATCCCTTATATACTGATCCCCTATATACTGCACCCCCTACCCTCTGCAGAGCCCCCTACCCAGCCCTCCTGCACTGCCTGGGCTTGCTTCCCACTTCCTGAGGCACCCCCAGGGCCCTGGGTGCCTGCTGGCCACCCCAGGGTGGTTACGTCTCAGCCCCCAAGTCCTAACTCAGCTAAGGGTTCATCTTGGAGGGCAGATACTGGGGAAACTGGTGGGACTGGTGGGGCTGAGATGTGACAGGTGGAAATGGGGATTCTTGGAGTGGGAGTGGGGATTGTGCACTGGAAGGAGCTTATTGGGGGGGAACAGACAGGGCAGGGAGGCCCAGAAGTGCCCCCTACCACCAAAGACCAGCCAGTTACTGGGGTCCCCAGTTGGGGGGCAAGGAGCTAGAGGGCATTCCAAACTACCTCGTTGGGGCCGTGCAGGAGCCTCCTACACCCTCTTGCACCCATGGGTGCCAAAGCAGGCGAGCGTGGAGCAACGTTCACCTCTACCTCAGCGCGGGGGGCCGGGGCTCAGTGCCACTGGGCTCCCCATGGCACTCCCACCGCAGCCACATGACTCTGTGTATCTATTAAAGGAAATGAACTGCTGAACCAAATCAGTGTGAACATGGTGGTATGCGTGACATGGTGCCACCCGCCAAGGTCCAGAGCACAGGATGGGGACAGTTTGGGGATGGAGGACTCCTCCACAGCCCAGCTATGGTGCCTGAGATTTCATAGCTCACCCCACCTTTGCCTCCAGCACAGGGTTGCCTCTGTTTCTGGGGCCTCCAAGTTGGAAAAAGGCGCTTCCAGGGCCCTCAAGTATGGGTTAGGTCAGACTGAGCACCAGTCCCAGCCATGCTGGGGTTGCTTGACCCCATAAGTTGCCCAGTGGCAGCTCACCTGTGGGAGGGAACACTATTAGGCTGCTTGTGCGAGGTAAAGAGCATGGCTGTGGGGCTGCTCAAGCCATGGCCATGGGTCTGTGAGCTTGCACCAGGTGAGATGCAAGCAGTGCTGGGCCAGCCTGGCACATGGGTAATGCCCACAAAGGGCATGGGTGACCCAGCTGGAGCTGGGAGACGTGGACACACACATGGGCGCTCATGAGTGCATACGTGGGTGCACAGGGGAAAGCATGGAGGTGTTATAAGTCACCACACTCATACAAATTCAGTGGCATATGCAGATTCATAATTGCACTTGCTCACACGTGCACATTTGTATTTCAAGAGGCACGGGGGCTCCCATGAGGACTCTGCCAATCACAGCCATGAGGACAGGCTCACCCTGGCATCCATGAAGCCAGGTTCCTATTACCCAAGGGGACAAAACCTCCCTGTTCACGAGTCACCCCTGGGGACACCCCAAGCCCCTCACGGACACCCCCCAATACCTGCGAGGACACCCCCAGCCCGACCCCCGGTCCCCACCGGGTTGCGCGGGCGCTGTCCATGGTGCTGGAACGGAGCTGCACGCCCCTGACCTCGGGATAGCGGCGCTTGGGGACACAGAGGGGGACACCGGACCCCTGAAGAGGACCCTATGCCTGTCCCGTTCCGGGTCTTCCAGAGGAGCCCTGTAGGTGGGTATGAAGGCGAGGGGGTCTGTGAACAGGGAGTGTGTGTGTTTGAGTGTACACCAGGTTGCAGTGGGGTTCCCCTCTGTGTGTGTGTATTTGTGTGCCTGTGCGTGCCCCAGGCTGGTCCCAGGGTGTTTGCTGTAGGGCTGCGAGACAGCTAAGCGCTGGCACAGAGCTCCTGCAGCCACGGCACAGCCCGGCACAGCACGGCAAGCAGAGCCAGAGTGGAATCAATGCAGCCTTAATTGGGGTCTCATGTCCCCTGTCACTGCCAGGCAGCACTGGCCACAGCTCATCGAGCGCCAGGGCCCCGGGGAGCCTGGAGGGCACACGAAGGCCCTCATCCCTACTCATTACACAGCTCAGGGGGCGATGTGTATTGCCACTCTCCCTGGGGGGCTCCGAGACACAGCTGCTGTCACCTGAGTAACCAGCCCTGATTGATGCCCGCTTCCCATGTCCCGCAGGGACTGTAATTGAGCAGGAGGCAAGAGACGGAGGATGCAGGGATGATCCAGATTAGCTGGATCTGGCTTCAGAGCTGGGCTGGGGGCAGGCTGCTGTGGTATCAGTATCACTGTAGGGATAGGGGCAGGGTTAAAGTCTTTCTCTCAGCCCCAAGGAATGAGGGGCAGATCTGTCCACTGTCCTGGGCTGTGGACAGCCAGTGCCGTCCCTTCAACCCCATTTCAAGGCTCCTCCCAGGATGGATAGGTATCTAAAGGGTGGATGTCCTCCAATCCCAAATAATCCCCAGTGCCCAAGTCCCAGGCAGGGACTGCAAGGACTGCCTGAATATCCCACCTTGGGGAAGTGGGTGATCTGAGACCCTCTATAACGGTCGTCTGTGTATTTGTGGGTGCTCCTTATCATAATGGGCACAGCCAGTACCTCTAAACACAGACCAGCACTATGTAAGCAGCTCCCAGCCCTTTCTGCAGCCCGCAGTCACTTCTGCTAATGAAGCCATTTCTATTTGTCACCTCTGTGGAACAAAGCACAGCTCTTCCTCTCTGAAGATCCCTCTTCAACAGCCCAGTTATCGATCCCTGGGAAAAAAGGCAGAGTGCACAAAGCCTCTGCCTGCTCCTCCTGCCTGAGTGCTCCAGGCAGCTCCTCCAGGGAGATTTGGGAGGCCATAGGGGGTGTGGGGCCCTAGGACATCACACAGCTCCCTCCTACAGTCTGCCAGCCCTGTACAGCTCCCCGGAAAAGCACATTTAGGACAAAGCTGTTTCAGAGAACAGTGAGTTTTGCTCTCAGCAAAGGGCACTGAAAGGCTCCCCAAAGCCATCTAGCCTTGCATTGGCAGCCATGCTAATAAAGTATTTGCTTTTAGCAGATGGTTTCAACCCAACAGACTGGCTTGGGACCCAGACTGGGTGCTCCCTGTGGCATGACAAATGCAACACCCAGCTCCATGCCCACAGTCACAAGGGACAGAGACTCAGCACTCCAGCCTGGTGCACTGCTGAGGCTACACGAGCAAGCTGAGGCCTTGTATGCAGGGAACATGACTTTCAAGGTGCTTTGAAGGCTCACAGGTTTCTCCTTCTGCAGTTTGGAAAGCCTCCAGGTTTTCCTCTGCGGCAGGTGCTGGTACCATAAATTCATCCCTTGCCTTTGAGAGAGCCCATCATTGTGAGTGCCAGTTGCAGGCAGCGGTGGGACTGGGGTTGGCTGCTGCCTTCATTAGCACATCCGTTCTTATGAGCATCACCTGCGCTGGTCGATAGGATAAAGGTGAACCAAGGCAGGCTGAGGCCTGGGGGAAAGCCTGCAGCAGCCTCCTGGATTTCAAAGGCCCTCGATTCCACTCGCCCATAGATCACTATTATCAATTTCTTTTAATATATCCAAGTGTCTCTTTCCTGGAGGACCACTCTGGATTGAAGCAGACATCAACCGCCAGCAGCCGCCCTGCCTCCCTCTGCAGTGCAAATCACCATCGACCAGCTGCAGCCGCCCCTCCTTTACCCCAAGAGAAGGCTCGCACCTTTCCCTTCCCCTTCACTCACTCCACTTTCTCTTCCCTCATTCCCCTTTCCCTTCCCTTTCCTTCCCTTTCCTTCCCTTCCCTTCCCTTCCCTTCCCCTTCCCTTCACATCCTTCCTTCCCCTTCCCCTTCTTTCCTTTCCTTTCCTTTCCTTTCCTTTCCTTTCCTTTCCTTTCCTTTCCTTTCCTTTCCTTTCCTTTCCTTTCCTTTCCTTTCCTTTCCTTTCCTTTCCTTTCCCTTCCCTTCCTTTTTCCCTTCCTTTCCCTTCTCTTTCCTCTTCTCCTTCCCTTTCCCTTCCCCCTTCCCCCTTCCCCCTCTTCCCCTTTCCCTTCTTCCCCTTCTCTTTCCCCTTTCCCCTTTCCCCTTTCCCCTTTCCCCTTTCCCCTTTCCCCTTTCCCCCTTTCCCCCTTTCCCCCTTTCCCCCTTTCCCCCTTTCCCCCTTTCCCCCTTTCCCCCTTTCCCCCTCTTCCCCTTCCCCCTCTTCCCCTTCCCCCTCTTCCCCTTCCCTTTCCCTTCTTCCCCTTCCCCTTCCCTTCTTCCCCTTCCCTTCCCCTTCCCGTCTCCATGGCAACGGCGGCCCTAGCAACGCATACTGTGTCAATGGGGCGGAGCGGATGCGACGCCTGAGTGCTTCCGGCCGACGGCAAGATGGCGGCAGGGGCGGTGGAGTTGCGGCGGCTGCAGTGGCGCCTGGAGGAGGTGGAGCAGCGCATCGGTGTCGGCGATGGGGCTCCCGGGACGCGCAAGGTGCCGGGGGGGGGGGCCCTCCGGTGGTCAGGGGATGGCTCTGTCTGCCCCGGGGGCCGGCCTGGCTTCCCGCCGAGGCCATATCGAGGCCTGGTCCCGGCGGGGTGTGACAGGCCCGTCCCCGTGCGGTGCCTCTGCAGGTGGCGGACGAGCTGGTGAAGGTGCAGGCGGCGCTGAACAACATCGCCAGCAAGAGGGAGAGGATCAAAATCTTGTTCAAGAAGAGTGAGTGGGGTTGGACGGGGGTATGGGGAGCAGTCGGAGAGGCGCAGAGGAGCTCGAAACCTGTGTGTGGCGTTTCTCTCCTCTAAACAAAAATGGCTTCCCGTGTGAATGCCTTTGATTCGGGGCTCTTGTTCTGCATATTTTGTGGAGAAATAAGGGTCTTTCTGCTTGTGATTCTCCAGCTTAGCTGTTGGGTGTGGGAAGTCATAGAATCATAGGTTGCAACGGACCTTAAGATCATTCAGTTCCAACCCCCCTGCCGTGGGCAGGGAAACCTCACACTGAACCATGTCACCCAAGGCTCTGTCCAGCCTGGCCTTGAACACTGCCAGGGATGGGGCATTTGTCACCTTTTTGGGCAGCTTGTGCCCGTGCTTCACCAGCCTCACGGTAAAGAACTTCTTCCTTATACCCAACCTGAACTCCTCTTTCAGTTTAAACTCATTCCCCCTTGTCCTGTCACTATAGTCTCTGATGAAGAGTCTCTCTCTGGCATCCTTGTAGGCTGCACAACCTGTTATTTGCATATCTGCCTGTATCAGCGCAGTGATGTGCACCACCTGAAGTGCAGCCTTTGAGGGCTGTTGAAGCACGAGTTCCTGAAATGACTTCTTGCACGCTCTGATTTCCTGGGCACACTCTCCCTTCTATGTGTGGTGGGAGCAATAAGGATCTTACGCAGCCACTGGTGGATGGATTTTGGGAGCTGCCTTCAAACTGGGGGATATCAGGAGCAGACACCAGAGTGGTGCTTTGACCCAGAAATCTGTCTCTTGGCCAAGCTTTGCTGTGTTGTGTTGCAGTAGAGCAGGCTGCTTAGGGAGGATCACTGTGGTCCAAGGCTGTGGTGGACATTCAGTGTAAAAATGTAAACTGTGTATGTGTAGATGATTTTGAGGACCAGGATGAAGAGGTAATGGCTGGTTGTGTTTCAAGGACAGAAAGAAGCAGGTTTCACTTGCCTTTATGGGCACTTGTCGTAATCCAAATAAAAAGCAAGTGTTGCAGGTGTCCATCATGAAGCAGTTACATGACTTCCTGCCCCTTTACTCTGCTCTCGTGAGACCTCACTTGGAGTATTGCGTGCAGTTCTGGTGTCCTCAACATAAAAAGGACATGGAACTGTTAGAACAAGTGCAGAGGAGGGCCACGAAGATGATCAGGGGACTGGAGCACCTCTCGTATGAAGATAGGCTGAGAAAATTGGGGCTGTTCAGCCTGGAGAAGAGAAGGCTGCGTGGAGACCTCATAGCAGCCTTCCAATACCTGAAGGGGGCCTATAGGGATGCTGGGGAGGGACTCTTCATTAGGGACTGTGGTGAGAGGACAAGGGGTAATGGGTTTAAACTTAAACAGGGGAAGTTTAGATTGGATCTGAGGAAGAAATTCTTTACTGTGAGGGTGGTGGGGCCCTGGAATGGGTTGCCCAGGGAAGTTGTGAATGCTTCATCCCTGGCGGCGTTCAAGGTGGGGTTGGACATAGCCTTGGATGGCATGGTTTAGTGGGAGGTGTCCCTGTCCATGGCAGGGGGGGTTGGAACTCGATGATCTTGAGGTCCTTTCCAACCCTTACTATTCTATGATTCTATGATTCTGTGACTTGAGCCATTTGTTAGTTCTTGGCCACAGCACTCCAAAGTCACATTATTTTCAAGTGCTATAGAAAGTAATCTGAAAGCCCCTGACCCTAAATGTGCAGTGTTTAGGCAGTAACCTGATGTATAGCATGGGGGAAAATTGCACTTGTAAATGTGGTAACATCTCTGCTACTTTTTGTCTCCAAACCTATTTTTCACTTTAGTTGAAGATGTAATAAAATACCTTGACCCTCAGTACATTGATCGTATGGCTATTCCAGACACCATAAAGCTGCAGTTCATCTTGGCAGGTATGGCATGAAATGAGACAGGGGAGTCTTTTTAGTGCTATAAAAGTTGTCTTTTACCTAAGCTGGATTGGGATAGATGTCTTTTCTTTAGTGTAAAAGATCTGGTAAGGCACCCCCTTTACAGCTGTTGGAGAGATGGTTTGTACAAGCATGTCTGTCACCCTTAGTGCTCCCATGCTGCAGTTTTATCAGTTTGGATGTTTTTAGTATTGATCAATTTAACAGTGAATTAATAAAAGGTTGGAAAGAAAAACTGTAACTGGATCAGATTTTCTCACCTCACTTCCAGCACTCTTTAGGCTTTAACAAAAGTAGAAGACCTTTGGATGTATTTTAAATTCCTAGGCTTGTCCTCTTTTGCCCCAGAGAATTTGTTTCAGCCTTGTCTTGATGTAAGTCTGCAAATGAAACTTGGTAGAGATTCTTCTGCCTTAAATTGGTGTGAGCCAAGATCCAGAGGTAAACAACACAAAAGTCCAAACAAAATCATAAACATCCCCCATTATGTACAGCTAGGTCACCTGAGAAAGTTACCTCACCAGTATCTGTGAAAAGCCAAAGCAGCATCTTGTACTTACTGGTGTTGCTTATTGTCCCTCCCCATCTAGAGGAGCATCTGATTCCTTCCCGAGCAGCCCTTCTGGAGCAGGTGAAGAACCTTCAGCCCATCTTGGATAGTACCAGTATCCAAGGTATGCATATTCTTCTGCAAGTTTGAGCTGCAAATGCGACCCCCAGGATGTTGCCTGTCCTGTATTGTTTTGTGGTTGTTGTGTTTCTTTTCTTTCATGAGCCTCAGACTAGAGGACAGCAAAGCACACAATCCAGAGTGAGTAGAATATGTATAAACTTAGTGGGATATCTTTTTCTCTCTCATGCTGCTATAACGTCCCAGGCAAGGTCAGGGATGTGATAGATAGGTCAGAAAGCAGGTTAGAGACAGCATCATGGCAGAGAGGATGGAGACAAGCAGGGAATTCCTGCCTGCAAACCTATCCTGTTCCCAGCGTAGGTGAAGATGCCTTTTTCTTTGCTTGACATAGCATTCATCCAGGTAGTTCACTCTGATGTAGTTCTTGCTTAACCCTCACTTGCAAGCATCCCCAAACTCATGCCATCCAGAAGAGTTAGCAGATAAACTTGGTATTTGATATAGAGGGTAGCCAGTGGGGCTTTTTCATCATATAGAAGTTGTGTTTGTGGTGTGTGGCACTTGCATTCAGTGAGTAGAGTTCTACTGTGATGCTCTGGTGGAGAAGGAATAGTCTTTATTTTGAGAATTAACCCCATGTGCTGTGAAACAAGCTAAATGGATTTCTCTTCTGTGCTCTCAGCGGTTCCTGACCATGCAGCCAAACTACAGCGACTGTCTCAAATCCACATACAGCAGCAGGTAGCATGAATATTCTCGACAATCCTGACTAGCAGGGAGGAGGAACCATTTTGTCAGTAGCTGTACTGACACTCCTGTATGTGCAATTGCTTGAATTTATGGCAGTTCTTTTTCAGTCCCAGGATATTCATACTGCAGCCTTAAGTTTAAGCCCTTGAGGGGGAAGTACTTACGATTTCTGACAACTGAGTCTAAGCTGGAAAAGCACTTTGCCTACTGTAACTGCTCAAACCAGAGGTTTGAGTGACAGTAAGTGGCAGTGGGTTTAAGTGGCATTTCCCTTTTCACTGGGACACTGAAGTAAAACATTGCAGTCTTCCAATGTCTTTGTTCTGGAAGGCTGTTGACTTCTGTCATCTTGTCACTTCACCCTTTCCTTCCCTGTTTGAGCACTCCTGAAGCTGGCAGTGAGTAGCCTGGGTAGTGCCTAGTGCCCCCTTCAGCATTTAGCTGTAAGTTTCCATTCTGGGGAAAGCAAGGCGTGGATGCTGAGGAG